>CM075806.1:90620802-91295697 GCA_037975025.1 Excoecaria agallocha
AATCATTGATGTAAACTCATATTACGCGTGTATTATACGCGTCGATGATCTGATTTTTATTATTTCGATCTAAATGATTTTTTCGTTATAAAATAAAATTTCAGTGATTTTTTTATACAAATCGAAATTAAGTGATCATATCATTACAGCCAACAAACTTTAGTGATGACCAATGTAATTGACCCCTTTAACCTCTATCCTCTTTTTCTATAGTACTGCTAACTTATTTTAGAAGATAAACTACTTAGAATTGTAGAGTATTTATGCATACTTTTCATTCCAAAGAAATGGTCATGGAATTTGTCATTAATATGATAAGGACAGGAGGGACCATATGAATTTCTTTAATAATTTTCAAACTCCGTTTTAATTGCAGTTTATCTTGGCAACTGTATGAAATTTAGTTTAAATCTCCCAACTAGAACCATAGTTATTATTATATAGTTGGTTGAAACGCATAGGTGCAACTTTGACTTCTTTCTATAAAAGTTCAAAGCTTATTGAATAAATTGTTTATCATTTAACTATTTTTGTCAAGCAAGATAAATTTTGACTAAGCATTAGAAATTTAGTACATATTTTACCTTAATGTAAAATAAAATGATAAAAAAAAGAAGATGAATTTTCCAACTATGGCTACACCTACCTACATTAATGTAGATTTTTTTTGTTCGTATTTGGGTCCAACCAACCATAAAGAGAGTCAATAACCTACATACCTAAACAATATCATTTCATTTTCAAGCCAGCATAAAAAAACCAATTGGGTCCTAGGAGTTATTATATATAATAAGAGAAATATATAGAAAGTAGAAAGAGAAAAGAGTCTTAAAGAGGCACAAATATTAGTTAGGACTTAGGAGACATTAAAAATAAATAAATAAATAAAGAGGAGTCCCACAATTTTTAGTTTTAACACAAAACCAATTGGTAGATGATGGGAACTTGACTTGAAGCCAACCATAATGGAAACAGCCCTCCCTTCTCCCCATGTGATCATTAGTTTCCTTGTTTCTATCACTTTTTATGACTTTTTTTTTCCCTTTTTACAAGCAAAATGTTGAATTACAAATGGGAAAAAAAAAATCTTTAATTGTGGGATAACTATCAGATGAAATTTTGATTTGAGTTCTCAAAGCATCAAGAATTGGGTTCATTTTTCCAGTACCAAATTTAGACCATCAACAGTCCAACAAATAGCTGACATGGAGCAATTAAAATACAAAATTATTCTAATAAATATGTTATCTTTTATTAAAAAGAATTACCCTAACCATAAATGAAATTTAAAATAAAGCTCACCGTTGGGAGAGTTTTAAAAATTTTATTCGACTAAATTATCATTTTAATAAATTCAAGATAGCATTTAGTATATATTTTCAACTTTATTTTTCATATAATATCAATAAATTATTTATTAATTTAATTAAAAAAAATTATACACTTTACTATAATAGTCTAAATTAAAAGGAACTATTTTAGTTTATTCAATTTAATTCTTTAAAAAAATTAGTAAAATCTATAATTATCTTAATATTATTGATATATGTAAAAAGTGACAATTTAATTTAATGGGACGAGGCTGAGTTATTAGTTATGGAAATAGTTTAATTACATAGAAGAAAATTATGGTTGTGTAATATAAAAAAAGACAAATGAAGCTACTGGAAAGATCTATTGCTGCTCCGCATTAATTTATGAAACTTTTTTTAACAGCTTCATCTCAACCCGCTTGACAAATTTTTCACTCTTCCTCTCACATGGTTTGGATTTTTGGTTTAAAAATAATTTTATACAAAAGACTTTTTTGATGGGATAATTTAATTAAGCCAGCAAAAGTTAATAATTAAGGGATAAGTTGTTCCAAGAAATCAATTTCAATGGAAGTGCATCTTACGCCCTTTTGGAGTTCTAATGTGCAAATTTTGACTTTTGCTTTGGACCCATTCCCGAATACCTATGGTCCTCCATTTTCTTTCTTCTCAAAATATAAAGCAATAAAAAATATTTTATATTTTTGGCAAAGTAATAAAAAAATTATAAACTCAAATATTTGAATTTTAGTCCACTGTAGATTGGCATCAACTACGTTCATAAAAAGTTAAAGTACTATTTTTCAAATATTTTATTTTTAAAATTTAAATTTTAAAACTTTAATAAAGTAAAAAGCGATTTCTATCATAATCTTATCTTTTACGATACTTTAGTACAATTTTTTCCAAAAGTAGAAAGATTATAAAAATTAGCAAAATTATATATGAGGTTGTTTTTTCTCTTTTTATTTATTTTTAACTGTGCCATTTAGAACAATTTATATTGCCAATTATAATTCTTTTTTTCAGATTTTTTCTTCAATTCCAAGTTTTTTTTTTTGTTACAAAAACTGCAAGTAACTCATAATCCACTATTAGCAATAAATCTAGGAAACCCATGTAAATAATTTAGGATAAAATTGCATATAAGTTATTAAATTTTGAAAAAGAAATAGTAATTCAAAAAGTTTTGGTAGATCTTGAAAATAAAAAGTTAAAGAAAAGAAAAAGGGGATGAAAAACGAGTGAAGCAGAGCAAGTTCCATGAAAAGTCCAAGAAGCAGCATTCAGCCCAAGAACGAGTCTTGATTTTCCTCAATAACCAAAATAATAAATGATAAATATAACAAAAAATTCACCAAGTGTATGTATCAACATTTTATGCATTTGGTGGGCCACCTATACTTACAAATCTTTTAATATATAACTAAAATCTTTGTTTTTCTTCATCTCTAATGCAAACCTAATATTTATATAAACATTCTACCAAACTAATTCTCTTCTCTCTCTCTCTCTCCTTCTTCTTTGAGTTCTGTTAACATCAGTGCCATGAACGCGTACAGAGAAGAAAATTCATATTGTTATTTCCATCCTAAAGAGGTAGTAATTGGAGTTTGTGCTTTGTGCTTGAATGAAAGGCTTCTAATTTTGGCTGCAAAACAAGGCAATGTTTCATCTTCAAGAACACCTTCTTATCATCCTAAGAAGACACCCATCTCTTTTCCTAAGATCTTTGCTTTTGGTTCTCTTCTTAATCGCCTCGAATTTCGCCATTCCAAATCTCATCTCTCCGATAATAATCTATCTGATGCTTCTGCCAGTCTTGAAGGTATTTCTTTCTCTTCTTCAATTTTCACCACTCTGTAACTAATTAATACGGATTTAATTATTGCTATCTTCACACAAGAAGAATTCAGTAGTTTTGTTGCTATTCTAGATTTCATATTATCATGATATCAATTCCCTTAATTAGCAAGTGATTTATGACTTAATTTGTTAATTAAGTTCTTTGTTAATGATTGTTTCCTATTTGGGCTATCAGTTTCCTTGTGTCATTGTTGAGTCATTAGAGATATATTAAGCAGTTGAGTTAACATTTGATTAGATATATGCAGCAAGTAATTAGCCTGAAATATATATATTTATAATTTATGCAAGGAAATTCAACTTGAAAAGAGGGGACCCTTTGGGTGTCATTTCATGTTCATTATTATGTATGATATCAGCGTATGATAAATTGGAAAAATAGAGCAAACATACTATAGTCTCCTTGTATTTGTTTTTATTCAAATATATTAATTACTTCCAAACAAAACATGTTAATTAACTTTTGTTTTTCTTCAATATAATTTTATGGGAATCATTAATAATAATTGAAGATTTTTCCAGAGTCTTTCATATCAATAAAATTCGAAGACAATGGCGCAGCCTCATGGGAAAAGGGCAATGCAACCGTTTCAAAGTCCATAAACCGAAATTTGAACGAACCCCAAGTGGCAAAGGAGAGGGGTAGTACTAAGGAGACAATGAGGGTGATTGAGCATGGCAAACCACGTGGGACGCTGAGGTGGCGAAAGCGAATTGGTCATCTATTCCAAGTCATCCAATGGAAGAGGTCCAACAAAGGTAGCACGTGCCACGTGGGCACCAAAGTTGAAGGAGTGAAGGTCATGAGGAAGGGTTGGATAAGAAGTCTGACAAAGAGAAGGACCAAAGGATAATAAAGGGATTAAAATATCATTGAAAGCGACATTTTTTTCCTCTTTCTGGGTTTACCGTCACTATGCACTGTAAAGCTCTATTATTGAGATGCCAGAGTCAAAATTATTTCACTTTACTGTGATCAAAAAGTCTTTTTTTTTTTTTTTTTTTTTTTTTGTGAACATATTTCCGGTACAAAAGAGTGATATGTATTCCAACTATAATTATTAAAAAGAGAAATCGAATTCCAAATTTCCTGAAGTTTTGGTTGAGAGAATGAGCTTGACGGACATACTAAATTTTGGTATATAATGTGCTATTTGATTTTCAAGAATAATTAATTTCATGAGTCGTAATTTCTGAAAAAGATTGTCAAACTCTTTATGTTAGATAGATCTGAAACTAAAAATTAACTTTATTTTAATGTTATTGTAATTATTTTAGAATTAAAATGTAAAAAGGTACGTGGAAAAAGAAAAGGAAAAACTGAAAATAAAAGGATGAGGCCATGTTAGGTGCAGAATGAAAGTGGGAAATACTGCAGAATATAAGAAGGGGGCCCTAATGCGACAGTGTTGGTACTTGTCATATAGTTGTCCGTGTGGGAACATAAAATCTTGCTTTGCTTCTTCTAAAAGCCTAGTTAATTTAAATAATTTTCTTTGTTCAATTCTGTGTTTGATGAATAAGAAAATAAAAATCATAATCCTCATTATCAATGTTTTTTTTTCCCACCACACGTGTGAGTAATTTTGTACGTGCAAATTAAGTTATATATGTAGGGTTGAAGGGGTGATTTGTTATTTAGTAAAGGTTTTGTCTTGGTTGATAAGTTTTGAGTTATAGGACCATTAATCCTCAATAGGACCACATTGGCTGTGAAGAAAAGACCGGTATATGATAGTGCCATCAATGTGTCACCATTTGTATAATCTATAATATCTATAAGAGTCTGGTAATTACCCATACAATGCTTTCATGATTGTGAAAAATGAATCATATGCGTTGTAGGAGGAGGTTTGAGCAACATTATCTATGTCTTCACTTGGCATGTAAACTCAAAGACAATATGATGATATGGACAGCATACAAATCAGATACTTCAATAATACAATTGATGGGTATATAGGGGAGGGAGAGGAAATGCATGCATAGATAGCTTTGAGTCGAAGAGAAGCTGAGAAAAGAGAGAAGGGCTACTAGCTGACTCTGTCATCCACCAAAACAATCAAACAAAAGCAAGTATTAGAGTCTAAAAGTGAAGCTATAATTGGTTTCTTTAGTTGTAAGATAAATTAAATTGATGAAGACTGCATATATTTCCTGCACCAAAGATTAAGTCAAAACAGCTTTTAGGAGACGCTTTGCTTTGACACAGCTCATAAAGCAACCCATACTCCGAACCACATATTCATATCATTCTATAATTTATACAATTTCTCGCTTTTCTAACCTTGTAGGCCTCTCTGTCTCAACTTCTCTCTCTCAATTTTCTTTTATTTTATTTTGTATGGATGGATATCTATTGGATATTTGTTGCTCAACTGTGATTTATAATATCAACTAAACAGATTAATAATTTTTTTTAGTGATTTACTAAGTTATCATATTTAATGAACCTAAGTCCTTTAGATTTACTTGCTAAAATGTAGGGGTGTGCATTGGTTGGGTTTGGGTGAACCCGATTCGATCCCGAAATTTATATATTTTCCTCACCTTATCCTACCCTACATAAATATATGATCCCTACCTGAACAAACCGATATTTTTCGGAGCCCTACCCGAACAATTCGATTAACCCGAAATTAATTTTTTTTTAATTTAAGTATTTAAATTTAAATCCTAAATTAATACAAATAAATAATATTAAATATCATAAAAATATTTTAAAAATACAACAAACTAATAATTTCAAAATTTCATTAAATATATATTATATATTAATTAATATTGTAGAGAAATTATAATTTTTTATTTATATATTAAAAATTCAGGTTGTTCGGTTAGTCGGGTATCACCCGACCCAAAATTCAATTAATATCTATATCAAAAATTGAATCGATTCTAACAATTCAATTAACCCCACCCGAATATATTGGCTCGGGTTGGTTTTGGCACACCCCTACTAAAATGCTAATCTTTGCTTTTCTTTCTTTTTTTTTTCTTTTCTATCACCTGTGTTATTCGGTCCGTCTTCTCTCAGTTCACGGAACTATAACTAATTATTCGGAATCAGACACTATCAAACCTATAATTGAAATTTTTTTATTTATAATTTTTCCTTATCCGATTCAACTTTTTTAAGCACACGGGACTAAATAATTCAAAAACCGTTCTCCCATTAGTGTATGGTATGTACACAAGAAAAAAAATTTAACTTAAATATGATTAAACATTACAATTTTTTATCATTTAAACCAATAACAGCTCTTTGTTTACTTTTGTAATTATAATGGGTTTGGGCACAAAAAAAAATTATTTACGAAAAGAGATGGAATTTTTTTTATATTATCTTTAAATAACAATTGTCCCTATATAAAAATAAGATTGAATTATAAAATCATGAAATTGTTTTAAGTTTAGCCATGCTAAATTTGCTGACTGGAGAGCTGGTTCATAAGCTTTCCCTGTCTTTTTCTCTCTTTTTTCCTTTTTTTTTTATTGTTTTTTTTAACTAATCATGTTCTCTTCTTTTTATTGCATTATTATTTCGAGAAACAGCTCACAAAAGAGAGAATCAATTTCTCTTGTAGTTATCAATTAAACATGTTACTGCAATTCTGTTTAACTAAATTGTTGGCCATAATTATATAGGCTGCGTAAACTTAGAAAAAATAATTTTCTGTTTTTTATTTTCTTAAAAAATTAGAATATTTATTTTTTATAAAAAATTTAAAAAATAATTTATTTATCAATAAATGAAAAATTGAAATATTTATTTTCTATGTATATATATATACGTATATATAAGCATAGATACACACATATATATATGTGTGTGTGTATATATATATATGTATATATAAATATATGCACATGTATAAACATACATACACACACACACACACACACACACACACACACACACACATATATATATATATATATAATATAATTTAAAAAACGCGTTCATTTATCAACAAATGAAAAATTAAAGTATTTATTTTCTGTATATATGTATGCATATGCATATATACGTATGTATATAAGCATAGATACACACACACACACACACACATATATATATATATGCACATGTATAAACATACATACACATGTATGTTTACATACATACATATGTATATGTATTACATATGTACATGTAGGTGTATGCGTGCGTGCATGCGCGCGCGCGTGTATGTGTGTGTATATGCATATGTATGTAAATATATGCACATGTATAAACATACATACACGTGTATGTATACATACACACATATGTATATGTAATAGAAAATTTATAAAACGCGTTCATTTATCAACAAATGAAAAACTGAATTATTTATTTTCTGTATATATGTAGGGGTGTTCATGGGTTGGGTTGGGTTAAAAATTTAAAAAAACCAACCCAAACCAATATAGGTAGTTTGAGACGGTTTGGGGCGATTTGGAGCGGTTTTTTTTATTGTAATTTAAAATGGTTTGGGGTGGTTTTAAAACGATTTGATATGGTTTGAAACGGTTTGAAGTAAATTAACTATATACTAAAAAACTTATAAAATAAAATAATAAACAAAATAATAATTACATTAAATTATAAATAACACTAAATTTAAATACTACATACTAAATTTAAAATTAATAAATATTAAAATTTATATACAACAAGCATTGTACTGAAATATAATATTATCAGTCAAATATTAAAATGAATATAAGCATTGTACTTAAAATGCTAAAATGGAAAACAAGAGTTCAAATGAAAATAACATCCATTCGGCTTGTAAGACAGCACCTAATCCTAGCTACTGTAACTGAGGAAGCCACACAAACCCATTGATCGACAATTCTATACTATCTCCTACTTAACATTCCCATGTACCTAATATAAAAGGAACATCATAATTAGTTCCACTCATGTTTCCAAGGTTATCATAATGAATATGAGAAATAAATAAAGTGTTAATTACAGTAGATTACCACTGTTAATTAATCATCAGCAAAACTAGCTCCAGCTTGAGCTTACTTCATTTGATTGATCTTGTTTTGCTTCTTTGTTGAAGCTCATCCATTAGTAGATGTGCTACTGATTTGTATCCCATTTCTAGAGCTTCAGTGGTAAATAATCACATTACAAATCAGTACAATATTCTTAATTAGTCAGGTAAATGCAGTTAATGGTGAATGAGGAATGGCAATATCAAATATATGTATGCAAATGGAACTATTTGTAGGAAAGTAAGAGAAGGAAAGAGGAACTAACCTCTATATATTGCAACCCAAGTTGTTGCCATCTTTCTCTTCTTTAAGCAAAATGAGCTATATTCTTTGTTCTCCCTTACCTCCTCTAATTCTAGCCAGATGAAGAACTGATAGAGCACAATGCTGCATTTCTAACAACAACTTCAAGTTCTGCCCCTATATAATTTTGGGTCCTAGTAGCTGTACAGAAAGACAATAAATTAATAAAACGAAGTCTAAAGAAAACAGCGAATGAACATATTTTAAGGTTGAGTTTGGCCCCTACAACTCAAAATCTTTGGTTAAACCCCACAAGCATATACCAAACAAAATTAAAATTGTTGACGAGGGCTACTTCTACTTGGAAACACAAGCATAAGGTGAAAGGCGTAGCTTAGTCTCACAATGTCATTCAGTCTTGCACCAGTTGTTGTATCAGAACTTCGATCGAAATTCACTAATATATTAGCCATGATTGATTCCCCGAACAAAAGATACCCGAAAATGCCTATGGCGAAGTAGATCGAAGCACAAATTACAAGTGAAATTCGAACTGCTGTTGTCATATCAGAAGGCTTGCCTTCAAAACCAATCGGATGAACTGCATATATACATTCATTTAAAGGAATTATTATAGCAGAATTCAACCGCTGGATAGCAGCATACTGAAACTAGTACATCAAAAAGATAAGCTCACCATTGAAATGAAATGTGAAAGCTGTTACAATGACTGGAACAACAGTGAAAAGATCAAAGAAGGAAACTTGATTGTCTAGGTGAGGCAATAATCTTGGATTGTTGGTTTTTCCTTCAATAAGTGCTAAAATTGGCATTACCGAGCTTATTCCAACAAATACTACTGCTAGCAAAACTGATATAGCTGAGCTGAAACTCAGTGATTCTGCAAACACGATCCCATAAATTACTTATTAATCTTGCAACATTTTATTAACTCAATCCAGAAAAATATAATCCCATTTACAATATGACATACTGACCCACTCTTCTGAACAAAACCAGAGAAAGCAGAACAAAAAGAAGAGTAAAATAAGATTTTGTCCCAGTATATATATTTTGTCCCATTTTATTAATCTTGAAAATTAAAGAATATTTTGTCCCAGTATATATATTTTTTTCATTGATTTTAGACCTTAAGAACTTAGAGTTTGTGAAATAAGATAAATAATAGTAGGTTTAATTCATAAATACTAACCGATGATGATGATAAAAACGATGAGGCAGCCAAGATTAGTGATCATAACACAAATTTGAACAGCAAGAGATCCCACCGGACCAAAAGCCTCCCTCATGACGCCGGCGTAGGTGGTGGAATCGCCGGAATGTGTATATCTCATCAAGAACTCAACGGAAATATCAGAAATATTGATTTACATATTCTGGAAAGACAATAAACTTAACATTGAAAACAGAAAAAATTATCCTAGGCTAACAAATTGAAAGAAAGAGATGAGTGATGATTGCTCTTATGATATGAGCTCAGAACTTAGCTTCCATGATGAAAGAGAGCAGATGACACCGGTGACCCAATCTTCTGCCGATAAGATACCCCAGATTTCAAATGAGACAGCTCCGAACAGAGAGATAGGAATCTAAAGGGAGAAAGCCAAAAAAGCTGAGAGATAAAAGAGTTTGATGATATTTGCTGTTGCCAAATCTCCTCTGCTTCCTATTTCGTCAATGTCACAAGTCGATTGAGAATAGTGTGATTGAGTTTAGGGTTTTAGGCATCTATCGTTTGAGAAATGGGAGAAGAAAGTTTGGGTGATCGAGAGGATGAAGAAAATGGTCGGTTTAATAAATAACTCGACTTATTACCCTGTAACCCGACCTTCTCTAATGTCAAAATGACAAATACAACCCAACTCGACTTCCAAACCGTCTAAACCACATTTTTACGGTTTGGTCGGTTTGACTCGATCGGTTTGGTCGGTTTAACCCACAAACTGAACAGCCCTATATATATGTATGTATATGCATATATATGTATATATATAAACATAGATACACACACACACACACATATATATGCACATGTATAAACATACATACACACGTATGTATACATACATATATATGTATATGTATTACATATGCACATGTAGGTGTATGCATGTGTGTGTGTGTGCATATGTATGCATGTACTACATATACATGCACATGTATATACTTATGTATGTATGCACATACATATCCATATATATGTGTGTGTGTATTAAAATTATTCAAAATTTTGGAAAGCATTTTTTATTAGTTTCTAATTTCTTCTTTATTTTGAAAAACCAAAAAATTCATTTTCTGTTTTTTATTTTAGAAAACTGACAAAAATAAACATGATCTCTAATTTCTGTTTTCTATGAAAATTTTTTCTGAAAATCTTGAGCAGTTTTCTGTAAGTAAACAGGCACATAACCTCCCACTAACTGAAACGCATATGCATACCAATAACACTTAATTATGCTTTGCTCCTCATATATTATTATTATTATTATTATTATTATTATTATTATTATTTGGAATAATTAATCAAAATCTCTAACCCTCTAGTCTATTCACAATTCAAATATTTCAGCTACAGTTTCAAATAGGGATGACCATGGATGGTCCATGAGCAAAAAAATTAACCAATTTATTAACATCGATTTTTTTAAAATTATTAACCATTAATCAGTCCATCGATTTCGATTTTTTAATTTAATTAACTAATATTTTTTGATTAACTATTAAAATTTATAACATAAAATTATAAAAAAATATAAATTTCAATTCAATTTCAAATGTGCAAAGTAATTTAAAATAAAAATTATAAAATAAACATAATTTACTAGTTAAAATTAATATTTATAACAAATTAATATATAATATTATAAAATAATTTTTATATTTTTTGAAATTAATTACATGCTTGATTTTAAGTCAAATAAAATTTTGGATAATATTAAATATTAAAATATAAACTTTAAAATATAAAAAAATTTAATTAAATGTTATTATATATGATAAAAAAAATAATATATATAAAAATTAATCAGTTACTATATATAAATATTATTATAAAATTAAAAAAAATTTACATAATATAAATTAAGTGTAAAGTATTATATAAATTTTATAGGAAAATATAAAAAAATTAAGTTATGAAAATAAAAATATAATTTAAATATATTTTAAAATATAATTTTATATAAATTTTAGAGATAAATAAAAAAAAGAAAAAAAATTTAAAGTATAAAAATTATATATATATATATATATATATATATATAATTTAAAGTATAAAAATTATATATATATATAAAAATTATATATATATATATCTGAAAATAAAAATTAACCGGTATCCAAAAATTTAAACTGTAACAAAAACTCAAAAATATAAATATTAAAAATCGTAATCAAATTTATCAGATCAATTAACTGAAAAAATCAATTTAGTTTCGGATTGATTTTGCATTAACCATATTTTTTATTTTTTTTCCTCACCCCTTTCATTTATCAACATGGATAATAGAATTTTTTTATTATATATTTATATAAAAGTTGTAAAATTGCAAAAATAATCGTATTGAGTTCTTAATAATAAGAGAAATTTATTGCTAAATTTAACTATATTAAGTATCTAAAAAATAATTGTTTAAATAAAAAATTTATATTTTTATTAGTTTTAATGAAATTATTTACGGAAAGGTCAAAATTGAAATGTTCGTAAAATGTTGAAAATTCAATTGTTGTATTTTAAACAATAAAATTTTAATTATAAATTAATTAAAACGTTAGAGTTCTTTTTGTGGTTATCCCTTTTTTTTATATATATATAAATGCTTAATTAGAATTACAGAAGTAATTTTTAATATATTCAGAAGCCAAAAAGCATGCATTTTGCCAATAAAAATTACCAACAATTAAATTTTTAATATGAGTAATTGAGACAGACAATTAATTTGTTTTGCTAAAATTTTTTATTGAAACTTTACGTAGGACCAGTATATTAGAGATGCTATTTTTCCATGTTACTTGATGTGATAAAAAATTAGTTTGTTTCTCTTTTTTTTTTTAATAAGATAAATAAAATAAAATAGCTGTGCATTCACTTATATATATTAACTGTATCTCCCCAATTTTGTGGTGGACACAGAAACATTTTGCATGTGACGGTAGTTCTGATAGATGATAGGATCTGTTATGATTATATGCCTGACTGCAAATACTCTCCCCCTCGCCTATGTACCCTCCTTCATATTCTAGCATATCATCAAGTTCTTTGGGCTATCCCTATCCCCCCTTTTTCTCGTGACCTATATGATGTTTATAAAGTTAAAATAAATTTGCTGCATTAATCTAAAATGTATCTTTTATTTCTAGGAAATTGTTTATAGTTTCTACCCTATCATCATAGTAGGAGTGTAGGGCTAATTTCAGTGTTAGACCCAGTTTAATGGATATGCATATCTTGAAACAGGCCCATCAGGCCCATATTCAGCACTATTTTGTTTTATTTTTTATTCTATTTCTTAACTTGTATTTATTGTTCATTTGTTTTTCTTTTTTTTATAAAGAAAAAGCTCAAAGTATTATAGAAATATTTATCCATTTATTTTGGAATATAATATTATAAATTAAGATGTAATTTCTAATGTAAGAACTGGGGGCAAACTAATGTTAATGGAAGTGGTGGATCAGAAAAGTTGGCAGTTGAAATTTGATGAAAGACAAACTTATTAGCTGCCTCGGTGTAATGAATTCCATCCCAAACAACTCTTTGTGATGGATTTGCACATGAACCAACTGGAAGTTGACTCCCATTAGCTGCCATTCCTCCACACCCAACACTACTACTGTAATTATATTTTCCTCCATACCCACAGCAAGCCACTGATGGATACTCAAATCCTGTTAATTATAATGGATTTAAAGTCAAATTCTATATTTTTTTTAAATTAAAACTAAAAAAGATAATAAATTTAAATTAAGAAACTGCAAACTTTACCATATTTTTTGGGTTGGCTGAAGAGGGAGTATTTAATAGAATAGATATCAACATAGGTGATTGCAGCTAGAGGAAGATCCTTTCTTAGTTGAATAATGGCTTCTTTTAATTTGTAATTGAAATACTGAGCCACATCATTGTAAGGCTTTGCACAGCCGGCATCGTCCATCTGATCAGCTGGGATGAGCAAATTGGCCAGAATATATGGAAGGCAACCGATGGGTCCGGTATTGTGAATCCAAAATACTCTACCTCCCAACCTGTATATGTTCTGCATCATAATCAGCTTTAGATTTTAGTATTTGCATGAGCCCATCTTATTACCGGCAGTTAAAAAAATTCTTATACTACAAATGTGTATGTAGTTACCTTGATATTTGCAGAAAAGCTGGTGACTATATTAGGAATAGAAGCATTGACTTCAGGTATGGACTTGTTACCAAGAAATCCAGCACCAAGATCATTTTGGCCTATGTCCACTGTGTATAGGCCTTTTCCAAAATACTCGTCGTCTGCCACTAACTCGGCAAATATCCCACCTACCAAAATAAAAATAAGGTGCTCTTATCTTTTGACAGGCAAAGAGCCTAAACATATGGAAAAATCAGCCCAACCCAAATACATAAGAGCCCATAGCTCAATACAGACCAATTATCAAGTTTGAATGGCCTCTAAATCGAATAAAAATCTATTAGACTCATCATATAAATATTAAATTTACCTCTGGCTTTGATAATCCGTGATCTATTTTGAAATTGCATGAATTGCCTAAGTTGCACATCCAGATAGAAGGGACTAAATCCACCCTCAGTTAGACCTTTATCTTGAGGTGTGATGGTTGATGCTGACACGGCAAAGTTTACACCATGGGAAAAGTTGGATTCCACTGAATCAAGATATGCATGCAGATATGGCAATCCCAAGCTCTCAGCTGAAATCCCATAATTATATTTTAATCAAAATTATCGAAAAAATAATATTTATTTATAATAAAAACAAATATGAGTTTGTACACATATTTAATCAAGAAGATTAATTGGATACCTATGAAATCAATGATGAGGCGACCATCAGATTCTCTTCCTGCTGGCATATGAAAGAAAGTCTTCCCATAGGGTGGTGGCGGTTGAAAATAGGAAGCAGAGAATCCTCCGGTATCGGAATTGGAGTCTCCAAAATTAAATATAGCTGGAAATTCACATTTTTGGGTACCCAACACCGTCCTTGAACCAATAACAGCACTAAAAATAAAGCAAAAACAAATGGGTTTATACATGTGAATGTACTTCATGATCGATGAACAAGAAGAAAAAAAGGTCATCTGTGCACGCAAGAAAATATATGGACAGCTGATTGATATATGTAAACCAGGATAAGGTAGACTTTTCAATATCGATTTAATTTCAAAATTTCTTATGCTGTGTTCGCCTAATAGTATGCAAATTTTGACTACTTTAAGTTCAACAATCATTGTCAGCCACAATTTTTTAAATAATATTTTCTAAAAAAATTACAAAATTAAAATATATCAGAAATTATTTCCAAAATTAAAATTAAATATAAAACCGTTATATCATAAAGCAGAATTATATGCTACATATTGTACTGATTTCAAAAACAAGATCAAATTTTTTCAATAAATCTCACGTAAAGCATCGATTTTGTACCGAACTCCAATTCTATAAATGCTTTTTAACAAACTCAAATTTTATAATTTTTTAAAATATATTATTTAAAAAATTGTTCGGATAATTGAATGTCTCCTTATTTATAAAAAAATTAAAAAAAGAAATCTGGTGTTTCCATTATTGGTATTACATATAAACTTTGCAGGATAATAAATTAAACTTGTGCAGGAAAATCAAAGAAAAAAATAATTGTATTGCAGATAATTAAATTAAATTAAATATTCTGGAGCAATAACAAGAATAATTAGTTTTATAAAATTGCAGCATGGCATACACCTTGTTCACAGGGATTGGGAGGGTGAGAGAGAGCTTCTGTAGAAATTTGGTCGAAAACAAACTTATTAGCTCCTTCTGTATAATGATTCCCATGACTTGAACGAAGGGCCCATCACGTGGCCTATAATTATTGGGGTTTTTACATAAATGCCTACAAAATAAAGAGAAATTTATACAAAATACACAATTTTTAATCCCATTTTTTAAAAATACATTTATTAATTTTAAAATTTTGAAAATATCTCTGTTAAAATTTATATTTTTAAAATATTCATTTTTCTTTTAAACCCTAACTCTATCATTTTAAACAACAAACTTTTTTTTTTTTACAAACCCTTCCGATTGGCTGCTACTGCTTGTCTTTTCAAATATGGTATCCCTTTTTTAATTCTTGAAAAACCCGATTGTATTGCTTCTCTTTGGCAACAAAAGACTTATGATCGTCTTAGGTTTCATGTCCCTGAAGAATTCTACCAACTTTCTCTTTTTGGATTTTCCTCACCATTTCCCCAAATACCCAACCAAACACCAATTCATCTCTTACATGGAGTCCTATGTTGCTCATTTCTCTATCCAACCCTTGTTTAAACAGGCTGTTCTTCTTGCCGAATTTGATATTCTATTCGGCTTCTGGAAAGTCCAAACCCACGATAAGTATTACATTTTCCCTGGCTTATTGTTACTACTGGTGAAATTGCTTAGCCTGTTATACCTGAAATTCATGGAATTCATAAGTTTAACGGTCCTATTATTCATACTAGTTCTTATAAACCTAGTTCTGAGTTTAAAAATCAAAAGGTTTTAGTTGTTAGATATAGGAATTCTGTAATGGAGGTCAGCTTAGACCTGTGTAGGAATAATGCTATTCCACACATGGTTGTTAGAAACACTGTAAGTTTAAACTTATTCCAATTTTCTTTAATTACCGGAATTTAGTATTTGTTTATTAAATTATTTTGGGGATGATACTATATATTTTTTGAGCTTATATATAAAAGAACTGTCTTTTACATTGATGCATGAAATATTTGACAGATATATGCTTATAATTAGAAATATTATATATCTTTTAATACTAGACTATTGTCACATAAACTTCTTTTAATTAATTAATAAGAAGTTAAAGACTATATATATTTTACACATTTGATTTTATACCTATCCATCCACACTTCCATATGACATAATATATACTATGAGATATATTTAAGTTGTAAATATTATTCTTACTGTCATTGACTTGGTATTAGCACATTTTTCATTATTTCCTCGTTTGTCTAGTTTAGTTGACGCACATTTGACATAGTGCCAGATTTTTTTTTATTTTTTTATTTGTTTTTTGCTTTGTAAAGCCTATTTAAAGGTTGGTTTCAGTTTCAATAATTATCATATCAAAGGTTTAGCCAATCCTAAAATTGGAGTAAAAATATTAAGGATAGAATGATATGTATACATGGTAAGAGTGATTATAAGTATATGAATGGATATAATGATTACTTAAAGTTTATTGAATCGCAAGGACCATAAGATGTAAAAGTTATCAGAAAATTAGTTGTGAATTATTAAATTGGATACTCCCAAAGTGATCGTATAATAGTGATAGTAATTGTGCTATGTAAAGAAATTTCAAGGACGAAATTTTTTTAGTGCGGGAGAATTATAATGGTTCAAATACTGGATTAGTTGAAAATAATGTTCCGACGGTAAATAGTAATATCGAGATAAATAGTAGGGATGAACATAGATCGATTAACTGGTCTATTAATAATTTTTTAAACAAGTCCATTACTATCGGTTAACTACTATATCGATTTCGATTTTTAACTCGATTTTTCGGATCGATTAACCACTAAAAAGTTTAATATATAAATTTAATAAATTATACAATTTATAATATTATTTTTAATAGTTAAAAATACTTTAAAAATGAAAAAATACTAATTAAATACAATATTCATTAAAATAATCAAAATAAAAATAAAATTTTCATAATTAATTATAAAAATTAAAAATATTCAATATAAAACTAACAATAGAACGCTAATTATGCACATAATTTTAATGTTTATTTACTAAAAATATATATTTTACAAAATTATATATCATAATATTTATAAATTACATAAAAATTGAAAAATATAAGTGTAAAATTTAAAATATAATTCATAATATATATATATATATATTCGGTTTGGGATTGGTTAATCACCGATTTTTAAAGTAAAAATCATAAACTTAAAATTTTGATTCGATTAACCTAAAATTTGATTCGGTTTTGGACCGATTTTTAGGTTAACCGAAATTTCGGTTAACCATGCTCACCCTTAGTGAATAGTAACTTTCGAAATTGAAAAATATTTTATTTGATAATTGAAAAAAGTATGTCAGCTGGAATTTGTGGTTCAAATTTAAGATCAAACGGAGATCGTTTGGATCTTAAAAAAGCGTTAGGAAGTAAGAGAAAATAAATATTAAAATAATAGTGAATTTTTTCAAGGGAAATTATTTCCATTGATAAATTTTAATAACACTCATTTTTTTAATTTTATTATTCAATATTAATAATTAGATTATATATGTATAATATATATTAATGTTTAAAATATATTTTTGAAAAATAAATAGAAAAACAGTTTTTAAACTATTTTTAAAAATTAAATAATAAAAATTAAAAATAATTTCTAAATTTTAAAAAATAAAAAACCTTACCAAACGTACTTTAAGAAACTGGGATTAGCAAACATTGACAAAACGCAAATGGATCAGAAACAGAGCAGCACAGAAATGGGAGGAGAGAGCGGTGGCGGGGGAGGAAACTTGCTCTCTTTGCCGGAAGATTGCATAGTAGACGTCTTGTCGTTTACAGGTCCTCTCGATACTTGCAGATTGTCAACGGTCTCCTCCAAATTCAGGGATCTTGTTCAATCCGATGCTGTTTGGGAAAGGTTCCTTCCCTCAGATTATCGCTACATTATTTCTCAATCCTCCGATTCTTCCCTCTTGCATCGTTTCTCTTCCAACAAAGAACTCTATCTCAGCCTCTGCGATCATCCAATAATAATCCAAAATGGCAGAATGGTAATTAGGGTTCTTCAATATCAGAATCAGATCTGCAATATCTTTTTTTGGATTTGATATTTTATGCATATTATCTTAATTTCCATTATCAGTGCTTCGGATTGGAGAAATTGACTGGGAAGAAATGTTTCATGATATCTGCAAGGGATCTCAAGATTGTATGGGGCGATACTCCAACTTACTGGAGATGGAATTCTCATCCCGATTCAAGGTAATTCTATAGCATCTCGATTCTTAGCCTTTGTTAGGAGGGGGTTAATGGGTGCAAACGAGAGTGAAGTAAGCGAGAGAAATTACGTATTTCTTAAAAAATGGAGAGTAATTGAGTGTTGAGTTGGACAAACTATAGTAACTAGTTATTTTATATATTCTAAAATAATATTTCCTAATATTTTCAATTCAGAGTAGATATATAACTTTCAATTTATATTTATATTATAAACAAGTTATTTTTAATTACTATTTTTTTATTTTAAATCTATTGTATAATTAATGGTAAATGAAAGTAAATTTAATTTATTTTTAATTACTCTAGTTTTGTTTACCTTTGTTAATTTCCATCCAAACAAAGGCTTAATTACGATTATGCAATTGGATTATAAAGTTATGAATCACTGAGTCTCAATTTGTGGGGAAAAAAATCAGATTTGGAGAAGTGGCAGAGCTTATCAGTGTGTGCTGGTTCGAAATCAGTGGCAAAATCAAGACCCAAATGTTATCGCCGGCAACAAATTATGGAGCTTACTTAGTGTTCAAACCAAGCGGAGCTTATGGATTTGAATACCAATCTGCAGAAGTAACAGTAGGAGTTGTTGGGAGTGAAGGAATTAAGCGCAGAGTTTATTTAGACGCAGAGAGAGGACAGAGACGGCGATACCAACTTGTAAGGAGGCGCTTCGGTTTGTTTAATCGGAGTCGGAGTTTCGGGTTGCAAGCATTCGTGGGTGATGGAGAAGGTGAGTATCCGAAGAAGAGAGAAGATGAGTGGTTTGAGGTTGAATTGGGGGAGTGGTTTAATAAGGAAGGTGAAAATGGAGAACTGGAGATGAGTGTTTTAGAGGTGAAAGGTGGGAATTGGAAGGGTGGTATCCTTGTTCAAGGGATTGAGATCAGACCAAAACTGGGTAACTAAACCGTTTCAGTCATCTTTGTTTTGGAAGTTGCCAGGGCATGGAGTTGCTTCTCGGTTTGTAGTTTATTATGTAATTTCTGTATTCTACTATCTCTGTTTTCTAGAAATTGTAGAAATAGACTTGATTTACTATGTCTGAAGAATATAATTTAAATAAAATGTTGAAATATATTCTATTTTTTCTAAGTGGATAATTAATTTTAATAAGTTTTTTTTTTTATCAAAATAGACCGTTGATTGTGAATGGAGGGGTAAGTTTAAAATAGTGAGGTAATATAATGAACTAACAAATTTTTCATCAAGGGCACTTAGAAAGTCAATTGATTGAATTGTTCTTTGAATTGGACTGGTGCAGAGCGAATTAAACTCAAAATCACATTCAATACGAGGTTAGACAAACATAAAGTTGAACTTTACGAGAAAAGAAAAAAAAAAACAAGAGATGCAATTTATAATTATTCACTCCTTGTGCTATCCAGCCGATAGAAACCGTTGTGGCGCGTTTGGTTGGTAGGAAAGAAAAAGCAGTGACAGAAAAAGGAGATGTTGAAGGTAAAGGGGTATAAACAATCACAGAAAATGACATAACCATAGCCAACGTGTTTATTTAGGTATCATTGCTCCACTAGCACAAAGGCCAGGACCATTCTGCTGTTATATTCTTTGTATCATCGTGGAATATTAATCTATATTTTTGCCTTTTCACTTCAGAAGGTTACTGCTGCTTATGCTTTAGATCCCAAATTGAGGCTTTTCTAGTTCAGTGCAATCTTGAATAAAGCTGAAAGTCAATGAAGATACTCATCTTTCATTTGTTTCAGGAAAAATCTTACCTTCTATGGAAATTTTAGATGCAAGATTGCTTTCGCATATAATTTTACATTCACAAGCTGCACATTGACAGAATGATAAATTAGATAGCTACATCATATAGTCTCATGAGTAATGCAAATCTTCCATTTATGGACTCATGAAAGAAAAATGAAAATCAATTGCAAGGAAGGGGAGAAATGAAGTAGGAGAAAAGCTTATTATTCTTTTAAAACCTACCCATTCATTTATATCGTTCAATATCACACTATTATTCTTCAAGAAGATGAGAAAGATGTTCATCAAATATGCTCAAATTCTCAACTCACCCAGCAGACTTCACAATGCTTTCTTTTAATTCAATTCCCAATACTGCTTTGTACAAGTTACCAGCTCATCATCTAACAAATGAAGGATGAATTCACAACATCAAAACAAAAAGGACTCAAAATATAGATACATGAATTTATCACAAAGAAAACTTTTTCTGTACTTGTCCATAACCTTCAATTAATATGAATTATTCAAACGCTGGTCCTTTTCACATCACAAATAGGGTGGCATGCCAGACCGATCAACAGATGAAGGTTGTAAAGCACGAATTCTAACATCATACTTTTGACGTTTGGAATCATGGACTGAGGATGAATCTGAACCATGTGAGACAAGTGGATAAGCTGAAGTTTCATCATCATAAGCAATCCCAATTTGATTACCACATTTCCGGCAGAGGAGTTTGGTTCTCCTGCGGAACAAACCCCAGGAGTTCTTGGAAAAGTAGGGAATGCATTGGAATTCTTCAGCCTGAGTAAATCTGCTCTCATCAATGTCAAAGAAGGAGATGATCCCTCGCTTCATGGATTTCCCATATTTAGAGCCAATAGTTGAAGTATTCCGATTAGAAGAGCTTAAGTTCAACTCATATCCACAAGTGCCACAGCTGCATCAAATATCTTTTATCATTCAGGTTCATGAAAAAATCACTCTCTCAATGACCAAAAAGAACAAGAATCCAACAAAGGGCATTTCAAAAGCATTATTCAGAGCATCTTATTTGTTAATGTTACTTTGAGATCAATAAAGTTTATGTAGTTTCTCTCTTGGTATTTCCACACTTCTCTATTTCTCATTAAGAACAAGGTGAATACAGATCAGACATCAGATATTCTATCTCAGACTATTTGCTATCCTTTTTGCCTCAGTGATAAACTTTTTCAAAGGATCAAAGCAATGCATTTTGAACAAGGCATTTAAAAGCTGCCCCAATTTTTAATAACGCAACCAATTGAGTTGACTCATCACCATTACATCATCTAAACCACAAATGTTCAAATGATTTGATCAACCAAATATACCTTTTACACCAAATCAATTGACTAATTAAATAACTAGTATGCACAATGCTTCATTCAGAATTTGCACGAGACACTAAATAGAAACTTGACAGCTAAAAGAACACGAGACAATAGTTTCAAATAGCCATCAATTGAAGAAAGCTTTTTAGCAAAAGAAGCAACTAAATAGATACAACACTATATTCTCCAAAAATGTTTACTTCTCTCATACCAGCACATAGATTCTAACACCCCATTTACAAACATCAAATTTGAAGAATAATGACTCCACACTTTACTTCAAAGATGCATAACCTTAATGAGAGGTATTGCTGTGAGGATCAACGGATATGATGTCAAAGTTACCAGACGACATTCATTCATTTAGAGTCCTCCTATGAGTCCACAAATATATTTTGCATCACAAAAAATTGACAGCATCAGAGTTTCAAGCTTATGGATTAAGTTCGTTATGAGTAACACGAGAATCACAATTCGGAAGTACAAATTTAGAAAATAATCCCAATTCTCAAGTTTAGAGATTTAACTGCACATTAATATCCAATCTCTTCACCAGTCAATTTTTTTGTTTCAAACAAAATAAATCAATTAATAAAGAAAGAAAATCCTTCAGCTTGCATACGTTGAGATATTGATCAAGAACTGATTATGAACAAACTAAGAACGACCAAATAGAGTATTCCATACAGGCTTCGGTATGTTAATCAATTACAACCAGCTGACAGCAAAGTCAAATTAATCAATTCGAAATCAACTAAAATGACAAAAACCCAAAAAATAGAAAACAATTACTTGTATATTAATCAAATCAAATTTCCCGAATCCTAAATAAGTAGCATAAAATGGATCCTTAACTTCACTGAGAGACTGATCGAAAGAGAAATTTGAGTACCTGTAGCTGACATGTCTAATGGATGCAGATGAAGAAGAGAAGGAGTGACTGAGATTCCCGTTGAGGTAATTATCCTTGGCAATAGCCGATTTCTCCATTAATCAACGGCAAAGATCACGGCTTTTCACGGTGATGAAGCTCTACCAAGTTGATTCTCGCCAACGGTTAATCGAGGAAGACCTCTTCAGCAATTTTAATTGGGTTCGTGGCTGACGTGTCCCGCCTGAACCGGAAGACTAGATACCTTAGTTCAATTCAAGTAGCTTCTACAGAGAGAGAGAGAGAACAAACAAAAAAAAAAAAAAGAAAAGAAAAAAAGGTTTTCACACCTTAAGAGGGAAGAAGAAGAAGAAGTTGAGAGGAATGACAGAATTGGAATGGAGATAATGGCTCCTCGGCTGTCCTTTTCTCATAATTATTTGGTTTAAAACGGAAAGATTTTTAATAGATTATAATTAAGGCTTTCATTAATTAACTAATTACTTTATCTGTTATTTTTATTATTTTTATTAAAATTAAAAATAATAAATAAATTTAAATTTAATATTAAATTATCTAATTAAAATTAAATTATTAATTTTAATTAATTTTAAATTTAATAAAAAATTATATTATATTATATTAAAAGTTTAAAATAATTTATTAATAAAATTTAAATTTGATTTAAAAGTAATACATAAAAAAAGTTTGGTTAATACAGAAAATTTATTTCTTTTTATATATTTATTACTGCTAATACAGATCATAAATTAAATTAATTAAACGAGATTAATTAGACCATTCTTTTTGCGTTAAAGTTACACGTGTCTTTGCTTGAGTTGTTAACGATGACATGAGTATCACAGAGGTTGGTTTGTTTGTTTGTCTGCCCATCATTAGACTTTCTTCTTCTTCTTCTTCTTTTCCGAAGGAAACTTCATTAAACCAGTGAATACAATTAGGCATCCTTTATTTATTTATTTATTTTATAATAAGCTCGTATCTGAAACCAATTAAGTCGATTACTATAAAAAATATTAAAATAAATTCATAAATAGATATTTCATTTTCAAAATTAAATTCCAAATTTCTGAATGAATAAATAAATGGACGAGTTGCTGTATATATGGATGCATATTTAGGAAGATCATCTGGTTAGCACAGTAGTTGGAACCGTTAATAATTTGTATTGAATCATTGAAAATGTAATTTAAACAAGTGGATTAGTGAGTCTGGAAATGAAAACGAAGTGGGATTCTTGACGTCATGATCGGAGTGCTGGGGAGCATTAATCATATGCATCCAAGTCAACTATACATGTAAGTGTTAACAGCTCGAAATAATATGACCGATATTGGATCTTCACTAGAATTTCGGTCTTCCTCGATGGTACTTGTGAAACAGAGGATGCCAACGAAGGTCCACTCAAAAACGTTCCGACGTTCAAGTTAAAATATATTTAAAGGATATTTTTAGTAAAATTTTTTCAAAAGAGATTCACACTGGTCTACCATGCTTATTTATAGAAATCAGCCCCTTATTTTGTTTCGAAATCCTAACTAAGGTAGGACTCCTTATTAAGGAAGAAATATGGCCTGAGTCTAAAATAGGAAAGAGATGAGATTCCTGTCAAAGACGACATCGTTGAATGCTTCCAGGCAGATCTTTAGGGCGAACCGGGAGCTAGAAATATGGACTATTTGCCTGATTACGAGGGCCAGCTCGGTTATCATTTTCATGGGCGTGGTTTCGAGATCCAATTCTGTTATCATAAGGTCCCCACGAGATATAGGATATTTATATGGATCTTGAAATACCAAACACCAACTCGAGGCTATACAACCTTACTTAATTGGCAAAAACGAGATGACGTTTTGATTCCTACGTTTGCAACAATCAAGATGCAATGTTCGTTTGATCACAACAATGTCAGTACATATTATAATTATCTTTTTCGAATTTCACGTTGCAACGGCCGGCACACTTATTTATCCCTACTTCAAGAACATCCTCACCATTCACTTTTCGGTAATCCATCGGCTTATTCTCCTTATAAATATCTTTCATCAATCCTGTATTTCACCCTTTTTAGCCTTATTTCATTTTTGCGCTCTCTCCCTTCCTCTCGTTGTCTTCATTCGTCTTCATCGCTTGCTTTCCCATCTTTTCCAGGTTGGTAGTCTAGATCTATCCAGCCTTTATTTTCTTGCTTCTTCTTATTTTTATATTTATAAAAATGAGCGAGTCCACTGACTTTAGTGAGTTTAGATTAGGCGAGTTACTAAATATAGAGACGCCGAGCACCTCTGAACAAGACGGTTTTGGCAACGATACCGAAGAGGTATGTCACCGAGCTCCGACCCAAACATGCCCTAGAAGCCAAGCACCTAGAGCAAACCCTAAGGTAGAATCCACTAGGTCAATAATTAAAACCGAGGACCTAATTGGCCTTTGCACCTCCTTATATATTTTCAACCAATATACTCTTAGAGCTCTAGGCGAACACATTCGACCAATGTACTCTTAGAGATCTGTGGACAGTACAGGAATTCTTCCATCCGTATCTCCACTAAGCCACCAAAAAACTTTATCATGAGATTATATATCAGTAATTTAAACACTATTTCTACAAAAAGATGAATGTCCGGTGACAGATTTTTCATCAGAATTTGCTAAAAGTTTATATTACGCATGGAATAAGACCTGTAAACCCATATTCTAAGTCCTGCTGCAATCAGCTTCTTGTATATAGGAAGAACCAATGGCTTTGAATATGACCACTCGTTGAATATCTTTTGACTGCATACAAGAAAATATCTCTAATTGTTTGAATTATTGACAACGGATGGTAATTTTTGTTTTTTTAAACAAGTTTTACTGATTTTGGAGTATTTTTGTTTCTATTCATAATCTGGGAATACCTGAATGTGTTGCTTGCTTATTTGGGTTCCATTTCATATTTCGGCGCTTATTATTATTATTTTTTTGGGTTGTTCAAACTGTGATTTTTGTTCTGTTTCATCTGTAATAATATTATCTTCAGATAAATAGAAAGAGAAGAATATGTTTTTTCCCAAACTATTACCCACATGGTGTCTCATTTCATTTTCGTTTTCTTCTCCATAGAGCTTCTTTCTTTCTAACCATCACCACACATCATCGTCTTTTTCTTATGATTCATTTACGCTCTTTCTCTTTAGAGTAACATTACCAACTCAACTGCAGTCTTTTCTTTTCTTTTTCTCTCTCTTTATTTTTGTGTGGATTATTATATTGGATCAAATTGTCCGCATTTTGATTAAGGATATAAATCATTTTAAGATACCAGAAAGTATCTTCAAATTACAGATGCGCAAACTTTTAAGACCGACAACCTGCTAGTTCTATTAGAATTCTGATAAAACAGGCACCCATTTATATCTGGTTTTTGGCAGGTCCAATGGTCAAACCGGTAGGCTCTCCATTGACGTAAACCGGCACATATTTGTGATTGTTTTCAGCATCCTAAAAATTCAAATATATTTGCTGTAGCCTCATTTTTTAATATTTTTTTTAAATTAGCCCTAATTTAAAAAAAAAAAATCCCGTTTATGAAAGGAGTACGGTTACATGTAGTTAATACTTCATTATTATGTATTAAATAACTTGTGAAATTTCAAAATGAAAATTAGATTCTTATATTACAATAAATTAACATTTAAAAAGAGATCTCGATCTAATTTAAGCAAAGAAGTTTCTTAGGCAGTAAATTTTTATGTTTTTTACTTATGGGTAATAAAATGAATTTAGCATTTTGAATTAGTAATTTTATTATTTCAAAATTTAATATGATTCATTCCAGACTTATTAGCTCTCAAATTCTTATCCTATCCTCACCAAGATTTCCACTCGCCACCCAGTTTCATCTTTTTTACAAGTGAAGCCTAAAGTCAGTAAGAGGTGCAGGAATTTTGACTACCAATTAAGATTTTCATGGTACTTGTATTGTTGAACTTTTAATCCAATTTCAAGTGTAATTGTTTTTTTTGTTTTGATGCAAGAAATAGTGGGTGAGAGAGGAAAGTAATTTGTGGAACAAAACTTAGAAGCTCAAGTAATAATTGGATAGTAATTATGCTGAACAGAGTGGAAAGGGAATAAAATTGTTACAAAGCAGGTAAAAGAAGTTGATCTAATCCTCTTCCTCATCAGTGATAAATTTGCCAGTTCCAGGATTGACAGCAGCAATGAAGAAGAAGATAACATTGAACAAAACAAGAGGTTCTATTTCATTGATTGGAAGCCCAGTTTCTATGTTGAGTTGTGCTAATGCTCCTTTCCCTGTTATGATTTCTCCTATTAATGAGAATGCAATTCCCAGCTGAGCCAATCTTCCTACGAACAGCTCGTTTGACTTTGTAAATCCAAACAGAGGACCTTCGCCATCGCAATACAACACAGACACAAATTATTTTTGTACAATAAATCGAATTTTAAGCTAAAAGTTGATACCATAAAGTAATTTACCTCCTTCTTTAAGACCCAAAGCAGACCTAAGGCCTTTGCCAGGAGGGACAACAGCCCCCTCAAGGCCAGTGGGAGGGTCATCAACGAATTTCCCACGGTCACCCAATGCTCCAATAGCTCCCAGCAATGTGAACAGAATGAAGAAAAGAAGAAGTGGTTCTGCTTCGTAAATTGGAATTCCAGTTTCAAGATTCAACTGTGCTAATATTCCTTTTCCTGTTATTGCTTCTCCCAACAATGATGCCTGCGTTCATTCAATCTCAACTTTTTACGCTACTGTAACACTTCATTTCTCAATAAGTTTACCCGAAAAACTATGAATCAGACACTCGTTACGTCAGTTTTTAACATTCACATCATTACATGAAATATTTTAGAAGATTCCACTTTTCTGCAATATGCCAAGCTAACGAGACTCACCACATCAGCATCCGCCATACTCTATTATTTTTTATAAGTTGGTGAGCATAAGTTTGACCAACCCCATATTTCCTTGAGGTGTACCTTTGTATTACCCTACCTTACCAGCATTATTTCAATGCAAAGAAAGGATAAGCCTGTTGTGAGCCTCAGAAATGAGTTTTATTAGACATGAAATTTATTAAATTTTTGTTGTCATGCTGTGGTTATTAAATGGCTTGTAGTTCTACTTATACTATATAATTAACAAAAGCTGGTCTGATATTTCTGGTTTAGAATTAACTATTAAGTAAAACAAACTGCCAAATAATTTCCGAAATAAAAGCTAAAGAACAGAAGATGAAAACTCACGGCAAATCCAATCATAGCAACACGTCCAACGAACAACTCATTCTGCTTAGTGAAACCAATTCCACCAGAAGTTCCGAAAATTCCATCTTCAACTTTCTCTTTGGGTTGTTTTTGAAAAGCCTACAAAATTAATAACCAAAATCAAAATAAATAAAATAAAAACCGCAAAACAAATAAAATGAACTATGTGGTACAGTACCTTCTTAGGAGGAGCCTTGGTTTTTGATTTGAAGAGAGCAAGAGTAGTAAATGCTCTACTGGAAGAAGTAGAAGAAGAAGAAGAAGGAGAAGGAAGGGGATTGAAGAAGAGAGAAGAGAATGGCTTAGGCCTAAGTCTTCCAACTTGAAATTGAAGTAAAGGGTCTTTCTTTAGATCAACCACATGCCTAGTTGAAACACCAGACATGAACAACATGGTTTGTGCCATTTTCTTGTTTTGCTTTGCTCTTTTGAAGTGAAGTACCCAGTTAGAGCTTAGTGCTTTGCTCTCTCTCAGATTTAAACTGCCATATAATTTTTAAGGTTAAGAAGATTTTGAGAGTGAGATGTGGAGATGTGGATATGGTGTGAGAATTAATGAAGGGCGAAGAGAGTGACCACGTCTTCTTATACATTTTATTTCCTTTTTCATTTCTGATATTTTGCAATTTGCATTCAACTGCTACTCTGCCTCCTCCTCCTTTTGGTTGTTTACATCCTTAAATAAGGATGATCACAGGGTGAAAAATTCTCGTTTCCAATAAAAAATCGTTCCGAATGGAGTGAAAAATCACCAAAATTTTTTTTCATGGAAACGAAAACGAAAAAAAAGTATTTTCCGACTTAGAATTCGGGATAAAAATAGGGATTGTGGTTCTCTCCGAAATTTTTTCGTTCTCAAAATTTAATTACTGAATTTAATTATATTTATATAATTTAGTTTCAAATTATATTTAATTTTAATTTTATCAATTATTAAAATTTATATTAATTTGATTTGTAATTGAATTTATATTTTTAATTATTAAATGTTATATTTCAATTACAATTAATTATTAAATATTATATTTTAGTTATAATTAAATTTTTTTAAAAAAATAAAAATATTTTTTATGCGAGAACGGAAATCCCACGAGGACAGAGATAGAGGAAATTTTTCTCCAAAAATATTATCGTTCCCTGTCCCATCCCGCCCTTGTGTGGGGCAGTAGGTGGAGAGGCACTTTCCGCTTCCGTCTCGTCCCGTGATCATTCCTATCCATAAGCATGAAGTTTTAGACTCCATTGTACTCTATAATTTATTAATTAAATACAAATCACAATTTATGTATAAATAAGTCATTATAAATTCTATTAACTAAAATGAAACTAGTCTAACTCGTTATAAAATTTGGCTTGTTAGAAAACTTGACATTTTTGGGCTGCTCAATATCGTAAAAGTGGCATTGTAATAGATCCTCTTGTAATTATTAGCTAAACAAAATTAATTGCAAAAAAAAAAAAAATAGAGATCCTCTTGTAATTATCAGCTAAACAAAATTAATTGCAAGAAAAAAAAAACTTCTATGTGAATTCCAAACTTAATTAACGAAAATTAATTTCTTTTAACCAATTTGAGTGGTCCCTTTCAGCAGGAAGAGAAGATAATAAAATAGGACATGAAATGAATATGTGATGAGGAGGCAATGAGGAGTAAGTAAAGACAAGTCCTTAAAATTTTCAATCAGAACTCACTCAAACAAGAAAAGTCCACACAGTTGTTGGAGATGTGAACCACACACAAATTTACTGAGTTGGAACAAAGGAATATACTAGAACAACTCTTTCAACAAATGATAAATTGACACCTCATTACAAATGTACGATTGCTTCCTATCAGATTCTCTTTCCTCTTTCGATCACAATTAATTTGGGAACATTACAATTGAATTTCCATGGGCCTCGTCTATAATTTTGTTGAAAAATTCCAAGCCCTCCAAAAATTTGACCCAATAACTTATACATAAGGCCCAAATGGATGAAAATGAGTGCAAGAAGCTTAATGAAAGAGAAAATTTAAAATGCAGAACTAAGTAATAAGCCAATTCACAGTATCAACTGTAATTTTTCCCAAGTTCATCATTCCCGGTTTTAACATACTGCCTGATGATAAGTTCTAAAATGTCAGAACTAAAGGCGAAATAGTTTCAAAGGTATTTCAAAGCGGAACAAGTTGATGCCGATCTACAACAGGTAGCGGCTAATCTGTAACACAGATGAAAGCTAACCCTCGACGTACAGTGGATCAACACTTCAAAATTTAATTCAAAGGAGGAGATTTTAGAGAGAGAATGAATGCATATAAGATACCTCTTTTGTGAATCTCTTTTTATATTTATATGATGTTTAAATGGTGGTTGCATTTGAATACTATATCTCCTAATATCTATATTTTGCATGTTTAGAACATTTAATGTGATAGCTTACAGAACTTAACGTGCTAAGGTGACAAATTCAATTGACACTAGGTAGATTGGTAGTAATATCCGATCAATCAAACAGTATGTTTAACCTGTGTAGGCAGCAAATGGGCCAAATAAAAGTAGTGTAAAGAATTTCTTCTAGTATAAATGATTGAGAATCTGGTTACTTTTTTAATTGCTAAGAATTCAAAATTAATTCCATAATAACTTCTAATTATAAATGAATAAAAGAGTTTTTAAGATAACCATATATAGTCGTCATCACTGGGTCTTAATAAAACTTCTATTACAGTTTTCATTGAAACGTCATTTTCATTGTAATTGCAAAGTTTTCAAGGCAGGTTAGGATACTAGTCTATGCTAATATCTAATAGCAAATAGAGAAGATTTTGTTGCACATGGAATCAAACCATTTATTCCTAAAATCCTGCTTATCTTCCTATAAATGACATTTCCCCAACTAACAGGTGCTAAGTACTAATTTCCATTCGGCTTTCTTTTCAGTAAATTGATTGATAATGTATTTTTATTCTCATAGAATGAATCATTTGTAAAAAAAAAAAATAAAATACTTACGGTAAATGGTAATAAACAATGATTTTAGAAACTGATAAGAAGGATGCAAAAATTCTAAAAAAAATGAAAAATAAAAAGGTAGGAAGTCATTATTTTAGGAGTTGGATAAGACTGAAAATGAAGCTGTAAAGCATACAATAATATGATTTGATTTTTTTTTTTTTCTCTAAGAAAAAGAAAAGAAAAGGGATCTTTGGATGGTGGAAACGGAAACATTGGGCCTTCTTGACTTTGGACAGCCTTATACGCCACCTATCACGTAACAAATTTCGAAATTAATCACGGAAAATGGAAACTTATTGCATTATAAATCAAATTCAATGCTTGGTTATCACCAATGTTATTAAAATCGGATCGAATAACGAACCAAAAAGCTTAATAATTCGTGATTCGATTGATTTTTTAAGATTCAACCGAATTTTTTTCATTTTTTAAAAAATATATATTTTTTTAAGTTTTATATAAATATTATGAAAATATCACTATATAAAAAAATTAAAAATAGTTTAAAAATATATATTTATCATCAAACATTAACAATATGACTATATTTTCAAGTCATTCAATATTTAAATTAAAACCAAATTTAAAACATGTCCAGACCTGATATTTAATATTTAAAAATCACTTACAAACATGCCAAAATCAATTTTACATTTAATTTTGAAAACTAGTTGTTAAACTAGCAATTTACATGTCAACTAGCACTTAGTTTCATAATTAACATGTACCATCAGGTATAAATAATTAAATCCGACCATTACCAGCCCTAATAACATCTTAGAACAGTATATTAATATGTTATATTAATTATAATACCTATCTAATCAATTAAAATCGTTTTTTCACCAAAATAATGCAAAAAACTCAAAACAAAAAATTTCAGATTTGCATGTTTTCATAATGACGATTTTTAATTAATTTTTTCATGTATCTAAAGCACTAAAATAAGCATGTTTAGGCTCTGATACCACTGATGGAATATGACATGGTATGAATGTGATGCTAGCACAGCGGAAAAACAAAAATTTTTATCATACATACCATACAATTCCAAAACAAGAAACGAAACATGCAATTTTAGGGTTGTAGAACTTACAACTTATGATGCCTTTTGAAAACTGAATTTGATGATGCTCAGCAACTAAGATGACTTTATCCGCCTTAAATCTCGATCACCAATGCCAAGGAACAGCCTTTTACGCCACTCCCTCTATTCTCACACACACAATTGCACCGACGGCTTAAAATCGAGATTGCTAACTCTCTTTTTTGGTATTGTGTAAAGGCAATGGTTTGAAGCTACAAAATTTGATTTTGTACTTCTCTTAGGTTGCTATTACTACCCAAGATCACAAGAGAATGAGGAACTATCATTTCTCCTTGTGAAAATTGGCTAAAAGAAATTCTTTGAGAGAGAGAGAGAGAGAGTTCACGCAAAACATAGAGAAAATACACTAGGGTTTCACGTTTTTCCCACAAAAAATATATATCTCTTTTCCTTTTAAGTGATTAATCTCAAATATACTACCTTAAGATAATTAATATTTGCCTTTATCACTTAATTAAAATAAGTAATATTTATTGATAAAAACTCTTTTAATTTATCCAAGATAAAAACAAAAGACATTTAATCAAATAATATCACTTAATTTAGGATAAAAGATATGTCATTTAAATCTAATAAACCACTTAAATAAAATTATACATGTGCCGAAATTCCTTGTTATTTCTCTAGGAATTTCGGCCACATCAAATTTCATTTAGATGATTTAATTAGATGAATATGTCTTTAGGCTTTAATACTCAATTAATTAAATTAATACATGACATTTAATTAATTGAAATTAAATCTTGTGGGCTGAATTTCTCTCTCTCATGGGCCAAGGTCCAATAGCAATCTAATAACCCATTACACACATTAATTTGACTTTAATTAAAAGCCCAAATTAATGCCCAATACTTAATTTAAATATTTTAAGCTCAATGCTTTGTGTGCGATCCTATAGGTCCATTTAATGTTGGCAATGAATTAATAAATTAATTCAAAGGCTATATATATTCTCTAGCAAGATATTATAGCATTCCAAATTAAATGAAAATGCATATGGCATTTAGTGACCTAATGCAATTTTTCATAGTCCCTTACCCATAAATATCAGAATTAATATAAGGCATGGAACTAGTCATCCTTATATATATTAATTCCTTTCTTGATATTCCAGTGACACTGAACTCTCAGATAAATAATGATTACTCATTATTTCATCTCGGTATAGCCATACACTTCTCAGTTCACTGATCAAGTGGCCGATGATATTTTCTCTCTTAATGAGAGGGGTAATCCCTTCACTTTTCTCATGCTCTCTAACATGAATCAATGCATACCCAATCATACCCGTACTTGTCACTTTGTTACGAGTACGTTAGGTGTATGTCAAAGTACACAGTAATTCATAAAGAGTTTCATAGAGATTTCAGGTCTAAGAACTCCGATACAAAACTTGCATATGAGAAACACTTATGACTTGTACCATGTAGTGTTCTCATGAGCGGATCGTATCCAGATACCATGTTCTTTAACATGTATCTATGATCTCTGATTGATACTCTTGTCCTAATGATTCGTAAGATAGAACTCATAATATCAGAGAGAGCATACTAGTCTTAATTCATTGTTATTCCCATAACAATGACTGACTAGGGATGTTTAGAATGAAGTCTCATTTGTTTCAAGGTCTTACAACCATATACCTCACACATGATAACTTAAACCGAAACGACATTCTTGGATAGTTTTATCAATTGACATGCACAGGAATACAATAGATAAAACAATTGTCTCATTTTATTAATTAAAGTATTTTATTATAATGCATTGGGGCTAGGGCTTAAACTAACAATCTCCCACTAGCACTAGTCCCAATTGGGCATAGCCCTAAGATCGAACGCTCTCAAATGAGCTTCGTGCAGATTTGGACGCAATTATTTCGTCAAAGGATCTGCTACATTGTCTTCACTTGCTATCTTGCTAACCTTGACGTCCCCACGATCAATGATTTCTCTGATCAGGTGGTACCTCCTGAGTATGTGTTTGGATTTCTGGTGTGACCGGGGCTCCTTTGCCTGTGCGATGGCCCCGTTGTTGTCACAGAAAATTTCTAATGGATCTAGGATGCTTGGGACCACTTCTAATCCAGAAATGAAATTTTTAATCCAAACAGCCTCTTTTGTAGCCTCACTTGCTGCAATATACTCAGATTCTGTAGTTGAGTCGGCAACAGTTTCTTGCTTCGAGCTTCTCCAGCTGACAGCACCACCGTTCAAAACAAAAACAAACCCAGATTGCGATCTAGAATCCTGAGTGCTGGTCTGAAAAGCAGCATTGGCATAACGTTGTATGACGAGCTCTTCTTGACCACCATACACTAAGAAGTGATCCTTATTCCTTCGCAGGTACTTCAGAATCCCTTTTACAGCAGACTAATGCTTCTCACTAGGGTCTTGCTGAAACCTACTGGTTATACTCAGTGCATGAGCAACATCCAATCTAGTACATAACATAATGTACATGATAGATCCAATAGCAGATGCATATGGGATTCTACTCATGTTGTCCCTTTCCTCTTTGGTTTTAGGGCACTTTTCTTTAGTCAAAGGAACTCCCAAAACCAAAGGTATGTACCCTTTCTTTGAGTCTCTCATACTAAAATGCTTTAGTACTTTGTCTATGTACTTTTCTTGACTTAGTCCCAAGAGCCGATTCAATCTATCTCTATAGATTCGAATACCAAGTATTGTCTCGGCTTCACCTAAGTCTTTCATTGAGAAATATTTTCCCAACCATTGCTTAACCTTTTGCAATGTTGGAATGTCATTCCCAATGAGAAGGATATCGTCCACATATAGGACCAGAAATACTACTATACTCCCACTAACCTTCTTGTACACACAAGGCTCATCTTCGTTCTTGATGAAGTCAAATTCTTTGACTGCCTCATCAAAACGAAGATTCCAACTTCAGGATGCTTGCTTTAATCCATAAATGGATTTTTGAAACTTGCAAACCTTCTTAGGATGCTTGGGATTGACAAAACCTTCAGGCTGTGTCATATACACATCCTCAAGTAAGTTTTCGTTGAGGAAAGCAGTTTTGACATCCATTTGCCATATCTCATAATCATGATATGCAGCTATGGCAAGCAAGATCCTAATGGATTTGAGCATGACTACAGGCGAAAAGGTCTCGTCATAGTCTACACCATGAGTTTGTCGAAAACCTTTTGCTACTAGTCTACCTTTGTAGGTCTTATCAACTTTGAGTTTGAATAGCCACTTGCATTCAATTACCTTAGCACCTTCCGGTGGATCAACCAAGGTCCAAACCTGGTTATCGTACATTGATTGCATCTCGAATTTCATGGCTTCAAGCCAATTTTTTGAGTTTGGGCTTTCAATAGCTTCTCGGTAGGTAGTAGGATCCTAACGATCTATTAACTCAATAGCGTCACTGTCGGTGATTAGAAATCCATATCTCTCAATCTCCTAACGTACCCTACCGGACCTTCTAGGTTCTTGTATAATGGGTTCTTGTTCCACAACTGGTTGTGAACTTGATCCCATTTCTAACTCATCCTCTATAGGAGTTTGTGGCGCTTGAATTTTTCCAAGTTCTACTTTACTCCCACTGTCTTTCTTGAGAAGGAACTCCTTTTCCAAGAAAACAGCCTTGTGAGCAACAAATACTTTGTTCTCGGCTTATGAGTAAAAGTAGTATCCCTTTGTTTTTTTAGGATACCCCACAAACAAGCAGACACTGGATTTGGACTCTAGTTTGTCAGATGTTAATTTCTTAACATGTGCTTCACAACCCCAAATCCTGAGAAAAGACATATTGGGTTCTTTCCTAGTCCATACCTCGTATGGTGTCTTCTCAACTGCTTTAGTTGGAGTACGGTTCAATAGAAACGCAACAGTTTCTAATGCATAACCCCAAAAAGAGATAGGAAGATTAGCTTGACTCATCATAGATCGAACCATGTCCAACAGAGTTCGATTTCTCCTTTCAGACACACCATTCCATTGAGGTATTCCAGGAGGAGTGAGCTGTGAAATAATACCACACTCCTTTAGATGACTGTCAAACTCTTGGCTTAAGTATTCACCACCTCGATCTGATCGAATGGCTTTTATACTTTTGCCAAGTTGGTTTTCTACTTCGTTCTTAAACTCTTTGAATTTCTCAAAAGTTTCAGACTTGTACTTCATTAGATAGACATAGCCATATCTACTGAAGTCATCTGTGAATGTCACGAAGTAGCTAAAACCACCTCTAGCATGTGTACTTAAAGGTCCATATACATCGGTATATATTAGTTCAAATAAGCCATTAGTCCTCTCACTTTTTTTATTAAAATGACTCTTTGTCATTTTTCCATGCAAACATGGCTCGCATGTGTCATAAGACTCTAAGTCGAATGACCCAAGCACTCCAGTTTTGTGGAGTCTTGAAATGCATTTTTTGTTTGCATGTCCTAAACGACAATGCCAAAAGTAAGTAGGGTTCAATTCGTTTGATTTAACCCTCTTTGTATTAATGTTGTATATTGACTCTTTGTTTTGTAAATCAAGGATATAAAGGCCATTTTGCAACATGGCATTGCCATAAGAAATGCCTTGGCGACGAATATGAGCATTGCCATTTTTAATAACAAAATCAAATTCATCATTATCCAAACATGAAACTAAAATAATGTTTCTGCTCATAGCAGGCACATAATAATAATTATTCAAAATAATACAAAGTCCGGAAGGTAAAGTGAGGTGATAGTCGCCTATCTCCATGGCAGCAACTCGTGCTCCATTCCCCACATGGAGGTCCACTTCATTCTTACCAAGTAACCGCCTATTTCTTAGCCCCTGCACATTTGAACAAATGTGAGGACCACAACCGGTATCGAATACCCAAGTGGTAGAAATAGAAAGGTTAATTTCAACAACAAAAATACCAGAACTGGATGCCTTGGCTCCATTCTTCTTTTGTTCTTCCTTGAAGAGAGCGCAATTCTTCCTCCAATGCCCTATCTTGTTGCAATGGAAGCAAGTGCTCTCACTTTCTTTGAGTTTTGGCGCCTTGGGCTTGGATTGGGCCTGAGGTGCACTCCCAATTAACTTGGGTTTTCCCTTTCCCTTTCCCTTAGCAAGTCCCTTCTTAATTCCCTTTTGAACCATTAGTACGGGATTGATCTTTCGAATGTTCTCTTCAGCATTCTTAAGCATCTTATAGAGCTCAGTGACTGACTTGTTCATTGCATGCATGTTATAATTCATCACAAATGGATCATAAGCAGCAGGCAATGATCCTAAGATCAAGTCAGTGGCCAATTCCTTTGGCAATAGTACCTCAAGCTTCTCAAGAGTATCAAGATACCCTTTCATCTTGAGTACATAGGTACTAACAGGAGTACCCTCAACCATCTTGCAAGAAATTAAGGCCTTTGTTGTCACGAACCTCTCGTGACGAGCTTGCTCTTGGAACATCTCCTTGAGGTGCACCATGATTGTAATGGCCTCAATACCGGGTTAGCCGTGAATAGTACTTTTCGGCAGTGAATAGGGTTTTTCGGGCCCGAAAGGACACCCGAAATCCGAAAATATTTTATTTGACCATTGGAAAGTATTGGTCACGGTGACCTCGGGGTTGAAATTTGAAGTGAAATTGAGGTCATTTGGGCCTCGAAAAGTTAAAAATACGAAAAAGGTACCGGGTCGGTTTTGGTTTGACCGAACTTTGACCTTATTTTAAAAATAGTAAATGGACTTCAAAAATTGTTAAATTTTACAGTTATTCATGAAATTTCATGAAGAATATTTTGGTAAAAATAAATAAGTGTTTCGGTGATTTTGACAGTTTTTGAATCGGACCGACCGGTTTGAATCGGATCGGTAACGGACTCTGATTGAGCTGAAAATTTATGTACAAGCTATTTTTGATGAAAGAAAGCTAATGGTACTATTTTCGGAGTGATATGATGCCTGGAAGGGAGGAAACCGGTTTGGGCCATTTGCCTATATATATATAGGATTTGGGGCAAAAGGGTAATAAGGGAAAAGAAAGAAAAAAAAAAAGAGGGAGAGGCAGAATCGGGAACGGGAGGAGCGGAAGGAGAAAGAGGAAGGTGGAGGCGCCGCCGCCGGCCAGCGGCCTTGCGCCGGCGACCGATGCGGCTGCCACCCCCTCCCCGTTCTCTTCTTTCCCTCCGGTGACCGTGGAATCGGCGTGAAAGAGGTGGTTTTTCTCTCCGTCGGCCGGGACATTTTTCTCCTTTTTTCGGCGACTACAGGCGGCTGACGGCGACACGGTGACCACCGGGCGACTCCTCTCGGCGAGACGCATCGACCGGTGGCAACCGATCGTCCCCAATCGCTGGCGTTGAGTAGATCGGAAACGGTGGTTTCCGGCGGTTCCCGTGGCTTTTCCGGCTAAACGAAGCTACATTGGGGCGCGTGAAGGCCACCAATGAACTTCTCGTGATGCCGGCTACAAGTGAGGAGTGTAGGTGCAGTCTCCGACCACGCGCCGACGAGGCTCCGGCGAGGCTCCGATGATCAGAAAAATGGAATTTTCGACACCGACGGGTATGTGACTATAAAATCCTTCAATTTCCCTTAATCTTACTGAATTTTGTCTTTAATTGTAATTAGAGAAAAATATTGAATTTAATATGAATTATTTGAATTAATGTGTAATTGTTTAATTATATGTTAATTAAGCTTAAATTTGACATGTAATCTAAGTTAAGAAAATTATTGGTATTATTTGAATATTTGTGAAAAATGTATTGTATGTTAATAATTAATAAAATTAAGGAATTTTATTAATTATGCCTTAAATTGATAATAAGTATATAAATTGAAATTGTCCATAATTTTGAAGTAAAATTATGGAAACTATTGGAAAATTATAAGCAAACATTGAACTATATGTTATAAGAAAATAATAAATTATTGTTAAATAATTCATAAGACATACATGATTAATTAATATAATTAATTAATGTAATAAGTGAAAAAGGCTAATAAAAGTAAAATAAATAATATGTTAAATTCATGAGATTTAAATGAATAATAATAAGAATAATTCTGAAATAATTATTGAATTATTGACAAATAATTCAATAAATAAGCCCAAAATAGTAGATTAAGATAAATTAATTTATGTTGCTTACAATAAAATGAAGGAAGATAAAAGGTCAAATGACGGACTAAGAAAGTAAAAAGTATAGTACATGAAATGATATGATGTTACTAAGATGTTCTTAAATTCAAATAAATGAGTGAAGTATTACTAAATAATTCACAACCCGTATAAATATTACAAATTCCGAATAAAAGTTAAAAAGTTATAAATTAAAGGTTTGACTAATTTATCACATAAATTAGTCCTAAAAAGGTTAATTTCCGAATTATTGTAAATAATGTATAATAGACAATACAATAAGAAATTATGCACTGTAATGCTATAATTTATAAAACGTAGAAAAGATTGAAAGGTTAAAGTACAAATGCGACTAATTTATCAAAATAAAATAGTCAATATAAAAGTATTAAAAGGCTAGATTATTGGAAAATGTATCAGTATTAATGGCGTATCCGAATGACCCAGATTTCAGATAAAAGTAAAATGAATGCAATTACATAAAAGAATGAAAGAAACGTGAATTATAAATGTTTATAATTCATAAGTGTATAAAAAGGGCTAAAAAGTGACTTAAAAAGTATAATATGAAAAGGAAGTGAAGCAATAAAAGAGAAAATCTTTAAATGATCAAAAGCACTGAAAAGAGTATAATTGACCCAAAAATGCAAGAATTTATAAGAAAGAAAATAAAACGTTCTGAAAGGTTAAAAAGTACTAAAAAGATGTGAATGTTTGTAATGTGTCGCAAAAGTGCATACATTACTTGAAAAGAATTTAAATGATGTTGTACAGAAATTAAAAGTGTAAAAAGAAAACGTTTAACAGCTTAATGTAATGTTTCATGCCCTTAGCAAATGTCTGGCAGGAAAACTTAGTTCAGGATATAATTGGCTAGCCATAGGGATTACTGTACCGCGGTGCAAGTCATGGCGACTTGCTTTACTATGGACGGATCGTTGATCTCCATAGTATATATGTATATCATACGTACTGTCATATGTTCATATGTTGTGAGAGATGACTTTTAGAGGTTATTTCTCATTTTATTGTGGCCCTGTGGGGTCCACGTCCCGCATATCCGGTCTAAAGGTTTTCTGCTGGGTCTGTACTGTACTGGGGGCGTACTGGAAATGAATAAATCAATATTGTTTAAATGAAAGGAATATGAAAAGTCATAAACGCAAAAGACTTCTTTTAAAAGGAAAGAACTGTTTTAAAAGAAAAAGAAAATGTTTTATAAGAATTAAACCATACATGATCATTAATTGCATAATTATAAAGAAAGTGATTTAATATGCATCTTTACATGAAAACAAAGGTAAAAGAATGAATAGGAAGTTATAAGTCAAGATTAAATGTGAAGCAGGACCTAAGAGAAAAGAATTAGAAGTTTAGGGGTAAAATTGTAATTTTACCAAAATTAAGATAAAAAGAGCAATTTGAATAAGGAAACGTATAACAAGGGTAAAATAGTAATTTAGTAACTTAAAGATTCTGAAAATGACCTTTTTAGACAAAAGGACCAAAAGCGTAATTTTAAGCTAAAAGGACAAAACAAGGTAAAATGAATAGGTTACAAGTATGTTGAACATGAGTAAGTGTAAAAAGAATAATATGAAGATTTATATATAAAATATACATTTTAAAAGTAGTTTAATGCGATTAATGTAAAAAGAATGAAATAAGATCCATAAGTAAAGACATTAGTACCAATATAACTTGTTAAATGAAAAGACAATGAAATCAACGTGAAAGTAAAAGTAAAGCAAAAAGATACCGTAAAAGTAAACGTTAAAGTAAGGAGAAACAGTAAGAGTAAAAGCTAATGTAATTAAGAAACTGTAAAAGTACAAGTTAAGCCAGGTAAGAATCATAAGAATTAAAGGTAAAGTTAGAGTTAAAGTAAAGAAAATTGTATAAATAAATGATAATATGAAGTTAATGAACTTAAAGAACTAATGTTAAGTCAAGTTAAATGAAATAAGAGAAGTATTGTCTTAAAAGACGAAATTATACTTAATTGGGAAATTCTTGGATTTATAGTCACCACTGATCATATCTAGTGCTCAGCACATAGTGTTTACTGCGTGCAGGTTACAAGGTGTTCTGGGAGCATAGTACAGTGAAGCTTATTACACGAAGAATCAGGGCAAGATGATGAAGTTATTGTATCTTTGTTTTTGTAAGCGTGGCATGTATATACTTAGTTAGTGATAATAGAGAAATGATATGTAATTGAGATAAGTTTTAATATGTTAAAGACTGTTCATATGAGAATTGTCAGATGTGAATTGTAAATGATGAGTATGGATTGAATGGATTGTTCTATTGTTATATGATTATTGTTTATATGAATTGTGATGCCTTTAAGAGGCTGTACTTGTTTGGATTTTTCAGGAGGCTAGAAAGTACTAGCCGTTATGCTGCCGAAATTTTGAAAAAAATAATAATGGTATGAAATTGGATTCAATATTAGGTTGTGATTATAAGTTAAGCAATAAAAAAAAAATTCACTGTTACGGTTAAGTCAACATCGGAAAGGACTGTTCATAGAAGGGTGTGACATTTTGTGGTATCAGAGCAATGGTTTAAGCGGTTCTAAGATCGGAGTGGGATAAGGTTAAGTAATAGGTTTGTCTGTATGTACATGCCAATTATAAGTGGATAGGTGTCAATGAGTCTGAAGTGTACTTGTTCCCTTATAGGTTTAAAAGTGAAAAGTTGACATTTGACTGAGATTGTCAAGTGTGAAAGGATTGATTCTGCACAAGTAAAGATGGTAATAAGAGAATGAAAGAATTGCTGCTTGACATCTTTTGGAGATTAAAGCAGGAAAATGGAAGGTTGATTGAAACTGAGTTTATATGTGAGTATCTAAGCATCTATGTGGATGAGAAATAGTCCAAGGAAAGACAAAGTAAAGAATGTGTCAGAAGTTAACATGGAATTGTATATTGAGATTTGATAAAATGTCCAGGATACAGAGATATGTTAATTGGATTGTTATAATATAAGGATGTTAATGAGCAAGATGTTATAAGTCAAGGTTGTCTAAGATGTTCTATATATACCTGTCAGTGATTTCTTTACAGATGTGGGGATTTGATTGTACATTTCATAGTACTGGGATGGGTTCTGATGTCTGCATTATATGGGAATACGTGACAGTATTCCGTTTGCATACATGAAATCATACATTCATTGCATAGCATTTCACATTGTCTGATAGCATCTGAATTGCATTATATCATATGTTTAGGCCCCACTTGATAGGAAAAACTGACAGGGGATATGATGAGCATAGGGACGACCTAAGAATGAGATGAGAAATAGTGTATTTAAGATTATTTTCTGCATTTGATGCGGCCATTATGGGTTATTGGTCGTGATGCACAGAGGGGTCAATGAATGGCTCGCCTTTGTGAAAAGATAGAAAAAGGTTTTCCACTTTCTCTTAGATCAATGTTAGAGGATTATTGTAATAACCCTCTGATATGTTCTGAGATGATCAAAATAATATGGTCAATGTTTGAAATTGTTCTGTGAAAATTAAAAGAAAAGTGATTATCTGATCAGTCTAATGAATGTGATATCTGGTTAAAAGTGGAATTCTTAAAATTTATCTGGATATGAAAGAAAAGTTAGTGAAGTGACTGAAACCTACCGAGATAGTAGTGCTTTATATTCTGAAAGACACCAGATGAACCAGGGTTAAAAGTTTAGTTCTGACAATCAGATTGAAAGTGCAATGTGACAGATGAGATAAGCAATGGTTTGAATGTGTTAATGCATGAAAGATCGGTAAGGATAATTGGAAATGGTACAATGTGATTAGAGGATCTGCTATTGGACTGTTTGAATGTTAAAGAGAAAAGATGTAAAGTGAGAGATTGGCAATAATCTCAATACTGGTATAGTAATTCACCCTTGGGCTAATGATTAGTCCGAGTGAATAACTCAGAGTTTGAAAGATCAGATATGGTAAAATGTATCGGATTGTGATAATGACTGTAAAGAGAATGTGTTTATAATAGAATCTGACTCTTGCTAAGGCATTGTCAGAAAGAAATTTTGAATTCTTTATAGTGGATTAAATGAAAATGTAACGAAGTTAGCAAATCTTGATTTGATTCAAGATATGAAAGGACTTGGCACAAGGATGTTGGGACCAAAGAAAAGAGCTACTGATAAAGGTTATTGATATTGAGCTTAGTCAGTTTAAAAGTAAACGGATTCCAATGACAAAGATGTTTTGGAATCATTAAATGTGAAAGAAACGATAAGATCACTGTTTTGTATCCTCTACTTTTAAATGTAAGTAAATTTCGAGGACGAAATTTTTATTAGTAGGGGAGAATTGTAATGGCCTCAACACCGGGTTAGCCGTGAATAGTACTTTCTGGCAGTGAATAGGGTTTTCCGGGCCCGAAAGGACACCCGAAATCCAAAAATATTTTATTTGACCATTGGAAAGTATTGGTCACGGTGACCTCGGGGTTGAAATTTGAAGTGAAATTGAGGTCATTTGGGCCTCGAAAAGTTAAAAATACGAAAAAGGTACCGGGTCGGTTTTGGTTTGACCGAACTTTGACCTTATTTTAAAAATAGTAAATGGACTTCAAAAATTGTTAAATTTTACAGTTATTCATGAAATTTCATGAAGAATATTTTGGTAAAAATAAATAAGTGTTTCGGTGATTTTGACAGTTTTTGAATCGGACCGACCGGTTTGAATCGGATCGGTAACGGACTCTGATTGAGCTGAAAATTTATGTACAAGCTATTTTTGATGAAAGAAAGCTAATGGTACTATTTTCGGAGTGATATGATGCCTGGAAGGGAGGAAACCGGTTTGGGCCATTTGCCTATATATATATAGGATTTGGGGCAAAAGGGTAATAAGGGAAAAGAAAGAAAAAAAAAAGAGGGAGAGGCAGAATCGGGAACGGGAGGAGCGGAAGGAGAAAGAGGAAGGTGGAGGCACCGCCGCCGGCCAGCGGCCTTGCGCCGGCGACCGATGCGGCTGCCACCCCCTCCCCGTTCTCTTCTTTCCCTCCGGTGACCGTGGAATCGGCGTGAAAGAGGTGGTTTTTCTCTCCGTCGGCCGGGACGTTTTTCTCCTTTTTTCGGCGACTACAGGCGGCTGACGGCGACACGGTGACCACCGGGCGACTCCTCTCGGCGAGACGCATCGACCGGTGGCAACCGATCGTCCCCAATCGCTGGCGTTGAGTAGATCGGAAACGGTGGTTTCCGGCAGTTCCCGTGGCTTTTCCGGCCAAACGAAGCTACATTGGGGCGCGTGAAGGCCACCAATGAACTTCTCGTGATGCCGGCTACAAGTGAGGAGTGTCGGTGCAGTCTCCGGCCACGCGCCGGCGAGGCTCCGGCGAGGCTCCGATGATCAGAAAAATGGAATTTTCGACACCGACGGGTATGTGACTATAAAATCCTTTAATTTCCCTTAATCTTACTGAATTTTGTCTTTAATTGTAATTAGAGAAAAATATTGAATTTAATATGAATTATTTGAATTAATGTGTAATTGTTTAATTATATGTTAATTAAGCTTAAATTTGACATGTAATCTAAGTTAAGAAAATTATTGGTATTATTTGAATATTTGTGAAAAATGTATTGTATGTTAATAATTAATAAAATTAAGGAATTTTATTAATTATGCCTTAAATTGATAATAAGTATATAAATTGAAATTGTCCATAATTTTGAAGTAAAATTATGGAAACTATTGGAAAATTATAAGCAAACATTGAACTATATGTTATAAGAAAATAATAAATTATTGTTAAATAATTCATAAGACATACATGATTAATTAATATAATTAATTAATGTAATAAGTGAAAAAGGCTAATAAAAGTAAAATAAATAATATGTTAAATTCATGAGATTTAAATGAATAATAATAAGAATAATTCTGAAATAATTATTGAATTATTGACAAATAATTCAATAAATAAGCCCAAAATAGTAGATTAAGATAAATTAATTTATGTTGCTTACAATAAAATGAAGGAAGATAAAAGGTCAAATGGCGGACTAAGAAAGTAAAAAGTATAGTACATGAAATGATATGATGTTACTAAGATGTTCTTAAATTCAAATAAATGAGTGAAGTATTACTAAATAATTCACAACCCGTATAAATATTACAAATTCCGAATAAAAGTTAAAAAGTTATAAATTAAAGGTTTGACTAATTTATCACATAAATTAGTCCTAAAAAGGTTAATTTCCGAATTATTGTAAATAATGTATAATAGACAATACAATAAGAAATTATGCACTGTAATGCTATAATTTATAAAACGTAGAAAAGATTGAAAGGTTAAAGTACAAATGCGACTAATTTATCAAAATAAAATAGTCAATATAAAAGTATTAAAAGGCTAGATTATTGGAAAATGTATCAGTATTAATGGCGTATCCGAATGACCCAGATTTCAGATAAAAGTAAAATGAATGCAATTACATAAAAGAATGAAAGAAACGTGAATTATAAATGTTTATAATTCATAAGTGTATAAAAAGGGCTAAAAAGTGACTTAAAAAGTATAATATGAAAAGGAAGTGAAGCAATAAAAGAGAAAATCTTTAAATGATCAAAAGCACTGAAAAGAGTATAATTGACCCAAAAATGCAAGAATTTATAAGAAAGAAAATAAAACGTTCTGAAAGGTTAAAAAGTACTAAAAAGATGTGAATGTTTGTAATGTGTCGCAAAAGTGCATACATTACTTGAAAAGAATTTAAATGATGTTGTACAGAAAAATTAAAAAGTGTAAAAAGAAAACGTTTAACAGCTTAATGTAATGTTTCATGCCCTTAGCAAATGTCTGGCAGGAAACTTAGTTCAGGATATAATTGGCTAGCCATAGGGATTACTGTACCGCGGTGCAAGTCATGGCGACTTGCTTTACTATGGAAGGATCGTTGATCTCCATAGTATATATGTATATCATACGTACTGTCATATGTTCATATGTTGTGAGAGATGACTTTTAGAGATTATTTCTCATTTTATTGTGGCCCTGTGGGGTCCACGTCCCGCATATCCGGTCTAAAGGTTTTCTGCTGGGTCTGTACTGTACTGGGGGCGTACTGGAAATGAATAAATCAATATTGTTTAAATGAAAGGAATATGAAAAGTCATAAACGCAAAAGACTTCTTTTAAAAGGAAAGAACTGTTTTAAAAGAAAAAGAAAATGTTTTATAAGAATTAAACCATACATGATCATTAATTGCATAATTATAAAGAAAGTGATTTAATATGCATCTTTACATGAAAACAAAGGTAAAAGAATGAATAGGAAGTTATAAGTCAAGATTAAATGTGAAGCAGGACCTAAGAGAAAAGAATTAGAAGTTTAGGGGTAAAATTGTAATTTTACCAAAATTAAGATAAAAAGACCAATTTGAATAAGAAAACGTATAACAAGGGTAAAATAGTAATTTAGTAACTTAAAGATTCTGAAAATGACCTTTTTAGACAAAAGGACCAAAAGCGTAATTTTACGCTAAAAGGACAAAACAAGGTAAAATGAATAGGTTACAAGTATGTTGAACATGAGTAAGTGTAAAAAGAATAATATGAAGATTTATATATAAAATATACATTTTAAAAGTAGTTTAATGCGATTAATGTAAAAAGAATGAAATAAGATCCATAAGTAAAGACATTAGTACCAATATAACTTGTTAAATGAAAAGACAATGAAATCAACGTGAAAGTAAAAGTAAAGCAAAAAGATACCGTAAAAGTAAACGTTAAAGTAAGGAGAAACAGTAAGAGTAAAAGCTAATGTAATTAAGAAACTGTAAAAGTACAAGTTAAGCCAGGTAAAAATCATAAGAATTAAAGGTAAAGTTAGAGTTAAAGTAAAGAAAATTGTATAAATAAATGATAATATCAAGTTAATGAACTTAAAGAACTAATGTTAAGTCAAGTTAAATGAAATAAGAGAAGTATTGTCTTAAAAGACGAAATTATACTTAATTGGGAAATTCTTGGATTTATAGTCACCACTGAGCATATCTAGTGCTCAGCACGTAGTGTTTACTGCGTGCAGGTTACAAGGTGTTCTGGGAGCATAGTACAGTGAAGCTTATTACACGAAGAATCAGGGCAAGATGATGAAGTTATTGTATCTTTGTTTTTGTAAGCGTGGCATGTATATACTTAGTTAGTGATAATAGAGAAATGATATGTAATTGAGATAAGTTTTAATATGTTAAAGACTGTTCATATGAGAATTGTCAGATGTGAATTGTAAATGATGAGTATGGATTGAATGGATTGTTCTATTGTTATATGATTATTGTTTATATGAATTGTGATGCCTTTGAGAGGCTGTACTTGTTTGGATTTTTCAGGAGGCTAGAAAGTACTAGCCGTTATGCTGCCGAAATTTTGAAAAAAATAATAATGGTATGAAATTGGATTCAATATTAGGTTGTGATTATAAGTTAAGCAATAAAAAAAATTCACTGTTACGGTTAAGTCAACATCGGAAAGGACTGTTCATAGAAGGGTGTGACAATGATCGCATAAGCCTCTTAGTCCATAAATTTCTTTTGCAATTCAGGCACCATAGTGGCTAGCATCAAATAGGTCACATCATTAGAGTCACTTTTCTTGGTCTCAAAAGTTTCCTTTTGAACCACAGAAGTGTTCCTAGCAGGTTCCTCAGGTAAGGATGCATCCAAAACATACAACTTCTTCTCTTGCTTAAGAACTATTCTTAAGTTTCGAGACCAGTTTATGAAATTGGTGCCATTCAATTTGTCATTTTCAAGGACCAATCGCAATGAGAAATTGTTGTTTGAAGATGCCATTTTCAATCTACAATAAATTTAGCAAGATTAAATGAGGTCTTATTATAATCCCACAAACCGAATTAATATCCCTTTAAATAATTCGCGTTAGTGATTTAATGTGGGCCAAGATCCACTTTTCACAACAACTTATTAGTCAAGCTGAGCTTGTACACCTAACAAGTTAAGTTACTTAGGTAGGAAGACTCCAATCATGTCTCGTACATGACTCTTGGATCAAATGGGCTAACATCTTAAGATGTTATAGCACAACCCATTTATTAGTTGCCTAGTTCCGGGCATCCCTTTCCATGATAAGTCCAACCTACATTCACAACCCATGCCTCAGAAAGATAATCGGGAGCATCTAGGACTCCTAGTCTACGTGACCGATGATCGATGCCTTGACATGTTTCGAATTAGGAAGGCAACTTTGTGACTTACTATTTTAGGGATTAATTTTATTACGGCTTACATGACATACGCTTTGTCATCCATACATAGTATGCATATATAAATAATTGCATAAAGTAAAGCGTGACAAACATGGGCCTAAAAACCTACAACTAAGATTCTATACTATTACATAAGAATCTTCGAGTTGGGCTTCTCCACTCCGGTGGGCTTCGTCTTGATTTACAAAGTCTTCAAGTATATTCTATTCTAAGAAATAAATGAAAAACTTTTACAACAAAATATAATGGCTCGCAGGCCATATTTAATTACAAAACCCAGGGCCCATGAATGCACCATGCATATCCATTCATCACACCAAATTAGCAAATAAATATACATAGCATTCATGGATAAAACAAAGTCCAATTTTAATTAATTTAGCCAAGCCCATTAATGGAAATTGTGTACTTGAACCTTTAAGAGAAGACCTTATGACGGGCCTGGGCCAAAGCCCAATGGACTAAATCCTCTTATTGAATAAGTTCTCTTAAAAGCCCAAAACACTAACTAGTTAGATTTGTGCTATAAATCAACTCTAGTATAATTTCCAATTTTGCCATTTTTAATTTTATGTCATACAGCCCATAAACATTAAAAATACATATAATATGTGCTAACATGAATTAAAAATATAAAATCATGAAGAACGCATATATAGTACACGGCATTCATGCAAAAACAAACAAACAACAAAATTAGTTGTTTAATGCTTATGTAATGCCATAAAATGCATAAACATTTAAATCAATTTTATGAGTCATTTAATAATCTAAATAAGTCCATAAATATTGATTTAATGTTCTGTACCAATCTGATCTAAATGTGTTTTTACCATTTTAATCAAAACAAAACAAACAATCTTGATTAAACATGTAACAAACACAAACTAGTCATAGTTTTAAGTGATTTTAAAATTAATCAATTAAATTGTCATGGATCAGAATTAAAACCAAATTTAAAATATGTCCAGACCTGATATTTAATCTTTAAAAATCACTTACAAACATGCCAAAATCAATTTTACATTTAATTTTGAAAACTAGTTGTTAAACTAGCAATTTACATGCCAACTAGCACCTAGTTTCATAATTAACATGTACCATCAGGTATAAATAATTAAATCCGACTATTATCAGCCCTAATAACATCTTAGGATAGTATATTAACATGTCATATTAATTATAATACCTATCTAATCAATTAAAATCGTTTTTTCACCAAAACAATGCAAAAAACTCAAAACAGAAAATTTCAGATTTGCATGTTTTCATAATGACGATTTTTAATTAATTTTTTCATGCATCTAAAGCACTAAAATAAGTATGTTTAGGCTCTGATACCACTGATGGAATATGACATGGTATGAATGTGATGATAGCACAGCGAAAAAATAAAAATTTTTATCATACATACCATACAATTCTAAAGCAAGAAACGAAACATGCAATTTTAGGGTTGTAGAACTTACAACTTATGATGCCTTTTGAAAATTGAATTTGATGATGCCCGACAACTAAAATGACTTTATCCGCCTTAGATCTCGATCACCAATGCCAAGGAACAGCCTTTTACGCCACTCCCTTTATTCTCACACACACAATTGCACCGACGGCTTAAAATCGAGATTGCTAGCTCTCTTTTTCGGTATTGTGTAAAGGCAATGGTTTGAAGCTATAAAATTTGATTTTGTACTTCTCTTAGGTTGCTATTACTACCCAAGATCACAAGAGAATGAGGAATTATCCTTTCTCCTTGTAAAAATTGGCTAAAAGAAATTCTTTGAGAGAGAGAGAGAGAGTTCACGCAAAACATAGAGAAAATACACTAGGGTTTCACATTTTTCCCACAAAAAATATATATCTCTTTTCCTTTTAAGTGATTAATCTCAAATATACTATCTTAAGATAATTAATATTTGCCTTTATCACTTAATTAAAATAAGTAATATTTATTGATAAAAACTCTTTTAATTTATCCAAGATAAAAACAAAAGACATTTAATCAAATAATATCACTTAATTTAGGATAAAAGATATGTCATTTAAATCTAATAAACCATTTAAATAAAACTATACATGTGCCGAAATTCCTTGTTATTTCTCTAGGAATTTCGGCCACATCAAATTTCATTTAGATGATTTAATTAGATAAATATGTCTTTAGGCTTTAATACTTAATTAATTAAATTAATACATGACATTTAATTAATTGAAATTAAACCTTGTGGGCTGAATTTCTCTCTCTCATGGGCCAAGGTCCAATAGCAATCTAATAACCCATTACACACATTAATTTGACTTTAATTAAAAGCCCAAATTAATGCCCAATACTTAATTTAAATATTTTAAGCCCAATGATTTGTGTGCGATCCTATATGTCCATTTAATGTTGGCAATGAATTAATAAATTAATTCAAAGGCTATATATATTCTCTAGCAAGATATTATAGCATTCCAAATTAAATAAAAATGCATATGACATTTAGTGACCTAATGCAATTTTGCATAGTCCCTTACCCATAAATATCAAAATTAATATAAGGCATGGAACTAGTCATTCTTATATATATTAATTTCTTTCTTGATATTCCAGTGACACTGAACTCTTAGATAAATAATGATTACTCATTATTTCATCTCGGTATGGCCATACACTTCTCAGTTCACTGATCAAGTGGCCGATGATATTTTCTCTCTTAATGAGAGGGGTAATCCCTTCACTTCTCCCATGCTCTCTAACATGAATCAATGCATACCCAATCATACCCGTACTTGTCACTCTGTTACGAGTACGTTAGGTGTATGTCAAAATACACAGTAATTCATAAAGAGTTTCATACAGATTTCAGGTCTAAGAACTCCGATACAAAACTTGCATATGAGAAACACTTATGACTTGTACCATGTAGTGTTCTCATGAGCGGATCGTATCCAGATACCATGTTCTTTAACATGTATCTATGATCTCTGATTGACACTCTTGTCCTAATGATCCGTAAGACAGAACTCATAATATCAGAGAGAGCATACTAGTCTTAATTTATTGTTATTCCCATAACAATGACTGACTAGGGATGTTTAGAATGAAGTATCATTTGTTTCAAGGTCTTACAACCATATGCCTCACATATGATAACTTAAACCGAAACGACATTTTTGGATAGTTTTATCAATTGACATGCACAAGAATACAATACATAAAACAATTGTCTCATTTTATTAATTAAAGTATTTTATTACAATGTATTGAGGATAGGGCTTACACTAACAATAAAGTCCATCCTTGGGTTCTGGTATAGAGAGAAGTAATTTACACTCAAGCCTACCTAGTTTATCGTGTACTTCCTACCGTCCGATTTAATATCAACGCAGATCTCTAAAATATCACAAAATAAATAGCTCTCTTGAAGCGAGAAATAGAGATGACAAGAGTTGCGATTTTATGGGATTTCCCACTCCACCATGGCAGAGACAGACAAAGAACTCTGTAATGGCAATAGCAAAAAGCTGAGACAAACACTGTTCAATTATCAAACGTACTCTAAATTCAAAGACGGAGAGCGTCTCTGTTTCATTTAAAAATTCAAACTTTCTTTTTTTTAATTGAACAATTAATTAATCAACATCCGTTACTGCTTATCTCTTTCTATTGCCATTTCTTACTGAAATCTTCATCCATAGGCGGGAATAAGAACAACCCATTTTCAAAATCATTAATAGAAAAACAAAAAGTAAAATTTTTCAATTTCTTTTGTCCAATAAAGCTGAAAAGTTTTTATCTTTTATTATTTTTTAATTTCTTGAGGCCTTATTCTCTAAATCTCGCTTTCTCAGTTAACAGTTGGGCATTCGCAATCACATGCTCTTCTTCCTTTTATAATACAGAAAAAGAAAAAAGAGGAAGGTAAGAAGCTACAAAACAAGAAATAGAAACCCACGTTATCTCAAACTTTGTTAGTATAGTTATTGTTGGTATATCTGGATATTTATATCTTCTCTGACATTTCACAGATTTGTGCAGAGTTTCCTTTCTTTTCTTTTCTTTTTCTTTTGCTGGGGGTTTTATTTATTTATTCTATTTTCTCAATCTTGAACCTGTTCTTTGTTTCACATTCATAACTTGAACTAGTTTCCATCTTATCTGGAGGTCAGTCAAAGGTAATTCGATCTGGGTCTTTGTTCCTCTAAAGTTATATCAGTTCTTATTTATGTGTATTTTGAAATAACTCACAAGATTTTTGTAGTTAAATCAATTATGGATCCCTCCTATTGGGGATCTTCTGAATTATGTATTCTTGGTTTTACGGGTCTTTCTTTTGGATTATCGTTTCGTTGCGATTGATTTGTGCTTTTCTACTTGGAGACTTCGCGGTTTGTTTATGTATTTGTGGAGATTTGGATGATTTCAGTAGCAAGGCTGCTCATCATTTTGATTGAAATAGTAGGGTACAGTCTTACAGATGATATTCGTTGTTCATTCTTCGAAGTAGTTGAAACGGCCATTCATTTTGCTAGTTTGGTTTTCTCAGAGCTCACAGTCCATCTATCTTGTAGATAATTTCCTGATATTGATTTTTACTCTTTATTTTATCTTCATCTTGTGCCATTTGGGTCCATAAAGTTGCGCATCTTTTGTTAGTTGGACTGGAGTTGGATGGTTATTGGGTGTATTTGAAGCAAAGGTGATAAAATGAGAATACAAGTCATCTTTATTGTTTAATTTTTCAGTTTGTTGAGTGAAGATAAGGATTTCTTGACATTAAGGGGTTTACATGCTGCCTTTACAATATGCAATAGAAATTTCTCCTGGCTATCTGCTTTTGGGCTATGATTTGTGTTTTTGTGGCAAGTGCATCTTAATTAACGGTGGGCAACTCTCTACAGATAAACTTTCTTTGATGACATAAAGTTGGACTCCCAGATTCTGTGATGGAAAAAAGGAAATGGTTATGGAAGAGGAAGTCTTCGGAGAGAAGCTCCGGTGAAACTGAGAGTTCAGGATCAATATCTTCCCACTCTGAGAGATTCTCTGATGAGCAGGTTAGTGGCTACTTCCCGTGATGCAAAAAGAAGTTATACAATTGCTTTTAGCATCATAATTTTTTTATCTACAGGTGTCTCATATAAACTTTTGGTATTCGCTGAATTTTTGAGAGATTGATGAATGTGCATGGGTATGAGTGTGTGCGCTTTCTCTATTGGAAAGTACTGCTTTTTGAATGGATTATGGATACATTTGAAAGCCTATTGAAAATTATCCGATGTGTCTTCATTAATCCATTTCTTCTTCATTGTCTGCTAATCTATAAAGTGTGATTAAAAGACGTATGTCATGCCCTTCCGTAGTCTGCAGAATGCATTCATAACCTTCTGCATTGTAGTTTTGATTTGGACACTTATTTTTCAGGTAAATGGCCTAGTTTGTGCAGTATTGCTCCGAAAGATATGGTCTCATAATATTGTGACCTGAAGTTTCCAAAAACTGAACTTGGATGAAAAACATGAATGCTATGTGCCATAACTGGATGTGATATAGAGATAAACTAATATAGCTTGCAAATCCTTATATGGTTGCTTTTGAAGACTAAGACATCTCTTCGTGGTGAAGAGCCTTGGATTTCTTCCTAATAGCTAGGTGTCCTTGTAGCTGGACTCTCATGTCATGCATTAAAGTGAAAGCTCTGTGTAAAGGTGCCACAAAAAGTGATACAATTTTCCTTTGAAAAGTTTAACTGGGGTATACAAAACCCTTCACATGTATTTGTCAAAAGGATCCTTTCATACAGCATTTTTGGCTAGATGTGATTGACAGACTAACACTTGTTTCTCAATCTTCGCTAATTAAAATCGTGATATACTTTCATCCTTCTTTTGGCATTCTTTCATGCTTGTTAATTATATAATTTTGCTAAGATTGTGTTGGTTTTACCCATTCTCATCATTGAAGCAGGACACCTTAAAGGCATCCCCTAATGATGATACTCATTCACCAGAAGTAACATCAAAGACTGCAGAAAGGGATGAAGATGTGAATGAACGCATTAAGAACTTAACGGAGAAGTTATCTGCTGCTCTGGTGAATGTCAGTGCTAAAGATGACTTGGTCAAGCAGCATGCCAAAGTTGCTGAAGAAGCTGTTGCAGGTATTTGGTGGTTTTTAACGTAGATGATTCATTTTCTGCTATTTTCTCTGTATTCTTTCGCAATGAGCTACAGCAAATGGCTCATAGATGTATTTTCTTGAGAAAATGTCAATTAAGTTTATTTCCTTAATTTGCTGGTTATGAATATCGAGCACACATTTTCTTCTATTTTTTTTTTCTCAATGATCTGCAGCAAATTTCTGCAATGACATACTGAATGTATATTCTTGTGAGAAATATCAACTGAGTTTATTCAATTTGGAATTCATATGATGAGTTTTATTAATCGGGTATGGAATTTGTTTACTTTATGCTTAGTTCATATTTTTCCTTGATAAAATTTTAGGCTGGGAAACGGCTGAAAATGAAGTTTCAGCTCTGAAGAAGCAACTAGAAGTTGCTATACAGAAAAACTCTGCACTTGAAGATCGGGTGAGCCACCTTGATGGGGCCCTCAAAGAATGTGTAAGACAGCTAAGAAATGCAAGAGAGAGCAGGAAGAAAAAGTGCAAGAAGCTGTAGCCAGGAAAACATGTGAATGGGAATCCGCTAAAACTGAACTTGAGAACCAGCTCTTGGAGCTGAAAGTAGAAGCAGTAACTGCAAAAGCAGAAGCTCCTCCTCAAATTGACTTTGAGTTATGCAGAGGCTTGAGTATTTGGAGAAAGATAATGCATCCTTGAAGCTTGAGCTCTTATCTCTATCTGAGGAGATAGAACTCAGGATACTTGAAAGGGACTTGAGTACCCAAGCAGCTGAAACAGCAAGCAAGCAACAGCTGGAGAGCATAAAGAAAATGGCAAAGCTTGAGGCTGAGTGTCGGAGCTAAAAGCTGTGGGTTGCAAATCAACACCAATTAATGATCATAAAACTTCTAGTGCCTCCTCGATCTATGTTGAATCTCTTACTGATAGTCAGTCAGACAGCTGGGAGAAGTCTAATGCAGTGGAGTTAGATACTCACAAAGTGAGTTGCTTGCAGCCATACAAATGTGAACCAAGTTGCTCAGACTCGTGGGCATCAGCACTGATTGCTGAGCTTGATCAATTCAAGAATGAAAAGCCCATTAATCGAAATCTCCCATCATCATCATCACCAATTGAAATTGATCTCATGGATGATTTTCTTGAAATGGAACGGCTTGCAGCTATGCCTGAGACTGAAAGTCAAAGCAACCGATTAGAACTGCAAGCCACTGCAAAACAATTTGATGCTGAAAGCTCCTTAGGAGCTGAGCTTGAAGTCATGATTTGTCGGACAGCTGAATTGGAAGAAAAGCTACAGAAGATGGCAGGAGATAAGGTTGAACTAGAGGAGAAATTAGAGAAGATACTCTTGGAAAGGACTCAATTGGAAATGACACTCACAATAAGTCAGGAGAAGAATGAAGAACTCCAAATTCAGCTGAGGGAAGCTGAACTAAAGCTGGAGGAATTGCGGCAGGAGTTGTCTACAGCGAATGAATCACAAGAGCAAATTGAATCTCAACTTGTTATGAGGGAAGCTGAGGCACGAACCATGACCTCAAAGGTTAAATCATTGGAAGCAGAGGTTGAAAGGGAAAAGGCTCTGCAGCAGAAATCACAGTCAAGTGCAAGGCATTGGAAGCAGAGGTCGAAAGGGAAAAGGCTCTGTCAGCAGAAATCACAGTCAAGTGCAAGGCTTTGGAAGAAGATATCTCAGAAAAGAAACAGGAAATTGAACTCCAAAAAACTGCAAGCTCAAATAATGAACCGAAGATAAAACAGGTATATATTTAACTTCTCATATTGTCTGCATTACATGCTCATTTTTCCATGCCTCACATATAATGAATGTGAAACTTGTCTGCTAGGAGGACTTAGCTGCAGCTGCTGGGAAACTTGCTGAATGCCAGAAAACAATAGCATCTCTAGGAAGCAACTGAAATCTCTAGCAACCCTAGAGGACTTCTTGGTCGATGGGGACCTACCGGAGTTCTCTGCTGGAGCATCACTGATACCTAAAACTAGTGAACAATGGAAGTCACATTCTACTGATACATTGTCACCTACAAGGGACTCCACCTCTTCTAGAATAGTCAGTGAGAATTCTGGTCCTTCAATGAATAAAAATGAAGGGCACTCACCCCCTTCTTCATCATCAACTTCTTCAGCTACATCAAATCACATTAATTCTGAGAAGAACCGAAATGGGTTTGCAAAATTTTTCTCTCGAAGCAAGAACGGAATACAACTAGAAATTTAGCAGAAATTTAAAGAAAAATGAAGTATTGATTGTAAAGACGGAGAATTTATTGGATGTTGATTAAATTCTATTTAATCAGCAGTAGTTATTTTACTCTCGTTTACGCACATGAATGATGTTTAGGAATTCTTTCTCCACACCCAGGTTTCAATGCTTTGAATGTGTAATCATCCATGCAATGAAATTGCTTCTGTTGTGTCGGAAATTGGGCCATGTTAGTTACTTCTAGCGTTTTGAGAATCAAATTACTGGTTTCACATATTAAACAAGCAAAAAGGGCCCATGGATTGTCCTGCGCAAGAATACGCATTACAGCCAAAAATGAAACTAGTCATTATTAAGTTTTGAACCAGAAAAATAATACATTTGGGCGCATTACAGCCAAAAATGAAACTAGTCATTATTAAGTTTTGAACCAGAAAAAATAATACATTTGGGGTGAGAGAGGCTCGAACTCTCGACCTCAGGATAACTCAGAAGCTATGAGACCTACGCGCTAGCCAACTGCGCCACCACCCCATTTACACAAGTCATCTTGAGGTCATTTTATTTTTTAGAAAGTACATATTACACTTTTCTGAAATGTGAAATGATCAATGTAATTTGAGCATAAATTTTCCACGCAAGGTATTAAAATCTGAGTAAAAAATAATATATCATAAGAAGATGGACCATTAGCGCATTAGTCAAATTATTTAGCATGAATGGATAGTGTGCTCTTTGTGATCCTTATCTCTATTAAAGGGCTCCACAAACCATGCCATGCAAATAAAACTCTCATGCAAAAATTCCTTAGTTTTTCATACTTGAGATATGGCATGTCTACTTACATTATATTCTTCTAGGCAACATCATCTTCTTAAGTTAAGAATGCAGTCACGAAACGCCAGGGCTCCATGGCGTAGTGGTTAGCACGCTGGACTTTGAATCCAGCGACCTGGGTTCGACTCCCGGTGGGACCTTTTTTTTTTTTTTAATTTTACATTTACAAAACTCGTTCCCCGTCTCATAGCAAACTACTTGTGCGCCATAAGTAACTCAGATCATAAACATTTTAAATGACAAAATTTCGTGAAAAACAAAATAAAATACACTCTCATTCTCTATTCTAATTATTCATGATGACTATGACTATCTTTCAGGGTATTTCTCTCCCTTTTAAATGCATTAAAGAGATCAACGCCAAGACCTGCATTGATCAAATTCATTCCAGCCATCCCAAACAGAGCAAGTGGCAATTCCACACCTTTCTCAAACTTGGAAGCATCTTTGAGCAGCTTGATGGTGATTAGAATGTGAGAAACTGATCTTGCGAAAATGAAAGTCACCCAATTAAGAACCCATTCCAGCTTCACACTTTTGCTTCTAGCATCCCGAACACCAGCCATTCGCCGCACTTTCCTCACATGCAGGAAGATTGAATGCAGCTGCGTCATGAAATCATTCAAACTTCACAACTATAGATTTGCATTTATATGTGTGTTTGCTCAGATTTCAATTTCACAAAATTTCAACTAGCTGTCTTGTTTCAGATCTTCCTCCCATATGCATTACTATAGGATTCCTCAAAAATAGATAAAAATCTAAGAAGAAAAAGTTTAAGCTACAAGTCCCTATTTCAAATAGGACTCTCCATGGATGACACTAGCGTTGGGCAAAAACAATCTCTATGTGAATGTATTCGAATGAAGCATGCATATAACTTGGGGCTCGCTCATGTGATAGACCTAATATTCCCTACGCCATTCAAATACATCATGCATTTCAAATTTTAAGTTGGTTGAAATAATGGTTTATTCATCCTATGAAACAATTAAAGAAGAACCTCACCCAAAAGATGATTCTGAATCCACCCCCTGAATTATGTTTATCATTACTTAATACCTTTTTTTTTTTTTTGAATTTTGTAAATTAGTGTAAGGAAAATCGAAAGAATGCAATCATTCGAGCTCTGCAACCATGAAGTTAAATATATATATATATATATATATTATATATATATATATTTAGATGGAAAAGAATCTTCAGGAATGTACCTCGCAAATAAGAGTGAGAATAAGGTAATTGACAGTGATGTTTCGATACAAGGCCAGAGTAAAGCAAATAAGAAGTATCAGATGGTGCATGAGAATGGAAGGTATCAAGCCACTGTATAATTTGTAAAGCAGCATATCCAACTGATCATATGCAAAATAACCACACGAGAAACACAAAGTGGGGTATGCCCACTGCCAGGTACCTCCAACGAGTTGTGAATGCTCAAACATATCCTCTGTACCATGTTTTAAACCCTGATGAACTAAAATGAAAACCACTGCAAATGAAGCAAACATATATTCCCAAATCAATAACAATAAATCTCACGAAAACAGATACAAAAACTGCAGCAACAAAAGAAGTAATGCTTTTAAAACCTTTACATTTTACATTAACATTTATAAGATCTGATGAACTCTCTTGATCCAAAATCAACATTTACATTTTTAAAACAATTTTTAGATTGTGATAATTTATGTTGACCAAATCACATACAAGTATACAAACTCATTATTGCATGACGCAGGCTGCAAGAATATCCCATGCACAATGAAAGACCTATGCACATAAAGGATTGGTAAACAGTAAATAGAGATGCTCATTTTGTGATAATTCTGCAAATCTTTTTGTGCTTTTCTCAATTGCTGAGATTCAATCTTTGTGGGGTTCTGGTAATTTTATCTACTCCAAAACGACATATTCTTGCAATTTCAGTACTTGCCATCTGTGAATAATAAGCTAAGCCCAGATCAGTACTTCAATCCATACTGACCACAAGCATAAGAATTTCCAGATATCCATGACATATTTGCTGATTATTTGTGTCAAGTTTGAATACAACAGACCTCCAATCTATACCCTCAAAAATGTCCAAAGTAATAACTCTTATTAATTGACAAAAAATCATAATTAACACGTGCTATACCATTAAAAGGTTTTCAAGCTAAACTAAATGGTTTGTATGATAAATTCCTATGAATCAATTTAGGTTATACCACAAAACTGTTAGTCAAGTTTTAACATGAACTCGGTGTAATTAAATGCTTGACTTCACAATATGTTTGTGTTTTACCATTATTGAACTCTGTTTAACAATTTCCAACACCTCCATTTCAATTTTCTTCGCTCCAGTATAAAAACATTTTCTAGAAAGCAGGAAATAAACCACATCTGCACACAATTCGAATTTCATTCTGCAGCATGTTCAAGATTTGATTTCATTCTGAATTTCTTGCATACACTCTCAATCCAGAGACTGCAAAGTAATCATATCATTCATATAGCTAAACGGAGAGGTAGTTGAATAGGTATTTGACATAGTTGTGTTAGGCATATACCTTTTCATTTGTAATTTGAGCACTGGGGACCTATAACCATTGATGAATTTGACTCATGGTGCTCACTTCTATACATATTTAACAAGCCATAATGTAGGAAGAGTGCAAGATTCAAGAAATCACTTCTTGAACTTCTAACTTTCTATGCACAACTCAAGATGATAGCACATCCGAATTTATACTTCATGTTAGATACTTAGTAAATAAATCATGGATATTTCTCCCTTTGGTGGTGGGGGTGGTCTACTAATAATTGGAATAATATATTCTACTCTATTTCTAAGTTCAAACAGACGGAACCCTAAATTTCTGAAAGAGGTTGCATCAATCAAATTACCTACACTAAATCAAAATAGAGAGCAAAGCATGGGAAAACAAAATAATTCTATCAACAAACAAATAATTTCCCTCTTAAAACGACAAAATCAAGAGCAAAACAAGAGGGCAAAAAAAAAACCCATTAAGAACCTGAAGCGGAGATAATGGTGGAGTGGAGAAGAGAAACAGAGGTATTAACAAAAAGAGGGTCACGAGAGACGAAGAGTCGGATCACCCAGTTGGCTAATTGGAAAAAGAAACTTCCAGCTATGATCCAAAACAGCTCTTTGCGCCTTGTTGAATAAAATCTCAAACCAAACAGAGACAAACCAGAGAATGAGAGTGGCCAAAAAAGAAGGTGGGTGCTCTGTTGCCAGTTCGATTAGGAGTTGGCCTTGGCATTTTGAAGGGCGTCTATTTGTACCCTGTAAACAATGAGCAAGTAAGAGATTTTATGGAGCTATTTACATGGCTATGCTTGTATGGTTTGTTCGTTGTTTCAGGTAGTTATGAATAGATACTGAGAATTTAAGATTGCTCTTATTGCCCGCAAAGTAATCTCTCTCTTGGTCTTATTTTCTTCCATGCCGTTTACACCCACCCACCCGTAATCCAGCACCATTGTGGGGCTCCGATTAATTTATGTTTTTTTCTCCAATTGACGAGGCATTAATTTTGATTAGTGGTAATTGTGTGCGTGAAATGGTATACATATATACACATCATCGTATCATTGCAAGCGCACGTACTGTAATTAGGGGTGTTTAAAATTGGTATAATCCAATTAATTCATATTTTTTATAATTACAATGGGTTAATATAATTCATATAATTTATTTTAATATTTTAAAAATATATATATGAGTTATGGGTTATTATATAATTCAATCAATTAATCCAAATTTTTTACCTCTTTTACATTATCTTATTTTAATGGTAGCTTATGTTCATTTTCATATTGCTCACATCAATTTTTTTCGATCCACTTATTAATTAGTCATTAAAAATATATTTATAATTAAATCATTTTAGTCTATTATTGATAATTAGCCTCATTTGTTAATTTTCTGTAATTTTTTATTTGTCCGACTTTGGATTAAAGTATTTTTCATTACTTGTTATATAGCATCCAATGCTCATGCTGCTAATGACCCTTGAATTCTGCACAGAGCCATTAATATTGGCCATTGGTTTAATTAATACATGTAATCACCTTTTTTTATTTGAATTAACTAGAAGGTTCAAAAGGACTTTTCTTTTTTTTTTTAATTACAAAATAAACTTACAAAGTAAATATTATGGAGCTAGAATTTTAATAATTCGTTATTTGCTAAATATATAATAAATGATGCATAAATTATGAATTGACAATTTAATTATTATTTTGTTAGAAATGTATACGATATATATAGTACGCTCGACTACTCTTATAGAATAAACAAGTGGAGTACTTTTATTATACAACGATACTAGATTAACATAAAAAGTTTAGTATCAATTGGAGTTGAATATAATAATTCTTTTTCGATCCACAATAATATAATATTACTCAGTTAATAATCGACAGTTACTAGCTATTATGGAATACTAACGACTATTATATAATTAATAATTCTCAAACTTTAGGATTTTATGTACTAATGTCGCATTTTATATTTTTTCTTTCAATACGTTAAATTTATTGTCTGAATTTCTCTTATTAAAAACTTATTAATTTTATTTATTTTTGTATGAAATTTATATGTAATTTTAAATTTTATAGCATTATGATTTTATATACATGCGGTATTTAAAAAATATTTATAAAAATAAAATTAATACTTTATATTTAAAATTACATAAATATGAATAATTTATAATTTATATGTTTACAATAAAATATAAAAAATTAACATAACTCATATAACCTACATAAACCAACTAAACCAACATAAAAAAAATTTAAATCATAACCCAGCTGATTTGGGTTGGGTTCAATCCATTTAAAAATTTAGATGGATTAGAGAAAAAATGAGTCATAACCAATCCAAACTATATTTGAACACTCCTAACTGTAATACATCTTATTATTTTTTTTATAATATTTTCTATTATGTGATATATTTATTGGACTTGTATGTATTAACTATAGCTCAGTTAATACAAAAATAATAAAGAGAAAGTGATTGAATTTTGGAAAGTTTACACAACCGAAATTGAATATTAAGAGGTTTGATGAAATGAGTAAAACAATCACAAGAAGAACAAACAGATTAAAGTAGCTATCTTCCCATAGCAAAAATACAAATATGAAGCTTTGAGGCCATACATATGAGTAGTTGCTTAAAGTCGCCGATGGCAGAAATCAAAGTCATATATAATGAAGAGAAGAGCAGCTGCAGCAGTTGCAGTCCCTCTCCAAAGATCGCTAAATAAGTCTAAGCGTTGCCTTCCTGTGGTTCCAACGATTCTCATAATGCTCATCTAGCTTTTCAAATACACATGCATAGCGAGTCACATATTCATTCATTCCTTCGCATAATGTGCTAAATATTTTGTTGCCAATGTAAGATAATTCCAGCATCCGCCAGCAACTCCACATCTTCTTCTTTGTATATGAGATCTGACTTTAGAAAAAGGAAGTGCCTATGCACGCTTCAAATGGGTAATGGATCTACTCGAAAGCCATGCGCACTCCGTCGACAAATTCCACATCAAGAATCGACCCTTCACTCCAATGGCGTTCCACTGCGTCAAACTTCACTCCCGCTTGATGGAGCTTGGTTGCGTTATATTTAAGCTTGGAACGCCTAAAATCGTCAGTTGAAACATTTAAATATGATTATCTAAGCATATCCTTTCATAGAACAGAATGAATTTACACCCAGACAATTCCTCGCAAGAGTATCAAAATCATAAGATTTAGGCATCGGATTTTCATCATTTAATTATTTTACAATAAAGCAAGGGAGCTGATTTTCGAATAGAATCAAATCTAAATATATAGCAATTCTTTCACTTATTGGAACATCATCCTGATATTTTTCAGAATCCATCTCTCCCAGCAAGTACTCTATAATAAACACTGAATCCGGCAAAACCATTTTCACAAATGCAGTGGTGTTAGCGTACAAGTCCCTTATACAATTATTACATATAATTAATTAATTAGAAATTAACAAAGACTTTTTTATATTGGATTAAGCAACCGGAAAAATAAAAATACGGTCCTATCAACAAAAGTTGAAAAGAGTTTTTTTTTTTTTTTAATTATATATGCGAACAATAATTATGGAGGGTTTGAATTGAAATTAACTGAACATAATAATACAAATTAATTAATTAATGTCAAGAAGGCTCATAAATAAAATCAAAATGTTTTCTCTTAACTTTTTAAAAATGTTTTATATTCAAAATTTGAATATGAAATCTCATATTAATAAAATACAAGACACTTATTAGCGAAGAAAATTAAATACATAATTTTTGGAAGATATAACTAATATAATTATCTGTAAAAAACGTTTTTATGGATATAAATATATAAATTACAAATCTTAAAAAAATGTTAAAATTTTATTAAGGACATTTTTGACAGTATATTCTTAAAAAACATCCTTACACTCAATTTGTAAAAATTTTGTAACTTTTTTTTTTCTTCTACACAACATTTTCCACATCTATGCGTGTGTGGGTGGTGCTTGAAAGACAAAGAAATATATAAAAAAAAAAATGGACTAACTTTTATTGCTCACACTCTGCTAGAAACATACAATCACTGCTCATTCCATAGAGCTAAAAAGACAAGGAATAAACCAAGAAGCGAAGTGAAAATCAAACTCTAAAACAGAACACCACCTAAAAACAGGCAATCTGCCGTCGACAGACTCCTTTTGACTAGGACAATAGCAAGCAATATCATTGAAGCCTTGAGGCCGCTAGCCTTCGAGTAATTGCTTGAAGTCGCTAACGGCAGAAATCAAAGTCATAATTAAGAGAAGAGCAGCTGCAATAGTTGCAGTACCTCTCCAAAGATTGCTAAAATACACAAGTCTAAGTGTTGCCTTCCTGTGATGCCAACGCTTCTTATAATGCTTATGTAGCTTCGTAATAACAGAAGCATAACAAGTCCGATATTCATTCATTCCTTTACATAGTTTGTTAATAAAATCTACAAACATTCGGTTGCTGCCAAGCCAATGTACAATAATTCCAGCATCAACTAGCAACTCCACATCTTCCTCATTGTTTATCAAATCCGCCAAGAAAAAAAAGAAGCTGCACACCTCGGCTTCGAACGGGTGATGGATCTGCTCGAAAGCCATAACATTTCGGAATTCAGATTCGAAATATTGATTCACATACAGCACTGGCAGTATCAACACTCCATCCACGAATTCCACATCAAGAATCAACACTTGCTGGTCCTCCTCCGCCGCAAAACTCACTCCCGCTTGATGCAGCTTGGTCGCACTATATTTAAGCTTGTGATCATCCAAACTTTCGTAAGTTCGATTTGTTTTGCTCAGATATGATAGTCTTAGCATATCAACAAAATGCCTTACTTCCCTAGAAGATGAAGATGATGGATTTACGCTCAGATAACTCCCAGCAAGAGTATCGAAATCACAAGGTTTAGGCATCTGAGTTTCATCATATAGTCGTTTTACAATAAAGTAAGGGAGCTGATTTTCTAATAGAATAAAATCGAAATATATAGAAACTCTTTCACTTATTAGAATATCATCCTCATATTTGTCATATTCCATCTCTCTCAACAAGTTCTCTATAATAAACACCGAATCCAATAAAACCATTTTCACAAAGACAGTGGGGTTCCACGTCCAAGTATGAACATAGTAGCAGCAGCGAATTTTGTCTTTGGATTCCATAATAATGCGGGAAAGATGATTCACAACTTGTTTCTGTGACTTTCCTTGTACTCTTTGGCAGAATAGTTTTAAATATCCGAATTTTCGTTTTTCCATATCCCGTAATTGAGGTTTACCATAATGAAGAGGCCCAATGGATATTACCTGAGGACTGTAGGCTTCTCTCTTCTCTCTACAAATCGAATTGGGAACTCTGCAAATGCATGTCTCTTTAGAGTATAAGGGATCCTCCAAATCATCTGGAATCTCAATCAGGGTCTCTTCCGATTCATGTTCTTCAATTAAACTGCTTTCTGCTTCGTTCTCTACCATTTTTCAGAACTCCCTGGAATAGATTTTGCAAGTTTATTTAGAGAGAGAGAGAGAGAGAAAGCGACTGGAAAAAAAAAAAAAGATCCCAGGGCAACTAACCTGCAAATTTGACCTCCGAAAATGGGAATTTCTCTTCTCAGAAACTGCTATTAGGCTGCTTGATGGGATAAAATTATTTCCTTATGGTTATCATTGTTCGTTGATTTAAGTTTTTTTCTTTCATTGAATTTGGTTCGTGATTTTGCACCTTTACAAAAGAACAGAGGATGCACTATAACATTTGCTGTTTAAAAAAAAAAACTCAATAGATCTGTTAAATTAACAACTCAAACCCATAAAAAGATTAGAGACTCACCAGAATAGGGAGGCAGCTGGAGACGCCGGCGGTCGGAGATGCGATTGGTGGCGGCGTTGGGAGATGCAGTCGGCTAAGAAAGTGATTGAAAATGACAAACTGATGAAGATTTAAACATGGTTATTAAATTCGGTTTGACTCGGATGGTCGGACCAACAAAATCGTGACTGAATAAGCCATTCGAATCTATTTAACATAAAAATAAAAAATAATAAAAATTCGATTTAATTTAAAAAAAATCGAATTGATTCAAAAATCATCTATTCGAATCTAATTCGGTTCAAATTGAAATTTAAAGGAAAAAAAATTTTTTCCAGCAGATGCTATAGAATAGGTTCATTGTGATCTTTCACTCCAATAATTACAGTCCGATTGCGTGCCGAACCCTTTTTAACTTTTTTCTTCTTTTGCATTCCCATAACTTAAATTAATTAAAATTACACTATATATATATATATATATATATATATAATATTTTTTTTCTTTTTCCTAAAAGAAAAAAGAAGCATAGTCTTTATCTATGCAATGTCCCCACAGCAATGATTCCGACCTGTCTATCACTACCCTCCATCTGCTAACGTCCAAAATTCAAACATTCAAAAATTTTAAGGATAATGCATAGACTTTTTTTCTAAACTATTTTTAATTTTATTAAAATTTTTTAATAATATTTATATATTATTAAAAATTATATAAAATACATTCTAAACTTGTCATATTACTGTTATCTCTGCATAATTTCTAATATGCTTTTTTTAACATGCAACATGAAATATGATATTTTTAATAATTTAATTAATTCAAAAAATAATTTATTAAATAATAATAATTTTAAAAAATTATATATAGTAGAATCAAACATTACAATAACTCATAATTAATTATTCTAAAAACAATCATATATAATAATTTAATCATTGTTATGCACCTAAGAAGAATTTGAGTTTGGTTACCAACTGTTTGAATTTTTCACTCATATATGTTTGTATTCATATTTATATGTTGAATTTTGTGTATTAGTAGGTTGCTTTCTATCTGCTTGCCCATAAGCTATCCTTAAGTTTATCAAAACAATCATCATTTATTGCAAAACTATCAATCGAATTTAACTTCATAGTACTTGAGCAATTACATGAGCAAAAGGTACAAAAAGTTTTTGTAATTGTTTAATTATATATTTATTTTATAAATTTTAGATGTTATGAAGCATGATTTAATTCAAACAACAGATAGAAAATAAAGATAAAGATGATAATAGAGACGAAAATGAAGATGCAGATGAAAATAAAGATTGATGATTAATGATAATTATTCATCACCGTATTAAATGAGTTTATTTAGATATTATGTGAACTTATTTAGATATTAATTACTTGTGTTTGGATAATTTATTTGATTCTTATATATAGAAATTTTGTTGATCTTAATATTTTTATATTGATATATGGTAATTAACAAAATTTTCAATGTATTTTGACATATCATATTTTTATTTTTTATAAATAATTATATTTAAAAAGATAAAAAAAATGGAGTCAATCCGGTCCAACCAATTGATTCTTGATTCAATTGGCAGGTTGAATCGATGTTCGAGCCGCTTCTGAAAATATTGGATTTAAAATGAGAATTCGCCTTAACCCCTAAATTCCTTATTTTTTTAATATTAAACGATGAAGTTCGGGAAGATTAGCAAAAAACTGGATTCTAACCAGTTCTCTGGTTCTTTCTTTATTTCGGTCTAATTCAATTTTTTACCAGTTTAGTTTTAACTAGTTAAGCCAATCGGATCGTTTGCCAGTTTCCAATTAAATCGGTTCAATTGGCTGATCCAATCCAATTTTATTAGGAGTAATATAGACCGATTAATCAGTTCATAAGAAAAAAATTAACTAATTCATTAATATTGGTTTTTTAAAATTACTAACCATTAAATAGTTCATTACATTCAATTAATCAGTCTATCAATTTTGATTTTTCGATTTGATTAACCAATATTTTTCAATTAACCATTAAAATTTATAACGTAAAATTATATAAAAAACTAGAAAAAGTTCAATTCAATTTTAAATGTGTAAAGTAATTTAATATAAAAATTATGAAAAAAACATAATTTACTAGCCAAAATTCTTTTTCTATAAATTAATAGCTAATATTATAAAATAGATTTGATATTTATTGAAAATTACTATATTTGATTTTAAGTCAAATAAAATTTTGGATAATATTAAATGTTATAACATAAACTCTAAAATATAAGAAAATATAATTAAATGCTATTAAGTAAAATATGAACGCAAATATATGATAAAAAATAATATATATATATATATATATATATATATATATATATATATATATATATATATATATATATATATATATATATATATATATATATATATATATATATATATAAATTAATCGGATACTACATATAAATATTACTACATAACTAAAGAGAATGATATAATATAAATTTAGTTTAAAGTATTATATAAATTTTATTTGAAAATATAAAAAATTCAGATATAAAAATAAAAATATAATTTAAATTATTATTTTATGTAAATTTTAGAAAGAATATATATATATATATATATATACACACACACACACACACACACACATACACACACGGTACTTAAAAATTTAAATCATAACTATTAACAAAAAATGTAAAATTTAAAAATCGTAACCGAATCCATCAGATCGGTTAACCGTAAAAATTGATTCGATTTCATATCGATTTTATGGTTAACCATATTTTTAGTAAATACAATTAAAATATCTCAATAAATATAATTAAAGTTTAAATCAAAGTACATTAATAAAAAATTGACATTTAATAGACTTTTTTTGTATTATGCTAACACTAATTTCAGAATTTTGAGTAATATCTACAAAAATAATATAAATTTTAAATAATTATATCACAAAAAATATAAACATTAAAAAAAATTAAGCAAATATAATAATTACCTTATTTAAATTTTTAAAATTTTTCGGTTGGTGCCTCTAAAACCAAAATTATAGCCGATTTTAACAAGTTTTGACAACAAATAAAAATATCAACGATAATCAGAGTTAAACAATTTATAAATTTGTCCAAAGTCTTTCTTTGAGTGCTAAAAGCTGATTCAGAAGGTACAGTCAAGCATTAAATAACTAAAATATCTCTAACAACCTTAGCCGAAATTGGATAATTTGGTTCATTTATCTTACATCAACTTAAAATATTAAAATCAGGGGAATGTTTTACTAATTTATTGGTCAAATAAGTATCCAAATACTACAAGAAAAATGCAAAATAGCGAGAACTTAAATGATGATTTTTCGTCACTAAATCAGTTTAGCGAAGACAAAAATTTTGTAACAAAAGTCATCCTAACTGAATTTAAAGTTCTCGCTAAGTTTTGTGAGGATTAAAGTCCCCGTTAAGTTTTGTGAGAATTTATTCCTCACTAACTTTTGCGAGGTTAGAGAGGATTAAAGTCCTTGCTAACTTTAACGAGGATTAAATTCCTCGTTAAGTTTTGTGAGGATTTAGTCCTCACTAAATTATCGCTAAATTTTAGCATACATTTTATGACAAATATTATTCTTGCTAAATTTAGCATGAAATTTATCCTCACTGAATGTTGATATGAAATTTTTTATTTCCTTAATTTACTACGAAAATTTTATTATTTAAATAATAAATAAAAAACAAAAAAATAATAAATTTATATTCACTTAATATTTAATAAAAAATATATATATTAATAAATAAATTATTATTTACAAGTATATAGTATTGTTAATAATATATTCAAAATAATACATCTATATATAACAGTAATAATTAAAAGTAATAAAAAGTTTATATAATGCCGGCTACTTTTAGTTCATATAGTTGTATAGCAATTGATTGCAGATAAATAAGAACTCCATCCAATGTCATTATTAGAACTTGATCTTCCAATTGTTAATGTTGAACATCCGATTAGTGTTTGTATAACTTGACTAAATACAAAAAAACAAACAAATAACTTGACTAAATCCATAAAAAGAATAAGTAAATTAATTTAACGTAGAAAATAAACATTAATTAAACACAATTGATGTTCACCTCTAAAATGGTAGCAGTTTGAGAGAAGAGGAGAGCCTTTTCAACAGAAACTTTAATATCATAACTACATGTGTTTCTCTTACAAAAAGGAAACATATTTTATCAAACAAAAATATATATGCACTTTATATTATAAAATCAAATAGAATAAATATTATTTATTAAAATAAAAATATTATAGTTGATGTAGAATGAAATATTAATAAAATTGTAATTAGTTTTGTGCAACAAAATATCAATAATTTATTTAATTATCTTGTATACGTCTCATATTTTTCGTAAACGTCTCATATTTTTCAAACATACGAAGTAATTTGCACGTACACTTTTAATTTTTTAATCACTTAACCTTGAAAAAAATTAAAATGAAAAATAAAGTGAATAATCCATAAGTATCATCAGATTCAAGCTAGTGTGTACTGTCTACAACTTCAACCATTAGAATTCCAACAAAAAGCAACTCAACTTGAATAAAAATGTAGACAAAACCAACACTTGAATTCAAGCACAAAAAGACAGTTAACACAACTTAAACTAGTGGAAATAACATAAAATGAATGTGCAGCATATAACACCAAATATTAACAGTCCCAACAATCATCAAATCTAGCCTATTGGAAGAACTTACGCCACTCTACTCCTAGTTGATATCTCAATACCAAGCTAGTGCTTCAGAGAAAATGTTACAATATGCATTAGATGCACTCGAGGAAATTATGATGTAATAGTTATATATCAAACAGAAGGATCAGCAATAAATTTTATACAGACATGCATGTGATCTAGTAAATGACAAAGGGCCAAACATTATTCAGGCAATCCAGCATCAGAGCCAACTTCATACTAAATTTTCCTCCACTAAATTTTACATATTCAGAAACCATAAAGATGGTCTGAGAAGTCAAACTCACCTTTATCATTGCATTAAAGTCTCTGTGTGTAACACTTTTGATAATCAGTACTTCATCGGCTGCAGCAAAAAAAGCCAATTATAATTTCTTTTTTACTCATGAAAACCACATCAAAACAAGATCTTGACAAGGGAGCAGAGGATGGGAGAACAAACATAGCAGATCCAAACAGATGTACAAACCTACCAGATCCATTGAGAATCTTAACCATGTTACGAGTAGCAGTATGAACAACAAGACGGAAATCCCTCTTTAGTCCAACATGCTTGGCATATTTCTAGACAATAAATGAAAAGCAAGATGAGCACTTGGAAAAAAATATTGACAATCCAAAAGAACTGAAATGATATGATTGCAAAATCAGATGACACAGAAACTAACATCAAGTGGCCGTGCATGAGGAAGGCAATGAAGACATTAAAATCAAGTGGCCATGCAAAGGAAACCAAAGAAGCGTACGTGGCCAGGCAAGGAAATTCAAGGAGGGACGCGCGGCCACTCAAGGGAATTGCAATGGGCATTACGAGACGGTGCAGGGATTTACTGAAGACTTTGCACGGCCGCTCAAGGGATAGGACCACTGCGCAGATTTACAGAACATGGCTCAAAAGAAGCGCTACCACGCGCAGCCACTCAAGGAGTCTCGGCAGGCATGGCTAAAAAGGAAACCCAGAATCCCAGATTTGCAGAACAAGACCTTAAATACCAGATATCACTTCATCAATTACTTAAATGATCATTGAAACTTTAAATCATTCTAAACTAATCTAAATTACTAAATTTAACCATAACCTCAAACCTCAACTAAGAGAACACATACAAGAAGAATCTTTACATGTTTCAAGAAATTAAAAACACATGTAAATGGGGTTAAGCCAAAAATGAATAAACAAACTCTATGCAGGCACATTTACTAATATAGCAGTTAAACAAATAATTTAAACTTATGAACATTAGTAAAGATCCGAGAATGAGCTAATTATGAACTTGCCATTGATTGTTGGCCACTTACCAGGAAATGAAAATTCAAAATATTCCAATTACAATTGTTTAGCACCCCAAGAGTATATTGACACAGTAAATCACATAAAACTTAATTACCTTTACAAAAAACTGTTTTTCTACAAATCCACCCAATCAAGGAAAGCGTAATACTCCTAGAAGAAGTATAATGAGAGATACCTTAGACAGAGCCCATCTCCTTCTCAACCTTAGCCTGCATTTTGCGAAAAGCAAAAATTATTTTTCTACAAATCCACCAAACCAAACCAAATCACGTAAATAAACCTGCAATCGTAAATGACTTTAAGAGAGAGGAACCTTGGAGTTAGGACCTTGGTCATCATCATCTTCAGCCCTCGAAGACATGTCAATATCAACCTTCAACTCCCCCATGTCGGGGATTTCACTTTCGTACACCTCATGCTCTTGCTCTTCGTGTTGATCCATCTCTATCTACCTCCACCCGTTGAGAGAGAAGGATCCTAAATCTAATGTAGATTATAATACTAAAAGAGCTTTCCGGTTTTTGGTTTGGATTGGGAATTTTAGGGGAGAAAGGTTAATTTGAAAATTTTGAAATTCAATTGGCGCCTACTGATCCCGCTAAAATAGGAATTAGCATTTCAGATGATTAGCTAGGGTTAATTACCTAGCTAAAATTAGTATGAAATTTTTCATAGCTAGATGCTTTATTAAAATTAGCAAGGACTTCATTTGTAGCTAAATGTCAGTGAGGGACATTTCCTCGTTAAATTGGCGAGGACCATAATCCAAGCTAATGCAACATGAATTAAGTATCAGCGAAGGATATATCCTCGCAAAATTGGCGAGGATTACATTCCAAGCTAAATTAGCGAGGGATATATTCTCGCTATGGCAAGAACTACATTATAAGCTAAATTAGCGAGGGATATGTCCTCGCTAATGATTAAACCTCACACCTATCGTGAAAATGGGAATACTCTCACTAAGTTGGCGAGAAATAGAATCCAAGCTAAATTAGCAAGGATTACATTCTCGCTACATGCTAAACCTCATATCAAAGTTGAATTACCTATTGATGAGGATTTTTTTCTTGTAAAATTAGCGATGATTAAGTACTCACTAAATGGTTCAACTATTAAATGCTACCTTATTTAAACGTTAGCGAGAGATTTATCCTCGCTAAATTAGCGATGATTTTTTTGTCGCAAAAATAGCTAGAATTAAATCCTTGCTAAATACTTCATCTATCATATGCCACCTTATTTAAATATTAGCAAGGGATTTGTCCTCGCTAAATTAGCGAGAACTTTTTTCTCACAAAATTAGCAAGGATTAAGTCCTTTCTAAATACTTCATCTATCATATGCCATCTTATTTAAACGTTAGCGAGGGATTTGTCCTCGCTAAATTAACAATGATTTTTTTCTCGCAAAATTAATCCTCACTAAATGCTTCATCTATCGTATGCCACCTTATTTAAAAGTTAGCGAGGAATTTGTCCTCATTAAATTTACGAGAATTTTTTCTCGCAAAATTAATCCTTACTAAATGCTTCATCTATCATATGCCACCTTATTTAAACGTTAGCAAGGAATTTGTCCTCGCTAAATTTTGCGTCAAAATTTAGGCACCAAAATTAGCGATAAATTGTCGATATTCTAGCTAAATTGTTGCAAAATATATGTTCATTTGCATCCCTACCAACATTTGTGATAAGATTCATTTATTGTCGCAATTTTATCGCTATATCAGTGATTTAGCAACAATTTTTCTTGTACTTGCTAAATTTTGTTGCTATTCTGCAATTTTCTTATAGTGAAATCTCATTGAGACACAACTTGCTCTTTATCCTCATTTTTCAAAAATCAAACATCAACATCAACATCAATTTCATCAAAATTTAGTGGTGGATCTACAATTTTATTAGCATTAACTTCTTCCATTTTTTAATGTTCTTCTATCAATTTATTTAAAGTAGCTGTCAGTTTAGAAATTAATTTTTTCTATTCAAACTCGCCATAAAAAGTTGTATACTTTAAAATTAGAAATTTCATTTTGAATTTAGGATCCAAAACCACAGGTATAAAAAGAATGACATTTGTCTTGTTAATTGAACCTAATACTTATCAAATTTCAACTACATTCATTTCCCTATTTCTATTAAAAAAATCATCACCACTAGTTTGAGAAGATTACAACAAATTCAAAATATCTACAATCTCATTATTATTTTTAAATATACAACTAAAATTTCATTATTTATGATAACTATATATAATTATATTATTAATTTACATATTCATATACGTATTGTGTCAAAATTTTTGGTATATATAATTACATTATAAATTTGCATACTCATATAGTTATTGTGGTAAAAATAGATGAATATTAGTTGATTGATACTAAAAATAAATTAAATCAATTAGTATTATTATTATTATATACTTATATAACTACATTAATTGATAAATTTTATTGTATATAATAATTGTATATAATTACATTATTAATTTACATAATCGATTACTTATGTAGCTATTGTGCAAAAAATAGATGAGTAATAGCTGAATGATGCTAAAAGTAAATAAAATTATTGGAAAGAAAACTATATACTCGTACATTTAAAAATTTCATTGTAAATAATAATTGTATACAATTACATTTTTAATTTATATACTCATATAGTTATTATATCAAAAATAGATAATTATTATAATTATTAAATTTATCTTTTTAATAATTAAAATATTCAGTTTAATTTATTAATTAATTATTATTTTAATTTTATGCATTAAAATATTTAATGCAAATAATTATGAAGTTAAATTTATATAGTATATATAAAATAGAAATTATAAATAATATTTATATATAAATTGTTAGTATTATATATAATAATTAATAAATATCGGTTCTTTTAATATAATTCGATTTCAAAATAGTTCAATATAATTCAATATGATTTTCGATCCGATTCTAGATAAAATATCCAATCAGTTCCAAATAAAATAAACATTACAGCTCGGTTCGGTTCTAATAAAAAAGTTAACGATATAGTTCGGTTCTGATTTTTTTCTCCTGTATTTCGGTTCGATACAGAAAGATATAGATCCGTGTACACTCCTAGTGTTAAGCGTATAAGTCTCTTATATAATTATTACATACAGTTAATTAATTAGAAATTAACAAAGACTTTTTTATGTTGAATTAAGCAACGGGAAAAATAAAAATACAGTCCTATTAACAAAAGTTGAAAAGATTTTTATTTATTTTTATATATGTGAACAATAATTATGGAGGATTTGAATTGAAATTAACTGAACATACTAATACAAATTAATTAATTAATGTCAAGACGGCTCATAAATAAAATCAAAATATTTTCTCTTAACTTTTTAAAAATGTTTTATATTCAAAATTTGAATATAAAGTCTCATATTAATAAAAGGGTTAAGGTGCAATTAAGGGCCTAAAGTTTTGTAAAATGTGTAATTTAGGACCTAATATTTTTTTGTGCAATGTTGGCCCTGATGTTTTCAAATTGGTGCAATGTAGGGCCCAGAGTAACAAAACCATTAAGTTGACTGGACTCCGTGAGTTGATCGATGACATGGCAAGAGTTGGGACACGTGGCACGACAAGTGGCGATTCGGTGGAACTGACGTGGAAAAAACTTGACACGTCATAAGACATGTCATCTCATCACGTGTTCCTCATGTGATTTATTTTAAAATAAAAATGTAAAAATAGTTTTACCCTAATTTGTGAGAAAGATCACAAAATTTCCTAAAATTTCTAGTCGACTCTCCTTCCCCAAATCACACATCTGAAACCACCGCTTTACGTCGAAATCTTGAAAAAGGCGGTAGTGATTTGAGATTCGCTGTCGGCAAATTGAAAGAAAATAGGTAAGCTAACTTGAAATGCAAATTGATTCATAAATGATTGTATCGCAAAATGACCAAATCGAAATGCAAATGGTAGTGGTTGCAGAGTGCGATGGCAAACGACAGTTCCGATGAAGAGGATGCGCCATTGAGGTATGTTCATAAGTTGGATTTTTTTACATTGGTTATATGTGGGGTGTTAAGCAATTTCAGTATGTGGCTTCGGTTTTTTTATGGATTTTTTTCATGTAGGTTGTTTTTATGGTTGGTTTGTTATAGATTCAAGATACTCTTGTATGTGGCTTGATTTTAGGGTTAAATTTACTTTAGATTACATAGATTCTTTTGGCGAATACAATGTACCCTTTTTTATTTGTGGTCCTTATTTTTGAAGTGCACATTACTTTATTCCATTTACCTGATGTTGATATATTTTTTTTAGTGATAAATCAGTTGATTGTGTTCTCTGTTTTTGAAGTGCATATTAAAAGTTATGCATGCTTTATTTGTTTTCGCAAGCATTACATAGAGATATGATGTAATATTTTATTTATTAATTTGAAATTTGTGCAGAGTTAGACACGATGGCAATGTAAATCTATTTTATAACTGGGGGGTATATGGAAATTTAGGGAGAAATTGGTTTATAAGGATGGAAAGAAGAATGTTTATTTTGGGTTTGACTCTGATCTTATTAGCTATAGGGATATATATGATGAATTTACAGGCAGGTTTGCTGTTACAGATCTTATGTACTTAGTTTGTTGTGAACCAGGTAAAGAAATTGATGAAGGCTTGTTTATTTTTTATAGGAATTCTAGTGTGCACAGGTTATTAGGGTGCGTGGGTCCTTTAAATAGGGATATTAGTTTTTTTCCCATAACATATTATGACTTAATTGTATTCCCCTAAAGACTATTAAATAAAATAGGAATTAATAGAGATGTAAGTAATGTTGATGGGCCAAAAGCAATAAATGGGTCAGAGCTCACTAATGTTGTAGGAGATAAATTTGACACTTTAGAAATGCCTAGCCAACAAGCAGATAATTTCTTATTGCACAAAAGAAACCAATAATTAAGGCTGGTAGTGATGATTCAAGTGATAGTGGGGATGGGGGTGAAAGCTGTGATGATGTAGAAGAATTTGATAATGACTCTTCTTCAGGATATAAAAGTGAAAAGGAATTAGATTTAGGCAATGTAATTAATGAGAGAGAACTAAAACAGCAAATTGAAAAGAAGAGAGTTAGGTACAATCCAAAAGAAGGAAAAGTATATTTTAGGAAGGGGATGATTTTTGAAAATGCTAAAGATGTTAGGAATGCTTTGGTTGGGTACGTTGTGACTACTGGAAAAGACTTTAAAATGGTAAAGAATTTTTCTACTAGGATTAGGGAAAAATGTATAAAATGCCCTTTTCTCTTATATGTAGCAAATGAGAAAGGAAAACCAGGTTTGAAGATTAAAACTTTGTGCATGCAACACAAATATTACAGAATTTTAAAAAATACAAAGGTTACTAAAAAATGGATTGTTGAACGATGGAGAGAAAGAATACAAGAGAATCCACAAACTAAGGTCAGAAAAATACAATATGAAATGGAGAAAGAGTTTAGAGTCCATATCTCTATTAATAAGTGTAAGCAAGCAAGGAGACTGATTCTAAATGATATACAAGGAGGTTATAAGGATGATTTTGTTGTCCTTGAAGCATATGCAAATAAGTTAATGGAAATAAATCTTGGTAGTAATATCATAATTCAGTTGTCAAAGCATGCGTTGGAAGAAGGTCGAAGAGTTTTTCAAAGAATGTTCATCTGTTTTGAGGCTTGTAAACATTGGTGGAAGGCTGGATGTAGGCCAATTATAGGGCTTGATGGATACTTCCTTAAAACAAAGGTTAAAGGCATGCTTCTTATTGCAATATGCACTGATGCAATGGACCAAATGTATCCTATTGCATTTGTTGTTATCAGTAAAGAGAACAAGTCTAATTGGGAATGGTTTTTGCAAATGTTGGATAAAGCACTGGGCCTAAATAATGGTTTTGGTTTGACTATTATGAGCGACATGTAGAAGGTAATTTAAAGTTTTTACTTTTAGTGATATGATGCAATATATTGTGGATCATTTATACTTGTGATGCTTAATTTTTTTTATGATTTGTGTTATATCTTAGGGACTCATACCTACAATACTTTATGTGCTGCCAATGGTTGAACATAGATGGTGTGCAAGACATATATATGCGAATTGGAGTACAAAGTGAAAGGGAGACCAATTGAGGAAAAACTTGGGCAAATATTGCATCAAGTTGTAGGGTTGATTGGAATGGAGGAAGGGGTTATGAAGTTAGTGAAAGTGTTGACAGACATTGTGTTAATTTGCAGCAGTGTACCTGTAGAGTTTGGGATTTAACTAGAATCCCATGTCCCTATGCTATTACGGCTTATTTTCATACGGGTGAGGATCTATTTAATCACATCTCCCCCTACTATCATAGGGATAATTATGATGCTACCTACCAGAACAAACTGCAACCAATGAAGGGAAGGAGATTTTGGAAAGTGGAGACCTTCCAACCAATTGAACCACATCCTATACCCAAAATGCCAGGAAGGCCAAAGAAGCTGAAGAAGGAAGACAAAAGAGAGCCCAAGAAATATGTTGAAGAATATGATAAAGTACTAACAAGTCAAACTTTATTAAACCAAAAGCAAAATCTTGAGGTCCAAAAGCCATCGAAGAAGGGAAAGCAGCAAAGTTGTGGTAGATGTGGACAATTTGGGCACAACAAAAGAAGCTGTAACAAGGTAATAAACTATATCGTTATATTTGTTAACATGAATATTATGTGCTGCTTGATTAAATATTATTGCTCTTCGATTTAGGTAATTGGACAGAAAGCAGATGAAGGTGATGTGTAATGTAAGAAGGAAGCATCTGGACCTGAAACTATACCTATCAATGAAGCAGTAATTCCTTCCAATCCAGCCACTCATTCCAATCCGGCAACTGATACTACATCAGCAAGTGGTTCAAAAAAAGGAAAAAAATCCAATGCCTTTTTGAGAAAAAAAATTGTCTAAGGTAGAGGCTATTCAAATAAAGCAAGTAAAGAACAAGATTTTGGTGTTTTCTATAATAAGAGTGGAAATATTATTTATAATGTAAGTTAAATATTATTCGTGACAATATCATTACACTATAATAAGAGTTTTAATCAAGTTGCATTTTATGAAAGTGTTATTTAATTATTATAACTTGACAACATCATTCTTTGTGATTAATTGTACAGCCTGGTTTGGATACTAGCTATATGGTGGGTTCCTATACTGGTGTGGATGGGAATTCTAATGATGAAGATCTACAACCTATAATGACAGACCATGATCTAGATCCTAAAAAGAAATTTCAAGTACCAAGTGAGAAAGAGATCAACATCAATACAAGGAAAATGCATCATATTCCAACACGTTCGAGGCTTATATAGGCAAAAGACAATGGATATGAGGTGTCACTATCATCCAATTTGCCATTCAAGCCTCCCTCAAAGAAGACACTCTAATTACATGATCTGGAGAGGGAAAAGAATCAGAGGAAATCAAGGATAGCAAAAAAAATTAGATGTGTTTTTGAGCTGTACAAAGTATGTTTATCTATAATGTAAGCATTGATGATGGCTTCATCTTTTGTTTTTGTACTCCAATTAAAACTAAACTTCCTGCAAATAGAATTATCTTTTTGTAAATCTGTATAGGTATTTTGGCCTGAAACCAGCATTACTCATCAATAAATATCTCATGTGTTTTGTTCAATTGAAAGATCTAATAGATATTTTTTCTTATTACCTTTTTTAATGGAATGGTGGCTACATAGGTTTTAAGTAAAAATACCCAATCAAATACACAATGAAAGTGAAATAGGTTTTACATAACCAATCAAACACGATTTAAGCTGTTTCTGTACCAGTTTTCAATGTTTTTCTCTTTTATTGAATCAACAAGCTTGAACACAAGTCTGTTACATTGGATTCAATGTGTAAATAACAATTACATAGCCATAATCCCAACTATTACATACCATTAATCATTTGCTTACACCAAAAAAGCAAATACAACTACAATCTTGCAAAAAACAAGCACCCAACAATAAATGCACAAAGCATTTGCATCAACCACTTAAACCAAACCCCATTGACATCTCTTGAAGTGACTACAGTCTCCAACTCTTTCTTTATTCTTCTCATCATCTCAAAATATATATCACTTTCATCTATGTGCATATTCATGTCTTGCCTTTCGATCCTCTTGTTCAATTTCATAATTTATTTTTCCAACATAATTATCTCCTTGTGCATATCATATAGTAGGAGTCCTGACCTTTTTTCTCATCCCTTCTACACTATCATACCGTGAAAAAAAACTACATTCCATCAGCTAACAATGAAATTGCAAAATACACTCCCTCAATGTCATATATTTCAAATTAAAAAAAATATAAAAATAAACATTGATACTTACGTTCCCAATGCCAAAATTTGGGCATTTGTAATAATGCCTTCCAGGATTTGATATGCTCCATAAAGTTAACCTAATCATCAGTACTATTCCTTGTTCGAAATCTCATACCTGGTGATGATGATATTGAGTTAGATGAAGACATGCCAAATTCTTCAATGCATGGTACAATGGGATATTATGGGAACAGCAACAGTACAGAAGAAATGAGGAAGAACAAAAAAAGATTAGAAAGGACGAACAACAGCTGCCATAAAGCTAAAGGGGAAAAATTGATTAAAGATGGAAGATGGAAGAGGTTAGATGAATTTTTTTTACCCTAATTTAACAAAAATAATGAGAGGAATACGTGATGTGATGCCATGTCTGATGACGTGTCAAGTTTTTCCGCATCAGCTTCACTGGATCGCCAGCTGTCGTGCCACGTGTCCCAACTCCTGCCACATCATCGATCAACTCACAAAGTCTGATCAACTTAATGGTTCTGTTACTCTGGGCCCTACATTACATCAATTTTAAAACATTAGGGCCAACATTGCACAAAAAAAAAAATTAGGCCCTAAATTGCACATTTCGCAAAACTTTGGACCCTTAATTACACCTTAATCCTTAATAAAATACATAATTTTTGGAAGATATAACTAATATAATTATCTGTAAAATTTTTTTTATGTATATAAATATATAATTTACAAATTTTAAAAATGGTAAAATTTTGTTAAGGGCATTTTTGACATTATATTCTTAAAAAATATCCTTACACTCAATTTGTAAAAATTTTTGAACTCTTTTTTCTTTTACACAAATCATTTTCCACATCTCTCTGTGTATGAGCATGTGTGGTTGTTGAAAGACAGAAATAGATAAGAAAATGGACAAACTTTTATTGCTCACACTCTGCTAGAAACATAAATTCACTACTCATTCCATAGAGCTAAAAAAACAAGGAATAAACCAAGAAGCAAAGTGAAAATCAAACTCTTAAACAGAACAATACCTAAAAATAGGCAATCTACTATTGACATACTCGTTTTGACTAGGACAATAGCAAGCAATATCATTGAAGCTTTGAGGCCGCTAGCCTTCAAGTAATTGCTTAAAGTCGCTAATGGTAGAAATCAAAGTCATAATTAAGAGAAGAGCAGCTACAACAGTTGCAGTACCTCTTCAAAGATTGCTAAAATACACAAGTCTAAGTGTAGCCTTCCTGTGGTGCCAACGCTTCCTATAATGCTTATGTAGCTTCTTAATAACAGAAGCATAACAAGTCCGATATTCATTCATTCCTTTACATATTTTATTAATAAAATCTGCAAACATTCGATTGCTACCAAGCCAATGTACAATAATTCCAGCATCAACCAGCAACTCCACATCTTCCTCATTCACTACAAAAAACTGCCAATTCGAAATGGAAAATTTTGTCGCTAATTGAAATCTATTTTGGCAATTGGGCAACTAACAGTCGCAAATAACCCAGTTGCTAAATTATTTACGACGGAATTTAATTCAGTCGCTAATTTAGCGACAAAAAATTCTATCGCTAAAAAGGATAAACCGTCGCTAATTAAATTTTAAAATTAGTCGCATCAAATATAATAATTATTGTTAGTGACAAAAATTTTCGTCAATAAATCCGTCGCTAATAAATATTTATAAATTGCAAATAAAATTAAAAAATAACAAAACAAAATAACATCGCTAATAATGTAAATTTCGTCACAATTCATTTGTAATATATTATTATTATTATTATTATAACGTTTAAAATTTAATTTACATAAATAAAATTTCTCAAATACTATTAATTTAAAAAATATAATATCATAAAAGTAAATCAAATTGTGCAGTACTTTACAAAATACTTAGAAAAAAATTCAAACTAAATAATACTACTAACAAATTTTTATACAATATGCTACCAAAAAAAAGAAAGAACTTCACAGTCTTCATCATTCCACACAAGCAATAACCATGCACTTGTCTTCTTGTTCTAATAAACCTAAATGCATTATAAAAAATTAGAGACAAATTTTCGCCCTTTCTATCATTACAAAAAGATAACAAGTAAAAAAAGTGATGAAGCAAAGCAAATAAGTGTGTTAGAAAGAAGAATAAGCAAGCAACAAAATAGAGAATGGTGTGTTTCGTTAAATACTGTATAGTCTGCAAGATAAGGACTTAATTTGATGATCAAGTAGCAGCACTACATAAATTATAAATATGAGTTATTTTGATAACAAATGATTCTAGATAAAATTCCAATTGGACATATTAACAAAATAGTTAAATAGAATCTATGCATAATGGATGTGTACATTAGAAAGCATATCACAGGAAGTAAAGATACTTTTTCTAAAAGACCCTTTTTCTAAATTTTTAAGAACTTACGCATGCTAAGAAAATGGATTGAGGTATAGATCAATTTCAAATGCTAACTGTGGAAATAAAAATCATCTAAGCAGTTATAACTTAAATGGTGCATGATATTGTCAATATTGAGACTAAGAAATTATACATGAATAGTGGAATGAGTAATATATATGTGAAAATGAAGGAAACATGCATTAAAAATCAAAGCAAGACTAATTTCAAATCAATTAAATAATTTGGTGACCCGTATTTGAAAATATTTTTGTGGCTACGCATTTTAATTAAATATTTTAAAGTGAATATATGGCTGTTTGGTGAGCTTTCAATTCATGACTATCAAATTAATTATGAATGTTTATGTTTATAATAGTGACTGATTAGCATGGTCTCTAGCTGGCCTATGTATTTAGCCAATCAAAATTCATAATTTCAACTTCAACATGATTTTAGATTTGTTGAGGAATAAATTATGTGGGTTAGGTTAGTAGCTAGCCAATCAAAATGCCATTCTTCTTCCCACAAATTTACTAGTAGCTAAAATTAATTAGTATTTAATTATTATTATTTTATAATGTGTAGAGGAAATTGCCAACACATAAAATAAACAAAACCAGAGGCAAAGTGGCAAACCGCAAATAGAATGAAGAAATTGACATACAAAAAGGTTTACAGCAGGGATCAAACAAGAAAATATCATTCAACATTCAGCCCTTATAAATGTTTACGCAAGGAAAACAATTTACTGGCATCATGACAACACCAAGGCAAAATTAAAAAATGCATTTAAAAGTCATCAAGAGCTCCTTTTATCTGTTTTCAAGTTTAAATTAAGTTACTGCTATCCTATTACCAAAATGTTTTTCATTCTTAAGAACACAAGTAGAAGCAGAAACTAAATTACAAGATGTAACTAGTAAGCCAATTAAAAAATGGCATCAGCTCTAAATTGCCATAAATACTAAGAAAAGAGCAAACTACTAAGAAACAAATAGCAAGAAATATATATTCATACAAAGCTCAATTATGCAAATGGGAAATTAGTTCATAGAGATGACGATCTCAATGATGATAACTGACGTTTACATCTGGATGAGACACACAGATGCCAAAGTATCGCTAAAAGGGTTAGCAGTGAATTCCAATTGATAACAAAAGTATCACTGATGAAAAAAGAAAAGCATCCTTTTTCCAGAATAAATAAACTCTAAAAATTAGAAATGGAGAAAAGAGAGAGAAAGCCATACCTCAAATTTGGAGCTTTATATCTTGCAAAAATCAAGCTATATGTGTAAGATTATAATAGAATTGTACCAAAGAACCAACAAAAGAAATTAATTGCTTCCAATGCATTGCAACAAAAGAAAGCAATCTGATAGCACTTAGAACAAATGAGAGACACTAAAGCTATTAATCACAATCTCAAACCATAAGTAACAATCAAAGAGAGGAAAACTGATTGTATTGATGAATAACTTCTCAAATACAGCAGTATTTACTCAGCAATAAGACTGAGAGTTCATTACAATCAAACTTAACAACACAAAGAAATGGTAAAAACATCAATGGCAAGGGCACAAGACCCGTTACCCCCAAAGTAGAAAGGATCACCCTCTACCCTACTTCCTTTTCAAAATACCAGCTAAAAACCTCCTCTCCTCATGAACTGAAAACCTATTTATTAATACTCTTTCTTCCTCTTCATGCGTAACCCCCTTCCTCCAGCTCAGCAGCCTCCTTTTCCTTCATGGGCTTGCTGTTCCTTCGCGTGTACACTCTCCATGTTTTGGGCCTTGGGGCCTGCCCATCATTCCCTGGATCAGCATCTTCATCACAATCCTTCATCATTGATGCACAATGCATTGCAGCAACAAAACCAAGATTGCTGACATCAAGATATCGTTACTATTTCCTTGTACTAGTATGTGAAACATAATATATTAATTATCAAATAATTCATAACTTGATTTATATGTTATAACCGATTGAATATTACATTAAAAAAATAATAGAATATTAATTAATAGGAAATCAAGATGTAGCCTAATAGTTGACAAGTTCAGCATCTTTCAAGCTCATTCAAATTTGATTTTAACTAAAAGAAATATATAAATTAATGTTTTCGAATTAATTAATGGCAATTTTAGTTAATTTTTAAATCATTTTGTAGAATGAGCTCAACCATTATGAAACATGAAGTGAATCGACGAAAAGAAAAACACTAGCAAATTATAATAAAAGAAAGAGCTTTCTTTATGGATTCTATTTACAGCAACTCAATTTATACTCAACTATTGAATCAATTACAAAAAAATTATCTCACAAAAATATTTTAACTATTTAATATTATAATAGAAATATTATAAATTCTGCATTTGCTAAATTATGTATAATTAATATCTCACATTGAGACGCCATTTAAGTTTTACATTTTATCAAACATTTTCTTCTTTGTTTTCTCGGGAAATTCTTGAGATTAGTTTGACTTATTATTTTTCTCCCTTGAATTCTTACGTGTACACCTAAATCTACGATTCTTATTTCATTTCCTAAATTCTAAAGAATGAGAATAGCGTAATTGTTTAATTAATTTAGGAAATTCACCAAGAAAATCAAGAAGTACAAGCAAGCAAACAAAATATCAGAAACTAGATCAACCAGTAACAGAAATAACTGCATAATTAAATAAAGACGGTTAAAATAGTTAATTACCTATTGATGTTCTGCTGCTAATCCACCTGATGAGTTTCTTTCTGCTGTCATTGAAAGCTACTTGGGGTGGTTGGTTTGCAAGTGCAGAAGCGAAGAGAAGAGGGGAGTTATGATTGAAGGTCCCATTTGCCACATGGCGTAGTTCGGTTGAGAGATGTAACATGGTGCCCAGTCACCCATTTTGTCAAAGAGAAAATGCTAAACCAACTCACTTGCTTCCACGAATCTACCATACTGTCCTATCAGACAAGGGAAATTTTGAAAAAAGAATAGAAAATAGCGAATAGAGTAATTACCAGATTTTGATGATATTCAGCTTGTCTAGCTTCTTTCGATTTATTTTAGCCTTCATAGTAACAACCATCTTTCATAAGGGTACACAGAGAAAAGAGATTCACATTAGGTACAATAACTTAAAAATATACAGGTGAAACAGAGAGCAGCGTTTGGTAAGTAACTAAAAAATGGAATATATTATCAACATTGAAAACTAAGAACAAACTCGTAGGAAATAAGTGAGATTGGTAAAACCCAGAACTCCTAATAACAAAAATAGAGGAAAAACTTTTAAATAATTGAGAAACCAAAGAAAACAACACATACGCAGCTAAGAAGTGAAATAATTCAAAAGAAACGGTCACCAGATCTGGCCAAGAGGTGCTTTTCGAGCAAGAACGCCGTCTGGTTTGGTTGAAATCCACTTTGAAAGATCTCGACATCCTCAATTCCGATCTCCCATTTTTTGATAAGTGACGACTAGAGAGGAGTACCTCGGAATTGCCTCAGTACTGTAAATTGGCTGGTGCAGGTCATATCGCCATTTACCGTCACGACTCGTCGGAAGAAGAAGAAGCTTCGGCTTTTAAGAGGAGGGAAATGAAAAATGGACGAGGAGAGATGGTGGCTCCAACTTAGAAAAGAAAAGAAGGATTAAGAAGAAAATGGGTAATTAGGGTTTCCTGAAGACAAAAATATCCCTCCTTTTATTTGTACAATATCAATTAAATGAGGAATAATTTTGTAAATATATTTATCTAGAGTTTTTTAAAGGTTCTCTTCAAAGATATTTTGTACAGCGTATATATGTATATATTCTTAAGAAATAATTTTTTCCAGGTCCAACAATTTTTTGTTTTACTCAACAAAAAAAATATCAAGGTTCCTTAATTAATTATCCTTATCTTTTTTATGGGTCTATTCTTTTTTTAAAAAAATATAAAATAAAATAAAATCTAGTACCTTGATTTTCGAAAAATAGCTTAAATTGTTGAACTATGAAATATATGGGTAGAATTTGCTCCAATAATAAGTTTTAAAACGTTACTTTAATTTTTTTTGAAAGCAAGAAATTAAAACATTGTTTTTTTTTTACTTCTGCTTTAATAATTAAAAATAGGTCGCAAAAGCAATATCAAATTAATATAACTGCACACTGCCTTCTTATGAGATGGTGGAGAATCCCAGTATCTGCTAAATAAAACTACTAAATTTCTCTTTTTCCTTACAGACCGTAAAAAATCCATTTAGTAAATTTAGAAAAAAATTGCAAACTTTTAAGATTTATAAGAAATCAATCCAATACAAGAAAACCCATAAATGGAATATGATGATCTAAAGGATAAGTTCATGAATCTAATAATTATTATTATTTCATTCATTAAAACTTTAGAGGTGGTCACGCACCCAAATTTAATATAATTTAGTCGGAATCTATATTGAGAGATTTCGAACTTCCCCAAAAATAATTAAAGAAAAACTATTCTTATTAGCAATGAGTTAATAAATTTAATTTTTTTAATCACATAATTTTGAGTTTAAATATTAATTTTATTAAAATTAGAAAAATGATTGAATTTCAATATAAATTCATGTGTATAGCATAAATATTAAAAATAATTACTAAATATATATAAATATATTAATATTATAATGCTTAGTAAATCAATAATTATATTTAAAAATTTTTAAAATAATTAAATTCAAAAAAATTATATAATGTAAAACCTTTTAGTGAATATGCATCTGAACATAAATAAATAGCGACGAAATTGTTGTTGCTATTTCAACGCTAAAATAACACTTCAATCAGAGACTAAAGTACAGTAGCTATATTTCTGGAAAATCTTTCCATAAATACGAAGTATGAAAAAATTTTAGCGACAAAATTTTTCTTCGCTAATGGAGTTGCAAAAAATGGAACTTATATTTGCTGCCAATATTTAGCGACTATTTTTTGTTTCTGTCGCTGATTCGTCACTAAATCTACTCACAAGTTAAAAAAAGCATTTTCATGACAGATTTGGAAAATAGTCGCTAATCCGTCGCTAATTAGCGGCTAAAAAATTGTCGTCACTAATTCCAGTTTTTTTGTAGTGATTGTTTATCAAATCCGCCAAGAAAAAAAAGTTGTATACCTCAGCTTCAGGCGGGTGATGGATCTACTCAAAAGCCATAACATTTCGGAATTTAGCTTCGAAATATTGATTCACATATAGTACTGGTAGTATCAACACTCCATCCATAAATTCCACATCAAGAATCAACACTTGTCTTCCACCATCGCAAAATTCACTCCCGCTTGATGCAGCTTGGTCGCACTATATTTAATCTTATGATCACCCTATCTTTTGTAAGCTTGATTTTTTCTGCTCAGATATGATAGTCTTAGCATATCAACAAAATGCCTTACTTCCCTAAAAGATGAAGATGATGGATTTATGCCCAGATAACTCTCGGTAAGAGTATCGAAATCATAAGGTTAGGCATCTGAGTTTCATCATATAGTCGTACAATAAAGTAAGGGAGCTAATTTTCTAATAGAATAAAATTGAAATATCTAGAAACTCTTTCACTTATTAGAACATCATCATCATATTTGTCACATTCCATCTCTTTCAACAAGTTCTCTATAATAAACATTGAATCCAATAAAACCATTTTCACAAAGTTAGTAAGGTTACACGTCTAAGTATCGTCATAGTAGTAGCAGCAAATTTGTCTTCGAATTCATGCTCTTTAATTAAATTGCTTTCTGCTTGTTTTTGTGACTTTCCTTTTACTCTTTCGCAGAATAGTTTTAAATATTCGAGTTTTCATTTTTCCATATTCTATAATTCAAGTTTACCATAAAGAAGAGGCCCAATAGATATTACCTGAGGGCTATAGGCTTCTCTTTTCTCTCTACAAATTGAATTGGGGACTCTGGAAATGCATGTCTCTTTAGAGTATAAGGGATCCTCCAAATCATCTGGAATCTCAATCAGTGTCTCTTTCGATTCATGCTCTTTAATTAAACTGCTTTCTGCTTCGTTCTCTACCATTTTTCAGAATTCCCTGGAATAGATTTTGTAAGTTTATTAGAGAGAGAGATTAAAAAAAGGAAAGATCCTAGGGTAACTAACTTGCAAATTTAACCTTCGAAAATGGGAATTTCTCTTCTCATAAACTGCTCTTAAGGTATTTGATGGGATAAAATTATTTCCTTATGGCACATTATAGCTAGATATATATGAATAAGTGTGTGTATGTATAAACTACTATTAAGCTGTTTGATGGGATAAAATTCTATAGTTTGTACATGTTATTGTAAATTTTGCTACTGTGTTTGGGCTATCATTTTTCATTGATTTAAGTTTTTTTTTCTTTCATTGAATTTGATTCATGATTTTTCACCTTTACCAAGCTATCATTGAAAGAAACTAAAGAATTAAGCAATAAAAAGAACAGAGGATGCACTATAACATTTGTTGTTTGAAAAAAAACTCAATAGATCTGTTAAATTAAAATCTCAAACCTATAAAAAGATTAGAGACTCGCCGGAATAAGGAGGCAGCTAATGACACTGGTAATCGGAGATGCGATTGGTGACGACATTGGGAGACACAGTCGGTGGCCACTGATATATGTAAAATAAGAAGGTCGAGGAAAATGGCAAACTGATGAAGATTTAAAATGAGAATCAACCCTAACCTATAAATGTTTTTTTTTCATTTTCTTAATATTAAACAGTGACGTCTTGAAAGATTAGCAAAAAATCAGGTTCGGCCTAATTCTTTGGTTCTTTCCTTTTTTCTAGTCTAATTCATTTTTTTACTAGTTCGATTTTTACTAGTTAAACCAACCAAATTATTTGTTGATTTCCAATTAAAGAGGTTCAACTGGCTGATCCTACTCGATTTTAATAATATTGAAAATGCCTCACCTTTAAGTTGTCATCCATTTTAGGGATAACAAAACTAACAAATCACATTAGTAAAACTGGTTATTACTTATACAGTAGATATGCAAATAGATTTATGCCATATAGGTGCCACATAAGCGTGTGACCCACAATAATTTTTTTTACTTTTTTTCCATTTCTCTCTCTTTTCTTTCCTCTAGCAAACATAAAAAATTCCTAAAGTAGACATTTGTTGAGGGAGAAAGTACAAATAGTCCTTGGGAGAGAAAAGAAAAAAAAAGTAAACAAAAATTATTGTGAATCCTCTATTAACATGGTGCTTAAAAATTATAAACCTGCTTGCATGTCTATCATATGAGCAATAATCAATTTTACTAATGTGACACATCAACTCTGCTATCCTTGAAGTGGACGATGACTTTAAATTAGGGTATTTTAACATCGATTTCATAAGTTTAGGGGCATTTTTGTTCTAAAAAAAGATTTTAGAGGTATTTTAACCTCTTTGAGAAAATATGGAGGGCATTTTAATATATTTTTTCAAAAATATTTAATATTGAATATTTTTTTACAGTTGTAATTATGAATTTTTAATCAAATGGTGAAATGGGTGTTTCACGCTCCTACATGTGTTATACACCCTCGAATGTTATATCAGCTGTATTTATACCACATTAGACATTCCCGTCAACATGAGGTGTTTAATGTTATTAAAAAACCAAATATAAGTGGCTAATTAAAAAATATAATTTTAGAGGGTAGGATGACAAAAGTGTGCAACTTTCAGGGGCCAGTTATGTATTAAAACAAGTATTAATAAATGAATTGCACAATAAAAAGGGATAATACATGTCAAGCCACTCCAACTTGATACGAAAAATTATCTGAGCCCCCAAACTTCAACTTTGTCCAATTAAACACTTCAACAAGGCAATTCGACATAAAATAAACATGAAAGCTAATGTGGCAATGGTTGTACATTTCACAGATTTAGACGCACGTGAACTCATTGAAAGGAACCATTCACAATAGTAAAAAAACAAAATTCCTTTTTATAAAGCCTTAAAAAGTTAAATAACATTCATATACTTCTTCTTCCTTCTCTTTCTCTTCGTTTTCTTCTTTTTCTTCTTCTTCTTCTTCTTCTTCTTCTTCTACTATCTCTAATTATGCCCTAAATAGAAAAAAAATAGTGCTATTTATCCAAATTATTTTTGTGAAAAGAAGGAAATTAGATAAAAAATGAATCAGGTCATCGATAATGTATCCAAATGTAGAAAGCTAGATGTTCTGAGGATTTCAAAATCTAAATCGAATCCTCGATGAAGGTTTTAAGCTTGTGCGATTAGAAAGGTTAGGCATATAATTTATCTAAGTTTTTTCAGCTTTTGTATTTATGTAATTAGGTGGATTATTCATTTTTGATGTAGAATTTATCTTTGAAGATAAATTTGCCTTATTTTTCCTCTATTGATTTTAGATTTACAGAAGTGTGGTAGATGTAAGTTCTTCAATTAGGTTGATGAGAAAATGTTCGAACAAGCAAAAAGAGTGATATGTGGGTTGCTAAATAGAGTTAAAGATTTTAAAAATGAAAGAAAAAAGGAAAAAAAAGAAAGAAATATTTGTTTTCTTGTGTTGTAATTGTTATTTTCTTGGTTATTTGGAACATTATAGTGGTGAACGAATGCTGTTAGATTGTTATATGGATAGTGTTGATGTTTAACTTGTTCAAAATCGATTTAATTTTTTTAATGTAAAATTTGGTTATATGGATATTGTTTGAAGTAGAATACCAATTGTGAATTTTAAGACCATAAGCAATGACATCTCAACCCTATTTTATGGCAATTTAACTCTCACAGCAAGCACATCACTTTACTACAAACAAAATAATATAATGGCAATAGTCAGGATAGGGTAAGAAGCAAAAGGGTCAGCAGGCACCTCAGGGCCACGCACTAGCAGGCCGGGAACAGGGCAGTGCCTCTCGTGGCAAATCTATAGCCACTACACCTTCTAGTGCACCCAAAGGCAAAGATAGTGGGATACCAGTATTGTGTGACCACTATGGCAAGACACATTCTGGGGAGTGCAGATTACTGACCGGAGCTTATTTTAGATATGGGTTCGATCATCTTATTAGAGATTGTCCTTTGCAGCAGACTACTCCAGCCGCTTCACTAGCATCTAGTACAGGGTCATCTGCACCCCAAGGACATGGTAGGGGAGCCGCTCCTAATACTTCAGCTTTCAGACCAGTTGGTTAGTCATCCCAGGGACAGATGCGAGCAGCGAGGCAGACATATGTTGTTAGGGCACTAGAAAAGGAGAATGCTTCTAATGTGATTATGGGTAAGTTTGTTCTGTTATCTAATTCTATACATGCTCTGATTGATCCTAGCTTCACACACTCTTATATTAGCACAGAACTAGCACGGGGTGAAGGGATGAAAGAGGCATGCTTGGACCAGAATATCTTGGTCAGCAATCCTCTAGGGCACAATATGGTAGTAAACAAGATTTATATACAGTGTCCTATCGGCATCCAATGACATATATTCCTGGCAAATCTGATTGAGTTATCCTTTCGCGAGTTTGACTTGATTTTGGGAATGGATTGGCTATCTGCCCATCAAGCGACCATTGACTGCAGAAAAAAGAGAGTCACCCTACCGCTTTAAAATGGTGATAAAATTACAGTTGTGGGTGTGAGATCTTATTTCCTATCTATTGTAATATTAGCTACTACTGCAAAAAGAATGATCAATAAAGGTTGTGAAGCTTATTTGTGTTATGTGATAGAGGCGAAGAAAGACAGTTTGAAGGTGTCGGATGTGTCTACTGTTATGGAGTTTCAGGATGTGTTTTCGGATTATCTTCCCGATTTACCACCTGATAGAGAGGTGGAATTCTCCATTGATGTCGCTTCTGGTACTGCTTTTATTTCTATTGTTCTATATAGAATGGAACCTGCGGAGTTGAAAGAGTTAAAGATTTAGCTTCAGAAGTCACTTGACAAGGGGTTTATCACACCCGACACTTCTTTTTGGGAAGCACCTATTCTATTTGTAAAGAAAAAGGATGGGACTCTTCAATTGTGCATCGATTATATACAACTGAATGAAGTGACTGTAAAGAATAGATATCCTCTCCCTCGCATTGAAGATTTGTTTGACCAGCTTAGGGGAGCGAGTGTCTTTTCCAAAATCGATCTAAGGTCAGGTTATTATCAGATGGGGGTAAAGGAAGCTGATGTACCCAACACTATTTTTTGTACCAGGTATAGCCACTTTGAATTCTTGGTTATGCCATTTGGGCTTACAAATGCACCAGCAACTTTTATGGATCTGATGAATAGAGTCTTTCACCCCTACTTGGATCAGTTTGTAGTGGTTTTTTTTATGACATCCTGGTGTATACTAAGACACCAGAAGATCATGATAAGCACTTGAGGATTGTTTTGCGAAGTCTGAGAGAGAAACAACTGTATGCCAAATTCAGCAAATGTAATTTTTGGCTGAATGAGGTGTCTTTTCTGGATCATTTTATATCTGTAGAGGGCATCAAAGTTGATCCTTCAAAGATTGATGAAATCCTTTAGTGGAAGCCATCCAAAAATGTAACTAAAGTGCAGAGTTTTTTGGGATTGGTCGGGTATTATAGGAGATTCATTAAAGGCTTCTCCACCATTGTAATTCCCTTGATACGATTGCTACAGAAAAATGTTAAATTTGTATGGATTGACAGGTGTAAAAAATGCTTTGAGAAGCTTAAAACTATATTAACTGAAGCTCCTATCCTTACGCAACCTGAGTCAGGCAAATACTTTGTGATTTATAGTGACGTACCTAGAAATTGTTTGGGCTGCATTTTGATGCAGGAAGGCAAGGTGATTACTTATGCCTCCCAACAACTCAAAACTCATAAGAAAAACTATCCTACTCATGATTTAGAGTTGGTAGCTGTTGTTTTTATACTGAAGATATAGAGGCATTATCTGTATGGTGAGAGATACTATATCTATTTAGATCACAAAAGTTTGAAATATCTGCTTACCCAGAAAGAACTCAACCTCAGACAAAGAGGCCAGATAGAATTGATTAAAGATTATGACTATTATATTGACTACCATCTAGGGAAAGCAAATGTAGTAACTGATGCACTTAGCATAAAATTTATGTCAGGTAAGGTAAATGTTTTTGAATGAATCTGTATAAGATATTGATAAGTGTAAATAATTAATAGTGATCTTTGTAGCTCTTCGGGTTATGAATGCCAGTATGAGGATGGCACCAGATGGAGCTATAATAGGTGAATTGCGAGCTAAATCAGACTTTGTACATCAAGTAAAGGTGGCTCAGAAAGAAGATGACCAATTAATGGCTATTGTGAACAAGCTTCATCATAGTAGTGGAAGTGATTACTCTCTGTCCAGTGATGAAAGTCTTTGTTATAAAGGAAGACTTTGTGTTCCCGCTCAGGAAGAATTGAAAAAGAATATACTGACAGAAGCGCATCATAGTAGTTATGCCATGCACCCTAAAAGTAACAAAATGTACCAGGACTTAAAACCTACTATTGGTGGCCAGGCATGAAACGTGATGTGACTGAATTTGTAAGTAAATGTTTCACATGTCAGTAGGTGAAAGCAGAACATCAGGTTCCTTCGGGAATACTTCAACCACTTGTTATTCCAGAGTGGAAATGGGATGAGGTAACCACGAACTTTGTTACTGGCTTACCTATGACTCAGAGGAAGCATGATGCTATTTGGATAATTGTTGATCGACTCACTAAATATGCTCATTTCTTACTAGTTAGGATGGATTATTCCTTGATTACTCTGGCAGAGAACTACATCAGTGAGGTGGTTAGGTTACATGGAGTGCTTACATCGATTTTATCTAAAAAGGATCCTAGGTTTACCTCTCATTTCTGTAAGAGTTTTCAGGATGCTCTGGGTACTAAACTTTGCCTTAGCATAGTATTTCACCCTCAGACTGATGGCCAGTCCGAACGAGTGATTCAGATACTGAAAGACATGCTTAGATGTTGTGTTTTTTAGTTTGGCACCAACTGGAAAAAGCATTTGCCCTTAGCCGAGTTTGCATACAACAAAAACTACCAGTCCAGTTTGAAAATGGCACTTTTTGAAGCTTAATATGGTAGAAAGTGTAGAACTCCGTTATGCTAGACTGAACCGAGTGAGAGGAAGCTATTGGATTCAGATTTAATTCGTGACTCTAAAGAGAAAGTTCAGATCATTAAAAGTCGAATGAAAGAAGCAATAGACCGTCAGAAATCATATGTAGATCTGAAGAGAAGAGATATTGAGTTTCAAGTCAAAGATAAGGTTTTTCTGAAGGTATCGTTATGGAAGAAAGTTGTAACACCCTTATCAGAACAATCTTTCCTAATGCGAAACTTAGCGGGAATCGGTAAATTTTTATTTTTAAAAATTTATTTACTGTCGAACACTTCCTATACCATTAATATTTTTAACTCGTAAATTTATAACTGTTTAAGTTACTATTCAATTTACGAAAATTCGGTAGCACAACGCTAAAACCTACTAGCCTCCTAAAAAGGTTAAACAATCCATGCAGCTTCTTAGAGGCACAACAAAATATATCAGGTAGCAATATACATTTAAAAAAAATGATCACATATCAATAATAATCATTTACAAATCACTTACTAATATTATCCAGATATAACAATATTTATCATTTAACATACATTAACTTGAATACTGTTCAGTTTTATACTTTTACTATCTAGGTATATACATGCCACAAATACTATTTAATAAAATTACAACTAACTTTTCTTCCTCTTCGAATTCTGTTTTTTTATGTACCGAGCTCCTGCAACACTTTAGAACCTCCACGCAGTAAATACTACGTGCTAAGCACTAGAAATGCTCAGTGATGACTATTAATTCTATAATTTCCAAATTAGAGAATAATTACACAAATTATGCAAACTTTTATTCTTATTTATCAGAAATTTACTTTTAATTTCTTTAATACTATTTTCATTATTTACCAACACTTTTGGTAATCATTTTGCTTTGATCTTATATTTTTCAATTTACTTTACACCACTTTCATTTGTAATTCGATTTCAGATTGACTTTTACTTTTACGTTTCTTACTTTGACTTTTACTTAGTTTTTACTTTTCTTAGCTTTTGTCTTATACTTTTAATCATATTGATACAATTATCGATTCATTTAATGAGCTACATTGGTACTCGTGTCTTTAGTTTTTGCTATTTATTCTTTTACTTCACTTTGACTTTTTAACTAATTAATGTATTTTAATTTCCAAGACTTTTAACTTTTAATGCAAAGTGATAACTACCGGTATCTCCAAAAAATTCAATTCTTATCACCAAAATATTCTATAAAAAATTTAAGGTAGACCTGCAAAATTTAGCAATATTCGAAGTTCATTTACTTTTTTTAAAAGTTACACAAAATCAAGTCACTTTTCCTACTAGGGAAATTGACTCGCTACCTATTTTCATATTTTTTACTTTTCGAGACCAATTTGACCTCAGTTTTACTTCAAATTTCAACCCTGAACTCACCATGACCAATATTTTTCGATAGTCCAGTAAAATATTTTTGACTTCTAGATGTACTTTTCGGCCCAAAAAATACTATTTGCTGTCGAAAAATACTGTTCACGGCTAACTTAGTGTTGAGGCCATTACATTTCTCCCCTACTAAAAGAAATTTCATCCTCAAAATTTACTCATATCGAAGAGTAAATGATACGATAATGTCGTCTTATCGAAACTTCTTTCACATTTAATGGTTTAGAAGCATCTTTGCTAATGAAACTCACTTACTTTTGAACTAACCATTTTTAGTATCAAAATCTCCATCAGTCTCTTTTCACAAGTCATCTCACCCTGTGTGTAAATTTCTTTCATATTTCAAATCAAATCAAAACTTGTCGACTTCTTTGCACTCAATGAAGTCCAACATAAAGGACTCGACATTTCCTTACTGACAATATCTTGATAAGAGTCATATTCTCAATGAACTAATAAGCTTTGTCGCAAACATACCCTACTAAAAACAAATACTTTTCACAATCATTACTAAAGTCATATACACTTTTCACACGTATTCTCATATAATGAAAATGTTATAACCCATCCCAATACTATGTAATGTGCAATCAAATCCCCACACCTGTAAAGGAATCACTGACAGGTATATAAAGCATCTTAAATAACCTCAACTTATTATCAATTTGCTCAATAACATTTTAAATCATGACAATCCAATCAAGGTATCTCTATGTCCTTTGCAATTTATCTGAACTCAATATACAGTTCCTTTTTAACTTTCTGACACACTCCTTACTTTGTCCTTTTTTGGACTATTTCTCATCCACGTAAACATTTAGACACTCATATTTACACTCAGTTTCAGTCAACACTTCATTTCCTTACTCTGACCTCCAAGAGATCTTAAGCAGCAATACTTTCATTCTCATTCTCTATCATCTTTATTGTACAAAATCAATCACTTTACATCTGACAATCTCAATCAAATGTCAACTTTTCACTTTTTAAAACAAAGAAGGGAGCATGTACACGTTAGATTCCTAACACTTATCACTTATTTTAGGCATGTATATACAGACAAACCAATCACTTAACCTTATCCCACTCCGATCTTAGAATCACTTAAATCTTTGCTCTGATATCACTAAATGTAATACCCTTATCAGAACAATCTTTCCTGATGCAAAACTTAGCGGTAACCGGTAAAATATTTTTTTTTCAAAATCATTTACTATCGAACACTTGCTATACCATTAATATTTTCAACTTGTAAATTTATAACTGTTTAAGTTACTATTCAATTTATGAAATTTTGGCAGCACAACGGCTAGAACTTACTAGCCTTCTGAAAAAGTCAAACAATTCAAGCAGCTTCTCAGAGGCACAACAAAATATATCTGGCAGTAATATACATTTTAAACAAACAATCACATATCAATGATAATCATTTACAAATCACTTACTGACATTATCCAGATATAACAATCTTTATCATTTAACATACATTAACTTGAATACCGTTCAGTTCTATACTCTCACTATCTAGGTATATACACGTCACAAATACTGAAAATAAAATTATAACTAACTTTTTTCCTTTTCGAATTCTATTTTTTTTTGTACCGAGCTCCCACAACACTTTAGAATCTGTACAAAGTAAACACTATATGTTGAGCACTAGAAATGCTCAGTGGTGACTATTAATCTTAGAATTTTCCAATTAAAGCATAATTACAAAAATTATGCAAAATTTTATTCTTAATTATCAAAAATTTACTTTTAATTTCTTTGACACTATTTTCATTATTTACCAACATTTTTGGTAATCATTTTGCTTTGATCTTATACTTTTCAATTTACTTTACACTACTTTTGTTTGTAATTCGATTTCAAATTGACTTTTACTTTTACAGTTCTTACTTTGACTTTTACATAGTTTTTAATTTTCTTAGCTTTTGTCTTATACTTTTAATCACATTGATACAGTTATCGGTTCATTTAACGAGTTACATTGGTACTCGTATCTTTAGTTTTCGCTATTTATTCTTTTACTTCACTTTGACTAATTAATGTATTTCAATTTCCAAGGCTTTTAATTTTTAATGCAAAATGATACAAATATTTGTAATACTTTGCATACAGATTGTTATTTTCTTTCCTTATTTTACAATTGAGCCTTTTTATGCACTTATTTCGGAATTGTTATCTTTTTCCCTTATTAACTGAATAGTTCTTCTTTTTGTAATTTTACTTTTCATTTAGCTTTTACCTTCAGAATTTCATTGCTTAGTCATATTTTTACACTTAAATACAATATTATCATTTTTGAACTTTATTTACATAATTAGTACTAGTTTCCAAGTTTTTCATTTTTCAAAATAATAATTGGTACATAAAATATCAATTATTTTTCATGTGTCTTTTTGTATAAATTTTCATTTTAATAACTTTTCTTTACAGAGATTTATTTTTACACTAGATAAATACTAATTATCATATTATTCTTATAAAACATTTTCTTTTCTTTTTTGCTTCTTTAATTATAAACCTTTGGCAACTATTTCAATTTTATCCCAAAATTTTTTCATTTATAACTTTTACATTTAATTTACTTTTACAATTCTGATTTACTTTTATCGATATGTCCCTAATGCAATATCTTATGATTCTCAGAAAGGATATGCGGGACATAGACTCAAAGTTTCCACTGAACAGATAGAGAAATGATCCCGAAAGATCAAGTCTCATAGAGTAAAAAATAGATTCACTTTTACTTTATACTGAAGCTATGGAGATCAAAGATTCTACCCATAGTAATGCAAGTCGTCATGACTTGTACCGTAGTATAGAGTATCCCTATGGCTAGCCGATTATATCATACACAAGAATCTCATCACCTGATTATTGCTAAGGGCAAAACAATCAATTATATTAAAAATAATTTTTTTAAACATTTAAAAATCTTTAATTTCTTTTTTTTCCTTAATACCATACATTTTTGTCAATCGCACTCTTTTTAGTGCTTTTGACTATTCAGTAAAATTTTCTTTTCTTTTACTTTCTCTTTTCATTTTCTTTGTCTCTTCGATCACTTTTTGTGAATTATTATACAATAATTCACCATAAGTATTTTTATTTTTTTTTTCATTGGAAGCTTTTAAGATCTTTAACTTTTTTACTTACTTTTTCAGATCAGTATATTTTGTCATACAATTCTTTTTCAGTATTATTTTTATTTTATTTTATTTTATTATTTTTTACTATATTTTTTTAATTAGTGAATTATATCTTCATAATTCATTGTGATTATCATATATTATTTTTTAGAGTCTTTTCAATTCGTTACTAAGTCAAATATTCTTTCAATGTTTTTTTCATACTTTGTGAATTATATCATTATAATTCACATTCTTATGGCACTTATTGAATTATTTCTTTTAATAATTCAACATTTTACTTTTTTCATTTCATTTTACTCTTGTTATTTGAAAATTCAGATGTTCGGACTATACAGTACTTTTATACGTTTTGTGAATTATTTTTGTAATAATTCACCATTTTATTTTCGAAATGCAAATTATATCGAAATAAATTAATGTAGTTATTTTACCCATTGTGCTTTTGTAATTGCAAAAAATTTATCAGTTGACTTTTTCTTTTACTTTATACAGAAAGTAAGTTAATTCGTATTAATTTACAATCTTTAGTTATTTATTGAATTATTTATTAATAATTCAATATTTCAATTAAGCATGTTCAATATTTTTATAAATCACATAAATTCTATAAAAAATATTATGTGAATAGTATTTTTCAATTATTGTCATTTTTATTTATTTTATGAATTATTTTACTATAGTTCATTATATACGATATATTCGTACACTTATATTTAACTTAAAAATTCTCTAAAATTTTCATAAATTTCTTAAAAATTTATGGGCAATTCATTTTATGCTTATTATCATTTTATGACATAATTAATAAAATTTCATTAATTTCATCAATTACATAATCTATAAATATTTCAAAAATATTAAATTTGTTTTTTCCAATAAATTCCATTAAAATTTATGATTTCATTATTTCATGTTCCCTATCAAATTTAAGCTTAATTCCAACAAATTACATAACATATAATCCAATTTCTTTAGATGGGAATTTTTAGCACATGTAGGAAATTTTTTTAATAAATTTCCTTACCTCAATTTGTACATTCTATTAGGTTCAATAAAAATCTAATTAAACAATTTTAACATTAATTCCAATTTTACTCAATAATTCATTATTTTTCCCTTAACAATCCTAAAGGAAAAAAATTCATTAAATTTAAGGGAAATCAAAGTATTTTGTAGTCACATACCTTAACGGTCGAATTCGCTTCGATTTGCTTAATCATCTGCTCGCCGAAGATGCACGGTTAATGCCAAAGTGAAGTTCATGCCTTCTCGAACTTGTTAGCGGTGGTCACTCGCCCAAACGTTGCCGCCGTTCGTTCGGGATCGAAGCCAGAGGATCATGTTCCCCTTACGATCGATCTACTTACTGCTGGCGAGGGGGAGGAACGATGGGTTCCGAAGGACTTACCTTGTCATCGGGAGTTTATCAGTAGTGGCGGTGTCTCTATTCGCTGCCGTAGATCACCAGAACGAGGTAAAGAATTCACCAAAAAAAAACTCTCGATGCTCTTCTAGATGCCGGACGCCGGTGGGAAAGTGGCCACAACGCCACTAGTCGCTGTGTGGTGGTGGCCGATGTGGGTCGAGGCTGGTGTGAGGCGCTGGTTCTCCCTCCTTGCATCGGCATCACCATCTGCATCTTCTTTCTTTTTTTGTTTTGCTTTCTTTCTTTCAATTCTTTACTTTTCTTTCTTTATTTTTTCTTTTACCAAGTTTGGGGCCATTTGTGGCCACAATCAATTGTACCGACTCTTTTTTTTTCATTTTTTTACACACACACACACACACACATATATATATAAAATTTTGCCACTTTGACCTCCAAAATTTCTTCTCTCACTTTCAAAGCTCATATTCATTTTAAAATCGATTTCATAATTTTTATCACATAAAAAATAGGTGAGACACCAATTTTCGGCTCAATCAGAGTTCGTTATCGATTCGATTTAAATTTATCAGTCCGATTCGATAACTGCCGGTGTTACCCAAAATTTTAATTCTTATCACCAAAATATTCTATACGAAATTTAAGGTAGACCTGCAAAATTTGACAATATTCGGAGTTTATTTACTTTTTTTTTAAATTACACAAAATCAAGTCACATTTCCTACCACATAAATTGACTTGCTATTTTTTTTCATATTTTTGACTTTTCAAGGCCTATTTGACATCAGTTTTACTTCAAATTTCAACCTCGGATTTAACATGATCAATATTTTTGGATGGTCCAATAAAATATTTTTGACTTTCGGATTTACTTTTCGGCCCGAAAAATACTATTTACTGTCGAAAAATACCATTTGCAGCTAATCCGGTGTTGAGACCATTACATTTCTTTCCTACTAAAAGAAATTTCATCATCGAAATTTACTTATATTGAAGAGTGGAGGATACGATAATGTCATCTTATCAAAATTTCTTTCATATTCAATGGTTCCGAAGCATCTTTGCTAATGAAACTCACTTACTTTTGAGCTAACCATTTTTAGTATCAAAATCTTCATCAGTCTCTTTTCACAAGTCATCTCACCCTGGGTGCAATTTTTTTTTTCATATTTCAAATCAAATCAAAACTTGCCGACTTCTTTGCACTCAATTAAGTCCAACATAAAGGACTTGACATTTCCTTACTGACAATATCTTGATAAGAGTCAGATTCTCATTGAACTAATAAGCTTTGTCGCAAACATACCCTACTAAAAACAAGTACTTTTCACAATCATTACTAATATCATATACACTTTTTCACAACCAATCTTTCAATATCTGAATTATCCATTCCGAATGACCATCAGTTTAAGGGTGGATGATTATGCTAATATTGAGATTATCACCAATCTCTTATATAATATCTTTCCGTTTTGAAGCACAGACAATCAAATAATAAAATATCTTATCACATTGTCCTATTTTCAGTCAGATATCATTATATGTCAAAGCAATTCCCAAAGGAATCTAATGCTTCTCTTTCATATGCCGACACATCAAACATTTACTTACAATTTCTGTCACATTACATATTTTAGCCTGACTTTCAATACTAATCTTGTAATCCTGATACATCTAATGATTTTTAGGATGCAAAGTATTACTATCTCAGTGGGATTCATTAAGAATCTTTTAATTTATTTACAATCATCCCTATGCTCATCATATCCCCTATCAATTTCATCCTATCAAGTGGGGCCTATACACATGGTATGATGCATATCAGATGCTGTCAAACAATGTGAAATGCTATGCAATGAATGTATGATTTCATGTATGCAATAGGATACTGTCACGTATTCTCATATAATGCAGATGTTATAGCCCATCCCAATACTATGTAATGTGCAATCAAATCCCCACGCCTGTAAAGGAATCATTGACAGGTATATAAAACATCTTAAACAACCTCACCTTATTATCAATTTGCTCAATAATGTTTTAAATCATGACAATCTATTCAAGGTATCTCTGTGTCCTTTACAATTCATCTAAACACAATATACAATTTCTTTTTAACTTTCTGACACACTCCTTACTTTTTCCTTCTTTGGACTATTTCTCATCCACGTAGACACTTAGACACTCATATTTACACTCAGTTTCAGTCAACACTTCATTTCCCTACTTCGACCTCCAAGAGATCTCAAGCAGCAATACTTTCATTCTCACTCTCTATCATCTTTACTGTATAGAATCAATCACTTTACATTTGACAATCTCAGTCAAATGTCAACTTTTCACTTTTTAAAACTAAGAGGGGAGCATGTACATGTCAGATTCCTAACACTTATCACTTATTTTTGGCATGTATATACAAACAAAGCTATCACTTAACCTTATCCCACTCCGATCTTAGAACAACTTAAACCTTTGCTCTGATATCATTAAATGTAACACCCTTATCAGAATAATCTTTCCTAATGCGAAACTTAGTGATAACTGGTAAAATATTTTTTTTCAAAATTCATTTACTGCCGAACACTTCCTATACCATTAATATTTTCAACTTGTAAATTTATAACTATTTAAGTTACTATTCAATTTGAGAAATTTCGGCAGCACAACAGCTAGAACTTACTAGCCTCCTAAAAAAGTCAAACAATCCACACAGCTTCTCAGAGGCACAATAAAATAAATCAGGTAGCAATATAAATTTTAAACAAACAATCACATATCAATGATAATCATTTACAAATCACTTACTGACATTATCTAGATATAACAATATTTATCATTTAACATACATTAACTTGAATACCGTTTAGTTCTATACTCTCACTATCTAGGTATATACATGCCACAAATACTGAAAATAAAATTACAACTAACTTTTCTTCCTCTTCGAATTCTGCTTTTTTGTGTACCGAGCTCCCGCAATACTTCAGAACGTGCACGCAGTAAACACTACGTGTTGAGCACTAGAAATGCTCATTGGTGACTATTAATCCTAGAATCTCCTAACTAAAGCATAATTACACAAATTATGCAAACTTTTATTCTTATTTATCAGAAATTTACTTTTAATTTCTTTAACACTATTTTCATTATTTACTAACATTTTTGGTAATCATTTTGCTTTGATCTTATACTTTTCAATTTACTTTACAATACTTTCGTTTGTTATTCGATTTCAGATTGACTTTTACTTTTACGTTTCTTATTTTGACTTTTACATAATTTTTACTTTTTTTAGCTTTTGTCTTATACTTTTAATTACATTGATATAGTTATCGGTTCATTTAACGAGTTACATTGGTACTCGTATCTTTAGTTTTTGCTATTTATTCTTTTACTTCACTTTGACTTTTTTTTACTAATTAAAGTATTTCAATTTCCAAGGCTTTTAACTTTTAATGCAAAGTGATACAGATATTTGGAACACTTTGCACATATATCATTATTTTCTTTCCTTGTTTTACAATTGAGCCTTTTTACGCACTTATTTCGGAATTGTTATCTTTTCCCCTTATTAACTAAACAATAGTTCTTCTTTTGGTTATTTTACTTTTCATTTAGCTTTTACCTTCAAAATTTCATTACTTAGTCATATTTTTACACTTAAATACAATATTATCATTTTTAAACTTTAATTACATAATTAGTACTAGTTTTTGAATTTCTCATTTTTAGAAGTAATAATTGGTATATAACATACCAATTATTTTTCATGTGTTTTTTTGTATAATTTTTCATTTTAATTACTTTTCTTTACTGAGATTTATTTTTACACTAGATAAATACTAATTATCATATTATTCTTATAAAACATTTTCTTTTCATTTTTGCTTTTTTAATTATAAACTTTTGGGAACAATTTCAATTTTGTCCCAAAATTTTCATTTTCTTTCAATCATGTTCTTTTTCATTTATAACTTTTACATTTAATTTACTTTTACAATTTTGATTTACTTTTATTGATATGCCCCTAATGCAATATCATAGGACTTTTAGAAAGGATATGAGGGACATGAACTCAAAGGCCCCACTGAATAAATAGAGAAATGATTCCGGAAGATCAAGTCTCACAGAACAGAAAATAAATTCACTTTTACTTTACACTAAAGCTATGGAGATCAAAGATCCTACCTATAGCAAAGCAAGTTGCCATGACTTGCACCATGGTATAGGGTGTCCTTTTGGCTAGCTGATTATATCCTAAACAAGAATCTCATTATCTGACTATTGCTAAGGGCAAAACAATCAATTATACGCAAAATAATTTTTTTAAAATATTTAAAAATCTTTAATTTCTTTCCTTTTTCCTTAATACCGTACATTTTTGTTAATCGCATCTTTCTAGTACTTTTGACTATTCAGTAACTTTTTTTTCTTTTACTTTCTCTTTTCATTTACTTTGTCTCTTCGATCACTTTTTGTGAATTATTATATAATAATTGACCATAAGTAGTTTTATTTTTTTCACTGAAAGCTTTTTAAATCTTTAACTTTTTTAATTACTTTTTCATATCAGTATATTTTGTCATAAAATTCATTTTCTTTATTATTTTTATTTTATTTTATTTTATTATTATTTTATTATATTTGTTTTTCAATCAGTGAATTATATCTTTATAATTCACTGCGATTATCATATATTATTTTTTAGAGTCTTTTCAATTCGTTACTAAGTCAAATATTCTTTCAATACTTTTTTTCATACTTTGTGAATTATATCATTATAATTCACCTTCTTATGGCACTTATTAAGCTATTTCTTTTAATAATTCAATATTTTACTTTTTTTTCATTTAATTTTACTCTTGTTATCTAAAAATTTAGATGTTCGGACTATACAATACTTTTATACGGTTTGTGAATTATTTTTGTAATAATTCATCATTTTATTTTTGAAATGCAAATTATATCGAAATAAATTAATGTAGTTATTTTACCCACTATGCTTTTGTAATTGCAGAAAATTTATCAGTTGACTTTTTCTTTTACTTTATACAGAAAGTAAGTTAATTCGTATTAATTTACAATCTTTACTTATTTATTGAATTATTTCTTAATAATTCAATATTTCATTAAGCATATTCAATATTCTTATAAATCACATAAATTCTATAAAAAATATTATGTGAACAATATTTTTCAATTATTGTCATTTTTATTCATTTTATGAATTATTTTACTATAATTCATTATATACAGTATATTTGTACACTTATATTTAACTTAAAAATTCTCTAAAATTTTCATAAATTTTTAAAAAATTTATGGGTAATCATTTTATGCTTATTATCATTTTATGACATAATTAACAAAATTTCATTAATTTCATCAATTACATCATCCGATAAATATTTCAAAAATATTAATTTTTTCCAATAAATTTCATTAAAATTTATGATTTCATTATTTCATGTTCCCTATCAAATTTAAGCTCAATTCCAACAAATTACATAACATATAATCCAATTTCTTTAGATGGGAATTTTTAGCACATATAGGAAATTTTTTTTAAAAAATTTCTTTAACTCAATTTATACATTCTATTAGGCTCAATAAAAATCTAATTAAATAATTTTAACATTACTTTCAATTTTACTCAATAATTCATTATTTTTCCCTTAACAATCCTAAAGAAAAAACATTCATTAAATTTAAGGGAAATCAAAGAATTTTGTAGTCACATACCTTAATGGTCGAATTTGCTTCGATTTTCTTAATCATCTGCTCGCTGGACCAGTCGTTGGAGTATCATCGGAAGCTCGTCGAAGATGCACGGTCAACGCCAAAGTGAAGTTCATGCCTTCCCGAACTTGCTGACTGTGGTCACGCACCCAAACGTTGTCGTCGTTCATCAGGATCGGAGCCAAAAGATCACGCTCCCTCCACGGCCGATATACTCACTATTAGCAAGGGGGGAGGAATGATGGGTACCAGAGGACTCACTTTGTCATAAGGAGTTGATCGGTGGTGGTGATGTCTCCGTACGCCACTATAGATTATTGAAATGGGGTAAAGAATTCATCAAAAAAAAAAACTCTCACCGCTCTTTCAGGCATCAGATGCCTTTGGGAAAGTGGCCATGGCACCACTAGTCATTGGGCGATAGTGGCCGACGTAGGGCGAGGCCGGAAAGAGGAGCTGGTTCTCCCTCTTTGCGTAGGTGTCACCATCTACATCTTTTTTCTTTTTTTTTTGTTTTGCTTTCTTTCTTTCAATTCTTTACTTTTCTTTCTTTATTTTTTCTTTTACCAAGTTTAGGGCCATTTGTGGCCACAATTAATTGCACTGACTCTTTTTTTTCTTTTTTTACATATATATATATTTATTTATCTAAAATATTATCACTTTGACCCACGAAACTTTTTCTCTCACTTTCAAAGCTCATATCCATTTTAAAATCGATTTCATAATTTTTATCACATAAAAAAGGTGGGACACCAATTTTTAGCTCAATAAGAGTCCATTATCGATTCGATTTAAATTTATCAGTCCGATTCGACAGCTACCGATGTCATAAAAAAATTCATTTCTTATCACCAAAATATTCTTTACATAATTTAAGGTAGACCTATAAATTTGGCAATATTTGAAGTTTATTTACTATTTTTAAAAATTACACAAAATCAATTCACTTTCCTTATCAGAGAAATTGACTTGTTACCTTTTTCATATTTTTGAATTTTCGAGGCCCATTTGACTTCGATTTTATTTCAAATTTCAAACGCGGACTCACCATAACCACTATTTTTCGATGGTTCAATAAAATATTTTTGATTTTTAAATATACTTTTCGGCTCGAAAAATACTATTTATTGTGAAAAAATATTGTTCACGGCTAAATCAGTGTTGAGGTCATTACAAAAGTTCTGAGATTTGGAAATAAGGGTAAGTTGAGTCCTAGATTCATAGGTCCATATAAGATACTTCAGCGAGTGAGTCCCGTAGCCTACATATTAAAGTTGCCATCTGCTTTGGAGAAGATGCATGACATTTTTCATGTATCTATACTCCCCAAATACAGGTTGGATCCGAGCCATATGATAACACCAAATGAGATTCAGGTTCAGACTAATATGACTTATGAAGAAAAGCCTGTGAAGATCTTGGCTAAAGAAATCCGATAGCTCAGAAATAAGCAGATACCATTGGTGATGGTATTATGGTATCACCATAATGTAGAGGAGGCTATATGAAAACCTGAGATGATCATGCGACAACAATATCCTTCACTCTTTAGTCCAGGTAAATTTTGAGGATAAAATTTATTTTAGATGGGGATAAATGTAATGGCCTCAACACCGGGTTAATCGTGAACAATGCTTTCTGATGGTAAATAGTGATTTTTAGGCTAGAAAGTATATTTGAAAGTCAAAAATATTTTATTGGACCATCAAAAAGTATTGGTCATGGTGAGTCCGGGGTTAAAATTTGAAGTGAAATTGAGATCAAATGGGCCTCAAAAGATAAAAAAATACGAAAAAAATAGCGAGTTAATTTTTATGTAGAATATTTTGGTAGTAAAAATTAAATTTTTAGGTGATACCGGTAATTGTCGAATTGAACCAATAAGTTTGAATCGGACCAATAACGGACTCCGATTGAGCCAAAAATTTGCATACTAGCTATTTTTGATATGATAAGAGTGATGAAATTATTTTTAAAGTAATTTGAAGGTCGGAAATTGGTCAATTTTGATTGGGCTTTATAAGACCTAAATTAAGCCTTACAAATTAATTAGACAAAGCCCATTATTTTAGCCCAAGTTTGGGCCCATTGAGAGAGTATTTAAGAGCTAAAAAATCTGAGAATAACCCAAAATTTTTTAGCTCTTCTTCCTTCTTTCTTCAAGGCTGGTTATGCTCTTTCTCTCCCTCTCTCTAATTCTCTTCAAAATTCACTCAAAATCTCCCTTAAGTGTCACCATAAAAACTATTATTTCATCACTTTAGAACATAAAAATAACCTCCAACATTGGATTTGCTCAAAGGAAGGAAAGATATCAAGGTTACAAAGCTTAGGATTTTAAGGTAACCTTTGAATAATTAGTATTTTTAATTAATTTTTCAGTGTGTTCCTATAGTTTTTGAGGTGTAGATTATGATTATAAGCTTAAATATTGCATTTGAGAACAAAAAAAATAAATCTAAGCTATTTGGGCCGGCCATGGTAGGTGAGGAAGAGAAAGAAAGGCAAACAAGGCAAAGGCTTAATGCAAGGAAGTTTAGGCACCCTTAAGCAAGAAAAAAATGGTATGTGGCTAATAAATCTAAGTATTTTCTATTTAATGGAATTATTTTCCTTTATGTATTTAGGAAAAAAATTTCTAAATTGCTTAAATAATGCAATTGATGTGAGAAAAATAAAATAAGATCATGTATGATGTTAATTGAATGTTTAGAAGAAAGTATAAAAATTTATAAGGTTAAGATAGTGTGATGGCCGAAATTTCCCTTAGGGGAAAAATAGTGATTTTTGCATGAAATTGATACATAATAGCCTAAATCAATTATAAATATTATAATTAACGTCCATGAATTTTTAAAGATTTATGGAACTAATTTGGGAATTTTTAAATTAAATAAATGATTATATAAGTAGTGAAATTAATGAATTTTAGAGAAATAATTCATAAATTAAGTAAATATAGGTAGTATATATAAAATAGTGTGTATTTAAATTTTTAAGGAATTTATGTACACTATATGGATAAATAAGAAATAAAATATTGAAAATATTTAATAAAAAATATTGAATTATTGGAAAATAATTCCATAAAATGAAAGAATAATGGAAATAAATGTGAAAAGTTTGCATATAAATTTTTAAAAAATTTATACGCAATAATAAAGTATTTTCGAAATAAATTATGGAATATGTATAGGTAAAAATTATTGAATTATGAAGAAATAATTCAGTAAAGGGTGAAAAGTGGTAAATCAATATGAATTAATTTATTATACTTGAAAAGTCAGTGAAATGGAATTTCTAAAAATGAAAAAATTCATGAGAACTATGAACTAATTGAATGTGAACAAAAGTATGTATAATAATGTCCTTAGAAATAATTAGGCAGTAAAAACTAGCTCAAGATATAATTGCCTGACCATAGGGATATTTTTGTACTGTGGTGCAAGTCATGGTGACTTGCTATGCTATGGAATGGATCTCTGATCACCACGACACTCTCTATCTCTATTCTCTGCTTTGTGAGAATTAGGGGTCATTTCTCTATCTCTGTTGTGACCCTGTGAGATCTACATTTCATGTATCCGATTTGAGATTTTTTACCGCATCTGAACTAGGGGCATAATGAAAGTAAAATGTGAAAATGTGAAAAGAAAGTTGAAAATGCTAAATAAAAGTGAAAAAGGACAAATTTGAAAGAAAAAGAAAGTTTAGAGGCAAAATAGTAATTTTTTTCTAAAAGAGTAAAAATTAAACAAATTAATTAAGTATTGCTTAATTAAGGGTAAAACAATCAATGGATGATTAAACCATTTAAAAATGATGTGTTATAGTCGATAAAGACAAAAATATAATTTTTGTATAAAAATGCCCAAATAAGTGTAAATGTAGGTTATGTATCTTAATTAATAGTTTAAAACTAAAAAAGAAGCATAATAAGGTTAAATTCATAACTTAATGATAAAAAAGGATTAAATTGAATAAAAGTGAAAGTTCTGAATTAAATGTATTGTTTAATAAGAAATAAGAAATTAGTATTATATGGATACAATGTACTCAGATATGAAAAGGAAAGTAAATGGTTTGTTTAAGCTTGCTTTAAAAGTTTTAAGCTGATAATGTGGGCATAATGAGTTATGTAAGATAATTATAGGAAATTTTTAGATTGTTAGTTATCACTGGGCATGTTTAATGCTCAGCGTATAGTTATTACTGCATGCAGCTACGCAGGAGCGGGAACAAGAGTACACTTTGAAGGATTTCTTTTGATGGATATAGGACTTATATTTTATGGCATGTATATATGAAACTAATACTTATGGATCTATATATTGTAAATATGCATATAAGAGTTGACATTTTGGGATAATGATGAATACAATGATGTGTATGTGATGGCAATATGGATGTGACACAGGTTGGATATTAAATGGAATGATTATTTATGATATTATTATGCCTCTGAGAGGCCTTGAAATTATTTGCATTTCAGGGGGTTAGTACGATATACAGTCGTTATATTGCCAAAATTTTATTAATTGCACAGTGATTTAGATAGTTATAAGTCATCGGCGAACCTTTAAAGTAATTTTGGACTTAAGCTATAACCTTAAGATTTTAAAAGTTGGACATAGAAGTTTAAGCAAAGGAAAAAAAATTTCCGACTTATAATATGCTAGTATAGTAACAGAAGTGATAAGGGTATTACAAGGGAGATGGAATGTAACGCTCCAAAACTCAAATTGATTATAGTTGGTGAATAATACCTTTTGGTACCAGTTTGCAAGGATCAATTATTAAGAATTCGATATAAGTTAACATTACTTTCGGGTTTTAATTTAATAATTGTTAATTAAATTATATTATGAAAATTTATATAAATAGATAATAATAATAATAATAATAATAATAAATATCTTAGTAGGTTTCTAGAAGAACAAATTAGACCACATAAAATAAAAAAAGAGATAATGTGAGGCATGAGAACAAATCGGGAATGGAAGGGGAAGAGTGGTGCTGGCACTGCCGTCCAGCCACCGCCGCCTACTCACCGATGAGGGAGTTTCAAACCGCCACTGCCATGCCACCTCCAATTTCTGCAGCCGTCGTCCATCGATGGCTTCATTTCGATTCTTTTTCCCCACCACCACCGAGCTTTCTTCCTTTTTTTCGGTGATTCCCAATGGCGGTTGTGAAAGCTGACGACACCGGTGTGATCCCGAGAGCCAGGCATTTCTCCGACGTCCTTCGCTCCTCCTCTCTCATCGATGGAAGGTAGATCGGAGAGAGGGACACTACTGACGGTTTTTGCTAGATCCCGATCAAAATTGACAATGATGGAGTACGTGACCACCCACCGTGGAATCCCTGGACTTAGATCTTCAAGTGGACACTGTCGGTATCTTTCTGGCAAAGCTCCGACGAGCCCAAGGATGACAAAATGTGAAAAAAATGCGGAAATCGATGCTAACGGGTATATGGATACAAATTACCCTTAATTTCATTTAATTCTTGAATTATATGATAAATTTTATATTAGGCAACTATATAAATTTAAGAAATAATGAGAAATAATTTGAGTTAATAATAGAAAATAATAATATAACATGAAATAGAATAGAATAGAATAGAAGAAGAAAGCAAGTAATTAGTTGAAAAGCTAATTGATGCCGAATTGTGCCCATGAAAATCTTAAATGAAATATGATGATTTATTAGGAATTAGGTGCAATTGTAATATCCTAATGATAAATATATGTGTTATGATGGGATTGAGTTAAAGATAATATATGGGTATGAAATTATATATAAAACATAATGAAATTCATGAGGATAACAAAAAGATATTTAAATAAATTAAGTGTTAATTATATATATACTAACATACGTGGTATTAGAAATATAAATAGCCTAGAACAAAGCTTGAAGAGATTGCTGAGTGTGAAAAATTATATGTTGGTCGAATTGTATATAATGGTAAATGAATTGGAGAACTGATATTAAATAGTATTTTACGTATAAATATATTATATTAATTTAGAGGAGTATAATTAGAATCATTTGAGTTAAATAAACATATTAACATAATGTGCACTATAGACACACACACACACACACATATATATATATATAGTGATGTAACCTCGTGTGGCTATATATATAAGTGAATAAAAGGGGTGAAATAAATTGATATAAATTAATAATTTGATAAATTAACGTAAGATGAACATAAGTAATGTGAGAAAACAAATTAAAAGTACTAGATTACATAATGACCGAATTAGACTTCTATAATTAATATAAAGGAATAAGTTAACTTAATTAGGAGTATTTAATAAAAAAATTGAGTAATATAAAATACAAGGAAATAATGGCCGAAAAATACATATAATGGCCGAAATATATATAAGGGGATGTAAAATGTATAAATAATGTTTAGTTGAACAATTAATAATAATTAGGCAAAATAAAGCATAAGAAATGTAATATTGTTAACTGAGTGAAAACATAATGAGGAAGGATCTTAATTATATTATAGTTACATAATGTAAAAAGTTAATGAAATTTGGGATTTATCATGTGTAGTTATTACACAATGAAATAACTATAAACGGATAGAAAATTTGGTATGATATGAAATTGAAAAAAGAAACAATTCATAAATGGAAAGAAAAATCTATTGATGCCCGAATGAGAGCATGAGTAAATTTTATAGTTTATTTACAGTTATCTGATAATGAACATCTATGTGATGAATGCATGATTACTGAGCTTAATTGTATATGTTGAGAGCATGATGGGATTTAAAATAGAATAATAAGGAAAAAAATAATAATGCACAAGTGTGATAATAAATGAAAATTTAATAATGCCCTTAGTGTCAGTGGAAAATTCAGTTCTTGGAAAGTATGGCTAGCCATAGGAATTTATTCCGCGGGATACCATGAGTATATAAGATATTTGTTATAAAAAATGACCATGAGATATGAGACAGGATAGTCGGCGTACTATATGCATTAGTACTGGGGTTTTGGTGTCCTACCTATTGGTGGGATCCCTCCAGTACATCGTATTTACATCCCATTTATCCAGTTCGTGATTGTTCACGACTAAGGGCAAAATGGTAATCTTGTATGAAACCGAGATAAAAGAATAATGATGATAATTTGGATGCCATAAATGTAAATAAATAATAAATAATATGAAAAATCAGATCAATGTGATGAGTAAGAGCAAAATTGTAATTACGTGATAAAATAAGGGTAAATCGGCCAGTTGGAGCAAAAAGAGTAATAAGAAACTTAAACTGGCTAAATAAGACAAAAGGGGCAAAAATGTAATTAGTCAAAAAAATTAAGGGACTAAATTGTAAATTTACCATCTTTGGAAAATTCTAAGAATCAAAATGTAAGTTGTACATTGAAAATTAAATAAAAGTCAAATAAGTTAAAATGTAAGTTAATTGGAGAAAAAGTCAACTCAAGGACTTAATTAAAATTTTACACGAAGCTTGGCAAATAAATGAAATTTAATAAGAAATAAATAAAGAAAATTGTGAATTTGAATATTAATATAGCAATTAAGGAAATTAAATTGAATAGACAAGTGAAGAAGATAAAATCGTCAATAGTAAAAATCTTAAGGATCAAAATGTAATTCGTCACCATGAGAGAAATTTTAGGGTCTAAATTTGCAATTTATGCATTTCATTTAAATTAAAGGCCAAATGAAATTAAACTAGTAAAAATTGTGATCAAAATTGGTTAAGTTAAGGAAAAGTCAATTTTGGGAAATTAAGAAATTAATTAGAAAGAATAAGTGATAAAAAGATTTAAAGTAAATTATGAGTATATTAAGAATAAATTATGGAGTTATATGATAGAAGGAGATTTCAAGGATTTAATTTGTGACTTCTATTTAATGAGGAAAGAAATGTAATCAAATAAAAAAAAGAATATATAATAAGGACAATTTAAATAAAGAGACAGACAAGAACTAGTAAATAAAAATGTAAATTGCAGGGGCTTAAGCATTATGTAAATTAAAACTGTAATAACAAATCAATAAAATATTAGAAGATAAAGTTAGTCAAATGAATAGACTTACTTAAGATAATAAAAATTGGAAATAAAAATTTAATCGAATGAAATTTTGAGTAGTTGTATCCACCACTAAGCACATAGTTGCTTAGCTTGTGGTTGTTAACTGCACGCAAGATTAGAAGATTTTGGGATATGAAGGAGAAATTTTGAATGGCATGTACATAAAGATATTGGGATCGCATAAACTGAGGTAGAACGATTTTATATTTAATGTCTGGCATTTTATATTTAGAGTTATCATTGTTTTAGTAAATGATTTTGAATTTATATATATTTGTAGATCTAACTAGTATCTCTATATAATGTACGGATATATGGATGAGAGTAGGGTGTTACATGGAAATCAATGGAGTTAGTTTGGCAGTGTAGTGGAAGGTTGTGGGGATGAATCGCATGTGATGGTAAGGTTGCCATCAAGATGGTGAGGATAGGGTTGGGATGGGTGAGAGAAAAAGATTGGCTAGGATTTACTTCCACAAAATATTGGCTATCTACATCTTCTGAAGTATTTTACTATTAAATAAAGAATTAAACTTTAATAATAATAATAATAATAATAATAATTTTTTTGGGTAATATAAGATGAATTAAATACTTATGGACTTGATAAAAAAATATAAGTTATAGATATCGCATTCACATATAATATTAAAATATGATAAATTTTTATTTAAATGTTCATAAAATAATAAATTTTATGTACATAATTAAAATTTAGACATATAATTAAAATATATTAATTATTTTATATAAAAATTATATATAATTAAAATGGTAAAATATTTGATGTAGAATTTATTTGAGGAAAAATAATGGGATCTATGTTTTGTAAATTATTTTATTAAAAAATAAAAAAAAAATTAAATTTAAATATTTATTTTTTAATAATATAAAACTTAGTGATAGATTTACCAATAGTAAAATTTTATCGTTATATCGTCTCCACTTCCATCTCTAAAACTTTAACAACAATTTGCGCCGTTATTTATTAAAGGATTAAAAATAATGTCGCAAATTTGCCGTAAAAACTTTAAACACAAAATTGATACTTATATTACTGATGGAAATACCATCACTATATAACTAAAATGATAAATTTCTTTTAAGATGCTTGATTCCGTCACTAAAATGTGATGCCACAATCTTCCTCCAATTTTACGAACGGATTTTCATTTCATCGTTGTTGAACTTTTTTTTTACCGACGGTTGTATATTTCCATCGCTAATATCTTCATTTTAGTGACGCTTAATGAATACGTCAGTAAAATAAAATTTTTTCTAGTGAATGAAATTTTGTGTCGTGTATCTACTACTAAGCAATTTAGTTGTTTAGTGCATGATTTTGTTTGACTGCGCATAGGGGACAGGCAACGGAAGGGGTGAGTAAATAACTAAAAATATCGTTAACCAAAAAATCGATTTGAAACCGAATCGATTTTTTGGTTAATCGATCTAATGGATTCAGTTACAGTTTTTAATTTTTACATTTTTTATTTTTGTTTACGATTTTAATTTTTGGATACCCATTAATCGGTTCATATATGTATATATTATACTTTAAAAATTTTTGTTTTTTCTATCTCCATAAAATTTACACAATAATATTTTAAAATATATTTTTATTTTTATATCTTAATTTTTTATATTTTCCTATAAAATTTATATAATACTTTTAAATAAATTTATATTATGTCATTCTATTTAATTATATAGTAATATTTATATGTAGTAACTAATAAATATCAAAATTTTATAGAGTAAGGAGAGATTGCTAATCAGAAAGGGGGAGAGTTCACCTAAACAGAATGGACGGTGTTTGGTTAGACATATGGTGTCTGATCGGATGAGAGGCTTTGAGAACTTGCAAAATGGAGACTAGCCCGATCGGATTAGGTATTAGTACTCCGATACTCAAGTTAACCATTGGGATATCTAGAAAATATGTAGAGAGAGAAAGCTAGAGAGAGACAAAATGTGTACATTATGGAAATACTTTATTTATAGAGCCAAAGTCTTGAACTATAGTCTTTTGATAATGGGCTTTTGGTCTTTGATATTGGGCCTTTTTATTGGGCTTTTAATGGACTGACCTTATAGATTATATCTTATATTTTATTTTTTTATGTATTACCATTTACCCCCCTCCAAGCAATTCAATTGTTTTTAAGAGAGATCGAAGGTTAGGGTTTTTTATGCTTTCATAACAACCATTTCACCATTTTGTGATCAGTGATAGAGTTTCTTAATTTTATAAGACTGAAATTTGGTTGCATCAATCTTTGATTGGGAAAGCGAGTCATCAGTCGAAAATCTGGATTTGTAAGTTCATCGAGCATTAATCAGGAAAATGAATATTAGTCTTAAATTTTAATTACTTCGATCAGGATGTGCATCGATCGAGAAAAATGATGCTCCAATCGAAAGATTAGGAGTTTTCATTACATTGATCAAGATGTGTATCGATCAAGAAAAATAAAGCATTTTCCTGCAAACAAATTTTATAAATGTGAACTATTTTTTTAGAGTTTAGTTTCCTAACCTATTTATTTGATGTTTTTTAGTTGTTTTTTTTATTCGAAAGATTTTTTAAAGTCGTGCATTTTTTTCCTCCGAGTCCAAATTTTTGGTGTTCAACCATTTGCTTTCCTGTTACTTTTTTCAGTTTCTACGAGTTAATTAAAAATGGAAGGTAAAATTTTCTGAGGGCATTACCAATTGTTATAGGGCATTGTCGGTCACTATTGGCCTTGTTTATTTACTCATCTATTGATGAATATTCAGATCGTTGCCACTATTCTGTCCCTTTTCAAAGGGTCGGTTGATTTTTTTTTAAGATCGAGAGTTGTGGCTTGATCTTGATGGAATGAATGCATTAATTGAGAATAGCATCAATTGAGATAAGTCATCAGTTGAAAAGACTGGGATAAATATATTGATCTGGATATTCATCGATTGGGATAAATCATCAGTCTTAGAAGAATGAGATGAATATGTCGATCGGAATAAATAAAATCATCTTGCTAATTAATAATTTTTTCATTGTCGTAGTCACATAAATAAGATGTAAAGATTAAATCTTACACAAAATAAATAAATCATACATTTCTGTAAAACTATATATAAGGTGTTATAATTTTAAGGTGGTGTCGTAGAAGGATATCACCTTTTGTAGAACCTCTTATAGTTATCCTGTCATGGCATCTCCTTCCAACATGCCACAGAGTCGTGGAATGACATCACTTTCGGATACTAGAATCGTTCTAAAATTTGGCTTCTCCTTTTATCCTTGCTCTACCGTTTTAGCTTTTCTTTATTTCCTGTAAACAACTTGTTGTAAATGTAAATAATTAGTCTAAGGGTTATATTCTGACCTTCGACGATGTTTTTCTCCAAGGAGACTCTAGAATTTATTTTTTTTGCTTCTTCTTCTCTTTTCGTTTTTTTGCATGTCTGGCCAACTTATGTGGACTTGGAAATTCGTGCGGTCCGAGATATATGAGAATTTTCAGACGGTTTTCTTGGTGTGGTGGGTTCCCTGTATATGTTTTTAATTATGCGAAAAAGAAAAGAATGTAAGGAAGTGTGATCTTACCTGAGGTCATTCGATCGTGCTTCGTGCTTCTTTCGATCGAGATAAAATTTTCCTTTCAGCTTTTAGTCTTGACTCAATTAGTTTCAAGTATTGCAAGTTTTTGAGTGTCGACGTCATTGAGCGAGTATCTGCCGTTTGCTGATCTGAAAACGTAACTTTAAATCATTCATAGCCGGTACCATTGAAAAAGATTTTTCACTATTTGTTGGAAGCTACAGAACTTCCGCTGATTTGCATGAGACTTGGATCTGCATGAGACTTGTTTATTTTCATGTCGTTCTTCACTATAATCGCTGCCTTGTTTAAGGACCATCATCGTTAGGAAGTTTAAGCTCTTTTCTATTTATAAACAGCAACAAAACCTTTATAAACAGTGACAAATACTTTAGAACCTGGCTAATGGGGAATATTAGTGGTGATCCTGATGACAATTCATCTCATGTGCCATTCTATGAATGATGTGCCAGTTAAGTTCAATGAACCTTGGGTCTGTGTCAGCTAGTATAAGTTTGCCCTCCTGTGCTTTCAGGTGTAAAACCAAGGAAAACATATCACTCAATCATCAAATATAATTCTTTGTCAATGTATTACAGATCCCTGAATACACCATTTCATTTGATATCATCCAGAGTTTCGTTAGCCTATGTCTTAGCTTTTACTCAATTGATTTCTTTTTATGCAATCAGATTGCATAGATAGACAAAAAGAGAAATTTGTTAAGTGGGGAAGGGATCACTTGATAGAGCGAGGCAAGATAATCTCCACACTATCTTTAATTTCTATACAAATTTAAATTAAAAACATTAATCAAAAGCAAATAGAGGCACTCGAGTTTGCCTGCAAAGGATACATGGATTTAGAGTGCCTGACTCATGGCCGATTCTCAAAGTACAATCTCTTCTTTTTTTTTTTTTTTTATCAATTGCTCAAAGAATTTACTTGTTACTTTCTTTGGAAACACACTTGAAAGAAATTTTTGGTAGGGACTATGGGAGGATTTTATGATCCAAACCTGATGTTTCATAATTACCAAGCAATAATGTGAAGAATGACTCTTGTATGGTGGTGCATATTGGACTCCCATGCATGTAAGAAATGCTGCCACTTCGACCAACGATGGCAAGGGCGCTATAGATGCTGGCAGTCCTCTCTCCCCTTTCATCATGCTTTTTTTAAATCTTCCAGTTCTTTAGCCACTACCGTAGGGGAGCTGCTGTCCATCTAAATGAAAACAGCCCGCAATTTCCATATAATTCAGAATCACTGGTTTTTGTTCAATGCTTTGCTTCTATCCCAAATCCTACCTTTCTTTGACGAGTTTGTACAAATAATATACATGATAACAGGAGCTATAAGTCCCACTATCAAACGAGGTTAACTCCCAGTACGTTTTCATTTGAATTATTTTACTCGCATTTGAATAACACTCCAAACAATATGCAATATAAACAAATTCTAATCAAATCATTTTGAAATTAACTCAAGTTACCAATAATGAGCGATAGAAGAACAAGAAGGCATTTCTTGTGCCACTGCCGGTCTGTATAACTCAATTCCACCGCTAGCTAGACATTAATTGTCTTCTTCAGCCGCAAATACAGGTAAGATAACTATGTTCTTTATACTTACTGATTTTATCTCAACGAATTGTTTAACTTAAATATGGATTTTTCAATCCAACAAAAGTTATACCTTCAATTGCATAGCTTTTTCCCATCCAAAAAGAACCACTAATATATAAATGCTTTTTCTGCTCTTATTAAAAAATAGAAATACAATCAGATCAACATATAAGTGCATTGTGATGCACTTCCTTTCTTTGGTTTTTTAAAATGGGATTACTAAATCACATAACTTTGATAATACCAAACTTGTATAGGATTGAGCAAGTTACATTTTGTGCATTTTTGTTTACGGACAATAGTGACAACTTCCGACAAACCATAATATGTATAAAACAATTTAAAATTAGCAACATATTTGCATTGTTTAAAATATATTTCCTCAATTGAGGTAGCATCCATTTTTTCGTTTCAATATCTCAAGAAAGAACGAACCAGTAATTTGGTTCTAATAGGATGTTGCAAATAAATAGATGTCATTTAAAAGCGTCACTAGCAATACAAAATCCACTGGCAATAAACTTCCAGCTTTAACGCACAAGTTAAGCTTACCTCCTATTTCGAAACACGGCGTCCATACCAGACTCATCATTAATTTTCTCAAAGTTGATTTCTTCATTTCTTACAAGCAATATAATTTATTGTAGCAATTCATTTCTTATGCATTTCTTCAATTCCAACTTCAGGGGCCAAAATAAGGCATTCTGCCTTTATAAGATAAAGTTATATAAGGGTTACATTTATCTCTTCAATTATAATCAGATGATGTTATCTATGAGTGTATGCGGCATCTACTTGAAATCACTATTAAAAGCATTGAAAATAAGGGGTACTGTTGTTTGATTAGCAGATATCAATGTACAATTTATCTGTTGTAGGAATGACTTGATAGTTTAGTGTTTAAATGCATGCTATTGCTTTATCACAACATATTATACAGGTATTAAATTTTAATTTTAACAAGATCAAAAGCACTCAGGTGAAGAGAAGATTTTAAAGATTTTTTTTTTTTTTGAGGGGGAGTGGGGTGGGCTAGGATATTGGCCCGTCCCCCCTTGGGCATCGCAGAGGCCCATCGTTGGGGGCGGCCCTCCCAATGCCATTCGCTCTATACATATGCTAAGTTCATGAATTGAACTCGAAATATACTTAAGGGATACAGAGTCATCAGCCACTCCGACCAATGGATATTGGTAGAAGATTTTAAAGATTGTACCTGGATCTTTATTGGTCGCTCTGTTGTTTGCCCTCAGCAGCCTTGGTCGATTTGATTTCCTTTGGCTTGGCAGCAACTTTAGGCTTGGCTTTAGGTTTAGCATCCAGCTTTGAAGCCAATGGCTTAGCTGAAGGGATCTTAAAAGATCCTTGACCTTAACAAGTTTACCATCAAAATCACAATAGCATCCTTACTCATATCTTCATGTGGAGGATGTTGACTATGGTGGTGGGATTTTAGCTTAGTATTGCCAGCAACCTTTTTGGTTTGTGGCTCCTTGGTCTTCTTACTTTTGCCTATTTTAGTGGTCATTTATGTACTAGGTTCAGCAATCGCTTTCTATTTTGGTGTGAGCATGGTGCCTCTAGTGGTCGCTTTTCAATCTGATGCGAGCATGGCACCTCTGGTGAATTTTACCCTCAAATTTGTGATGTATAACCAATAATTGAGGAATTTTTTATTTTTGTTATTGTTAAATTAAAAAAAAATTAGACATACCATGTTTAGAGGAATGGTTGAAAGAATTAACAAAAGCATAGATGTAGATTAAATCAAGCCCTAACTACAAACCCACGAAAGATATGCATTTTTAAAGATCCATTTTTTTTTTTGTAAATAAAGAGACTTAATCCAAATGCAGAAATAGCAAGAGGTTGAGTGATATAACGTGGAGAGGTGTGATTTCTACCCACGAGGACACCCATTGAATTTTGAATCTTTATCCATACCCTTATAGGGCTTTTACCGGATTTGGCTCAAATTCTTCCATGGATTTATAGGGAAGTAAGTAGATTTAAGGTTTGAACGTCCTTTTTCTTTGGGTGTAAGCTTAATAGCTCAACTTTAGCATCGATTCTCGACGAAAGTACCAAATGATAAATATCAAAATTTTATAGAGTAAGGAGAGACTGCTAATCAAAAAGAGGAAGAATTTACCTAAATAGAATGGATGGTGTATGGGTTAAACGTATGGCTTCCGATCAGATGAGAGGTTTTGATAACCTGTAAAATAGAGACTGGCCCGATCGGATCAGGCATTAGTGTTCCGACGTTCAAGTTAGCTATCGGTGTATCTAAAAAATATGTAGAGAGAGAAAGTTAGAGAGAGATCAAATGTGTGCATTATGGAAGTCTTGCTCTATTTATAGAGCCAAAGTCTTGAACTGTAGCCTAATTGTATAGCATTTTGACAATGGGCTTTTAATCTTTGATATTGGACCTTTTCCGTAAACTTTTAATGGACTGACCTTATAGCTTATGTCTTATATTTTATTTTTTATGTATTATCAGTAACCGATTAACTTTTATATGTGTTATTTTTTATTATATATAATAGCATTTAATTACATTTTCTTATATTTAGAGTTTATGTTTTAACATTTAATATTATCCAAAATTTTATTTGATTTAAAATCAAGCATGTTAATTTTCAACAAATATCAAATCTAATTTATAATATTAGCAATAATTTGTTGAGCATGAATTTTAGCTAGTAAATTATGATTGTTTGGCGATTTTTATTTTAAATTACTTTGCACATTTAAAATTAAATTAAATTTTGTTTAATTATTTTTGTAATTTTTTTTATTATAAATTTTAATAGTTAACCGAAACATATTGGTTAATGAAACTAAAAATCAATGGATTGGCTAAGTGAATGTACCGAACTAGTTAGTAGTTAATGATTTTGAAAAATTGATATTAATGAGCTGATTAATTTTTTTTCTTATGGATCGATTAATCGGTCCATACTTACCTATAAGCGATGGGAGCAAAAAGGGTTTATTGGCATGTACATAATAAGATATATATATATATATATATATATATATATATATATATATATATATATATATGGAAAACTATAATAATAAACTGTGATCTATATAAATAATTGCGTATATAATTGATATTTCCAAGAATATCGAAATAAGAGAGAGGATATGGACCCTGCAATGAAAAACTTCGCGAAACCTATAAGAAAAGAAGGCATTCGATTGGACCAGGATAGGCTCCGATGGTTAAGTAAGAGGAGTATCTATTTAGAGAGAGAAAAAATAAACAAATAGAGATTTTAGAAAAGAGATTGGCCTTACCAAGACTCTTCGAGTTACCACTATTTATAGGGTTTCAATAATGTGTAGGTTGTTAGTCTCTTGAGCACATAGGAGGATGGCCTAATGATGGTGATGTGAATTACACTATAACGACCATACTTTAGGTAGGTAGCTGATATCGGGCGAAAATACGGGTTGTACGGTCATATTGATGTGATGCCCTTATCACATCAGTCCGATCGGACCGTGTATGGTACCTCTTCGTAGACCTGCTCCTTCATGGGCTTGTATATTTATATTGGGCCTTTGACTTTTGAGGCCTAGTTTCTTAGAGAGGCATTATCATTTGTGCCCCCCTCCCCCCCAAATCAATATGATCAGATTTCCATTACATTTTTTAAGGACTCTGCGTGCCGATGTGCAAAGGTCGTAATCCTTTTAAATTTTAAATTTTGAATTCAAAGGGATCCATAGGGAATCTTGTTTTCGGATGGTCGTCAGCTTTAGACAATGCTTCGTATATCACGCCATCAATGGACTATGAGGATTTAGGCCACCTGATGCTTTATTATTAGGCCTATTCCAGATAAGTTATCATCTATTTCTTATAAATAGGTGCTGAGTTTTTTATTTTATACTTTTTTTTGAAAGGTTTTGAATTTTGGGGCTTTTTGGAGCTCGTCTTATCTCAACGTTCTTTTTTAGCTAATTTTATCAAGTAAGCTTCTTTCACTTGTATGAGTTCTTTTAAATTTGTTTCATTTTCTCTTTCTTCTGAATCATTGTCTTCTTCATCTTCCTCGTCATTAGAGTTAGGTTGTTTTAATGCCTTTCTAAATTTTGCTTCCAGGAAATAAATTAGGAATTCCTTTTTTGAGACAATACCCCTTAGGATGGCTTCCAGTAGCAGTGTCCCAAGCAGGAGCAATGATGGCTTAGATATAAGTTTTCTTGAAGAGTATTGTAGTAAAGATCCCATAGTTGATCATTCTAAAATGCGTACTGCGCATTTGAATGAGCTTAGGGGAAAATACAAATTTTTGAAAGACGTACTAACCCTGGTGTGTCCCTTGTCCATGTTTGTTTTTGATGGCTCATTTAGAGAGGATAAAAATGAGTGATTTATATGTTATAAAGGTAGTTTGAAATGTGATATGTGATTTCCTTTACCTTCCTTAGATGCCAGTATTCTTAGAGGTTATAGGGTAACCCCCAATCAATTGAATTCGAATGGATGGAGGTCTATTACTTATTTTAAGATCATTTACGAGAGGGTGTAGGTAGTTCCTTCCTTAGAGTTATTTACCCATTTCTTCTATCTTTCTCGCCATGATAGGGGGAATGAGTATCACTTCACAAGTAATCATAAGAAAAGACTTTTTACCCTTCCTACTTCTCTTAAAAGGTTCAAAGAAAAGTTTTTTCTGGTTAGGCGAAAGGGAGGTTTTGGGGTGAGTCTACACCGATCAGATAGACCGTAATGTTTGAAAGATATGATGGTTTATTTCGATTATTTTAATTTGGGAATCAATGCATTAATGAAGTTTCTTGAATATCACCAAGATAACCCAATTAATTTTGATTTTTTATTGGATTCTTTAGACGAATCGATAATTGTCGAGGTCGATCATCCTAATTCAACAGTAAGCATACTTATTGCATGATGTTATTGATTTTGGTCCTTTTCTTTTATCAATTCCTCGTCTTTTCTTTTCTTGTAGCTTCTATAGATGTTGATTTCATGTCGAAAGTGTCAGGAAGCATCAAGGTGAATCTTAAGAAGAAAAGGAAAAAAGTCAACTCCTAAGGGTGACAAATTTGCTTAACCTAACAAACCTTGCAAATCTTCAGAATTGATTCTCCAAGATAAGCCTAAGGAGGTAATGAAGATTTCTTCTCAAATCGATGTTGGGGAGGTTTTGAAGAATCATCCACCTACCATTCTTCTAGTTGGAGGTAGCACTGAAGGGTAAGTACCATATGATATTTAGCCTGCCCTTAGTTTTGCATAGTTTGCTTTCGATCAATATGGAACCGAGGGGTGTATTTTGGCTTTATCCTCTTCACTTGACAGTTTAATCTTGAAAGGACTCTTACAGCATAAGTTCGAGGATGAGTGTTTTGCTCAAAATGCCCAAGGGCTAAACTTTGTGAGTCATGGGCTAATGATCGAGAAATATTTGACTGAGATAGGTCCTATTTCTTTGCTCCGTAAAAAATTAGCCAAAATTAATTTTGAGACCATATAGGTAAATCATTTACGTGTTGTTTTTGTTTCTTTACTTATCCAATCGATTGAAATTAGCTCATGTAAAGGGTGATACGTCTATATATGGAGTGTCGACATCGAGCCCTGAGGTAGTCCAGATCGAAGTTACCTAATGAGGAAGCATTATTCGTATTACGGATAAAAAATAAAAATTCTGAGTCTTATCCTTGATTTCCATTAAATTTTTAGGATTTTTTTATTGAACTTTATCTTTTTGTATTTTTTCGGGGCCAAAACGAGCTTTTAATGGTAAAAATCACCTTTTTCTATTGGTGAACGCCTGCCCATTATGATGGACTCCCGTCTGTTGTGAAGGATGCCCTTTCATTGTGCGATTTTTAATTTTTCTTCCCATATTTTTTGGAGGAAAAGGAGGAAATTTTTTGGATGATTTTTATCTCAAATCTAATCCGATCTTGAGGGATTAATTTAGGAATTTAAGCCTTAAAAATAAGAGTTTTAAATAGATTTAAAATTCTAAAAAGGAGAATTTGAAGGAAATTTAAATCTCATTCAAATAATTAGAAAAATCAAAGTGTTTTAGAAGGGGGCTCTTTCTCTTATTCTTTTTATTCTTTTTCTGCTTCTCCTTTTTTGGTTGGCTAGGAAAAATTCCAACTTTCTTGAGAAACCTGAGAAAGGAAGGCATTAATTCTTGAGAATAAAAAATTGATTTTTATCTCTCAAGAATAAAAGGCTCAATTAAATCTTTACACAATACCAAAAACATTTTTTATTATTTTTCTCAATCGTGGAGATCAATTGGAGAGAATTTGAAGCATAATTCTCTAGCCTTTCAAAAAGCAACTGATGGTAATATTCTGGGCGGCATACATTTTTCTTTGGATTATTTTTTTAGGTACTGTCGTGGAGCCATTAAATAATCTCTAGGTTTTTGAATCCGATCTCCATCTTTAAAAAATCTTTAAAAATGAATATTAGGATGTTAAGAAGATATTTTTCAAAAATTAGCTCAATCCAACGATGAAGTCTCTAGAAAACAATATATTAGTAAAACTGGGCAGAGGGATATGTTTTCATTTTAAGGTTCTATATCGAAGCCAATGAAGTAATCTCCAAGTCTTAGAATCTTATCTTCATCGTTCAGAATGAATATCAGGATGTTAGGAAGCTACTATCCAATAACCATCTCCATCCAACGGTTCAATCTTTAAAAAATGACAAATTTATAAAAATGGAAGATAAAGGTAATATTACTAAGTTAATTTATCTCTTAATTTAGTTTCTAGTAGATTTGAATTCACAATTTTTTGTTTTTGAATGTTATAGATTTAATTTTTGTAAGCTTATTTACATAGTATTTTTTATTATATATGTTTAGATCTAGGTTGTGAAACCTTCTTAAAGGTATTTTGTTGTGATTTATTGTGTGCAAGTGTTGTTGTTTGTTTTCATTTTTATGCCATGATTTATTATTGTTAGATCTGTTCTTGAACATTGCCATATTATTCGTGATGCCATGAACAATTTGAACATGATTTAATATAAATAAAATGGCATGTTAGATTCATTTAAATTTCCATCTATGTATGTTTAGTCTTTGATTCAAAGTCTATTTTTATGCTAATTTAATTGTCTTAACATGATTTAAATGCATTTTGATGTTTTAGAATAACTTTGGCATGATTAGAACCTTATAAATGCATGTTTAGAGTTAAAATAAACTTTGTATGCTTTTTTTTTGTTGTTTGCCATGGAATTTTGCATTTTTGTTCTATCCAGAGGATAACACAATAGATGCTAGTCTTTCAGATGATAGATGGGATGTTGTCAGATCATCCTCTCATCCCATCCCTCTTTGGTTGCTTTGGCCATCTGGTGTCTTGTGTGGCCATCCGTGGCCTTGTTTTGTCCCTTTTTACTTTCATTTTTGCATGTCCTACTGCATTAATCTCATTTGTGTGATTAATTATATTTTTAGATGTTATTTTAATTCTATTTGCATTTTATATTTTGTTTATTTAATATTTTCTAGTCCAAAATGCATTTTTTATATTATTATTTTATCTATTTATTTTCTTTTGTTACAATACTAATCATTGATTTCCTTTGTTGTTTTGTGAGTATCTTAATCTTATTATATCGAGTTTTGGAGCTCGAAAGGCTGAATACTTAGGAGGATGCCCATGGGTGATTTTAATTATATTTTTTCTCATTTTTATTTATTTATTGCTTTTATTATTTTATTATATTCGTTTGGATGTATTATTATTTTGAGGGATGTAATAGGTGGTAAAAAAGATGGTTTTTGCACGTTGAATCAAAATTCATATAAAATCATTTTCATTAATCAAATTGGAATTTTCTTAATAAAAATGGACCAATGTCCAACTTTTAACCCAAAAATTCATACATAAAATAGAGTTCTATCTTTTCATCTAAATTGGAATCATTCATCTCGTAATTTCTAAAAACTAAAGAGGACTCTCCATCCTTTTTTTTGTAAATATGCATGAGGAATCAATGTTTCCAAACTAATTAATGATCCATTTTATGTATGATGTTTGTTTTATTGTTATATATCATTTGGGATGATTTGTTTATGTAATAATTTAAGTAGGACCTTTTTATTTATTACCGTTTTACTTTTCTGATTAGAATGTTTACTTAAATCCTATCGCTTGCATCGTGTGAGAAAGGATTAGTCTTAAAATTTAATTATAAAATAACTCCTAATCAAAATGCCTAATAAGAGTGATATCTCGAATATCGATCTCTGTTTGGATATTAAAAGGTCAAAATTCATTTTTCAACATTCTGTCGGGTGGTGACTCCATAACACCTACCTTTTTTAGCCCACTAGTAGTGCCTTCATAAGGTGACCATCAACCATAGATTGGGATTGATCCCTCTTTATGGTAAAGTGGCCAATCTATGAGTTAAGCAAGCCTCCTCCAATCTCGGATCCTAAAAGCGGGCCTCTAAGAGCCTAACCTAAAATGAGCGAAGGCCCTAATGCGTCACAGTGGTGACTCCACTAGAGACCAAAGAGACCTTACTATGAAAAGCATCTTGATTAATTTTTTATGATTAAGTTTTCTATAAATCATATTTCCTATCTAAATTGCATTGTTGCATTTATTATAGAGCCTTAGAATTAAGTTAGACATCCATTTTTAGCCCCGATGCTATCCTGAAGCATACCCTATGTTTACTCAATGTAAAAAGGTGTCAAGAAGACCCACCAGCCCAAGTCTAGTACTAAATGGTATATAAAATGGTGATCCATTGGTCGTTATGCTCGTGATGAGCTAGACTTATTGGTAGGGACCATGCTTGGGTAGCCTTAAAGTTTCATCACCCTTGACTAAAGCCCATATGATGACAATAATAACTTCTCCTAGATTATATAACCATAATAATATTTGTATACTATGTGGACCTTTATGTATTGATCAAACTCAAACAAATTAAGAGGGTACCAATTAAAGCCTTCTATACCCCGATGGGTCCAACATGATTTGCATGAGTTGGTCAAGATATATAATGGTCACAAACCCATACGCCCGTACTTTCAATTAGAGAGGTTAGGCTACCAAATTTTCACCGTGCACCATACTTGTTCATTGGGTACCTTGTTGATCCATAGGCTAAGCTCACCTAGGAAAAAGATCGCTCGACGTCCTGTGTGGGAGTAAAAAGATTGGAAGGATATTGTTATGCTTGTATGTGATTGTGATTGACATCTAACTAAACCATACATTGCATTCATGCATCATATACTATGTTCATACATCACCCCTCATGCATCATCTCTAATGATTGATTTTTTTAGCCATTATAGACTCATTTAGGTGGTCCAAAGGGTTAAATGGGTGCTTAGTTCAAAGGTCCATACCTAGATTGCCAAGAGTATATTCAAGTTTAGATTTGGGGTCTAAGATCAGTTCAGAGTTTGGTTCAATTGAGCTTTTAGAAAGTAGCCAAAATACTATAGAATGACAAAAAATCTTAGGATGAGAATATCTACTTTAAGGGATAGACTGGCCCCTATTTCGGTGCCTCTAGTTTCGCAAAATACATTAGACAGGGAGTTAGATAAAAGATTTCAGAAGCTTGAAAAGAGTCTATGGGCTAAAATTACAGCCTTGCTGGACCAAAAATTGGCAAAATTTGAGAAAAAGTTTGTTAGCTTGAATTGAGGGTTTGTTTGCACTACCAGCTAAATCTCAGCTGGAGATCCTACTATTCTCAGTCACTGAGACTGAAGAGGCCTTTGCAATGGTTAATGGCAAAGCTATAGAATAGCTCTTGACCAAGAAAATGAACATACAAGGTAATGACAGGGTCGTAGGGGTTCCATTTCCATGAGCATTTCAAGATCATTACATTATTATGGATAAACCACTATCTTGGCATCTTACTCATCTCAACGAGTAAGGGAAATTACAACCGCTCATACATAAACCTGCCAAGAGGCAAGGTAAGCCACATCATCAGGTGGACCAATATTGTGCCTATCATCAGCATATAGGACATCCAACGAAAAAATATTGAACTTTAAGAGATCATATCTAAAGCATAGTTGATTCTGAGCAGGAGACTAACAAGGGATGGTCACTCGATGGGAAAAATCTCATGAAAAGAGGAGGTGATAACTGTAAAAAATGGGATGGGATAAGATCCAATATAAATGACAATGATGAGATGGCTGAAGCATTCACTCGTGAAATGGCCTAGCTAATTACTGGAGATAAGCCATTATCTTTGTATCTCGCTCGCCTTACAGAAGAAATGGGTGTTAAATCTAAAAAGAGAAAAAACATTAGAAGCAGCCACAAGAACAAGGGAGAATTACTATATGATCATGGGTAAACCACTGTCTTGGTACGTCACCCGTCTCAATAGGCAGGGAAAGTTATAGCCATTACTAGCAAAGCCAACTATGAGCCAAAAAAAACCTAGACACAGAACTAATTGGTATTGTACCTACCACCAGCATACCGGGCATAGAATTGACTAATGTCATCCTTTAAGGGATCATATTTAGGATTTCATTGACACCCAACAAGCACCAATCCCAAAAGGGGAGAATTAAGTCTTCCTTTATAAGCTCCTTATCATCACCAACCTTGGGGGCATCATCCAAATAAAGATAGGATTTGAATAGTTTTTTCTATGATGTAATAAGTGTCTTTGAACTAAGATAATTTTTTTTTCATTTGATTACGTTAATGATATGAACTTCTTTAGGTTTGCAATTTCTCATTTATTTGCATCATGCATGATAGTAACCATAATTCATTTCTAAGACATTAATTCAATGAACATTGCTTCACTTGATCTTAAGAAAAAAAACATCTTAATTGTAACCATTATGACTCCTGAAGTGAGGTAAATTTGAGAGATAAAAAAAAGAAAAAATGGGAAAAATGAAAAAAGGAGAAAAAAATTACACCACTGCATAGGGTGTTGAATGCCTTTCTACAAGAGTTGATGGAAAGCAAGCTACGAAGTACCTTTACTATGAACTAGACATATCTTTACTGTTATTCCTTTTTGCAAGCATGACTATGCAAGAAAAGTCTTATATCATGTTCAAAGGCAAGTCTCAGAAGGCTACCAGTTTTCCCACGATGAATCTTAAAATCAAGAGGGATACTCAGAATGAGCAGCTTCAGAATGAGAGGGAACGACTTCAGAAGGAGAATAACACTCTTGGCTCTGTGGTTGAAGATCTTCAAAATAAGGAAAAGATTCTTCATTAACTTCACGAGGGGGAAATAAGGCATCAAAAGAATGAATTGGCCGAATAAACGGTGTAATGTCCGCTCTTATTACTTTTTTTTACTTATTATTATGTTAAATTGCTTATACAAAAATAAATTTGTACATATGACATATAATACACCGAGAGTATAATTTGTAACTTAGTTCATTATATATATTTCAAATCTTTTACATTATACATTTACAAAAAATATAATGTATTATTAGAATTAGCCTTCACTTGCTACCCTTCTAGTTGCCTACAGATGTTAACTCGAGAAAAATACTTTCTTCTACACCTGTGTACCTATATGGAAAAAACACATGTGTTGAGCAATGGCTCAGTAGGGAGCAATGGTGTAATTGACTTCATTTCGAAGTCTCACATACAGATAACAAGCCAATACATATAACATAATATCATTTCATTCTTATTTAAGTACATGCAACTAACAACACTTTTATAATTTTTAATTATGCACTCAATAACAATTCAATGCAGTTTTTCAATTACACTTCATTATTCAATGAAAAGCACTAACATTATCATAAGGCACTATAACACTTGAACTATTGGTCACTTATCATTATTCATTAATCAAATCACTATCATTGCCTGAAATTCCCATTAATGGTGGATATAGGTATAAACACTCGACATTGATAAGCAGTATCGTATGGGTGAGATATAACAGTCTACCTCACGGTCAGTACCAAAAGAGTGCTGACCGTGACCTATGTTACAGAAGGGGCATCATGGTTATTAGGTTTTACTTGTTAAACATGATATAGGTCCCATTTTGGTCTTGGAATGAAATTTGGCTATGTCACGATCATTAGGTTTTTCCTGCTGATCGTGGGTCAATTCTGTCCAAATGCAAATTTCCAATTTGAACTTGCATCTTATTTTTGACCTAGAAAATGAGATTTTCAGGAAATGTGGTCTTATAAAACATTATTTCAATATGTCTCTAGTTTCTAAAATATTAAAAATCACTCAATTATGACTTCTAAATCTCAAGATATCACTAAAAAATTATAGATTGCTCCTAGATGACAAATAACATGGGTTTGTCAACTTTAAGCTAAATTTTAAATATTTTAAAGGCAGAGTTAGGTTTTGGGGTCTCCTAGAAAGTTGTATATATATGTTTTATCTTTCATTTCCAACTAGAATCACCTAAATTGGACATCTATGAAGGGAGTTATGCCTTTTACACTAGAACTTGTTCAGGTGAACCTTAAACAAATTTTTACTATGTCAATTTCTAATGCACAAACCATCTTTTCTATGCACTATAAAATCATTCCTTTAGTTAAACATAAATTATAAATCATCTACAATACATATAGCAATTTGGTTCAAATATATACATAAAAAATAAGAACATAAACTCTCATAACTTATTAGCAGGCTCTAATCCTTCTTTTAAGCTTCTTCTTCTTCTTCTTCTTCTCTTAACCCTTGCTGGATTCTCTTTAATTAAACTAGAATTTACAAACTCCTTATTTGCTGAAATTTTTTTAATAAAAGTGGTAAGAAGAAGAGAGAAATAGCCAAAATTTCCTATCCAAAAATATGGTCGGACAACACTTATAAGAGACAAGATTTTTTTCCTCTCTTTATTCTTGCTTCTTCTCCCTTTTTCCAAAATAAACATATGCCCACTTCTCATCGGGCCACTTGTCAAGCTAAAAGAAATTTACACTTTGCTCCCTCATTTTACCTCAATTCTCATATTTGGCTTGAAGTCAATTTAAAATCTTCAATCAATCCCTATTACTTTTCTAACAATACATATTTAGCACTCAATTTGTAAATTTACCAAATTACCCTGCATATTTATATTATTCCTATTACATCCCTATCACATTTATAAATATTTACCAATGTATCCCCTTAAAACATTACAAACGGGGTCTATTCAATATAGAATATTTGCTAAAGTTATTTATGAGTGCCAGAGTTATTTCCCTAAATAAGATTTTGGCTTTATGGAAGATCATTCGTGCTTCCCAATCCTTCAGTTGATAAGGAAGATTCTAAAAAAAAGAATAAGGAGAGTGAAGAAGAAACCATTAATTTAAAGAGTTGAATAGGATTAGTGGGTTTTTTTTGTATTTTTAAGATAAATTTTTAAATAGAACGCTTATCTTTAATGCATTATGATGCATGAAAAATATATTGATTCATCTTGTTTCAAAGTTACATCACGTATTCATTTAGTACATTTATATTCCAGGATCTAGGGATCTCATATTCATACATTAATCTTAACCTATACATGCTTTTACTCAAAACTTTTGATATTTCATAAGGGACTTCTCAATTGGGCATGAGTTTCCTAACTCTTGTATTGCCCGTACCGATTTTTGCCTTTCTTAGCACTAAATCCTTGATATTGAAAGTTCGTAGCCTAATTTTACTAGTGTGATATCTGGCTATCCTTTATTTTTAGGCTACTATCTTAGCATATGCACCTTCTCTTTTTTCTTCGATCAAATCGAGGTCTTGTCTCCTTTCCCCTTCATTCTCTCATTTGGAATAGAGGCTTAGCCTATATGAGGGAACTTTAATTTCTACTGGTATGACCGCTTATGATCCATATGCTTATAAAAATGGCATTTGATGTCCAATTTCTACTGGTATGACCATGTACAATCAATATACTAATGAAAATGGCATCTGATGCGTCCCTTCCTTTGGAGATGTTCTTTAAGACCATAGGATGCTATGCAGTTTTTCATCCAATTCCCCTTAGTATCTCCCAATCTCTTTTTTAATCCTTATAATATCATTTGATTGGATACTTTCATCATTCCGTTGGTTTGAGGGTGAGTGATGGAAGTAAATCGTAAGATGATCTTAAAATCGAAGTTGATAGATCTGAGTGGAACTATCAAACTGCTTACCATTGTCCGTGATAAAGATTTATGGAAAGCCGTATCTACAAATAATCTTTTTCCAAGCAAAATTTTTCATTTTTTTGCCATGATTATGGCTAATGGTTCTGATTTTATCCATTTGGAGAAATGATTGATCGAAACTTCATTTGTCTCTTTCCTTAGTAAAAAGGTCCAAAGATATCCAAACCCCACTGATCGAATGGCCATGCTACTCCAATCGAAGATTGTTTGGATGTGGGCTATCTTATAATTCTACCGTATATCTAGCATTATGGGGATTTTTTGACCCAATTTTGAGCTCATTTGAAGATATTTGGCCAGAAGTACCTTATTTGCAATACTTTCTTTGCGATTACTCTACTGGCTTCGTGAACCCCATATGTGCCTTCTTGTATCTCTTTTATGCTGTAGTTCTTATCTTCTCTCATTATACACTTAAGCCAAGGGTGTGTGCATGCCTTTTTATAAAGCTTTCCTTTAATTATGACATAATCGAGTGCTTGTTTGTTAATTTTCCTAGCTTCTGTGCTGTCTTCCGATAATTTACTTGTTTGGAGATAATGAATAATCAAAGTTATCCATATTTCTAGTTTTCATTTAACTTCTTTTGTTTCGGACTATTCGAGAGAGGATTATGGTTATTCTACAAATTTTGTATCCTCTTCCATTAGGCACTAATCTGATGCTGCCATTTTTGCTAATCGGTCTGCAATTGCCATTTTCTCTCTCGAAACTTTTTTGATGCTCTAGGTCGTTCCTCCCTTTTCTAGCTCTTCAAGAGCGATTATGGTTTTTGCTAAATATTTTTTCAGGTTTTCCTCTTTTACCTCATAATCGCCTAAAATTTGACTTGTTACTAGTTGTGAGTCACTTTTGATCTTGTGGCTCTTCGATCGAATGCATTTGATCGGTCGTAGGCCTTGGGGCATTGCTTTTGTATTTTACAACATTGTTAGAGGATTTGAAGGTCAGCTTTATTGAATACCTAATAATTATGCCTAAAGGTCCTTTAATGACTATTCTAATGCCTCTTTTTTTGTTGTTCGAGGCTCCATCCATAGTTACTTCCTAGGCACTTCTTTCTATTTTTTGCTCTTTGCCTTCTCCGGTGAATTTCGCAATGAAGTTCGTTAAGACCTATGCTTTAATGACATTTCTGGGCTTATATCTGATATCAAAGGATTGTAACTTAATGGCCCATCCTATCATTTTATCTTTTAGGTCCGACATCTAGAAGATTTTTTGAAATGGATGATTGATTCAAACTACGATCATATGGGCTTTGAAATACCTTTTTAGCTTTCACGTGCACATCATGAGGGCGATGATCAATTATTTAATCAGGCTCTTCTTTAGTTCTGACCCTTGCAATACTTGATTGATCTAATAAATAGGAAGTTGTTGGGTTCCCTCTTCTTTGATTAAGATTGCAACTACTACTTCTCAAGAAGTTGATAAATACAGATACAATTTTTCTTCTATAATGGGTTAGCTAAGTAACAGTGGGCTCAAGAACTTTTTTAATTCTTTAAAGGATTTTTGGCAATCCTTCCCCCATGCAAAGGCATCACTTTTCCTGAGCTTTTTGAAGAAAGGAGTGCATCATTTTGTCGAGGATAAAATAAATCTCTTTAATGCTATTATTCTTCCATTCAACTTTTGGATATCTTTTAAGCTGGTTGGGGGGGTGCATATCTATGATAGCCTTAATTTTTTCAAGGATGGACTCTATTCCTCTTTTTGGGATCATAAAACCTAAAAGCTTTCTTGAAGGTACTCTAAATATCCATTTTTTTAGATTTAGCTTCATGTTAAATTGATTAAATGTGTTGAGTACCTTAGTCAGATCGACAGGATGATCCACTAGACTTCTAATTTTCACAATCATATCATTGATGTACACTTTTAGATTTTTTTCGATCCGCACCTTAAAGATCTTATTCATGAGGTGTTGATATGTTGCGTCTATATTTTTCAATCCGAATGGCTTGACTTTGTAATAAAAAGTACCATTGTCAATTATGAAACTCATTTTTTCCTAATCTAGCAACCACATCATGATCTGATGGTACCTTAAAACTCATCTTTTCCTGATCTATTAATTGATCGATGCTCGAGAGTGGGTAGCAATCCTTCGGGCAAGCTTTGTTGAGATCGATGAAGTCTACACACATTCTCAATTTTTCGATCTTCTTTTTTACTAAGACCACATTGGAGAGCCATTTTGGGTAATTAACATCTCTGATAGTTCCTGTATTTAATAATCTATCTATGTCTTTCAAATGAACTTTTACGATCGGGTGCATGTCTTCTTAATTTTTGCCTGATCTGCAGGTGATTTGGATCTATATTTAGCTTATGAGTGATTACTTCAAGATTTATTCCTTAGAGATCCTTTGGTTTCCATGTGAAGGCAGACTGGTTGATCATTAATACGTTCATCATTTGCTCTTCCACCTATTTTGTATGTTTGAGCCAATTTGGGTTTTTTTTAATCGGATAATGTTTTTGTTATGATGTTGCCTTTCGGATTCATCCTAGATCGATTGTCTTTCTCATTTTTCTCCAGACTAGGTTGTACCATAAACAGTTGCTTCATTTCTTTCATCATGGTGATGTAATCTTCTCTCAAAGCCTTTTAATTTCCTTTTAAAATTGCCACTACCTTTTCTATTGAAATTTTCATCACCATATATCTTATACTAGTGATCGCTCCTATTTGAAATGACACTTGTCTTTTGAAAATTGCATTATATGCGAAGTTTATGTTTATGACCATAAACAAAGCTTTGTAGGTATAAGTTACCGCTTCATCTCCTATTTCCATGAAGAACTTTATGGATCCTACTACTGGTATGGTAGCATTGCCAAGTCCAATACAATCATATTACCATATCACGTCATTCATATTTATTTACAATGGAGATACAATACAACATGCTCATAATTATTCAATTATACTTTAACATAGTTATCAATTATCTTGTTAACATGAAATACTATACATATCATTAATTATGTTCATTTACATTCAGTAATTGTACAAATTCTATGCTTATGTTTTAATGAATTTATTTTAACAATTTATTTATGCTCTACACTTATTTCATATTAAATCATTTTTATGTTTATAACACTTTAAACTTGTTCAAATAGGTTCGGGTATGCTTTAGTGAAAATTCGGGATCTAAAAATCAAGTTTAGTAGGAAACAGGATAGGTTCATGGTGGCTAATGATTTGTGATTACCATGAGATAGGTGCAAATTCGGTGCAGGATTGGCTTACGATGGTTACCAAATGGGTGTTGAATGTGAGGTCCATTCTATCCCAAGAATCCTAAAGGAAGATTTTCAGGTTAAACTTGGGTGTTGTTTTAGACTTAGTACACGATAATTTTAAGCCAAGTGGTCTTATACAAAGTTCTTCCTCTATGTTTTCAATTTTCAAAACATTAACAATCACTTAATTCTGACTTATATATTTCAAGATATTTACAAAATATCATAGACTGCTCCCAATGGAAGGGCAGCATATATCACTCAACTTTAAACTAAATTTCAAGGGCTTTAGAGACATATTCAGGTATTAGTTCCTCTACAAATTTGTAGATCTATGTCTTATCTTTAAGTTTCAACTAATATCACGCCAATTAGACATCTACAGTGGGATTTTTGCCCTTTACACTAAAATTGTTTCAAGTAAACCTTAAGCAGATTTTCACTATGTCATCCTTTAAGTCACAAATCACTATTTTCATGCATCCATTCATCATATATGAAGTTTAACATCAAATATAGTTCTATATCAATGCATTTATAACCTTAGATCAATATGGATGCATATAAATGAAATAGAACTCCCATACCTTATTAAGGCACCAAAATCACTTTATTCTATGTATCTTTCTCTCTTATTTTCCTTGTTCTTACTCTTTTTTACTATATAGGATAAATCACATATATAAACAACCATTTAAACTCTTCAAATTCAATTCTTATCATATGAAATAAATAGAAGAGGAAAAAAAGTTGTTACCTTTAATTATCTATCTATTAAATTCTCTCTCTTCACCAAACTATACTCGAGTTTAGGGGTTACTTAGGGGTTGTTTAGGGAGAAGAATATCTAAAATGGATCTTTCATCTCAAATGGCCAGCCACTTCCTCCTTTTTTATACCTAATTCTCCATAATTCTTTAAATCCCTATAATTCTCTAGAGTTGTCTATATGTCATATTCTCATTGGTTTATTATTTGACCAACCCTAATTTGCACTTATATCCTCCTTTTCTTTTAACTTCTCAAATTTGACATATGTTTTATAATTGGGATTTCAATCAAGTCTTTATTTCATATCTTTTCAATATATATATATATGCGCTTCACAACTTTAATTTATCATTTTGCCCTTCACTTTCACATTAATTAATACCCATTACGTGCCGATTGCATAATTGACAATTTTTTTACACTGAACGCTTTTCAGTCTCTCTCCACTATACATTAATTCTATTAAGGTACATTTAAGGGCCTTACATTTCTCTTCCGCTTAAAAGAATTTCATCCTCAAAATTCATTCTTGTGCCATATACCAAATCTCATCATTTTCATTCCTATAACTCTATCTATATCCCATTCAAACTCTATCCTATACTATCTCATATCTCTTTCTGCTTCTCTTATCTCTGCTTTATCACATTTAGATTCTATCTAACTACATCTCTTTATAGTAGTAACATTCTATCACTATCATATCATCACTGCACTCAATGTTTATCCTATCGATTTCCTTTCTAGTTGGGACCAATGAATATGATTTGATGCTCTTTATGTCTTACCATACGATGTTGATGCAATGCTGTGAAAGAATGATCTATTTTGTATATAATAGGATGCAAATGTATGCTTTATGTATCATAAATGTCTACCCCATCCTATGCTACAAAATGTGTAATCAATTGCCCACATTGGTAAGGAGTTATTGATCGATACATAGAACACCATACCTAAATCTGAATTCACTTTCATATCAACTGCATATAGAGGCTAGGTAGTCTTATTAAATTTACACAAATCCCTTTTTTGTACTCTATTATCTATCAAAAGATAGAAACATCTACATTGGTCTTTACACTGACACTGGATTTACACTTTCAACTGTTCCATCTACACTTTCACTAGGATCTGATTCCATCTTTGCCCTGTTTAAAATAACATCTGCTTAAGGCCACAACATTATATAAACACACATGTCTAATCTCTTCTCTAATACCTTATTGTCCAGAACTACCTAAATCTAGGCTCTGGTACCATAATGTAATATTTGCTCTAATTACCTTTTTATTTGCATATTACTTTATTAAATTGTTTGTACAAATACATAAATACACATATAAATTTAACATGCTTAAAGTAGACTTACAAATTAGTTCATAAAATATAGTCCAAATCCTTTACATTGAATAACTACAGGGAATAACTCTACACTAACATTAGTCTTTACTTGCTTTACTCTCTAATGGCCATATAGATGTTGACTTGAAAATGGCACTTCTACCTTACTCATGTGTACCTACACTGGAAGAACACCCTTGCTAAGTAATGACTCAGTAGGAAGTGAAACAATGCAATCGATGTCTTGGCAAAGTCTCAAATACAAATCACATAATATGCCAATGAACATTACATAATAGCTTTTAATATTAGCATAATTGTCATGTCACAGTTCACATACATTCACTATAACGGTGGTAAACATTAAACAATATTTCAATGCAATTTTTCTGTTACACTAACATTATTAGTAAGAGACATTGGCATTAAAATGAAACACTTAAAATATTCACTATATTGATCACTTATCATTATTCATTAATCAATTCACTTTCATTGTGAAGCCCCAACATATACCCTAATAGTAATCAGGTATGTTTAGGATGCATGATGAAGATAGTATAAAGAGACAAGTATTGAAAGTGTAGGAAATTACTTGAATGTAATTAATTTAAAAGAGGAAGGGCAATATGGCCATTTTACATTATGTCACACATGTTCCTAATAAGGAAGAAAGGTAAAATAGGGGCTTAATTGAAATAGATGAGAGAAAGATTTGGGGGTAGAAATAAGAATTAAAAGAAGATGAGGGAGTAGAGTGCAAACTAAAGTGGTCAAACAATGGACCAATGAGAGAAAGACACCTAGAGGACTCTAAAGAATTATGGAGACTTGAATTGTAGAGATTTGGGATATAAAAAGAAGGAAGAGGTTAGCCAAGGGGTAAAAGATACAGAAAAATCTCTCAAAACTTGACCATTTCCTCTCTATTCCAACCCCTAAAGTTGAGTTATAAGATTGAGGAAAGAGAATTTAGGGTTAGGCAATTTAAAGGTAACAAATTCTTCTCTTTTTTCCTATTTATTTCATATATTGAGAATTGAAATTGAAGGAGCCCAATAGATGTTTATATGTATGACTTATCATAGGTAGAAGAGGAGTAGGCAAGAGCAAGGGAAAGGAGTTAGAAAGGGATTGAAAGAAGTGATCTTGGTGCATCAACAAGGTATGGGAACTTCTTATAAATTTTGATTGTGTATGCTTGTGTTGATGATATGTGGAATGAGTTATTAGATGCTAGAACAAGGAATTAGCGTGGAAATTAAGCTCAAGAATATTTGAGAACCGAAATAGGCAAAATGTTTTTGAAATCACTAGATTCTATCTTAGGATTCAATTGAGCAACCAGGACTATTTTAGTTATAACTAGAGCTATAAGAATCCAAATTGGATAATTTCAGTTGGAGTAGAAACTAGATTCATATATCTTGATTTCATATGAAGAATTCAAAAATTGAATTGTAACACCCTACGTTCATTCATAACCTTCGTATATTAGAAGTTATTACTAACGACATCATATGATTACTATTCATTAAGTATAAATTTCAGCAGCATAACGACTTTACAATCATGCTGCCCAAACTTATAAATTTGTAACTTCACACTCCCAAAAGGCAACCTTCGCCTTCACAACTCTATTATCATACATAGCACTTCTAAAACCAAATATCAATTATCATCGCAACACAATCATAAAGATTGATACACATGCTTTAATATATAAATTTACCATTAGTTTGCATCTATAACATTACATGATACATTCTTAGCCAAGTAACTAAATCTAATATATAAATTTTCTAAGCTTCATATCCATTATCGCGATACATTTACGTGCCATTCCATCTCGACTTCTTCGAGTCCTTAGTTACCTGTTCCAGCTTGCAATCAAACAAATTACGCACTAAGCAATGTTGTTGCTTAATGGTGGATAGAACTACATAAAATTTCATTTAATTAAATTTATTTTTATTGTTGTTGTTATTATTATTATTATTATAGATTTCCATTGGGTCCTGGTTGTATTATGTTCTTACATTTTCAATTTTTTGCCATATGATCTTCGTCATTTATAATCTCAACTTAAATTTATGCCTATGCCCCTGCATGTTTATTTAATTACAAAATAATCTTTATCTATTATTTATTTTGTTTATTCGTTTTACTTAATTTAAATTTATTTGTTCTCCTCATAGTAAATTTAGCATTTATTTATTCTTAGGCCTCTGCTTTCTTATTTAAATTCTTATGAATTTTCATTTAATACTTACTTTGTTTATTTTATTTATTTTACTTTATGTGAATTTTATTTTGATTTCCTTATGATTGGTAAATTTAAGCATACTTATTGTATTATTCATTCTCAATAGCACTATAAATTTCTCTTATATTTGACTAATTAAAATTTTTTTATTAATTCCTTATTTGCTTTTGTACTCTTTTAAGTTGTAATATTTTTTTGTTTACTTACTTTATTAACAAAAATTATTATTTAATTTAAATTTCACTATTAACCTTATTTTTAAAATAATAATATTTCACTTTCATCATAAAACTTTCGTCTCTTTTCATTTTAGTCTTTAATTTCACTTCCTTTGCCATAATTTCAGTTTCATCTTTATTCTGTAACTTTTCAACTAAATTACAGTTTTTCCTTTTATTTATAAAATTTGTTCAAAATTCCCTTTTACCTTTATTTAGCTTTTTTGTATCCTTTTATTTTGTTTGTGCTCCTAAATTACATTTTAATATTCAACATTTCTTTATGTAATTGTAAATCACCATTTTATCCTTTTATGTTACTTTTGTTAGTTAAATCAATTTAATCCTATCTTTATTATGATTTTACTATTTAATCCTTTTAATACTTATTTTTTTTATTAACTTTCCACATGATTCCTATTTAAGTGTAAAATTTCAATTTAGTCCCTAAACTTTTTATCTTATTGTATTTAACTTAATTTGGCCTCAAAATTTGCTTTTTTTAATAACTTTTATATTTATTTCATTAAAACTTATGTAATTTTCTACTTACATACAAAATTTTCATTAGGTACCTAAACTTTTTATTCCTTATATTTGATCATGTTTGGCCCCAATTTTGACTTTTTTTGTTTCCTTTGACCTTTACTTTAACTAAAATGGAAAATTTTCATTTTAATCCTCATATTTACCTATCAGGTAAAAAATTCATTCTTAATCCCTAATTTTTTCATTATTTATGAATTTACCCTTTTATCTTATTTGACTATTTTGATCTTCCTAATCACCTTTTTGGATGCCAAATTATTATTTTGACTCCTAATTTATTGTGTAATTACATTTTTATCCTTTTTGAGTTTATTAGTTATTTTTTATCTTATTTCATATTTAATCACATTTTTTGTCTATTTTATGCATAATTACTTTTTGACCCCTATTTTCTCGTATAATTACAATTTTACCCTTTTAAAACTATTAACTTTATTTTTCACTTTATTTCTTATTTAATTAACTATATGGCATTCTTTATACTTAACTTATCATTTAATTCTTGTTTTCTTATATATTTACCATTTTGCCCATAGTGGTAACTAGTAAAAATTCTCAAACAGGATATGCGGGATGAGAACTATATGAATATACTGTATGTGAGATGACTACTTGAGCATAGCCATCCCTTGGTACTGTATGACTGTATGAGTGAGGCCTCTATAATAATATACTATATGATTGCACCACGATATATGGGTCCCTGTGGCTAGCCATTATATTCTATGATCCTGGATTTTCCATCGTATGCTAAAGGCAACTAATTATTTTACTTAATGTCATATTTTTATGCCATCTTTATGTTATTTCAATTATATATCATATCGTACCTACTCATTCCTCATGTATGCTTTCATGTTACATGTAAATTCATAATGTACATGATAAATAACATATAAACATAAAGTAAATATGGCATTTTCAACAAACATACCACTCAACCATAATGTGATACCCAACATACTATGTATTTTCGTATTCCATTTCATGCCATTTATATTTCTAACATTAAATTATGTATACATATACCAACTTGTACAAATTTTACTCAATATATATTTATTACTTACAAATATACCATTATGTTTACTTGGTCACCATTATGTCTATATCCTATTTCATGATCAAATAATTTGTATACTATTTATTCAAGATAATAATACATATTTTATGCCTAATATACCAAATATCATCAATTAATCGTAGTATTCAATATACTACAAAATTCAACCATAATATCTTCTCATACTTCCATCATGATCTTTCATGTATTATAATGCTTAACATGCTTTAATGATTATTTTCGGCTTTTATGTATTAATATACATTTGAATTTCACAATTACTAGTTTATTTTTTATGTACATTATTATGTTCACATAATAATTATGGTATCCATATATTATTTTAAGCTTAATTTATTCATAATATATTTATTCATCTTTGATTTACACATTTTATTCCAAAAATTCACTTAGATATCAAATTAACATATTTTACTATATAGTTTATAATTTGGCCTTGGTGTATTCTTCATTCATATAATTTATTTTTACTTCAATTCATATTCATTTAATATTAAAACATCATATTACTTCTAAATTTACTTGGTTACATAATGTAATTTCCATGCTAAAATTAAAAAATTAAATGAAATAGAGTATTTGTATCCACTAGCCTTAATTAAGCTTAAAATCATCTAATCTTCTTCTCCTTTGCCTTCCTCCTTCTTGTTTTTTCTCTTTCTTCATTACCACATTTAGTCTGAATTTTAGGGAGAAGAAATCATGAGTTTATATTCTGAATTTAAACATCTATATGCTACCTAATAATCATACTTGAAACTCTCTACAAATATATACAAAAATTTCCAATTAAAACCAAAAAAAAAACTACATACTTTACCTAATTTATGCAATTCTTTCTCACTAACATTTTCCCACTTCCAATCTTTTTCTTGATCCAATTTAAATTCTAGGATGAAGAGGATGTTTTATAGTGTAATTAGGTAAATTTAGGGCTTGAAATATGGAGGGAGGTGTAAGAAATGAAAGAAAAATGGTGAAACTCTATTTATAAAGGGCTAACCAAATTTTTAAAGGAAAAGGAAAGAAGATTACAAACTTTGGAATAGAAATGTAGAGAATTCCATACTCCTCCATGCTACCTAAAAGTCCACCAAATCTAAGGCCCAAAAGTCCATCAAATCCAATGGCTTAATTTTATGCCACTTGTCAAGCTTTCATGCATTTTTACACTTTTCTAGGCTATGATAGTGCATGTATGTGATTATGCCTTATTTTTAATGATAGTTATGCCCTTAAATGGATTAAACATGGTAATTAAGCCTTTTGATTAATTTAATTTTCATTTTTCATCATTTTTCTGAAAAATAATGTTTCGATTGTTAGAATGCTCTAAAATTATTTTCCTTTAAGCAATAATATATGCATTAGCTTATTTTTTAAATTTTAGATCACTCTGACATCATTTCGATATGCTTACAGCTTCTGAGGTAAAGTCAGTTGATCCAAAATTCAAAATTTTAAAACTATTGAAAAAATTATTTTTCAATTCTAGTAGCTTTTTTATAATATTTCCAATAGATCTATATAATCAAAATAATTTTTGGAAGTCTTTAGAATATTTTAAGATCCGATCAAACTTTCGGTCAACCTTTTTTACTAGATCGAGTAAAAACTTCTCTATCTAATTTGATGGCCTAATTAAGCTTAATTTATTCTCAACTTGTAACACCAAACTCCGTTTAATACTTATTTTCATATTTTGATGTTAACTCAAACTGTCTGCTAGGTCACCCATCATTGAATTTTCCTAGTCTGATCACATTTAAAACTTATATACTTTTAATTTTTTCTATATTGTACTGCTGTAATTACTCTGAAAACTACCTCAAGATTACTGTTCATGTTCTAGAATATGTTAGGCATGTCAGATGTGAATTTTGGGATGTTACATGAATCCCTTTGCATAATACTGAAAATTGAGCTTAAACTCTAATTGTGTTTGTTGTCCTATCATTGGGATCAATTTATGTTGTTTGTTGAATATCTGGAGATTTACATGCCTAAATAAAGTGATTTTTAATATTTTGAAAATTAGAGGCATAGAAAAATAACTTTGTAGAAGGCCACTTTAGCTAAAAATATCATTTTATAGGTTTAAAAGAGCATGCAAACTAAACCTGAAAATCTGCCTTTAGAATGTTTAGGGAGGAATGAACCTCATGGTTAGGACCAATTTTGCCAACAACCATAAACCAGTCCAAAATCAAAATTACACCTATTTCATGGTTAGTACATATTAAGTAATGACCGTTGCCCTCTCCCATTTCTTCCTAAACTTTATTTTTAGATCCTAAATGAGTATTGAAGTTTGTCTAAACCTTCCTAAACATCCATAGAGCATTCTAAACATAAAAATAATGATAAATTGTGAAATTAAATATGTGAGAAACATATTGACATATCAGAATAAAGTTAAAATATATTATATATGTACACTTAGTATGTTAAATGGTTGGAACGTGTAATAACATGTTCGAACACAAGATGCAAAGAAGATATAAATAGTTGTATAAATGCTTAAATATATTATAGTTAGGAAATGTAAACTTATATGAATGTTTAAAATTGTAATAATGCATTAATATTCAAATTTATTAAGGGATGCTTGTACATGTATGCATGTACACTAAACAACTAGATTATACGAATTACAAATGAGTACATACCCATCTAAACATGCAAAGATATATATATACAAGCATGTAAAGAAGTTAGTTATATTTTTACTAGATTTTCATATTAACCCTATGAATGTAAGTTAATGTACTAGAATACAAGAGTTGCATGATGACATATGAGATTGAACATGTATTAATATGTAGATGTTCTAATGAAATGATACATTAAAGTGCTAGTAGTTATATAATTGATTCTAATGCACGAAAATAAGATGTACTAGATTATAAAGGTATATAGAAATGAATGAATATGCATATGATTCCTCATTTCTAAATACGTTCAAGCTATAGATAAATAAGACATTAAAGGGAAAAGTAAAGAAGTTAAAATAAAGAATTACAATTGCCTGTACTTATGTCTAGGTTGTGGATAGATAAGCATTCCTATAAGGATATATTGCAGCTGCTATATGTTCGACTCCGTTTGGGTCCCTGTGATTTGATCCCTTTTGGGTCCTATGATTTGACCTCGTTTGGGTCACTTGCCGACACTATTTTGATCTGTTTGATTGGTCTATAGTATAGATTTGATCCCATTTGAGTTTATAGCTTGATACCTTTAGGTATCCTTTCATACTTTCAGGTATTTTAGTATCGCCCATATCCACACCCTAAAAAACGGTGCAAGTTTAATACAAGATATAAGTAAAATAATGTGAATAACAATGTGACAGAGATGATATGATATTTTATGGCTTGACTTAGATATTACTTTCCATGAATTTATACATAGTAAATGAGAAACACGAGATTGGATGAAACTATATGTAAGCATGAAATTTTATGATAGTAAAATATCATATGTGTGTGTTTATCTAATACTTTCTTCACTTAAGGCCATAAATTATATATGAATATGTAGGATTACTTGATGGTTCATCAGTAGTCATGCTACGAATGTATATATTCTTTGTAATCACATGTTACATATTCAATATCGAATAATCGATATGTGAATCATGCTTAATTTAAGATTAAAACAATCATTGTAAACATGGGTTTTTCAAACATGAACTTATAACTTATATATATATATATATATATATATATATATATATATATATATATATATATATATATATATATATATATATATATATATATATATATATATATATATATATATATATATATATATATATATATATATATATATATATATATATATATATATATATATATAGTTAATTCAAGAGTTAAGTATAAGTTACTATAATTATGCATTAATATACTAGAGGGTAGGCAAGAAATACAAGCACTACAAGAAAATTAGCAAATAGCAACCAAATTTGTTGAATTTCCGTTGCTAATTTTTATTAGCAACGGAAAATAGCAACGAAACATTCGGTTGCAAATTTGACGGTATTTTTTGCAATGGAAATTATTTTTCGTTGCTAAATTTAGCAATGGATTTTCAATTTCCGTTGCTATTTTTACCAACGGAATTAGAATTTCCGTTGCTATATTTACCAACCGAATAGAAATTCCATTACTATTTATAGCAATCGAATTAAAGTTTCCGTTGCTAAATTGAGCTAGTATTATAAAAAACTTACGACGGAATTATCGTCGCTATTCCGTCACTAAAGTATTGTCGATTTTTTGCACAAAATTTATGCAAAAGCCTATATTCACCAATTGAAATAAAAGTGCACCTACAATTCAATCAAAACAGACCCCAAAAAACATAAATTCTAGAACATGAACAGATAATTTTTCATTTCAATTTGAATTTTAAAGTAAGAACATGAACACAAATGATTTCAGATGTTATAAAATTAATGATGAAAAGCATTACCCTAGAAGGCTCATAACAAGGCATTCAAACTTCCATGACCCATTTAACAACATAAGCTTGCTTGACAGAATTTTCAGGTTATCGGTCCCGATCACCATTCAGGTTTCTAAATGTTGTGCGGACACTATATATAATGTTGACACCAATAGACATCCACCTTAAATTTTCAAGTTATATGATTAAATCTTATGGGAGCTTCTTCTATCATTAGCTTGTACCTGCACTCGATTCAACACCTTCTTTCCCATTACTCTCTGGAGTTCCAAGTCACTGCTTGTTAATTGCACTAGAAAGAACAATGCCAGATGCATTCATTGCAGAGAAGTCTGATCGGCTAGGCATTTCTTCGGCTGCTTCAATTTCAACCCACTTACTAGTTTCATGCTTTCTCTTTCACAAGTTATTGAACCTCATGCAAGCATCTCTGTTGAGATTGAAGAACAAAACTAAATTAGACATTATTCTAATCGACATGCAAATTTTGGTACGTATCGGTAGATAGAGAAAATAATATCCAATTTCTTAAAGAAAAGAGAGAGAAGAGGCAGAAGATAGAAAGAAATAAAGGAAGTGACATCTTATGTTACCACAAGGCTGATAAAACATACATCTATGTTCTACTCATAGTAAAGGAAATGTGAGCAAGAGATACATACCATTATTTCCTCACAATCAGCAATGAAATAATTTGGAGACAATTTCGTAATCTCAAGAAAATGCTCCTAAAGCAAAAGAGCAGAAAGGTCAACTGAATATTGGATTTTTTAGGGTTCTCAACAACTAGATTATTTCTAAAATAAAGCCTCTATTTTAGGAAGCAACACACTGCATCAAATATACACAAACCAAAGTATCTATAAATGTGAAAATAGCGTACAAAAGGAGGGAAGAAAAAAACTGTAGTTTTTCATAGATTACATATATATGCATTATGAAATTTGCAAGGTGGCATGCTCTACTATAATCAAGAGAGAACTTTTTGCTTCAAGATATGCCTCGGAAGGTACTGGTGAACAGCCAAATATGAAAACTCACTATCCACCATTACAAGTTGACATCGTGAACAGAAAATTATAAAGTAGCCTACCAATATTTGGTAAATGCCACACTTTGGGTGCAGCCTTGAATGCATAAACAAGAGATCAAAGGTTGGAAATAATCCAGCACGCTGTAAAGTAGAAGTTGATCAGATCAAGAAACAGGAAACATCATAGTAGCATGGCATAAAACTACCATGTGCGAAATAGTTTGACAATTCGTCAACACCTCTAGAATAGGTGAAGGGGATTCAAGTGACGAGTGAAGCAAGGGCAGATCATCTGCAGACAGATAAGTCACTTCTCCAACTAGAAATTTTGAACCATATCTACCAGCTCTCCCTACAGTTATAATATATACTAATGTTGGAAACTGATAAAACACGTAAAAACCAAATAATTGAAAAACCAATAGAATAACTAAAATGCAAATGTCAACAACACAGCTGATTATAACACAACACTGCAGCATGTGACAACAAAATGTGACTGGAAGCCTCAACAACCACTAGCTATTGCTGAATTAAGGGGATGACGTTAAAGTCTATTCGTGACCAGCTATTTAAGGTTTTATTGATCCCCTTACACCACATCATATAATTCTAAACTTGCAAGAATTATTATTATATAATAATATCCGAAACAAAATCACAGTATGATTGCCAGGAAAGGAAAATAGAAACTCCATAGTTAACCAAATTGACAAGCCCCCTTCCTTTCTCGGTTAAATTTCAAATTGAATAGGCTATTTATAGCAAGGCCTCGATGAAATAATGCCTTTAACATGAAAATAAAAGTACCTGCAATTTGTTTAATCTCTGATACTATTAGATCCCTCAACTCCACCCCATCAAACTTTTACATTGTAGAAAAAATAAAAGTACCTACAGTTATTGAAATTAACACCAATAAAAATATATATACAAGATGAAAGAGTCAGTTAAGTTACCTACAAATTAACTTACACCTAAGGACTTGATTTTTTATTTTATGCCTTAATTCTGCATTTTCTGCCATTTAAAAAGGACATTCCCTGTCATGGTCACTATGCTTCCTTACCCTAGAGGGTAGGAGATGGTTATTGTGGCCATAAGCAAAATTAGCATGCTAAAAACATATATCAGCACCGTAACTCCGATTCATGTCACTAAAATAATAATAATAATATCTTTAAAGTTTCTCAAAGGAGAAATACATGGAAGAAGAAGAAGAAGAAGAAGAAGAAATATCCATAGGGAATTAGTAATTTTGTTAAAAAGCAGTTCTGCATACCAAAAAAATAAACAAATAAATAAAGGGAAAAATGTTATAACAGTAACCCTTGCAATTTATGTTAACTGTTCCTTCTCAAACCCTCAAGTAGTCACATTAGATAGACAGGGGATCACTACATATATTTACAGATACACCGGTGTGTATGATGTCAAAACCAAATAGTTGTAAGATTTAATCTAATGTTGAAATCGCATATAGTAACAGTATCTTGACAAAGTAAACAAAAAATATTGACCAAAAACACAGCAACCAATTATGTTACCTTGACTTTATCACCAGTTAACTTGAGAATATCTTCAATTAGAGGAACAACTGCTGGATCTCCACAAAGGTGAAGTTCATTAGCGGAAATTCCCAAAACCGCATGTGTAAATGAGAAACCCCTTGTCTTACAACCCAACATCCGAAGAAAATCCAGTCAAAGAATTCGAAAAACTCAACAGGAACTAAATGTTAAACTCAGTACTCTTTAAAAAAAACAACCTTTTTTCCCCACTGAGTTGATCAATGCATTGAATCATTTTGTGCAATTTTCACCTCTCATACCAATATATAATATGTATTATTTTTGGAGCATATAGACTAGGATTTGTTTGGGGAATCTTCCCAATGACTAGAGAAAGGTTAAATGTCCTTTTCAATGAAGAGATAACAAAATTAGAACCAGACTAGCAATATCAAAAAACAAAATAAATGCAAACACATTTGAGAACCAGGCATATGTCCCAACCATAATTGTAGCAGAATATGAATATTTCACTTCTTTGGCTGATCTAGAATTTTTCTGAATCGGAGGATGACAAGACTAACTGAGGTTATTTCAAGAAAACGAGTATACATTTCATTATACAGGTTACAATTTTGCATATCAAATGATTTACATGAAATAATTTTCAATTAGATCCAGCAATGTACCTGAATTTCATCAACAACAGCACAAGCATAGTCAAAGGCTAAATCAGCCATTTCAACTGTCACAGCCTTGTGCTTTGCACCTTCAACTTCCTCTATCTCCTGACCTGTTATTAGGTCACAATGAACTTGTGATTTGTTCAGCCTTTTTGCAACCTACCAAGCCAACAACCACAAAGGACCACAATATATGCCTATCAAGTGATAAAGCCAATGCAAATTGCTCAGCAATATGTTTATCATTATATTGGAATATCATGGGAAAAGGCAGTAATACTATACCAAAAGAACTCAATTCTAGCGCTTCAGAGCCTGATGTGTTTTACCACTATTTGTGGGACCAATATGCAGAAAAACCTTACGCTGCTTCCTTCGAGCATTGGGATACCAGGAATGAGGACAACTAAATAGGCCAATAACGCTGTCAATAGGATGATAACCAGAGAATTCTTGATTAATACATATTTGTATAACATGTAGCTATGGAAGAGCACAACCAAATCAATGAAGAAGATAACCTTAACCAAAATATATAAGTATATATAGATTTACAAGTCAAATTCTGGATGCTAATCAAGCCACTAGAAACCATTAAATTTTAAAAATAAATAATGTCCAAAATGAAAAAGCACAAAGCCTCATAAAAATCATAAAGGAGTTCTTACGTCAAGTCTGTAAAATCAATCTTTCTAGCATTATTACCATTGCTGTAATGTCTCAACATATAGCAAACACTAACCAAAACTCCAAGCTTCGATTCCTCATGCAGCTTAAAGGGATTGACATTGTCTGCCAAAAATTCCAAAGAATCAAAAAGTTCATGAGTAATGGAACCATCAAGAATCCATTACATCATCTAAGTCAAACAAGAGTTAACAGTTGCAACCTCCTTGACACAAGTTATTGTTGCATATTTGCACTAGAGTTCTAATCCCTTTAGGAGAGTCCTACTCCCCAAAAGAGAGATTTTAACCACAATATAAACTCCTAATCCTATTAAGAAAATACATTTTTAACTATAAATTCACTTAATTTCCAATAATTCCATTTTTCCCCAATTAATCAAAACTCTAAATATAAAATAAATCATCTCTAGCTCATATTTTCACCATAAATCAATAATTAAGAGTGAATACATGCTTACCCAATTAAAGAGAGAGAGAAGCAACACAAAAAGAAGATGGAGTGGAGGAAGAGCCAAACCCACTTTGCTGCCATGCAAGGAAGAGGAAGAGAAAAGAAGAAGAAAAGAAGAAGAAGAAAGAGGAGGAGAAGGAGGAGGCGACGACGGCTGCTGGCGGCGACGGAGACGGTGGTGGTGGCCGGACCGAGAAGAAGAAGGGAAGTGGGAGGAGGAGGCGTCAGGTTCTTTGGGACCAAGCAAAAAGGAACTAATTTGGTTCCTTAAAAATTAAGAGAAATCAAATGGCCAAAACAACGTAGTTTTGGCCAAATGTCCCTCTTGGTCCTCCATCTTTACTCTAATTACAAATCGACCCCAAAACTTTTTAAATCTTTTTAGTAACACTCAAATTTAATTATAAATCCACCACAAATTATTTTATATTTATAGTTTTTATCAATTTTATATACAATTCGGGTTAATCCAAAAATTGGGGTATTTATAGACAAGGACAATTATGTAAATAATTACAAAATTAGGGATTTTTCATTTAAAATGAACATTTAATTTAGCAACGGAAAATTATTCCGTTGCTATTTTAGCAACGAAATTCAATTTCCGTTGCTTTTTTTGGACCCAAAATTTTTACGCCTCTTTGGGACCAAATTACCAATGGAAATGAATTCTATTGCTAAATAGCAACGGAATATTGTTTTCGTTGCTAATTTAGCAACGGAAATTAATTTTCGTTGTTATTTTTTAACCCAAATTTTTTTCACCTATGGGACCAATATACCAACGGAAAATTTATCCGTTGCTAGCTAATTTAGCAATGGAAATTAGCAACAAAATTTTTTTTGTTGCTATTTTAGCAATGGATTTCGTTTTTCATTGCTATTTTAGCAACCGAAATAAAATTTTGTTGCTGTTTAGCAACCGAATATAAATTCGGTTGCTATTTTCATTGAAAGTGAAATTTAGAAACAGAATTAGATTTTTGTTGCTATTTTTCATCCCAAATTTTATCCGTCACTTGTTGCTGCCTTAATTAGCAACGGAATACCAATTTTGTTGCTAATTTTCGTTGCTAAATAATGGCGCCAAAAATTCCCTTCACTTTTAGCAACGGAAGCTAACCAAATATTTTTTCGTTACTAATTTTATAAAGTTCAACCAATTTTAGCAACGAAAACTATTTTTCGTTGCTAAATAGCAACGGAATTGTGTTTTCGTTGCTAAATTAGCAACGGAATCTATTTTTCCGTTGCTATTTCCAGATTTTCTTGTAGTGAAGATTGACTTAATAGTGATAAACAAATTAAGACTATCAATAAATGCATATGGTATATAGGATAATAATAGCCAAGTAACATGAATATTTGCATGTTATAGAATCATATTAGTAGAATATATGCTTCGAAAACTAACTAATTAAGCTTAATCGCTTAAGAACAACTATTATAATTCAACTGTAAATTTAGCTTATATGACCTTATATACTAAATAAGTACTTTAATAAGTAATCGAATGAGATAGGCATGTGACAAACCAAGATGATTAAAGATTTTGGTGAAGATATAATGATTGTGCATAATAGAGTAAGTTGCATAATGTTTTGCAATGTTATGAACATATTATTTATGGATATTTTCTTATTATATGCTAATTGTACACTCATATATGTGTATGTTATCAACGACATCTATGAGAGGTCATCTTTATGATTTATGTTCCCCACTAAGCTGTATAGCTTAGAACGGGAATTTATCCGTGTAGGTACATAAAGCTTGGACTTTTCCAAGGATAAGATCTACAGCAACAAGGCCAACATTAGGGATAGGAAGAAACAAAGTAGGGAATTTTTATTTTGTCTTTGTCACTATGAATGCCATAATGTACCATGTAAATTGCATTGTAAAGAAAAAATGGTATCAATGTAAATTGATCAAGTGTTTCCTTTTATATGGACTCTCGTAATGTGTTGATGTACATACATAAATATTGTAAGCTAAAATATCAATTATGCAAATGGCTTACTGCATATTCAATTACATGCAAAATAGTACTTTTGATGATAGGTGATAGAAGAATTTAGGATAGTCTTTACATTCATGTTACAAAACACTTACACTTATGGTAACAGTCTCATGCATTCAGGAGTATTTCAATATCGTTTATTACATACACTTACAATTTCACTAGAAAAACTAGCATTACACTTGGACACAAAAGGCATTTATACTATTAATCACTTATCAACAATTATCAGTTCAATCACTTTTATTACCTGAATTTCCATAAATGGTGGATATGGGTACAAACATTGGATACTGTCGAGCAATATCGAACACTTGAGATATAATAGTTTCAGGTCACTTGATACCAATAGGTATCAAAACACTAGTTACCTTCCGATGCCAACACTAGTAGTTGCAATTACGATCCCCTTTATAGGCATGCTTATCTATTCACTACTATGTAAAATTTAGGCTTCAATAAGTCATTAACCACTTAGGAATATCACACTTCATACACTTAGAACCATTGCATCAATACACTTAGTAGAGCATGCAATCATATTACAATATCATGTTATTCATATTTACTTACATTGGAGATACAATATACTATGCTTATAATTACTCAATTATACTTAAACATAGTTATCAATTATCTTGTTAACATGAAATACTATACATATCATTAATCATGTTCATTTTGTAATGCCCTCTCTTATTATCATTTAAAATACTTATTATTTTATTAAAATTACTGGTACAAAAATACATTTATACATCTGGCATACATTACATTTAAAGTACAATTACAATTTAGTTCATTACATACATGTTCAAATCTTTTACATTGTACATTTACAAATAAATATTACATTATCAAAGTTAACTCTCACTCGACATCCTTCTAGTGGCCTGCAGATGTTGACTCTAGCAAAATCACTTCCTCACACTTGAGTACCTATACGGGAAAACACCCGTGCTGAGCAATGGCTCAGTGGAGAGTAAACAGTACAATTGACTTCTTGTCGAAGTTGCAAACATAAGCAATAGAGCATGCCAATACATATAACATAATAACATATCACTCTTATTCAATATGCATTAATCACACTCAATAGCAATTATACACTCACTAACAATTGCAATACAGTTTTTCACTCACACTTCAATATTAGTTTTACACTCACATTTCATTATTCAATGTCAATCATTAACATTATCATTAACTATAATAGTACACTTCAATATTCACTGAAAAGCACTAACATTATTATCAAACACTAACACTAAAATAGGACCATGTAATACTTAAATTATTTGTCACTTATCACTATTCAATATTCGGATCACTTTCATTGCCTGAATTCTCATAAATGGTGGATATAGGTACAAACACTAGATATTGCATTAGAGAAATAAAAGTCTCGGTTCACTAGATACCCAAAGGTATCCAACACTACACTAGCCACCTTCCGGTGACAACATTACACTAGCCACCTTTCGGTGACAACACTACACTAGCCATCTTTTGATGACAACACTACACTAGGAGCTGCGATCACTATCCCCTTTATAGGCATGCCTATCTATCCACTATTATGTGAAATTCAGGCTTATAAGTAGTCTTTAATCACTCAAAGTTATCACACTTGATAAAACTAGATTCATAGGGATAACACACCAAATAAAGCATGCAACAAAATCACTAAACAATAACTTCGTTTACATTCAACATCAACATTAATATAAGTATTATTATTTGTCATGCAATTAGTAACATTATACTTACCATTTATCATGTTCACTCTCATTCATTACATGTACATTTTATTGCACACTTTTACAAACATAACACTAACACATTCAAAAGATTATGCAATCATTTTACTATCCCATGTAACTCATATTCATTATTTTTATAAATTTTTCATATAATAAGATTTAACATTTAATCCTATTTCACTATTTCGTTAGGCTTTACACTAACTTATTTTGCTTATTATTCTTATTTCTTTTTCTTAACACACTCTAAAAGCATATAGGAAGGCTTAATCATACTTTAATAATAGTTTGAAACTTTAAAATCAAGTTTAAGAAAAATAGGGTCACAGTTACTACCAAATTCATGATAACCGTGACCTAGCTGCATTTTCGGGTCTGGACTACGCTAAACTACCTCACGGTCATTACCGGATGAGTAATAACCGTGTTCTACACTTTTTAAAAGGGTCACGGTTACTATGAAATGCCTAGTAATCGTGAGATAGGGTGCATTTTGGTTCTGGACTGCCTCATGATTGCTATGAAACTCATAGTAACCGTGATGCCTAAAATCGCTCAAAGACAGAATTTCTGTCTCAACTTCTTTACCATTTTTGACCCAAAAAACGTCATTTTCAGGGAAAGTGGTCTTCTACAAAGTTGTTCCACTATGTCTCTAGTTTCTAGAACATAAAAATCACTCAAATATGACTTCTAAAACTCAATATATTCACTAAAACCCGAAGACTACTCTCTTGAGATGGACAACAGGGATCTGTCCACTTCAAGTTCATTTTCGGACACTCTAGAGATATATTTAGGTCCTAGTTTCTTCTACAAAGTTGTAGATCTAAATCCTATCTTTCATATACAACTAGAATCACATCAATCGGACCTCTACAACAAAAGTTATACCCTTTTTACTAAGACTAGTTCATGTGAACCAAAAACATATTTTCATCAACTCACTTTCTAAGCACAAATCATCTTCCTCATGCACTCTACATTCAAATATTCACTCAAAAATCAACTATAGATCATCCAAATCATATAGAGAAATTTATTTCAACTAAAAACACATAAAACAATAATATAACTCCCAAACCTTATTAGGGCACCAAAGTTCCTCTCTTTCTATCTCTCTTTCTCTTGCTCTTCATCTCTACCATCTTCAGTATTTTTCTCTACTTGGAGCAGCATCTTCGTGGACTTGAGGAGAGAAAAAGATGAGAAAAACCAAGGAAGATGAACAAAACTTTTTATTTTCCTTTTGTGGCCAAATATGGCCGGCCAACTAAAAGAAAGAGAGAACAAATCCTCTTCTCTCTTTCCAACTTTACAAATGCTTAATTCCCATAGGTTCTTTAAAAAAATCTTACACAATTTCACTTTAGTCCCTCTTTAAACTTATATCTCTCCTTTTAATCTCTCATCTTTCTTTATTTCTATTTTTGCCACAATTCTTTTACTTGATCTTTTCAATTAAGTCCCAACATTGAAATTTTCTTTTAAGTAACCACAAAATCAATCATTGTCTTATGCGAAATGACCATCTACCCCCTTTTAGGGTATCATTAGGGGTATTACACATTTACCTTCATTAATTGTATAAATTCTAAGCTTATGTTCCTATAACTTTATTTTAACAATTTTTTATGCTCTACACTTATTTCATGTCACATATTACTCTTGTTTTTATGTTTATAACACTCTAAATGTGTTTGAAAAGGTTCGGGTATGCTTTGGTGATAATTCAGAACCTAAAAGTAAATAGGGTAAGGTCACGATGGCCAATGATATGTGTTAACCACGAGATAGGTGTAAATTTGGTTCTAGACTGGCTCACGGTGGTTACCAAATGGGTGCTGACTGTGAGGTCCATTCTGTCTTAAGAATCCTAAAGGTAGATTTCCAAGTGCAGCTTAGGTGCTATTTTAAACTTAGTAAACGACGATTTCAAGCTAATTAGTCTTCTAGAAAGTTCTTCCTCTATATTTCTAGTTTCTAAAACATTAACAATCACTCAATTATGACATCTAGATTTCAAGATATTTATAAAAAATACAAACTACTCCTAATGGCAGGGCAATAGACATCACTCAAATTTAAGTTAAATTTTAAGGGCTCTAAAGACATATTTAGATCTTGGTTCCTTTTACAAAGTTGTAGATATATGTCTTATCTTTAATTTCCAATGAAAATCACCTCAATTAGACATCTATAAAGGGAGTTATGCCATTTAAACTAAAACTGGTTCAAGTGAACCTTAAGCCAATTTTCACTATGCCATCCTTTAAGACACAAATCACTCTTTTCATACATCTATTTATTATATATGAACTCCAAAATCAAATATAGTTCTATTGTAATGCATTTATAGCCCTAGATCAACATGGATGCATATAAATGAAATAGAAATCCCATACCTTATTGAGGCACCAAAATTACTTTCTTCAATCTCTCTTTCTCTCTCCTTTTATTGCTCTTACTCTTATTTCTATATAGGATAAATAACATATATAAATACCCATTTAAACTTTTCAAATTCAATTCTTTTCATATGAAATAAATAGAAGAGGAAAAGAAGAAGTTATTACCTTTAATTATCTATCCACTAAATTCTATCTTCACCAAACTATACTTGAGTTTAGGGGTTGTTTAGGGAGAAGAATAACTAAAATAGATCTTTCCTCTAGAATGGCCGGCCACTTCCTCCTTTTTATACCCAATTCTCCACACTTCTTTAAATCCCTACAATTCTCTGGAGTTGTCTATATGTCCTCTTCTTATTAGCCAATTATTTGACCAACCCTAATTTGCACTTACACCCTCATTTTCTTTTAACTTCTCAAATTTGACACATTTTTTATAATTGGGATTTCAATCAAGTATATATTTCATATCTTCTCAATACATACATATGCCCTTCATACCTTTAATATACCATTTTTTCCTTCACTTTTTCATTAATTCTGATTACATACAGATTGCATAATTGACAATTCTTTTACACTGAACCCTTTTCAATCTCTCTTTTCACTATACACTAATCCTATTAAGGTATGTTTTATGACCTTACATTTTTTTGCCTCTTAAAATAATTTCATCCTCGAAATTCATACTTGTGCCATATATCAAATCTCATCATTTGCATTCTTATAACTCTATCTTTATCCCATTCAAACTCTATCCAATACTATCTCATATCTCTTTTTGCTTCTTATATTCCCTGCTTTATCATACTTAGATTCTATGTAGCTCCATCTCTTTATAGTAGTAACATTTTATCACTATCATCACTACACTCAATGTATATCTTGTTAGTTTTCTTTCTAGTTGGGGCCTATGCATATGATTTGATGCTCTTCATATCTTATCATATGATGCTGATGCAATATTATGAAAGAATGATGATTTCTTGTATGTAATAGGATACAAATATATGATTTTGTGTATCATAGATGTTTATCCTATCCCATGCTATGAAATGTGTAATCAATTGCCGACACTATTAAGGAGTCACTGACGGATACACATAACACCATACCTAATATGAATTCACTTTCATACAAACTTCATATAAAGATTAGGTAGTCCTGTAAAATTTACACAAATCCCTTTTTCGTACTTTACTATCTATCAAAAGATAGGAACATCTACACTAACCTTTGCACTAACACTAGATTTACACTTTTAACTATTCCATCATACTTTCACTAGGATAAAATTCCATCTTTACCCTATTCAAGACAACATCTGCTTTAAGGCCACAACACTATATAAAAATACATGTCTAATAATTTGTCTAATACCTTATTATCCAGAACCGCTTAAACCTAGGCTCTGATACTATAATGTAATACTTGTTCTAATTACCTTTTTATTTACATATTACATTGTTAAACTATTTGTAAAAATACAAAAATGCACATATAAATTTAACATGCTTAAAGTATACTTACAAATTAGTTCATTATATGTAGTCCAAATCTTTTACATTGAACAAATACAAGGAATAACTCTACACTAACATCAGTTTTTACTTGCTTTACCCTTCAGTGGCCATGTAGATGTTGACTTGAAAATGACACTTCTACCTTATTCCTGTGTACCTACATAGAAAGAACATCCATGTTGAGCAATAGCTCAGTGGGGAGTAAAACAATACAATCGACTTCTTAACAAAGTCTCAAATACAAATATGTAATATGCCAATGAACATTACATAATAGCTCTTAATAATTAGCATAATTATCATGTCATAGTTCACATACATTCACTATAATAGTGTTAAATATTAAACAATACTTCAATAAAATTTTTTAGTTACACTAACATTATTTGTAAGAGACATTGGCATTACAATGAAGCACTTAAAATATTCACTCTATTGATCACTCATCATTATTCATTAATCAATTCACTTTCATGTTACAAAACACTTACACTATGGTAAAGTCTCATACATTCATGAGTATTTCAATATCGTTTATTACTTACACTTACAATTTCACTAGAAACACTAGCATTACACTAGGACACAAAAGGCATTTGCACTATTAATCACTTATCAATAATTATCAGTTCAATCACTTTCATTACTTGAATTTTCATAAATGGTAGATATGGGTACAAACACTAGATACTGACGAGCAATATCAAATACTTAAGACATATTAGTCTAGAGTTACTTCATACCAATAAGTATCAGAACACTAGTCACCTTCCGATGACAACACTAGACACCTTTTAGTGCCAACACTAGCAGCTACAATTATGATCCCTTTTATAGGCATGCCTATCTTTCCACTACTATGTGAAATTCAGGCTTCAATAAGTCATTAACCACTTAGAAATTTCACACTTCATACACTTAGAACCATGCCATCAATACAATTAGTAGAGCATTCAATCAGATTACCATATCATGTCATTCATATTTACTTACACTAGAGATACAATACAACATTCTCATAACTACTTAATTATACTTTAACATAGTTATCAATTATCTTGTTAACATGAAATACTATACATATCATTAATCTTGTTCATTTACATTCATTAATTGTACAAATTCTATGTTTATGTTCCTATGACTTTACTTTAATAATATTTTATGCTCTACACTTATTTCATTTTACATATTGCTCTTGTTTTTATGTTTATAACACTTAAAACATGTTCAGGAAGGTTCGAATATGCTACGGTGACAATTCGAGACCTAAAACTTAAGTTTTAGAGGAAACAAGATAGGGTCATAGTGGCCAATAATTTGTGTTGATTGTGAGATAGGTGCAAATTCAATTCAGGACTGGCTCACGATGGTTACCAAATGGGTGCTGACCGTGAGGTCCATTCTATCTTAAGAATTCTAAAGGTAGATTTCCAAATTCAACTTGGATGTTATTTTAGACTTAGTAAAGACAATTTCAAGCTAAGTGGTCTTCTATAAAGTTCTTCCTCTATGTTTCTAGTTTTTAAAATATTAACACAATCACTCAATTCTACCTCTAGATCTTAAGATATTCACAAAACATCATAGACTGATTCCAATGGCAAGGCAGTAGACATCACTCAAATTTAAGCTAAATTTCAAGGGCTTTAAAGGCATATTCAGGTCTTGGTTCCTTTACAAAGTTGTAGATATATGTCTTATCTTTAATTTTCAACTGAAATCACATTAATTAAACATCTATGGAGGGACTTATTCCTTTTACACTGAAAATGGTTCAAGTGAACCTTAAGCATATTTTCACTATGTCATCCTTTAAGACACAAATCACTATTTTTATGCATCTATTCATCATATATGAACTCTAAGATCAAATATAGTTATATTACAATGCATTTATAACCCTAGATTAACATGGATGTATATAAATGAAATAGAACTCCCATACCTTATTGAGGCACCAAAATCACTTTCTTCAATCTCTCTTTCTCTCTCATTTTCCTTGCTCTTACTCTTCTTTCTATATAGGATAAATCACATATATAAACACCCTTTTAAACTCATCAAATTAAATTCTTATCATATGAACTAAATAGAATAAGAAAAGAAGAAGTTGTTACCTTTAATTATCTATCCACTAAATTCTCTCTTTTCACCAAATTATACTTGAGTTTAGGAGTTAGTTTGGGGTTGTTTAGGGAGAAGAATAGTTGAAATGGGTCTTTCCTCTAGAATGGCTAGCCACTTCTATTTTTTATTCCCAATTCTCCGTAATTCTTGAAATTCCTACAACTCTCTAGAGTTGTCTACGTGTTCTCTTCTTATAGGTCCATTATTTGACCAACCCTAATTTGCACTTACAACCTTCTTTTCTTTTAACTTCTCAAATTTGCAATGTTATTAAAATTGGACTGGATAAAGAACCGATAAGGCTGGAGGTTCATGGTTCGATCGGTTCAACCGGGATTAAGTGAATTTTTTATTTTTAAAATATTATCAATTATTATAATTTTATAAATACTATTGTATAAAAATTAAAAAAATATTCATAAAACATTAAATATATGTCACAAATATCTTAATAATAAGTTGCAAAAAATAATTTCAATTTTATTATTACAAGTGATTAATTATGAATTTTTGAATATCATATGTCAGAAACATAAAAATACAATCATATCATGAAAAAATTTCTTATGTAGATGGAGTACTAACGAAGCAAATACAAAAAACATTAACCTTGCATATATGAGTATAATTATATTTAATTATAATAAATCCAAATAGATAATAAGTATATTAAATTATTAAGTGAAATTTTTAGAATTTAAAATACTAATTTTTCTAAATAAATAAATAATGATATATATATATATATATGTGTGTGTGTGTGTGTGTGTGTGTGTGTGTGTGTGTGTGAGTGAGTGTGTGTGTGTGTGTGAAAATATACAAAAAATTATGATTTTTTACACTTTTTAGATAAAAATCCAATTTGTCCAATTTTTCGGTTCAATTCAGTTTTTTCGGTTAAATTTGATTTTAAGTAGTTAAATCAATCGGTTGGTCTATCGGCTCGTGATTAAATTGGTTCAACCGTCAGGTCCGATTTTAATAACATTGCAAATTTGACACGTGTTTATAACTGGGATTTCAATCAAGTCTTTATTTCATATATTCTCAATACATACATATGCCCTTTACAACTTTAATTTATCATTTTGCCCATCACTTTTGTATTAATACTAAGTATGTCCCGATTGCTTCATTAATAATTATTTTACACTGAACCCTTTTCAATATCTCTATTCACTATATACTGAACATATTAAGGTATGTTAAAGGGCCTTACAGACCCGATCCAATCCGGTCCAACCCGATTTTTGGTCTAAATTGAGATTTTTCGATCCAATTCGAGTTTTTTCATATTTGTAATTTTATGTTGGACCAACCTAGTTTTCTTACCGAGTTGTAATCTAATCAGTTCGACCATCTGGGTCAAACAGAGTTTAAAAACATTGGTTATATCACATTTCACCAAAAAATTCCCTTTATATCATCTAGGCATGTTCATAAGGCGAGGAATCTCCGTCCTCGATGGGAAACTGCCTCGAATGGGACAAAAAATTTTTAAAAATTTCCCATGTGAGGGTAGAGACGGAAAAAATATTTTTCGATTTTAGAATACAGGGTAGGGACAAGAATTGTGGTTCCAACCCTGAAATTTTTTCATCTCGAAATTTAATAATTATATTTATATAATTTAGTTTTAAATTGTATTTAATTTTAATTTTATCAATTTTTAAAATTTATATTAATTAGATTTGTGATTTAATTTATATTTTTTAATTATTAAATCTTGTATTGTAATTATAATTATTTGTTAAATATTATATTTTAGTTATAATTGATTTTTTCAAAAAAATAGTTTTGATTGAGGATTGAAATTCTTGTGAAGACGAGGGATCCCCGTGAAACGTGGACGGGAAAAAATTTTCCTCCAGTAATCCTACGTGGGCAAAAATTCCCCGTCCCTGCCCTTGAACATAGCAACATTTTTAGAATTTAAAATACTAATTTTTTCAAATAAATAAATAATGAAAATCTAATATTTATATAATTAGTATTTTAAATTCTAAAGATGGCACTTAATAATTATTAAGTGACATATTTAGAATTTAAAATACTAATTTTTCCAAATAAATAAATAATAAAAATTATATATATATATATGTGTGTGTGTGTGTGTGTGTGTGAAAATATACAAAAAAATATTATGATTTTTTACACTTTTTAGCCAAAAATCTGAATTTTTGGTTCAATCCGATTTTAAGTAGTTAAAACAACCGATTGACCTATCGATTTATGATTAAATTGGTTCAACCGTCGGGTCCAATTCGATTTTAATAACATTGCAAATTTGGCACATGTGTTTACAATTGGGATTTCAATCAAGTCTTTATTTCATATCTTCTCAATACATACATATGCCCTTTGCAACTTTAATTTATCATTTCGTCCTTCACTTTTGCATTAATACTGATTATGTTCCGATTGCATAATTAACAATTTTTTTATATTGAACCCTTTTCAATCTCTTTTTTCACCATATACTAAGTCTATTAAGGTATGTTAAAGGGCTTTGCAGTCCCGATCCAATCCTGTCTAACCCGATTTTTGATCTAACTTGAGATTTTTCGATCCAATTCGAGTTTTTTCATATTTCAAAATTTATGTTGGACCAACCTAATTTTTTTACCGAGTCGTGATCCAATCAGTTCGCTCGTCTAGGTCAAACCGAGTTTAAAAACATTGGTTATATCATATTTCACCAAAAACTCCCCTTTATATCATCTAGGGATGTTCATAGGCCGAGGAATTTCCGTTTTCGATGGAAAATTGCCCCGAACGGGACATATAATTTTTTAAAATTTTTTTCATGAGGGTGGAGACAGGAAAAAAATATTTTTTGATTTAGAATACGGGGCAAAGACAAGAATTGTGGTTCTAACCCTGAAATTTAGTAATTATATTTATATAATTTAATTTTAAATTGTATTGAATTTTAATTTTATCAATTTTTAAAATTTATATTAATTAAATTTGTGATTTAATTTATATTTTTTAATTATTAAATATTATATTTTAATTATAATTATTTACTAAATATTATATTTTAGTTATAATTAATTTTTTTAAAAAAAAGTTTTGATCAAGGACTGAAATTCCCATGAAGACTAGGGATTCCCGTGAAACGTTGATGGGGAGAAAATTTTCTCCCGTAATCCTACCAGAGCAGAAATTCTCCTTCCCTACCCTTGGACAGAGCAGTAAGCGGGGCACACATCTCCCGCGCCTGACCGTGATCAACCCTATCATCCAAGCAAAAATAAACAATTACTTTCCCTCGATTAAAAATCATACCCACCTAAATTCATCATCAATCTTAAAATCACAATCCTCTCGTCAAGTGACATGGACGGATAAGATTCTATGCTTTTTCAAGCATTTATTTATTTATTTTGATAGCTATGTTTTTTTTCCATTTATTGTTCCACCTCACGTAATCCGAACCCCAGTCTTCTTTTAAAAAATCCATGAAAAATCAAAGAAGACAAAATACAAAGAACACAAAGGGATAAAGAATTATATCTTAACAATCCGACGTGGCAAACCTCAAGATATCAAAGCCCCACACGTTGCAAGTATAGAAAGATCCTTTCCATCTCAGACCCCAACTGAGCATGTGGAAGCAGGAAGTGCCACGTTTTATGCCACTCAGTCCACACTTCTCCACGTGGCAGTCCATGGCAGGACAATGGAGATCGCGCGAAACACCAGCCTCTTATCAACAAATATGTCTCTCTCACTAGAATCGCCTTCTTTTCTATCTCTCTCTCCGGTTTTTGTTCGGTCTCTTTACATTTTCAAACGCCATGAACACTGTAGCTACCGCTGCTGCACTCTCTCTGCCACTTTCTTTTTGTAGATCATCTAAGCTTATCGCTAAAAAGGTACTTTCTTTTCGTTTCTTTATCTGCTCAATTTATCTGCGTAGTTATTATTTTTTCTTTTTCAAAAGTTTGGTACGATGATTTCTTGAAAGTTAATTTCTAGCTGAGATTGGGGCTTCCATGGCCCAAAAAATGCGTTCTTTAATATTTTTTTATGATAGCCTTATCTGGGTTCCAGCTGACCTTGATGGAAATTGGTTTGGTTGTATGATATGGGATTTTCAGTAGAATTTATTTGCTGGAGTTGCAGACTTTTTGAAAATTTTGGTTGAAGGGGATTTATACCTCAGAATGTGGTGGCTGTTGTCAATTTTAGCTAAAGTGATCTTTCTAATGGTGAATCTGGAGAAGTTATTGATTTGTCAGACTAGTTCTGGTAGATATTGCGGGTGCTTATTCCTTTGTTATTTGTTGTCTCTGAAAGATTCCAAGTGCTCGATAAAATCTATGAACTTTTAGTTGCTTTGTTGCTCTGGGTTGTCATTGACGTGTGTTTTCAGGGAGTTAAGGGAGGGTTTGGGGTAGTTGCTGTATTTGGGGACGAAGGTGGGCTGCTGGACAAGAAGAGTGCATGGGGTACCCTCTTTGATGTGGAGGATCCGAGGTCTAAGATGCCCCAATGTAAAGGCAAGTTCTTGGATGTGAATCAAGCTCTGGAAGTTGCTAGATATGACATACAATATTGTGATTGGCGAGCTCGGCAAGATGTTCTTACCATTATGTTACTCCATGAAAAGGTTGTAATTTCTTGGCTTGGTAAAGTTGTTTACTTATGGATCTTCTAATCAAGTTACTGACACCATGGTTTATTGTCTTGTTATTTTACATTCAGTAATGTGCAATGACCTTGCAATGTGTTGGATGTGGATTTGACTTCTCACCTTGTGAAATATGGCTGTAGGTTGTGGAAGTTCTGAATCCTCTAGCTCGTGAATACAAATCTATTGGCACATTGAAGAAGGAGCTCGCTGAGTTGCAAGAAGAACTAGCCCAAGCTCACCGACAGGTTAGCAAACCATCCATAATGAGATAGAAAATGTTATTAAATAATTTGCATGAACCAAGACATATTCCAAATATATGATGTGAAGAAAACCCCTTTGTCATTTTACCATCCAAGTGATACAATTTGTACCACTTTAAATTTCATCATGTCATATATCTGATCCATGAATAACAACAGGTTCATATATCTGAAGCAAGGGTTTCTACTGCTTTAGATAAACTAGCTTACATGGAAGCAGTGGTTAATGATAGGCTGTTACAAGATAGAAGCACATCAGAATCTGATCAAACGTCCCCTTGTCCTAGTACCTCTGCTCAATCTGTGGATACAATAAAGAGGCGATTGCCACGGAAAAGCTTGAATGTATCGGGCCCGGTTCAACCTTATCATTCCCAGCTAAAGAACTTCTGGTACCCTGTTGCTTTCTCGACAGATCTGAATGATGATACCATGGTAAGCTGCTCTTTAAATTCTTTGTGATTTATGTTTTATGCATGAAATACTTCAATTCCAGATGTCATGCCGATTTTCTCTTCTTATTATGATTGAAACTTGTCAGTTGTTGTACAGTAAATACTGCCACTGGTTGACACTATTTTTTCCCCCTTAAGTCCCTTTCTCTTCATTTTTTCCCTTGTTCATTAGGATATAGGCAGGGCTTATGGTATACCTGGCAATTCCCTTTGAGAGATTGAGAGAGGGTCTACTACTATGAAGCTTTTGCAATGATTAGCACTTCAATTATTTATAGATATCTTTGTTTCAGTTTTTAACCAATTTTGGTTTTTAGATTCCGATTGATTGCTTCGAGGAATCATGGGTAGTCTTCCGTGGGAAAGATGGGAAGCCTGGCTGTGTCCAGAATACCTGTGCACATAGAGCATGCCCTCTTCATCTTGGTTCAGTGAATGATGGTCGGATCCAATGCCCTTACCATGGTTAGTAGGAATTCAAAGAAATAAATCAAATATTATTTCCTTCACATGACATAGATCATGGCAAGAGTGAAGAGATTTCTAATAATTGAAAAGTTGAACAGGGTGGGAATACTCAACAGATGGCAAGTGCGAGAAAATGCCATCCACGCGACTACTCAATGTAAAGATAAAATCATTGCCATGTTTTGAGCAAGAAGGAATGATATGGGTATGGCCTGGTAGTGATCCTCCAGCTGCAAAGCTTCCTTCTTTACAGCCTCCTACAGGCTTTCAAATCCATGCTGAGGTGCATTTCTGTTGCATATAAATCTTTTTTTTTTTCCTTTGGGTGAATAATGAAACTTTTGTGAATATTTGCATGATAATACTGAAGAATATCATCTAACAAATGCTATGTCCTTGCATACGATAGATTGTCATGGAACTTCCAGTGGAACATGGGCTTCTTTTAGATAACCTTCTAGATCTAGCACATGCCCCGTTTACTCACACATCTACCTTTGCAAAGGGCTGGAGTGTACCCAGGTTTGTTCTTTTAATTCAATGTTGTAAGCACTATTATTTTGGAAGTAGAAGCAGGATTGGGATTTTGATGTGCATTTTAGTTGACACAGGCTTCCTCTCAAAATATGTAGTTCTGATGAAAATCTTTTATTCAATTTGTTTAATTCTCAGCTTGGTGAAATTCTTGACACCGGCGTCTGGCCTCCAAGGATATTGGGACCCCTATCCAATAGATATGGAATTTCGACCACCTTGTATGGTGTTATCAACAATTGGGATCTCGAAGCCTGGAAAGCTAGAGGGAAAAAGTACCGGACAATGTGCAACTCACCTTCACCAGCTCCATGTGTGCTTGCCTTCATCCAGACAGAAGACTAGGCTACTGTACAGAATGTCACTTGATTTTGCTCCTATGCTGAAGTATGTACCTTTCATGCACCATCTATGGAGACTTTTTGCTGAGCAGGTAACTAGATTGTTTTCTCCGCAAGGAGTTTTGAGTCTCAACTTTATAGATGAATTACTTGCTATGAACCATTACATCAAGGCCTCAGGCAGCTATGAAAAGTCACGAAAATGTGCAAGGCGACTTGATCAAACACCAATTTCGCAACAAGAAAGGCCATGCTTTGTCATGACTGGCCATAAGCATATGAGTTTTTTTTTTTTTTTTTCTGTTCAATATTTCTAACTTGGAAAGTTAAACAGGTATTGAATGAGGATCTGCGACTAGTAATTGGGCAGCAGGAGAGGATGCTCAATGGTGCAAATGTGTGGAATTTGCCAGTTACTTATGATAAGCTAGGAGTAAGGTACAGGCTATGGAGAGATGCTGTGGAGAGAGGAGAAAAGCAATTACCTTTCGTCAAATCAACAACGTAAACAGAATAAATAATTCAAAGAGGAATCTAACTTCTCTGGTACTTTACAAGTGTCAACCTTTCTCATTCTAACTTAACATCGATGGAGAAGGTGTGCAAATACTCGTCTACAAGCAGACAATGTTATGCGATTTGGCCTTTGGTTTCTACAAGGACATTCTTGAAGCGGAAACTGAATAATGGATCAAAGCTAAGAAATGAGCGTCCGTATACAAGTCCTTTCCTTTGCAAAGATTAGAGTAACTGTGCACTTCCTTTACTGATTTTGTGTACAGTAAAATCCATTTCTTTCAGCTTTTTGGGGGCTCTTTTAATGCCATTGAGATCACAATGATCATCGTTGCATCAAAAATTAAGGAAATTGGTGTTTTGTAGGAGGAAATTTCTTTTTGTATCGTAGTAAACATTATTTTTAGGGGAATTGCTACATTTTCTCTTTTAATTTGAGCAGAATTTAAATTCAAAGCATTTAACAAGTTCCGAGATTCCAATTTATCATAAAAAAAAAAAAATCAAAACATCAAATCCTTAATTCTCACTCACTATAGTGAAATTTACATAGCTTGCATTTTAGTAAAACTAACAGGAATTCAACCGAAATAGCAAGTGCAGTAAAACCAAATTAAAGAGACGACCCACAAAAAGGACAAAATCTGAACTCAGGCTCCATAACCCGGTCGCAGAAACAGCACCGCAAGCTTTCCGAAACGGCAGACGGAGGTAAAGGACCAGTCTTTGAATGTGGGAGAGAAAAAGATTGAGGAAACATGAGATTACAATTGTTACAATACATAGCGGGTTCTTTACCAGGCCATTTCCATACGGGAACAACGAAGATCTTGAGAACCTTCTCGTGCTCGACCAGATCAGCCATAGAGCCGCAGTTTATACACCTGCCCGCATCTAATTTTAGGACTCGACTGACCTGCTGTTCTACTCCGCCAGCGAAGAAGAAAAACATCTCTTTTAAAATTTTTGATCTTTATTGGTCTTTGATTTTTTCTCTCCTCACGCTGCCGGTATTTTGTTTTCGGGTTTTATCGAAGAGGAGTCGAGGGGTAGATTCTAGTGGACGGTTCTGGACTTTCTGGGTGGTTCCACGGCAAAATTTGGTTACGTGTCGATTGTAGCACCGACTGGTTCTGTTTTGGTGCTAATTGGGCGTGGGAAAAAACTAAATATTTTGTTAATTAAACAATCGAGGGAAATTTTTTTAAATAATTTTTTTTAAAAAAATCGAAATCTGTTATATATCAAAAAAAAATTAAAAAATAGGTTGTTGTGTGAAAACACAACACCCTGCTGCGTTTTCTTTTCAAATTGGAGCCTTCTTGGCAAGTTTGAAGATGTAACCCTCTGCTGCATTGTCTACGTAATCCACTTTGATGAAGACATAGCCCCGTGCTGCATTATCAATCCTGTGTCCCATATGCCCAATGATACAATTCAGTATTTTATTTTTCAATGTGTCAAATATTTTCGTTATCACCTCATTGAAAATTAAAACATCGAGAGCCTATATAAATTTTGGATAATAAAATTTATTTGTATCCGAAGCAATTCATCAATTGTTGATCATCCAAGAAATTTATTCATGCATAAATTTTTTTATAATAATATTATTATAATTTTAGGATTATCAATTGAATTAGATACAATTTACATTTGATTATTTATAATTTAATGTATTAATTATATTTGTGTTATAATGATATTACTATATTTTTTTGTTAAATTTATTTAAAATCAAAAGTAAGTTGTCGATCCGGAAGTAACAAGAACGTAGTTAAACTAATTACTGAAGATATATATTTTATTAATTTTAATATATTTTTTATTTTCATATATATTTATATAATAATTGATAAATTTGAATATATATTTATTATTGCCATAACATATCAATAATATATTTATTATTAAATTTAATGTGACAATAAATTTTGTTAGTGACTTATGAAATAATGTATATTTTTTATTTAGTGATTTAATTTAATTATTTTTTACTTTAAAAAAGGAAAAATGAAAAATCAATATGCTGAACCTTTAATATAAATTGTAAGATTTTAAGTTAGTTCAATTATAAAATTAAATTTTCAATCTGAAATAATTTAAATTTAGGCAGTGTAATGTCGTAGGAATGAGCAAAAAAAACTGAAAATATGGTTAATCGTAAAATCGATTCGAAATCGAACCGATTTTTATGGTTAACCGATCCGATGAATTTGGTGACGATTTTTAATTTTCATATTTTTTGTTAATGGTTACGGTTTAGGTTTTTAGATACTGGTTAACCGTTAGTCAATGGTTAACCGGTTCATATATATATATATATATATATATATATATATATATATATATATATATATATATATATATATATATATATATATATATATATATATATATATAATTTTTATATCTTTAATTTTTTCTATTCTCTCTAAAATTTACATAAAATAATATATTTAAATTATATTTTTATTTTTATACCTTAATTTATATTATGTCATTATCTTTAATTATATAGTATTATTTATATGTAGTATACGATTAACTTATATATATATATTATTTTATATTAAACTAAATTTATATTATGTCATTCTCTTTAGTTATATAATAATATTTATATATAGTATCTAATTAACTTTTATATATATTATTTTTTATCATATATTGGTGTTCATATTTTACTTAATAGCATGTAATTACATTTTCTTATATTTTAGAGTTTATATTATAACATTTAATATTATTCAAAATTTTATTTAACTTAAAATCAAACATATTCTAATTTTCAACAAATATCAAATTTATTTTATAATATCAGCTATTAATCTATATAACATAAATTTTGATTAGTAAATTATGTTTGTTTCTTAATTTTTATATTAAATTACTTTACACATTTGAAATTGAATTGAACTTTGTCTAATTTTTTTTAATAATTTTATGTTATAAACTTTAATGGTTAACCGAAAATTATTAGTTAACTAAACTGAAAAATCGAAATCGATGGACTGATTAACCGAATGCAACGAACTGGTTAATAGTTAGTGATTTTAAAAAATCGATAGTAATGGACTGGTTAATTTTTTTTGCTAATGGACCGGTTAACCAGTCCATGCTCATCCATAAGTAAATTTAAGATTTACGATTTTTTAACAATATTTATATTAAATTTAAAATTTACAGTTTTTTAAATTATATTATAACATTTATTTTAATTATTTTCATATGATAGATAGTGCATACATACTTAGCTCCAAAAATTATGATGAGTGATATTGTATGAAAAATCATGTCACATAAATAAAATAAATCTTTACGACTATAGAATCAAAATGGCATAACAATGTCTGAACATATTATTAAAATAAATAAAAAGTTGCAAGATATTATAATGAGGGGATATCGAATGACAAAAGCAAACATGATGGGCACTCTTCGCATGACATTATCAATTATTTATTTGAAGTTTATAATAAAAATTTGAAATAAGAAGCATGTAAAAAAATATGAGAAATTAGTGATAATATTTGTGAAAGATGTAATCGAAGTTAGTGATGAAAATTTTTAGAAATTAGAGATATTATACCAATAAATCAAAAAATTTATTGTAATTGATACAATTACAATAAATGGTCTAAATATTATTTTCATTAAAATATAAAAAAATAAATGTTATGCAAAAATATTGTGTTATAATATTATGTAATTTATGCTTCTATGATAGTGAAGTGTGACAAAATATTACAAATTAAGTATATGTTACTATAATAGTAATATTAGTGTTTGATTACATCTAATCACTAAAGATTATTTTACATATGAAATATGTAATTCCGAACATCATGGTTTAGAAAAATTATGATAATATTATTTTGACTTATAAGTAGTTGGAAAATGTCAACATATACCGAATTTTATTTTCATATGGGAGAAAAAATAAGTTATGGAGCGGCAAGCTTTGAATATGACATATCTGCTCCGAATGTCATCACAAAGAGATTGAAACTTAAAAATAAGCCAATTTTTCCCAAATTGCATCATAAAATTCATGTTAAAATGGGTTTAGGTATCAACGATGTAGTTTCTAGAATTATATACAAGAGTCCATTATACAATGAATGATTGTTATGTTAAATGGTGGTGGATTTAGCCGATGATGATGATGTAGATGTAATATATGACAATTTAAGAAGATATAAACATTATAACTTGGTGGAGTTAATCATTATAGTTGCAGAGGGTGTTGCAAGATCCAATCCACTTACGTATCCTCATAATTGTCAATTTACAAATAAAGGATTTTAAATGAAAAATTCTAAGGCACCTTAATAATTCTACGTAAATGACATTGATCCTAGCTAGCCGAGGCAGTCCATAAATCAATAAGATATTGAAATATTTTCCCAATTTAGGGGAAATGGAGTACAAAATATAGGGTAAATTTGCCAACGACCATCATATATCCAACAAAGAGACACTTGTCCCAGTTATTCAAGATAATCTATCAGTCAACGGGATGGTAACTTGATTAGAAGTAAGGCATCTTTCAATTCAGGGCACAGTCATACACGCACATCGGTAAACCATATTCCCGATGCTTGTACAAGTCAACCTAGACAATCATTGAGTCAAAGGGTTGGTAATTTTTTAAGTAAATCCATATTTGGAACTAGATCAGAAAATCATTCAACGAACAAAAATTTTATGATGGGTACACCAGCTGAGTGAAGTTAAAGTATTGAACACTCCAGTGAATGACATTATATTTCTCATATCCCAAAAGTCAGACAAAGAATTTCTATTTCCCATGTCCCAGATGTCAAACATGAAAGTTTAGTTTTGCATATCCAATATGTTAATCAATGTCATGTTGTGTCCCAAATAGTAGATGCTAATCTTAGTTAGCCTTGGAAGTATATCTGTAGATGAGATGATAATTTACTTGATGATCGCATATCCAGCAACACTAGTACAGATTGTGGAAATGAATAGATAATTAATTTGGGTGACAAGTATGATTTTGAAGATGTTGCACTTAACAATTATTACCTATCATCTAGTGATGATTTAGAGGCCAAAACTGCAGTCATGACTATAGGAAGTGATAACTCTGAATTCGGTGATGGTGTAACTCCGAACATACACAATAGCCCAGTCCATCAGCATAAATGCATCCAAGTGGTGAGGCAAGCCAGGGTAATTTTGTATTTCTATCAGAGCATTATACGGATATTAACTTTAATATATCCCAAGTTGACATATCGGAAGGTGTTAACTTTAAAACTTGGGATGGTTTCTTTGAGTTATCGATTGGTTTGGTTTTTGGTACAAGGATGAAGTCAAATCTCTGTGAAAAAGTACTCGAAAATGAAGAATATTGATTTCAGAGTGGTTGAATCAAAGCTAGCCTACTGGGTTGTTAGGCACACACAAGCTAAAAGTGGATGTGGATGGAGATTAAGAGTAATAAAGAAAGGAATAAGTCCAATGTGGATTATCACAAGATTTAAGGGGCCACATTCATGCCCATATGACAATCTTTCAATGGATCATAAATAATTGGGCTCGAAAGTGATTCAAAATTGCATAATAGGCATGGTAAGTAAAAAATTAACCCTTCCTATTAATGTTATTATTATTTTATTAAGTAGTAATTTTAGTTTGAGGTATCATACAGTAAGGCATGGTATGTGAAGCAATTATGTTGAATATTTTGAGAGGTTGCTGGCTTTTTTATTTGCTTTACAAGAGTACAATCCCAAAACTATCTATGAATTTATGTTATAGGATACATGAGATTCAATTGTTAAGCAGGTTCAAAGAGTTTGTTCGGAGTTTTAAACCGACCATTGATGGGTTGGCGCATTGTAAGCTGATTATTTTAATTGACAAAACCTTCTTGATAGGAAACTTTCAATAGACTCTTATGATAGCTAGCTCCATTGATGGTAATAACATGTTATTTTCAGTTGCATTTACGATTGTAGAGCCTGATAATAAATCAAGCCGAGCTTAGTTTATGATGATGATTAGGAAGTATGTAACTGTTCAGCATATCAGCATTATCGTTATATCAGACCGACATGTTGGTATAATGGAATTGTTTTGGAATGAAAGGAGTGGATATAAAGAACCTGTAAGCTTTCACAGATTTTATTTATGCCATTTTGTCAGCAATTACAACACGCACTATAAGAATTTAACTATAAAGGATTTGCTTTACAAGGCTGGTAAGTTAATAAAATTTAAATATTATATATTTAAATTTATTATTTGATAATATAATGTTTACCTATAACATTGTAGGTACACAATTTTAACGTAGTAAGTTCCAACAGAAAATGAATAAAATTAAAGATCTCGAACAAAATTCCTGCAACTGGGCAATACAAATATCGTTAGACAAATAAACATTATCGGAGGATGGTGGGTATAGATATGACCATACGATGACAAACATTGCTAAGAGTGTCAACAATGCTCTTAAAGGTGTTCACATGATGCCAATCACTGTGATCGTGGAGCATACTTTTGGTCGTTTGGTAAAATAATTTGAGCAAAGAATGGGTTTTTAGATGACAAAAATGGTCCAAGAATTACGTTTCACTCCTAAATGCATTAAAATTATGTCTAAATAGGCTAACAAGACTAGAGGACATATTGTTGTTAGCTATGATAGTCGTTATAAATTATTCAAGGTGATAGTTGGTAGAGCACCATAGGTCAAGGTTGAGCCAGACACGTATGTTTTGAGCCTTGAAAAGTATGAATGTGAGCGCGATAAGTTCTAAGGAACAAAATGCCTTGTTCACATGCCATCATAGCATGTATGAATAGGCATATTGATATGTTCCAATTTGTTGATAACTGTTATAGCATAATTGAGTCACTTAAATACTGTGAGGGTGAATGCCAACCAATGAAACATAAAGCATATTGGTCACAGTATTACGGTTTAAAAATTAGATCTGATATGGAATTGATAAGGAAGAAAGATCGACCAATAACAACTCGCATTTCGCAATGAGATGGACAATTATGAAAAGGGTCATGTAACGTGGTGCAACAAATGTGAAAATGTTGTTCATAATAAAAAAATATAAAAACGGTGCTAGACCATCCTTTCAATATTTTAGAGGTTAAAATTTGGAACAATGTAAATAATGTACAATTAATTTATTTTGTAATATATTATGCTTTATTAAATTTAAGAAAGTAATGTGCATAACTTGTCGTGATATTTAATTGATGAAAAATAATTAACATGCAAATAAGATAACAAATAATTAACTAGCTATATATTTAAATATTACATCAATACAACATATTCAATATCTCATACCATGAGATATGGTAATATGGGTAGGGGTATCGGAATTCATCTTGTATGGGTTGGAATATCTACAAGATCAAGTACCGACTGATGAGAATAATCAGCTAACATCCTATCAAATGCATCTACAACACCTAAAATGCCTTATAATTCCAAATAAATATATATTTATTGCCTTCATTGGATGATGAAGCAATGTTGTTGTGGAATATTCGTTCAATAGCATTGGGCTACTTGCAAATAAAAAAATTATTAAAATTTATCAATAATATTTATAAAAAATATAATAATAATAATAATCAAAAAAATAATAATATATATCGATGCCCCCGTTGTTGCTCCGACTAGGGTTATCCACCATCTTGTTTGTACCACATACCATTACATATATTGCGATCTCGAATGCAATGGTAAATTGAAAAATTGACCTAGAACAACTCAATTATATCTATTATGCCACTCAAAAATTGAATTTAAAAATTTCATTTTCCAATTTTGATTTTTGTGCCTCCTCAAATCAATAGAATGTACCCAATCATTGTTTTACGTAAAAGTGAGCAAAAAAAACCAAAAATATAGTTAACCGCAAAATCGATTCGAAATAATTTTTACGGTTAATCGATCCGATGAACTACATTATAATTTTTAATTTTAGATTTTAGATTTTTTGTTACAGTTTAAATTTTTAGATACTGATTAACCGTTAGTATACGGTTAACTGAATCATATATAATATATATTATATTTTTATTTTTATACTTTAAAATTTTTTATTTTTCTTATATTTTTCTCTAAAATTTACATAAAATAATATTTTAAAATATATTTTTATTTTTATACCTCAATTTTTTTATATTTTTCTATAAAATTTATATAATACTTGAAACTAAATTTATATTATGTTATTTTCTTTAATTATAAAGTAATATTTATATGAAGTAATTGATTAATATATATATATATATATATATAATAACATTTAATTAATTTTTTTATATTTTAGAGTTTATGTTTTAACATTTAATATTATCCAAAATTTTATTTGATTTAAAATTAAATACGTTAATTTTCAACAAATTTGTTTTTCCCTTTCCCGAAGGTCTTTCTTGCAAAATACTCGTGGTTTTAGCAGTCTTAAATGTCCCTCTTATGGATAATTACATACGTAGGAAGAATTTCATCATGTTCTTGCTTCTAACAACACTGTTGGTGTTTGTACAGGTTGACTGTCTTAATGCAATTGCAGTGCAGCTTCTTTTAAAGCTCAAGCGACATCTAAAAATTGTATATAGCCGGAATGATGCCCGCTGCCAGGTATAAGCTGTACTTTTTTTCACTTAAGGCTAAATTAAGTGTATAGCAACTAACTAGATGCTATCTTTGGTATATCTCATGCTTTCTTATAAACTTTGGTATATCTAATGCTTTCTTATAAAGTTTATGAATGTCCCTCTGGTGTTTATTTTCTGAATTCATATACTTGAACTGTACTGCTTTAGTTTAGCTGCAGTCTGTTTTTCCCCTCATTACTTGTTGGAACTTCAATCATGTTAGCTTCAAAATAATTATACATGGAGAGAACATCTATTTCAATTACCCACCACAAAAGAGTCCTTGACTATCAAGTATCTAGTCTTTGCATCAATATGTAATACGGATTTGGTCATGTCTTGACAATTTTGCTGAGTTGACATTTGCATCAATTATTCTATATACATATGGACAATGATTTGAGTGAATTTTCGGTGCATCATACAATGAAGATTTTAAAGCTGAATGGTTTATTCTAAATGAAATAATAAAGAAGTACAAAAGATGGAGATTGTAAATCAACATTCTTATTTGTACTTCTTTCTTCATCTTTTTCACGTGAGATTGTTCTTTTGCATTCTTATAATAAGAACTTTTAATGTATTTCAAAATTTTTCAGGCCGAAGTAAATTTTCTTGGGAATCTACTCCATCCCAATTTGGTTAAATTGATTGGTTATTGCATTGAAGATGACCAGAGATTGTTGGTTTATGAGTTTATGCCTAGAGGAAGTTTGGAGAATCACCTCTTCAGAAGTATGTAACAAAGATATTTATACATTTGATTTTCTATCATTTGGGATTTGTAGCTCAGTCAAATGTAAATGAAATGTTAGGATTTGGAAGTTTGTATTGTGTATGCAGTCATTTTCATATTGTACTTTTTCCTGTTCAGTGCATTACAAATAAATTTTTAAATTATTTTCTATATATGTGTATTTTGAAACATATTCTAATTTGGAATAAATATATATTTGTATGTGTGAGATCATTGTTATGTACAAGTTGAAAATAAATAAATAACGATAATTGTATATAGAATTAAAATTTTAAAATACAGCAATATAAAAAATTCAATTATGCAATAATTTAGCGACGGATTTGCGATAGAAAATTGTCGCTAATAAGTATAGATATAATTTAAGAAATAATTAGCGACCATATTAGCGACAATATTTCGTCGCTATATTTTACAGTAAATTTATAATTAGCGACGTAATTAGCGATGAAAAAGGTAGTCGCTAAATATTATTATAATTCGACGACTAATTATGAATATAAATTAGCGACGAAAAAAAATTAGCGACCACATTTTTCGTCGCTAAATTAGCGACTGATTTGGAATTTCTTCGCTAATATATTTGCGATTGGGCTTTTAGCAACTGTTCGTTAATTAGCAGTTTTTTTTTTTGTAATGAAATATTAAATCTATTTTATAATATTAACTATTAATTTGTTCAACATGAATTTTGGCTAGTAAATTATATTTATTTTGTGATTTTTATTTTAAATTAATTTGTACATTTAAAATTTAATTGAACTTTACCTAATTTTTTTATAATTTTATGTTATAAATTTTAATGGTTAACCGAAAAATATTGATTAACTAAATCGAAAAATCAAAATCGATGGACTAGTTAACTGAATGCAATGGATTGGTTAATGGTTAATAATTTAAAAAAATAGATATTAATGGACTCGTTAATTTTTTTTACTCATGGATTAGTTAATTGATTCATGCTCACCCCTAGTTTTACGAAAGGGATGGAATTGACTACTCCGTATCAAATTATCTCATACATCTATCAGATTGGTGCTATTCAATAATATGAACACATATTAGTGGCACAACAGATCTCCAACTCTCATGTCCACTAGTACAAAAATGTGGCAACAAGTGAAACACATTTTTAGAAAGCTCCCAATCCATCTACAAAAAAATTTAATAATCACCAAAATATTGTTACAAAATAATTATTTTTATTATCGATATTAAATAATTTACCATTACTTTAAAAATAAATATAAACTTATTATAGCGCTGCAAGTCCAATTCTTCATGGTACTTGTAAAATTTATTATTATTATTATTATTATTATTATTATTATTATTATTATTATTATTATTATTATTATTATTATTATTATTATTATTATTATTATTATTATTATTATTATTATTATTATTATACAAAGGGGATCTCCACTTGTTACACAAACGAATGAAACTAAAAATATTCCAATACGAAATATAATCAACAAAATTTGCCTATAACCATATGGTCTAGATTGATTTAGAACAAATGTGTGGATATAGGGCGGCCGAAATTGAGGGAGTCTTTTTCATGCCCACATTTGTATTAACTGATAATATCTGTCAAGTTCATTTGCACTTGGTCGAGTCGCACAACATAACTCTCTATATAGCTATGCCAAAACTGTTGATCCTTAGCTATACTCACCGACTTCAGCTAAATTCTCTAATAGTAAAAGCCACGTCAAATCTATATAATTATTAACATATCTAGGATATATTAGTCCACAATACAATACAAGATCCATGCACGTGCAAAGCATTGTATATGGTAGTTCATCGCATCAGTTGGTAGGTGACAAAATGTTGACTTAACTATGCCATTTTTATTTTAAGTCCTCTAATGATGTCTTATGGCAGAACAATCCTTAAAATTTAAGCACAAAGATCTTGCTAGTCATGCTAAAAATGTCCTATAACAATATGTCCTTCCACAGGTAACCCGGTAAGTATTTGTATATCTTCTAGAGTAATTATAGTTTCACCAATAAGAAGGTAAAAAGTAAATTTCTCTAGCCTCAACCTTTCAAAAAAAAAAGCAGTTATCAAGTTAGCACTAATGCTTATTACATCGATTTATGACACTATAAAATTTGATAATCTCAAGTAAGGTGTAAGGCCCTAACATGTACCTTAGGAGAAATGCATGTCGATGGCATATTTGGAACAATAGAGATATAAAAAAGAGGATATAGAGGGTATTATAAGGAAGTCAGGGCCAATGTGATAATTTGATAATTTAACATATATGTGTATAATTAAGAGGTTTAATGTAGGGACTAAATTGAATCAATTATAAAGTATGAGAAAAGGATAAGAAAATTTCTTAGGGAGTAAAAAGAAAATTTCCTTTGTGATTACAAGAGGCCATATAAGAGATAGCCATCAAGCCATTTAGAATGATATCAAAATTTGATAATTAAGAGAGGGAAATGTAACTGACTAGGAAAGGAAAACCCATTCTCTTTCTCAGTATTACTTTCCTTGGTTTCTACCATTTCTTCCCCCTTATAAGCTTCCTTTTTATGGATAATTTACTAATTGCAAGAGAGATAATTTCAGGATTTAAAAAGCATCAGGTGAGCCTTTACTGTTATATCTTCTCCTCCCTATTTCTAATTTTTTTTAATTTATTTACGTGTGATGTATTGGAGATTAACTAGTTAAGTTATGATTATAGGAGGAGAATTTAGCGAAAAGGATTTAGATATGGGAATTTCATACTCTTTTTGGTGTGTTTAAATTGATTTGAGATGATGAATGTAATTTAGTTGATGTATAATTGATGCTAGAGCCCGAACATGATGAAAAAATATATGAAAATGGTGATTGGGGCCCTAAAGATTTACTTGGTGAAAATCTATTATAGGGTTCACTTGAACCGATCTTAGTGTAAAGGCTATAATTTATCCTATAAATACTCAAATTAAGTGAATCCAATTGGAAATAAAATTTAAGACATAGATCTAAAAGTTTTTAGAAGAAACTAAAATTTAATTCTGCCTCTAATAATATTGAATTTTGGCTTTAAGTTGGGTTATGACTGCTGCTATGTCAGTAGGAGCAGTCTGTATGTTTTCATCAATATCTCTTTATGTAGTGGTCCAAATTGTATAAGTCTTAATTCTATGGAAATTAGAGACACATTGGAACAAATGTCTAAATGAAATTTTACTAGAACATCACATTTACTAGGTCAAAATTGGTGTTCAAGTTAAACTTGGGAGTCTGCCTGCTGAATTCTGGGTAGATTGCATCATCACGACTGAGATACTTTTGTCTTCGCCGTGATAAAGCATTTTGGATCTACCGGAAGCAATGGTCATGGCTGAAACCATTTTGTCTCAACCGTGACCCTCTTCTATTCCAACCTATACTTGATTTTCTGACCCCAAAAAGTTATCAAAAGTTTTCAAATTGCTCCGAACACTTTTAAAACATTATGAACATTTGTCTAGGGATGTAATATTATATTATGTACATGAACTCATAATGATATATTGAGATAGGAATACCAATTGAACCTAAATGTAAATAATTATTAGCATATGATGAAATCTATATAATTACTCTTAACACCACTAATGTTAATAAGGAACTAATAAAAGACATAATATGTGGATCACAGATATGTATACATAAGCATATTTGAACATATGGTCTTACATGTATATGTATATGAATAAGCATAAACATAAACTAATTGAACATGAACAAGTACACGTATATGAATATTCTAAAGCTCCTAATAAGGTTATATATATATATATATATATATATATATATATATATATATATATATATATATATATATATATATATATATATATATATATATATATATATATATATATATATATATGCTTGATAAAATGTATGTGTTTCATTATGAGTATTGAAAGTACTTATGCATAGTTTTATATTCGACTCCAAGAATGCACCGAAGAGTATGTAAGTGTAAATGTGCAATGATACAGGTATGTTCCTCATTGAAAGTAAATATGTATGTATATTTATACTTGTTTACTGATACTTATATTGTATTGCATGAGTTCCATGAATAAAGTAACAGCAAAGGGAAGTGATATACGAATGATTATTTGATATATATATATATATATACTATTTGATATTATGTGGATCTAAAGAATGAAATAGCACGAAAAAGGAAATAATGCCTGCGTATAGTACTTCGTAGTAGATAAATAGGCATGCTTATAGGGTGATATTGCAGTTGCTATAGTCTTGACCCCGCTTGGATCCTACAGTTAGTTACGAGTTGGGATCTATAGTTTTGATCCCATTTGGATCCTACAGTTTTGATACCTTTAGGCATCTTATAGGATCGATACCTTCGGATATCCACAACACTCGTTATCCATGCTTGTAGAAATTAAGCAGGCATTTATATTAAATATTGAATCAAAAGTGAAAAGTTATATGATAGAATCTATGATTATGATGTGAAAGTTAACGAACATCTATGATTGAATATATGTAGTTGCATATGATTTTTTGTTGTTATTACTGAAAGTGATAATTTATGGTGCATATAAATGATTTGTTCTATTAATTCTTGGCATGATATGTGTAAACAGAGTTTGTTATATTTCATGCTTATTTTATTTGCATGTTTTAATCTAACCGCAATGAGTAGTTATTTTTATCTAACTTTTCCATACTAGGTTTTTTAGCTTAATAGGAGTGTTTATCCATATAGGTTGTAACACCCTTATTGAACAGTTTAATTGAAACAAGTGATAAGATGGAAATTTGTTTTTTCCAAGAACCATTTGTGAGATACTGGTCATTGACCCCTTTGAGGAACAATGCACTGAGTGACAATTCCAAAATCAACAAGATTTTTCTTTGAATCTTAACTATCCCTTCGACCCAGGCTTGTCCAAAAAGAAATACTTATAACTTAAGTTAGCCGATAAACTATAATTGTCCAAATGACTTATTACCAAATAAAAATCCGGCAATATAACGTCTAAAAACTTATCTAATCCACCTGAAAAATCAGACAATATCCTCAGCCCATCAGGGGCACATCAAAACAAAATAATTCATCATGCATCTCATACATCCATTCTCATTATTAATCACATTCCTCAGATAAGTCAATATTACAAATTACACTTTTAATTCACTATAACATTCCAAAGTAAGGAACAATATACATTAAATCATCTCGCTACAACTGTAAACCCTGATAGAGATCTGCCCACACTAAATCCTTTCTTCTGATGGTTGAGTCATAAACCTACACGGATAACAAAACCCGTGCTAAGCTATAAAGCTTAGTAGGGAACGACAAATATTTTATAGAAGAAATTTCCTATAAGGATCAACAATTACTGCCTAAGCACCAAGATATACCACAAATACGTATAGCAATTGTAATAAATGATATTCTTTTATATATATATATTGTGCTGATAGTATGCAAATTTTGGATAATTCTCACAACCTTACCAGTTACCTTGTTAAAAACCATTTCTTCATTATCTACATAGTTATTACCAATGCACATGTTAGTTTCACTTTTATTTCCTTATAAATCAATATTAAATCGTTCAATCACACATATAAGTGAATTATCACATATCAATTTCTCAAAGTCAAGCAAAACATATAATCATACCTAAAAGCATTGCCATGCATAACTCGTAGTGTATATCTTATAAATCCAGTTATAACTAATCTTTCAAAAACACATCCGTGTCCATATACATATATAAATGTAGTAATTAAACCACCATCCATAGATGCACCATATTCAAGAAAAACATCAGAAAACAAGCAAGAAATGACTTGAAATACTAAATAAAGGTTAATTTATCACATGGCCTCCATTTATCAAAAAAAATAAAATGCTAAGTAACATCTTCACAGAGTTAAAACCTACTCGAAATTTCATATGCATACCATTGCAAATTCCAAATACAAATGAGATACAAGATATGCACTGGTAGTTTAGATTTCTTATACTATATTGAAATTAGCCTGCCTAAGTTCTAAAAGTGGATAACGGGATCAGAGGATATCCGAAGATATCAAACAGAGGATATCCGAAGATATCAAACAGAGGATATTCGAAGATATCAAACAGAGGATATCCGAAGATATCAAACAGAGGATATCCGAAGATATCAAACAGAGGATCCCCATGGGATCAAACAATGGTCCAATTAGGACAATCAGAAGTCCACAAAGGACTAAGACCCAAACAGGGTCAACAGAAGCAGCTGCAATATCCCTATAGGCGCCTATTCAATCCACGACTGAACTATGACTGCAGGCTAACAGATACATAACTTCCTTTCCAAGAGCTTTAAATATCATTTAGGCATAACATGGCCTGACAACCAATATCGATGTATATGTATACACATAATAAAATCAAATCTCCAGAAGCATTTAATCAATTCTAAATCTTGCCAATACAAGGTTAAAATATCGACTCAAGCACAAAATGCATTCAAATTACTACTTTATAGAAATAAAAGCTTTACATATTGCAAACATGGAGGAATCTGTCATTTAACCATGCCTTTCACATGCTTTTTTATTTAGCTTTATACCTTTACGAACTTTAATTATGCCAATCACCCAACATAACCTTTAAGTATGTTATACTTGCATCAAATAATCACATAGTTATGCAAGATAATTTATAGAGAGATAAAACCTAAAAGAGCCTAAATATCATATAAAGGATGTACCTTCTCTAGTGCACAATACATACATGCGCAAATCATATAATACTTATATAGTCTCTTATAAATAATTACATAAAAAGAAATACAATCTGGTATAGTATTGCATACGATTCTTCAGCAAGATTTCCACGAATGAACACATGTCACTGCAGTTATATACATTAGTACAATAATCGATGGCACCACAAGTGCATAATCATGCTATTACACATATGAAAACATCAGTGTACCTCATTTCATAATAACCAAAATCGAACTTCATTTATTAATTATGCCCATTATTGTATAAAATGAGGTTATCTTATATTCTATATACCTTTCTTTCTTAATAATAAGTTATTCCAAAAACATGCATTATGATTTAAAAACAGGTTGAGTATATATATCATACAGTCATACTTACTCAAGCACCGTAATATGATATTTGTCAAAATACACATGAATAACTTATTAAACACGTATAACTTACTCGTGTATGTGATATCACATCAAGCATACCACCATTGCATGAGAGAGTACCTTCTGATACCTCAAAACTATTTTCCACGCCCCTTTATACTTGCTTATATCATTATGTCATCATATGTCAAGTTGAACTTATTTAAGAACAATCTTAATAAAATTTGATTCTTAGGCTAAACTATTTATTATTATACTTTTAAATAAAGACAGAACTGACAACAAACATCCGTGAACATTGCATTTTTCAAACTTTCACCTTGAAACCTCTTTACTGTCTAAACACTAGGCTTATAATTACTAAAATTTCCAATTATATCATGTTGCTAATTTACTCAGAAATTACATCGTTATAAGTTAAACAATTAGTTTTTAAAACAAAAACGATTCCATTACCAACTAGGCTCTTTTTAATAACCAAAAACTGTGTTTAAACCATTTCCTACATAATTAATAGTGTAAAAGAATAACGATCGAAAGACAATATAGCATTACATTGTTGTTAAACCAATTATACAACCAAAAGAATAAGTCAAGTAATTTACTTTCACTATCTTCTTAAGAAAATTTGCCTATTCATATGTTTAACATGACATGAAATTCCAAACTAGACATAGATCTCACATTCTATCATATGAGACAAGCTTTTAACGCCAAATATAACTAATTCCCTGAATTTATTATTTAATATAACTTTATTTCAAGGAATTTCCTGTAACAGAGCAACAAAACTCACTCATATCCACTAAAAGATAAGAATCAAAAGATTTGTCAGAGTTTCAATAAACACATTCAACAAAGACGTCATTTAATTATCATTTTATTTCCAAGGTATTAACTATGCTGCCATAAACAATCAAAATTGATGAAATAAACTGATATGGATCTTATACAATTTAATTCATCTTCATCATGACTAAACCTAAGTCACCTAGCAATAGGCAACATCTCAGTTTTCTTCTTTTTATTTTGTCTCTCTCTAGTTATCTTTTCAAACACCCATGTTTAATGTCAATGTCCTTATAGTCGTACAATTTCTACTTTATTTCCAGACTAATAATTATGCTACAGAATATAGTTCCATTAAACTAAATCTAGTGATGGGTACTTGTATAATCTCAGTCATGCAAACCTTAAGTTTTCTGTCCATAATAGCATAACAATTTAACCAAATCTTACTTCCAAATTATACACGAAATCGAATTGTTAACATAGTTCCCATACCGTAGAGTCGAAGACCGAAATGCCCTCGCCATTCTGCCTGTTCGGAGCCTCACCGGAGCCTCATCGGAGACTCGCCGGAGACGTGCCGTAGCCTCACACCTGAAGCCAGAGTCGTCGGTAGCTTCCCGATGGTCTTCACGCGCCTCACCACCATCTCAAGCCGCCGGAAAATGTGCTGGAAGGTAGCGGCCACCACACTTTCGATCTCCCTAACGTCGACGAGTGGAGAAGATCGGCAGGCACCGGAAGCTTCATCTAGCTGCTAAGAGTCGACCGCCGGTGGTAGTGTCGCTAGCCGCCGTCGTCACTCGCCGAAAAAGGAGAGAGAAGCCTCGGTGATGATGGAAGACCAAAAATAGAAAGAAAAAGAAAACCGCAGCACCGATGGAGAGAAGGGACGGCGAGGAGGCGGTGGCAGCCGCGCCGATCGCCGGTGCAGGCACTGCTGATCGGCGGCAGTGCCTCCTCCTTCCTCTCCTTCTCTTCTTCCCTTCCCCGATCCTCTCTTCCCTTCTTTCTTTCGTTTTTTTTATAATAATAATAATAATACTAATCATACTAATACTAATAATAACCCCCACAATTAAACCCACTATTTCTCTTTTCTTTTCCTATATCAATTTCAATCACACTTTTTTTTTAAATCTTCATAATTAATTGTTACAAAATAATACCAAAATTTTGGGGCGTTACATAGGTGCTATGTTAAAATCACTCAAGGGCAAAGCTTGCTGGAGGTTGGTCAACACAAAGGTTAGGACTAGAGTGTCTCACGTGATACTTATTTAGTTTTATTAAAATGTAAATGTATATATATTTGTAAAAAACTTTATAATTGTAATAATAATAGTATACTACTTATAATGTTTAAGGAAACAATGATTCCAATATGTAAAGACAAGTACATATTAAAGTGATGTATGTGAATCTGTCAATAGCATAATCATGTGATCAATGAGTAGAGTCAAGCTATGAAATCTACATTAGGCTATATTTTTTTTCTTACTAGAGGAGTTATCTCTTAGAAGATTGCTAAGCAATCTTTTGTAGCCTCTTCTACCATGGTAGCAGGGCTCATATCATGTAATAAGGAATATGGCTACAGAATTTTGTCATTGGACTGCGAATTATTAATGGAATTGAAAGACCACTTAAGATCTTTTGTGACAATAAGTCAGCAGTCTTGAATTCCATTAACAACAAGAGTTCAAGTAAGTTAAAGCATATAGACATTAAATTCTTGGTTGTTAAAGAAAGAGTTCAAAGTGGACATGTGTCTATTTAGCATATTGGCACAAACTCCATGGTTATGGATCTGCTTACTAAAGGATTACCACCCAAGGTCTTTAATGAGCATACTGCTGACATGCGTGTCATGTCTTTTGAGGATATTTAATTTTAGTGGGAGTTTGTAATCTTGCTTTCTTATTATAGACACATTTTTCAATTTTGGTTTATCGATATTTTCTACAGAAATGAAGTTGAGTTATTCACACTTTGATTTTGGTATGGATTGATCTCACTAAGTTTATAAAATGGACCAATTAAAAATAGACATGTTTAGATCACATTACATGTAATTTTCATGCTATGCATCCATATTTAATATGTGTCATTTGGTTGTGTTTATATGTGTAATTAGGGATGGATTTAGTTACAACATATATGTAATAAAAGTCGTATTGGTTCTATATAAGCATGATTGATGGACGAGATTGTTCAGAAATATCTTTGATTATAATAGTAAAGTTTTGAGCTCATGAAGTTGACATATATATATATATATATATATATTTCAAGCGGAAGATTGTTAGGATTTAGGGACAAATACATTATATATATTAAGATTATAATAATTACATGTCACACCTTTCATTTAAAAGATTTGATCTAAATATTAAAGTGATCTAATTTAATTATAATTAGAGTGGATCATAATAATAATATTATAAAGTATAAATTAAATATATATATATATATATATTTATAATTTTTAATTTTATGATGGACTAAATTAAAAATAAATTTTTTTTACCGTATAAAAGGGTTATAATTCTCAAATTATAGATTAATGGAGAGTTGTCTTTTGAAATTCCCATATGCAAAAGCTAATTTTTTTCTCAATCTCATCTATTAATTTAAAAGATCATTAGCTGAAAAATTTTTATCTTTCAATTAAAATTATGAATTCAGTTATATTTTCGTTATAAATTTTATGTTTTTTTGGATGATTTGATATGATAAATATTACCCACATTAATTCTAAGATATCTTACAAACCTTACCACCTTTTTCCTGGCGAAGGATGGGTGTCCGCTGTCCGCTAGCTAAATCTGTGCGCGTTGTTGTTTCTTTGTACGATAACTTTGGATTCCTGATAAAGGCACCGTGACCGCTAATTCTGTATTCTCATCAATTATTGGGCTTCTTGCTGCACTATTGCTTGTGGGCACTTCCTTTACCAAGTTTTTTTTTTGTCCTGTTGCTATCATTATCGTATAAATCTTTGTGCTAAATATAAAGAGGAAATTATAAATAAAAGCAACGAATTGTCCTCTTTTCTTCCTTAATCATTTGGACATATGGAAAGAAGGGAAATGAAGAACCGTTGTATATATATTGCGTAGATAGTAGAACTATCTTCCTCTTCCGCTGTAAGTAAAAATTTGTTTACAGTAGATTTTTCCATTAGTTTCTCCAAACAATCTTAAAGCATTGTTGTAGTATGCGTATCAATTTATTAATTTATATATTCATAATATTTTTGCATTAAATTTTTATAATTTAAAATTAAACATTAAATTATTTTACTTTTTGAATGGTTCTCGCTAGATCTAAAATATATATTTCGTAGTACACATAAAATCGAAGTGAGATCCACGAATCTAATTTAATTTTGGAAAACACATCTTCATATCTTTCATCTATTAAAAATTTCAATAGTGTACTTAAAAAAAATTTAACATTAAATTCCTTTATTTTTTATATTAATTCCATTAAATTCAAATTTGATGATTTTAATAGTCTTCATAATTAAATTCGATCGACATGAATTCTCTAAAAAATAAAGAGACACAAAGTTGAATTTATTAAAATACAAGAATCCAATAATAAAAGTCTTAATAGCCCATAGAGCTAATGGTGGAATTTTTTTTTTTTTTTGGTTCTTTTGATACAAAAAATGTGAACTAGACTTCCAAGATATATAGTTTGACCACATCAATTTTAATATTAATGCGAGTGATTTAACACGCTGAATTTTTCGAATTGCAATGATTTAATACGGAAAAACTTAATAGTTTAGGATTTTCTCAATAAACAACAAAGTAATTAATTGTTGAACCAGATTTAAGATTAAATGGGAAATATAATTGAAGTTTAGAAAACGGAACTCTGAAACTTTAGATTTGTAACTAAAGAGGCATAAACAAAAACAAAGTTGAAAGCACAGTTACTAATTAAACATCCATACACACACAATCAAGTAAAACACCGTAAAATAAAACATGATACAAATACATAGGCCATGATCTTATTCCAAGATTTCCGCACTCTCATCATCAACCCCAAACTAACATTTCTTAGTGCAGAAGCAGCGGCGGCGGAGCCCTCGGCAGTTTCCTCCTTGAAAGCCTTCAGTTACGCAAACATTGGCGCAGTTGCTTCCCCTCACACATGTCCCCTTGAAACGGTGGCTCTGAGACTCACATGTCCTCGCCTCCGCCACATTTGGCCCTATCCCTGCACCAAAAGTACATTCATTGCATCTATGACTTGTTTTCTTAATTTAAACTTGTGCTTTTGTATATCTTGTTAATTTAACTATTTTTTACACCGGAGAAGGGGAGGCTCCAAGTTAAGAAGCATATGGCACATTGAATGATTACGAAAGAAAGAAAAAAAAATATACAAGTACCAGTGGCCACAATGAGGAGGAAGAGCAGGAACAGAGTGGAGAAAAGACGCATGGCACGCTCCATCTTACACTTATTCAGTAGATATGGAAGTGTAACACTGAAGTTGCTCTCTTAAATATACAAGGAGGAGTGATTTGTTTTATTTTTAAATAATATAATATCCCACCCACGATTCCTTTAGAATGTCCTGGATAAATTGTAATAAAGATATGGTGTCGGCAGAAGTTAATTGAGGAGAGATGATTAGTTATGCTCAGCATATCATATGAAGTACTTGCGAACCATTGGATGAAATATAAATTCAATTCAACGGTGCGTATTGACGGGGACATTGGCAACCTAAGCAATCTACAGACGAATAATCTCTAAAGAATGATAAGGTAGGCTAAGCTATGCCTCCCATTCCATTATTATAAAGGAAAAACAACACAAAACGAAAACGCCAAGCCTCTGTATGTACAGATCGTTTGCTTTGCTTTTCTTTCGGTTTGTATTAATTGCTTTTTTATTGTAAGTCTTTATAATGCAAAGACAGTTCATACTAAATCTTTGTTTCAAAAGAACTTTATTAGCTAGGCTGCTTGTAATGTGATTATTGTTTGTCTGAAAATGAATTGGATTAGTTTAAAACTGTGGTTGCATTGTTCTATATATTGTTCACACTTTGGAACTTGGATCCATGGAAAAGACAGGCGCCATTTTATTTTGTGCATCTTATCTGTGCAACATCTTCATCAATTATGGCAATTTCTACAGGGAATATATTCCCTGCTACTCCTTATACTTTACCAACCTGGTCTTCTCTGTCACGTCCCTAATTACTGTTTATGTACAATTAATTATATTTCTCGAGTATGAGAGGCCTATAAATTTTTTAAAAGACTTTCCAACTCAATTATCCATGATTTCTATTTACTTAGTCATGCATATTAATTTCAAGATATGTTTTGTTGCATTGTTATATTGAAATTATAGATATCTATTTATTTAGTCATGCAACATCAAGAAATTGAACCTAACAATGTTCAGTCCATAAAATCAGAATAACGTGACAAAAATTTACGTACTTTACAATTAAATCCGAATAATCCACACCGATAAGATAATTTCTCTTATAGCGCACAAGACGAGAATCAAAATCCTACTTTCAAATTTAAAATTATATTGTTCATGATCAAGAGGCTTACACCTAACAAAATAGTAATCTATGCGTCAATTATCATCCGTCGACATCCGAAACCTACACAGAGGACAATAGTGGCTTGTGTTTAGCCATGTAGTGACACAATCAGCATGAAAAACATGGCGACAAGGCAGCCTTATAACCTCTTCACCAACCCAATATTTCTCCAAGCATATGCTACAGTCTTCTTTGCTCAAACACAAATCATCACCTTCTTCAATCGTAACTTTCTTTAATTCTTCAATGCAAGATTTAGTCGCAGGTCTAAACTTTTCATCATCTTGCATGCTCCGACTCAATGCAAGATCAATGTCTTGGGTATCAATAGAATGACAAAATATGTCGATACGCAAAGTAGTTGTGATTACATTAACATGGGCGTTGCTTGCGTCATTAACCAAATTTAAAGCAAACGATGATAGTTCAGGTAATATAAAATCAATGTAATCTGTTGCTGTAGCTGTGGAGCGAAGTACAGTTTGCATAGCGGTGGTTCTAGACTCCTCCGATGACGAGATTGTGTGGCGTGACAGAGGATATGAGCTTCGGGTTGCGTCTAGAGGAATTAGTTGATCAAGGTTACATAAATGGAGAAACCTATGCACTCGGAGATTGATGATGAATAATTCAGTATCAGGCGAGGGATTGTTCAACAACCGACTGTCGTTCGACTCATGCCATATTTGGGTGTGTATGTAGGTGTAGGTGTTGGGGTTGGTGTCGGAGAAGAATTCTGATTCCATGATTAGAGGAATAAGATTGCTTAATTTGGTTTTGAATCTTGATGATATAAAATAGCAGTAGCTTAAATTTATACATATATAAACTGAAATAAGGACTAAACCGAGTAGGATTAGGAAATAGATTTTCGTGAGGAATAAGGAATGTTGGATTGAACATGGTATCGATCGTCATCGTAAATATCTCAATTTAAGAATTATATATTAACCTCTTCAAATCCTTCTTTTCTAATAATGTCATTTTATAAATGGCATATATTATTATTAGCTCCAAAATAAATTTTATTAATGAAATTTGTTATAGAACAACATAAAATACAATACAGAATCTGATGAAGGGCCCCTAAATCACTATGTTTAGTTAACAAAACTTACTTATGTCATAATTAATTTGATGAAAATTGGGATTGGTACGTAGACGACTAACATTGCTTAGTGCAAAAGCAACGGCGCCTTCAGCAAGGGAATCGCTGAGGCAATGGCCTCTCGTCAAACATATGCCCACGAACCGTTCGCTTTTAGACTAGCATATCCTCGCCCCTACCCCTGCCCCTCGTCAACCCATGCGTTACTATTTTATGCGTTAATTTATTTCTTTCTGCAAATTTGAACATCTTATATACACTTGAAGTTGATGATCAGTTTGTTAATTTATATATTTTAAATATAAATTACATAAAAAATCACAAATGGATTGAGAATTTACCAGTGGCCACAAGCAGCAAGATGAGGAACATGGTTGACAATAAAAGCATGGGAAGCTCCATCTTACAGGAAAGGAAATGTTGCGAGAACATCTGTGTGAGGCTCCTCTATATATAAGCCATTTCTGTTTTTATTTGATATATTTACAAGTATATGGTATGTATAGCGAATACTTTCGATTAATTAAGCAGACAGTATGTTGTACATTTGTAATCCTCCCCACTAAAAAGGATAAAAACAGCTGCCCTTGATTTGAAATGCATGGCAAGTACGCTCAATTGGTGAAAGAATGGCTAATTAAAGCTCTAACAACTGCAGACTTAAGAATTTCCCATTGCCAAAAAACGATTGGAGCCATCCCAAATGGGAATGATAAAAAAAAAATGGCATATGTATCTGATTTCGGTTGTCACTATAAATATGTACACTTAAATTAACTCAGAAATGAGCTTCAGTTTTTCCTCTCATTGCTCACTGTTGACTTGAAGCAGTATTCGAAAATGAAGTATTACATTTTAATTTGGATTTGCTGATGGACTTGTACAAGGAACTCAATATACGAGGGGCCACCAGCATTCTTTTCTTTTACCATACGTGACAAGAACATCATCCCTGGGCCAAACAATAAATTAGTTAAGGATTCAGTAAAGAACAAGGTATGATATTTTTCTGCTCATAATATGACGAGTAGACATCAAATAGTATACAGTAAAAAAATAGATTTGATTGAAAAGGCCAAACCCAGGACTGTATTTCTAGGATCTTCAATACGACTGTGTTAGCAAGCCAAGGAATTAATCAAAGTTTCTATAGCAGTTTTTTATATTTCTGTTTTATATTCAATTCTGTTTTCAGTTACGTAGGATAGTGTTCCTCCACTTTCCCATTCCAGTAAATAGGAGATTATTTCCTTGTTTCAAGGGCGGTTATCCCACAACATTGTATTTAAAGTTGTTTGAATTCAATAGAAGGTTAGGCAGAAAATTGATTCAATTTTTTAGTACATTAACTCAAGAGATTGCAGGATCTCTAGGTCGACAAAGGAAATCTTCTTCCCATCATCTACCTCAAACTAAGGCTCTGCTTGGAATAGAAGAATTAGAATTGTGAAATTTATTTACAAATGAATTCCACATAGAATTCATTTGTAAATGAATTCTTATGCTTGAAATAAAATAATTAATATATTGAATTGAAAATGAATTTCTTAATTTTATATTTGAAATAAATGAATTAAAAAAAATCATTTCTAATTTATTTCCTTAAATGTCATCAATATCAATTTAGTACATACAAAAAAATTAATATAATATTATTTCTATAGAAATTATACCAAATAAAATACTAATTAACTATTCTAATTAATTTTATACAAAAAAAATTCAATTTACAAAATATAAAAGTAAAAAGAATACTGATCCGTAAAATTGATTAATAAATTGAGAAAAAAGAGTAAAAATTGTTTAAAATACAAATCTGATTAAAAAATTGAGAAAAAGGGATAAATAAACGTTAAAAACACAGAATAAGTACATACCCTCTCCGTTCTGTTTCATATATTTATCTTTTCAGAATAAGTAAAATTTAAATTTTATTTATTTGTTATTTTTAAAATTTCAATGTAATTTAATTTGTTTTTCAATTTATTTATCTTTTCCAATAAAATTAGTACCAATTAAATTTGATAATTTAGTATTAATCACGTAATTTAATTCTAAAATTAAGTATATTTATTTTTTAATTCTAGTAAAAACAACAAAAGTGACAGATAAAAATAACAGAGGGAGTATAATATAATGAGAGTATTATGCTTTTTCAAACCTTGACTCCTTAAAAATAAGGAATTAATTTGCAAATTCCAACTATTTTGATGGAATTTGATGAAAGCATAATGGATTCCATGAAATTTAATTCATGGAATTCATTTCATTTCAAGTATAGCCTAAATCTGATTCCATAATAGGGGATTGTAACAGACTGCTCCCTATGATTTGATTACTCAGAAATGCCTAAATATTCAGGTAAAACATGAAATTGCTAAGGATTAAAAGGTAATTAAAAAAAAAAAAAGGCTTTCTATGTTCATGATTTTTCCCACTAACCCACAAAGGGGGGTTAGCAAACGGTGTACAGATATATCAACTGACGTAGAAACCCACAACATAATAATATCATCTCAGGTAATGCAATTAGAGGTCTTTGTAGCACATCTAAACAATCTTAAAGAGAAAAGAAAAGCTTTTATCCATTCACAATGAATGTTTGAGAAGAAATAAATTATGTCAAATGATCAAAATTAAACAAAGAACTTAAAAAAGCACTGAATTAGCTGTCTATCATCTTAGAGACTTGATTGCATATTTGCATAAATGAGTAATACTAGTGTACTGACCTGATGGATCTCCTTTCTTGCATAATTTGATGCTGCAAAAGAACAATATGTCTTAAATGTAAATAAGAACACATCAGATTGAGAAATATCATCTTAATTTTGAGTAATTAAAGCAAAGCTTTTCTTAATGAGGGAACATAGGAAAAACTAATGAATAAAAGAAATTGATACCGCAGATAGGAACATCTTTGGCGCCGTATCTCATTCACTCAATCATTTAGGGCCAGTTTGGCAAAACTTATAAAAATAGCTTTTTCAATTGATAAAAGTTATATTGTAAAAAGTTATATCTGAATCAGCCAAGTTCCCGACATATATAAAAGCATCTTCACCATTTTCAAGGAGATAAATCCTCTCATCGCTCAAGTATTCATTAGACAGTGGCAAAGAATTGGGAACAAGAGGTTCTTCCTTTGTCTGTCAACCAAGTTGAAGGTTACTCACTGAATGTTAACAGCATATTTAAACACAATAAATCAAAAAAAACCAATTAGAAACTATTCAACCAGTGAAAGATCATGGATAGCCATCAATCTAGGATACACTAGTGAAATTGCCAACGAAAGAGAAAGGCATGAAACATAGTTTATCCAGAAAGATCGATCATCTATTGTCCCACCAATGCGCAATCCTGTACTTTTCATCAATGCTGAAACAAGAAGAAATAAGGAAATAGATGAAAGAATTACCAACCAACCTAATCTTTGTCCTCAGAAGTTGACTGGCACATTTACTACAAAATAGAACTAGGTGTAGGCAAGATGTTATTAGTTATCACTATGATTTTCTTAATAAAAGAAAATATAACTAATCAAATGATAGCTATAAGAATCAATATGGCTATCAAAGTAACTTACAATTCAGGCGCTAGCAGTATTCAATTACATTTTTAATTTAACTTTCAAAAGGAAAAGAAAAAAAGAAACTGTACAGACAGAAAATACATTGCCATTTTAGATGAATGAAAGCTATTTCAAGAAAACAAAATTATCTTATTCAAGAAGCAAGCATATTTTGGTGTAAGCACCACATCTAAGAATCTATGCTCCAACATAATTTTATGATAGACGTATTTAATCATGATAAAAGCACATTATGTACCGGGCATGAATAATTCTGCGAAGATAGTATTAATGTCCTAAAACACAAAACACAATTACACAGAAGATTGGCAGGTTCAACAAAATATACTTTCTTGATTTTGTGCTGGATAAAAGGAAAAAAGAAATATACCAAGAGTGTATAAGGGCAGTAGCTTAAGAGCCTCCGGAAGAATAAGTTGTCCAGATGCTGATCCAGTGGCACAAAATTTACGATAAGAAGACAGAATGCTAACACACATATCAATCACTTTCTCCCTGACAACTGCTAGTGGGGTGTAAGGAAGTTTACTTGCCACTGCAAAAGTTACTCAAAAGCAAACAGCATATAAATGAACATATAATAGAATATTGAATTTATACAAAATAAGGCACCATGATTAACCAAAATGGAAAAGAAAAAAAAAACATTGCAAGATTTGGCTAGTTATATTTAAAATAGAAGAACTGTTAGATTATGTGCAAGTAAAAGAATCATTTTATCACTCAAAGTGCTAGTTGCAAGCACAGGTATACCGTACAATGAGTCAAGTACCTTGCTTCAAGAAACATGCAAATTGGGTATCCAAGTCAGCTGAATGGAACAGATTACTGAGCATGTTTGTACAAGGCAAAGATAAGGTTATGACTCGAATTCTTCTTTGGCCATAAAGCGTGGTGTAAAGAAGAGCACACTAAGCGATGGAACGAGCATTGCTAGTTAGAGGCTTATTAGATACCAAAAAGATACATACAAGCTGCATAACATATTGGGAAATAAATTGGCATGGACCTGAAAAGCACATTCTGATCCATCCTGCAATCTATCATCATGTTTTAGGGTCACCATTATGGTTTTGTCACAGTCAATCTGCAAAAGCAAAGACTGTCTACTAAGAAAACCAGGTCACAAAAGAAAGGACCTAGATAAATTCATTTCCAATGAAAGATACAAATAACAACAGCCAAAAATAAAGTCATGGCAGGATAGGGCGAAATCTTTTCAAGTATTGAGAATTTTTAATAACTGTGTTGTATTTTTTTGAGGATCTAGTGCCGCCAGCATTTAGAACTATTGCTGAAAAGCATCCCTGCCATCTTTCAGAATGGTAGAACTTCTGATTCAGCCTTCGTTGCAGCAATCAAGGTATGTTGCATATGCTACTTGTAATTTTTTCCTTGTTAATGACTTGTGCTGAGCAAGTTGTTAAATCAAGCATTATAAAAACTTCACTAGGTTATGAAAGTGTCTGACCAACCATTTGAACAGTCTTTAGATGCAAAAGTGTCTGTAAAGGCAACAGAATTTGTCCCATCCATAAGTGTCTGTTAGATGAGGGATGATGGATTTTATTGGAGCTTAAGGGAAGTGGTTGCCTGATTAAATTGTTGAAGCAGTGGATAGGAGGCTATATTTTCAGAGTATATTCTTAATTCCACATACTTATCACGATTTCAGGCATCTTTCTTGGCAACGAAGAATATTGGATGGAAGCTTCTGGTATTTCAGTCAGGTGAACCCGTTAATTGATGTGGATTAATATATGTTCCATGAGTCTTGTGCCTTGTAGTAAAATCCCCAAATTGAGATTTAAATTCTGAGTTCTAATCCTAATTTTCTATTTGATAATTGGAGTGAAAGAGTTTGGTCAATTTCTTAGAATGAAATTAAAACAGACACACACAAAAGTAAATGCGCAAAATATTTATTATGATGTGCAATTCAGGTGACAGGTAGTGTTAACCAATGAACATATTGTTGGCAGTGAACGGTGCATGCATATTGTCACAGAAACCAGGATTTGTAAATGCAAATGATGGTCTGTGCAGTCGTAGCCTTATATGGAAAATAGCAATGTGGCTGTCATGATCTTGATTGTCTTTAATATTTAACTGTAATTTCCCTCCCATCATTTGGAGTTCAGGATAATTGATACAAATTTTGCATGGGAAAGTTATTACTCGAGGACAATGTTGCTGTATAGTTACTTTTAGGACTCTTCTGATTATATTGTACTGTTATGTATAGTCTTGCCATCACTTCGCATTGGATCTCTTTCTTCTAGGGAGAATGAAGGGAGAACCAACATCTCAGGTGAAGAAAAGGTGTGTATCACACATGATTGCATTTATTTTGCATTCACCATTTAGAATGATTGTACTTCAAATTACATGGATGTGTTCCATTCAATTTGCAGATGATAAGAAAAAAGTATTAGCTGGGAAAGTTGGTATTTTCAGCCAGCATTTCCTACATATATGCCATATGTCTTGATTAAGAAACCATATATGATTACAAATCAAAACTCTCTTACATAATTCTTGCCTTAATTTTGTAAAATTAATCTTCTATTTCTGTATACCTTTAGATCAATGCAGGAAATATAGATAAGAAATCAGATCCATGATATCCTGGTGGTTGCTTGATAAAATGCATTCTCTGACCCACTGCATCTGCCCAAAGTTTAATTCTTAGTGGTGCTTTAAATATGCTTGATACTGTTCATCTGCTTTCAATTTGGCTTCTTCATAGTGTATTCAAACTAGGCAACCATGCATGCATTAATCCCCCTTATCCATTACGTCTTATATTTTGGTGTTTTTTTTTTTAATATGTTTGTTGTAAATGTAACACTTTAATTCAGACAAATTGTTAGTTTTCTGGTTTTTCACCCAAATCTCTCTAATTTCTTTGTTCTCTATATGAGCAGGACGCTTGTAAGTTGTGGCAACCAGCAGATACAACTCTAAAAACAATGGCAATGGAGTTAGCAGAGTATCAGGTGAATTTTGAGCAATTTATATTATCTTGATAGGATTTGGTTGTTTTGAAGTTTGGTTTAAAATTATTCGTAAACTGTTATTGTGGTTACATTAAGCTATTATGAAATCTGGTCAGATAGTTCATATCAAATAATGTTCCAGGTTTGTGTTGATATCTTCGTCACAAGTCAAACATATGTGGACATTGCTTCCATCTCTGTCATTCCAAAAATTACTGGTGGGCAGGTATCACCAAATGTTCAATAAGTTTTCTGTTGTCTAATGATTCGATATATATATATATATATATATATATATATATATATATATATATATATATCGAATCATTAGACAACAGAAAACTTATTGAACATTTGTTTTTCAATTTTGCCCATTGAAGTACCAATCTTTTGCTGTTAGAAACAGGAGAGGTTCAATAGCTGGATTGTTCTTTTGTTGCTATTCTATTCAAAATTGCTTTTCTGACAGATTTGGTATTTGAAACTTATACCATTGTTCATCGTTGTAATTTATTTTGTTGAAAATCTAGAACATTTTTTCTATACAGCAATAAATTCTGTATTGACCATTATAGCTATTGATAGCTGTTAGTAACACAATTTTAGAAGCAGATTTGTAGGAGAAGATTTTTCCTATTTCTTGACTTAGTTAGCAGAGTTAGTTAGCAGAATTATTTGACTTAGTTAGCAGAATTATTTGACAATTTTTGTTTGAATTTGTAACTTGAAATCTGTATAAATACCTGTATTCCTAAATGCAAAAATAAGAATTCAGATTTAGAAATTTCAAACCTCCAACATGTCTGAAATTGAAATATCAGAAATAAACTCCAATATCAAATTAGAAGAGACCTCAAATATTCCACACACAGGGGATTTGCAGAATATCCAGTCAGCCTATAGGCTCAACGGAAAAAACTATTTGAAGTGTTCACAATTTGTCCAAACATTTCTCAAAGGAAAAGGCAAAATTTGCCACTTGCTTGGAATTGGACCAAAAAATGGTGATCCAAAATTCGATGCCTGGGATGAAGAAGATTCTTTGGTCATGTCATGGCTATGGAACTCCATGTTACCTGAAATAAGTGATACATGCATGTTCCTGCCAACAGCTAAAGACATATGGACTACTATTCAACAGACCTATTCAAAGGCAGGAAATGCTGCCCTAATCTATGAGATCAAAACAAAGATCTCAGCCACTAAATAAGGCAACCTTTCTATTACTAAATATGTCAATCTTCTGCAAAACCTATGGCAGGAAATGGATCAATATCGGTGTGTTGAGATGCTGTGTAGTGAAGATGCAGCTACCTTGAAAAACTTTATCGAAAAGGATAGGGTTTATGACTTCCTTGCAGGTCTGAACATGGAATATCATCAGGTCAGAGTCCAGATATTGGGGAAGGAAAGATTATCATCTCTGAATGAGATAATATCATTGATCTGAGCTGAAGAGAATAGGCGAGAAGTCATGTTGCAGCCTAAAACATTAGAAGGGTCAGCAATAATTTCTACAAAGTCAACCAATAAGGAAGTAAGGATAGGTAATGAGCGTACAAAGTCAAATAAAGACACAATTTGGTGCACATATTGCAAAAAACCACGCCATACGCTAGAGGATTGCTTCAAACTCCATGGAAAGGAACAAGTCGTTAGCTGTAAAGGAGGATTCAAAGGAGGAAAAGGCCACTTAACTGATGGAGAAGACCAAACCCAAGAAAAATCCATCCAGGCTGGTATAGGAGAATTCAAAAAAGATGAAATCGAAAAGCTAAGAAATCTCCTAAATTCCCTTGAAAAGCCCTCTAGTACGTGTTCATTGGCTCAATCAGGTACGTACCTTAATTCTTATGTTTTAAGTGCCTCAAGTATGTCATCTCTAGGCTCTTGGGTCATTGACTCAGGAGCTACAGACCACATGACTCATAGCCCAATCAGATTTAGAACATACAATCCATGTCCTGGAAACAGAAAAATTACTGTAGTGGATGGATCTCTTATAACTGTTGTAGGCCAAGGAATAGTAAATCTATCAAATTCTTTGTCCCTAAATAATGTGTTGCATGTCCCAAAATTATCTTCCAATCTCATATCCATCCATCAAATTACCAAAGATCTAAACTGTAAAGTAACTTTCTATCCTACTCATTGTGTTTTTCAGAATTTGGTTACGGGGAGGACGATTGGACTTGCTAAGGTGAAAGATGGGCTTTATTATCTTGAGGAAATGAGTGGCAACAAGAATAACAATAATCAGTTATCCCTCACCTACTCCTCAAGTAACCTGTCTCCTAATAAATCTAAAATTTGGCTTCATCATTTCCGTCTTGGTCATCCATCTTTTATTTTACTTAAAAGCATGTTTCCTTCACTTTTTAAGAAAGAAGATGTTAGTAGTTTTCATTGTGATACATATGAAATTGCTAAACATCATAGACTATCATTTCAATTGAGTAATATAAGATCTACTAGATCTTTCTCTTTGATACATACTGATATTTGGGGGCCTTGCAGAGTTTCTAGTATTTCTGGAGCAAAATGGTTTGTCACTTTCATTGATGATTGTTCTAGAACTACTTGGTTATTTCTTATGAAGGAAAAATCATAAGTAAGCGGTAATTTTCCAATATTTCATAAAATGATTTGTACGCAATTTGGAAGTTTGATTAAAAAAGTAAGATCGGACAATGCAAAAGACTATTTTAATCAAGTTCTCTCATCTTTTTTCAAAAAGGATGGTATAATACATGAGTCATCTTGTGTTGACACACCCCAACAAAATGGGATTGCTAAACGAAAAAATAGACATTTACTCAATGTGACACGTGCAATTTTGATTCAACATAAAGTTCCAAAAACCTTTTGGGGGGAGGCTGTTTTAACTGCTGCATATTTGATAAATAAAGTACCTTCCAAAGTGTTAAATAATCAGAGTCCCATTGGTGTTCTTTCTGGTTTTTACCCTGATTTTAATGTCTCTTGCAAATTGTCACTAAAAGTGTTTGGTTGTGTTGCTTTTGTACATGTTCATGCACACCAAAGAGGGAAACTTGATCCAAGAGCTTTAAAATGTATTTTGGTGGGATACTCAAACACAAAGAAAGGATACAAGTGTTATCATCCACCTTAAAAAAAAAAATTTTACCTCCATGGATGTCACTTTTGTTGAAAATGAACCTTACTTTCAAAGCAACAATCCTCATCTCCAGGGAAAGAGTTCTTGGGAAGATAAGGAATTTCTCCTTGATTTTCAAAGTCCAACACTAAACTTGAAATCTTTCGAACTTGCCAATACACTTAATTCCAAAGGAGAACATGCTAGCAATGAACCTGAACCTGAATTTCAATTTGAAGGTAAACATGCTAGTAAAGAAATTGAATCTGATCTTGAAGCTGAGAGAAAAACTAATTTAAATCCTACTACACCACTCAAGGTTTACTCAAGGAAGAAAGTTCATATTTCTGAGCCTGTGCAAGTCCAAGAATCTGAACCACAATCAGGTACTGAAAATTCTGCTTCTTTGTGTGTTCAATCTGATCCTGCTCCTTGTGAATTTAATGATTTAGACCTGCCTATTGCTGTTCAAAAAAGAACACGTGAATGCACCAAGCATCAAATCTCAAATTTTGTATCTTTCCATAGACTCTCTCCCCAACATAAAACTTTTCTTACCACCATCAACTCCATTTCAATCCCACAAACACTACAAGAGGCACTTAGAAATAAGAATTGGTTACAAGCTATGAAAGAGGAGATGAATGCCCTAGAGAGAAATAAGACTTGGGAATTTGTGAACCTGCCCAAAGTAAAGAAAACAGTGGAGTGTAAGTGGGTGTTTGCTTTGAAATATAGAGCTGATGGTTCATTAGAAAGGCATAAAGCTTGGTTGATCGCAAAAGGATATACACAGACATATGGGGTAGATTACCAAGAGATCTTTGCACCTGTAGCAAAACAAAGAGAACTTTTTTTTGGTCAAATCACAAAGAAAACAGACTGACACATCTTTAGTTGTCATAAACATTTTTCCATATGCTTACATATATTTCTCAAAAGATAAGGACAAACACCAGCAATCTATAGCTCACCTCAGAAAGCCGGGTAATAACATCACTTTGTAAAGGGGTATAAACATCTTCAACATCAGGTACAATGAACATCAATGGCTGCCAATAGAAGTAGATTAAATATCATCAAGAAGTCCTTCAAATTGGAACAACATACAGTTACCAAAGAGAGAGAGGTGGGAGTAGGGTGTTGGGGCACAGGCAGATCATTATATTGGAAGCAATAAAGACATATTTTTAACATTGTGAATAACTTAACTTGAACTATCTACCAATTGATAAATAATATGGTTGGTGGATATTTTTAACATTGTGAATAACTTGAACTATCTACCAATTGATAAATAATATGGTTGGTGGATCCAAGGGTTAGAAAACTTACATTTGAAATACCCTGCTTGCTGATAATTAATTTGAGGTATACACAATGTAATTCTTATTAATTTGTTGCTAAATATTCCTAAGTCAACAATTATACAACAAATTACTTTTTCTCAAAAGCATAGCACCCTGAGATGAATGATTTAAATTATTACTAAATTTAAAAGGATGTGTATAAGATATAATCTCTGATGTGACAGATTAGAAAGAAGAATAAAATGTGAATTTTTATTCAACAAAACAAGTTCAGAAGTACTGAATGCGTAGCAGTGAATACTTAATTTTAGCTTGTCTTAAGATAGTCTACGATCCACTAAAGGTAGGAAATTGATGAAAACTTCCCTGGGTTTGTAAATGATTCATTTTGGAAGTGAACCCAAAAAAATAAAAAAAAAATAAAAATAAAAAGCAAGTTTAAGTTTTTATGGCTATCAGTGTAATGTTTATGGACACAACCAAGCCAGTAATGGATGACAAGAGCCTTTTGTACTGAAGATATGCGGGCTGCATGAAGCGATCTTAACGTGGCAAAAACCTGTAAATGGATTTGCAAAGTTCACCTAACTTTTTTCTAATCTCAGTTTCTTGAAGCTATGCAGGCTGCATGAAGCAATCTCAAAAACCTGTAAGTGGATTTGGAAAGTAAATCTAACTTTTTTTTCTAATCTCAGTTTCACTTTTTTTTTTTATTATTTTACTTTCCTTTTAAAGTTTTTGCTGTCTGCATTATTAAACTGTGGAATTTTTTTTTACCAGACCACTTTAATTGTGGAAAAACAAGAAGATTCTAGCTAAGTCCTGTAATTAGGAGTATGACCTGCTGCAATGCAGGTTTTAACTTGTAAAAGTGGATTGTTGCATCAAATGTGGCAATCCCCACCATTGTCCTAGAACCCTCCTACAACCACAAGAAAATCAATGGAAACAATCACTAACCATCATTCAAAGGACAGCTTTAACTAATTATATCAGGAAAAACAGGAAAACCAGTTTGCATTGTATAAACATATGATAAGATATAGTTTATTATGCAGTCTCGACATATATCCACTGTTTTCTGGATGCACCAGAACATATATGAGATCCACTTAAAGTGCATGGATCAACGCTGTGTGGCATATAAAAAACATAAAGTTAGATATGAAATTCATGAACACAAAACATAAAGTGACTAAAAACGTGCTTACGCTGGTTGATTAGTTTTCAATCCCAAAGCTTTTTGAACAAATCCAAAAAATATAAAAGAGAAGGTGCCTTCAAAGACATAGCTTTATGCCATCTCTCCTCATGTTACCCTAGACTTTAAGTGAGGAACATGTCATTAGACCTTATCTGTTGAATAACTCAGATGCAACTTCCCTTGCAATCAGCAAACGCAAATATTGCAGCAAAAGGCCGAGAGAGAGAGAGAGAGAGTCCAGTCACCCACTACAAGAAAAACGCAAAATAGCGAGGACAAAATTCGTCGCTAAATGATGATTTTTCGTCGCTAAATCAGTTTAGCGACGATTTAGCGAGGACAAAAATTTTGTAACAAAAGTCGTCCTAGCTGATTTTAGCGAGGACTTTAATCCTCGCTAACTTTAGCGAGGATTTAGTCCTCGCTAACGTTAGCGAGGATTAAAGTCCTCGCTAAGTTTTGCGAGGAGTTAGTCCTCGCTAAAGTTAGCGAGGATTAAAGTCCTCGCTAAGTTTTGCGAGGATTTAGTCCTCGCTAAAGTTAGCGAGGATTAAAGTCCTCGCTAAACTTTAGCTAGGACGAATTTCTTGCTAAAATTTAACATGCATTTTGTAACAAAAATTGTTCTTGCTAAATTTAGCATGAGATTTATCCTTGCTAAATGTTCATATGAAATTTTTTGTTTTCTTAATTTAATATGAAAATTTTATTATTTAAATAATAAACTGAAAAATAATAAATTTATATTCACTCAATATTTAATATAAAAACATATATATATTAATGAATAAATTGTTATTTACAAGTGTATATCATTGCTAATAATATATCCAAAATAATACATCCATATATAACAGTAACAATTAAAAATCATAAATAGCTCATAAAATGCCAATTGTTTTTAGTTCCTATAGTTGTCTAGTGATTGATTGCAGATAACGAAGAACTCCATCCAATGTCATTATTAGAACTTGATCTTCCAATTGTTGATGTTGAACATCTGATCAATATTTGCATAACTTGACTAAATACAAAAAAGAAGTAAAATATGACCTATACAATAGTAACAATAAAGAATCATATATAAGTAGGTCTCATGACAAAAATTATCTATTTTTTTCAAGTTTTTGCAATTTTAGTTAAAATTTTGAATTTTGAAAGTTTTTTTCCAATTTCAAAAGTCACTCTCAATGTTATTTAAATAATAAAATTAGTCAGTTTCCAAACATTGAAATGGTTTTAATTCAACATATGTATTTCATGATCATCTTGCCTAGCATAAATCTTTGCCAAAAAGAAAAAGTAAGAAAATAGTACCAATTAAGTACCAAAACATAATAAAAAAAATGCCAAAATTAATTGATTTTACTGCATGGATTGAATTGCCACTAATTAATGAAGCTTGGATTGAATTGCAACTAATTAATGAAACTTGGATAGAATTGTGAAATTATTCAGTTTAATAAAATTACGATAATACAAAAAGGTTTTGATATTTTGCATAACTAAATATTACAGCAATATACTAGTTTCTCCACACGTCCAAGTATAAAAAGAAGAAAATAAACAATTGAACAAATGTTACCTCACTTCCATGTGCAGTATACACATCACTGAATTCAAGACCAATATAACCGCTTCCTACAATTGCAATCCAATCAGGAACAGATTCCAATTTGAGTGCATGGTCACTTGTAATTACAGTCTTCCCTGTCGGTCATTTATGCAGGAATCAGAACTCTATAAACAGAAGAAAACAAAAAGTTGCAGACAATTGCATACGAAGTGCGCACAAAATTAATCGCTAAGAAACAATAATTTTCAAAATTTCATTGGCTTCTAGGCTGCTTACGGGTGATTCTTAGAAGCTTATTCTTTTTTACTATTTAAGGTTATCATACCACACATCCATTCAGTATTGTTTGATGAAATACCTACAGCCTTTAATCAGATGGTATGCCTCTACGTAACCTCAAATAACTTCAAGCTTTGCTTATAAAACATCATATCTAGAAAAACCTTGGATATAAACAACTGAACAAGAAAATTTCTATCATTCTTATGTTAGAATCAGTTGCCACCTTACATAAAATGCTTAACTAACAGAAAATTGCACTCCACCTGATATAAATAAGAAATCAACTCCGTCCGTCCTTGCTGGTATAAATAATTTCTTATCGTGATTTACCAGAATATAAACATTTTGCATGCCCAAGTAGAGATTGACAAAGTAAAGAAATGCAGATGAGAGTAAATCCTTACCATCAACTTCAATGCCCTTAGGGACAAAAGGAACAGAACCAGTGGCTATAATTATATCCTTCGCTGTCAAGATATTGTCAGGAAAACCAGCTTTCCCATATTTCACCTTTTGTGGACCCTAAATGGATTAATGAACATCATTGTGATTAGTAATTATCAATGGCATACAATAGATTTCATTCTACAGCCATTCAAATCAAAAGAGATTTTATTTGCATTGAACGCAGGAAATTGTAAATTTTGGTGCAGCCAACTCCGTATTGAGCTTCTGAAGAAGGTTCAATAGGTGCATACCTAATTCATTCAATTGATTGACTCTTGTGACCGACCTAAGAAGCTCTGCATCCCTAAACCATTTAAAAAAGAAAAGAAGAAGAAGAAGGCATTACCTGCCACTGCTCCTGCGAGGGTTTGGCTTCCTCAGGAGTGACGCCATCTGCGAGGGTTGATCGGATGAAGACAGAGATAATTAAAACTAAAACCAAAAGCGCAGCCCATTGTTTCAAAGGTTTTTCCATTTAGTTAGCTCACAATTAACGCACAGCTACAGCTTCAGCTTCAGCATTTGTTTTCGATATGGCAAAAAGTTCCCTTGTGCTTCTCTAATATTCTGCATCAGTATCCATATATATTAATAGAAAGGGATCAAATAAGCACCAGCAAATTAAAGAAAACAGACAGTAAAAGTACATACTTGACCGAATTCTTGATGAGGTCAAAGGGATTGTCCCCTGAATTTATAAATACCGCTTCAAATACTTGAGAGGTCTGGACATTAACATCTCCTAAAGAATTAGACAAAAAAGAAAATCGATACATAAAAAGAACATTACAAATTCAAGAACGGTAAAGATTAAAATGTTAAGACTGACCACTTTCAATGCAGAACTGGAGCCCATTTGCGCTTGTACCCTGCAAGCTGGTTCGAAATGGGCCATCTTAAACATCGTAAAACCATACCTCGACGGGTTATCGATCACCAAGCGATGCCACTGAGCTCTCTTTAATAGATTCGTCCACATCATCTCCACGGTTGGCTTTCTGGCACTGTTCAAGCACCGCCTTCAAGGTTTTCCTCTTAACATGAACCCAATCCTTCTCTTCAGCTTTTTTATACAAATCAACAGAGGAGGAGGCGAGCTCAATTTCAGGAATAGAAGCGATCTTACAAGCCACATCGAGCTGTAAGAGAAAGAGAGAAAGAAAGAGGGGGGAAAAAGCTTGCAACATAGAAGGGAAAAAAGGTTTTAGGGATTATATTCATCTTTCTGAAAAAAAAAAAACAATCTCAACATTAAACTCAAAACATTATCTACCAATTCCCTTCAGTTGGCTTTTCCGCATATTCACCAATTACCAGATCATGGATGCCTTGACATAGAGAAGAAGAAAAGACAGGAAGCAAATTGTAAGCTAGAACCATGGTTCATTTATTTTCATTTGAATCAGCAGTACTTCATCGCCCAATTGCTCTCTCCAACTTCATCAGCAGTACTTCAGCAGATCATGGATGCCTTGACAACGCTCAGTTGCTCTCTCCAACTTGATGGCACAACGCCCAATGGCACGGACAGCTTTCCTAACAAAATCCACATCTACTTCTGTAGCATACGCTTTGAACTCCAACAAAACCTGAAGAAGTGCTCATTAGAACTGACAAACTCAACAACTCAAAATTAACCAATGGCTGAAAATGCATATCAGACAAATGCATCAGAAATTAAAAAAACAAAATACTTGATCTATATTTCTGTCCGAAGCAAGCTTGATCATGATTTCTAGCTTCTCCATCTTCACATAAATTGGATCATTGTATTTGCAGAAAAACACCTGAAATTTAAAAAATAAAACAAGAGAAAGAAAATTAGAGAATGACCTAATTGATCACAACATGACGACATGTTAAGCAATAGAGACTGTGAGTAAATCTGTACATGTCATCTAGTCACCAGGTCTCTGTACAATTAGGTTGATGTTCCGCAGTGCAACATATTGTATCTCAGGTTCTGCAGAAAGTAGAGTCACAAGAGGAGGAGCCATCTTCTTGCAAAGATTCCGGACAACATCAGTGCTGGTGATGAGTTCCATTTGTTGGAGGATCATCTATAAAGGTGCAAATAGTAAAAAAGAAAAGAAAAAATAAGTAATAGCTGATTAAATGCAATAGGTCGATAACTGGCAAAGGCAGAACACCAAGATGATGAAGCAGAAAATTAGAAAAAAACTACTGCAAAAAATTAGAAAAATAAGTAATTAGAAAAACACTAACAACTTGTTACCTTAACAGCCGAGAGTACTACTGCACAATTAGCATGTTGCAGTCGTGGAGTCACTCGTTCCACTATAGTCTCAGCCTCACGAGCATCAGCTGCTTTGTATCTAGAAACAGCATCCAATATAAAAACTTGGCCCCACCTGAAAAAGGAACACAATAAACTTAGATAAACAAACCGATAGGTTTTCCAACAAAAGATCTTTCAGGGTATCGAGGCACCAGATTAATAGAAAAAAAATTAATGGTAACATAAACCAAAACAAGGAATCATTCAATTTCCAATGAAGTTCTAGCATCCAACCTAATAACTAGATACTATAATACTAACATGCAAGCAGCAAACCAAAGTCTACACCAAGAGCATTACAGCCAACAGACGGGGAAAAAGATTTAAAGAAGAGAGAAATGAGGTAAAGGTGAAAAATAATACAATAACAAGCATGCTGCATAAGCTTATCACATAGTTATTGCTTTAGTTACTTTCATTTTTCTTTTCTATTATAGACAGCTATCCCAGGATATTTTAAGTACAATAACCATGAAATAATCCAATGAAATTACATCATGCTTACAACCAGGAAGCTTAAAAAAAACTCTGGATTTACAACCATAATAATACAGTTTGCTTACTCTGTGCACTCATTTAGAGCAGTGAGCAGCTTTGAAAGTGTGTGACTAGTGATCTCAAAGATGGGTCTGGCACTATTCTCTTGAATCTATGCAAGGGCTGCCACGGCATTTGCCACAACCATTGGATTATTGTCAGAAATCAAATCCTTCAGAGATTCTAGAAAACCCCTATCTTCAACTAACTCAGCATTTATATCGTAAAGTTTTGCCACACAAATGGCTGCTGTCTTGCGAACATAACCCATGAATACAAACAACGAAAAATGACAGTGCTTAGGAAGTTAAAACACTGCATTCTAAGGAATTTGTTCTTTATTAATTATGTGCAAAAACTCTTAAGTTAACACAAGAACATGCTACGCCACAGCGCCAATAACATCCCACTATACTTAATTTCGGAACAAACCCATGAATACAAACATATGCTTTTATCACGTTATAGAACTGTCATATGGCCCATATCTTCTTTATTGATAATAATGAAGCCAAATAGCATAAGTACCGAAGTACTTTATCACCCAAATCAACATAAAGCCCACAACAAAACCAAACATCAAAATAAAAATAACTAATCTTTATTTATTTTTATGTTTTTTCAATATACATTACACACTTACAAGCCCCAATTTTTCGTGTTAAGAAAAACAGCCTGTTTTAATTGAAATAGAAATAGACCTGAAGATTATGCTCCTTGATATGGGCCCAAATGAGCTTGAGAGCTTAGGTGCGAGGGATTTCAGAAGCACCAACGAGCTCGGCCATTTCAGAGGAGACAGGGCGGGGCTTCATGATTCCACGTGGTCGGCATTCTTGCTGCTTGGGGGATGAAGCGGTGGCGCTTGTGACGGTGCTGACCATTCGCAGGGTGGGAAGGGGGGCAGAGATAAGAATGGAAGAGGAGAAAGAAGGCCTAAGAAATGACACCGTTTGAGGGAGCAAAATAGCGGAGTAGATCCCAGTAGAAATCTAGAGGCAGAGAGGGTTTAGTAGTGGCATCTTGTGAATCCTACATCAATGCAATAAGATTTTTTGGATTTAGAAAACATAAAGCCCGCTAAACATGTATTTTATCCCGCCAAAACATTTGGGTAATTAGCTAGGACTTGTTCCTCGCTAAATATTTAATATGTCTATTTAATTGTTAGCGAGGAAATTTTCCTCGCTAATTTAGCAAGGATTTATTCCTCGCCAAATTAGCGACGATTAATTCCTCGCTAAATGGTTTATATGTCAAATAGCAATCTATTTACCCGTTAGCGAGGAAATTGTCCTCGCTAATTTAGCGAGGATTTATTCCTCGCCAAATTAGCGACAATTAAGTCCTCGCTAAATGGTTTATATGTCAAATAGCAATCTATTTACCCGTTAGCGAGGAAATTATCCTCGCTAATTTAGCGAGGATTTGTTCCTCGCAAAATTAGCGAGGATTTGTTCCTCGTAAAATTAGCGAGGATTAAGTCCTCGCTAAATGGTTCATATGTCAAATAGCAATCTATTTACCCGTTAGCGAGGAAATTGTCCTCGCTAATTTAGCGAGGATTTATTCCTCGCAAAATTAGCAAGGATTAACCCCTCGCTAAATGGTTCATATGTCAAATAGCAATCTATTTATCCGTTAGCGAGGATTAAGTCCTCGCTAAATGGTTCATATACTATTTAATCGTTAGCGAGAGAATTGTCCTCGCTAAATGGTTAATATATCAAATGCTAAACTATTAAACCGTTAGCGAGGAAATTGTCCTCGCTAATTTAGCGAGGATTTATTCCTCGCAAAATTAGCGAGGATTAAGTCCTCGCTAAATGGTTAATATATCACATGCTAAACTATTAAACCGTTAGCGAGGAAATTGTCCTCGCTAAATGGTTTATATGTCAAATGATAATCTATTTACCCGTTAGCGAGGATTTTTTCCTCGCTAATTTAGCGAGGATTTGTTTCTCGCCAAATTAGCGAGGATTAAGTCCTCGCAAAATCGTCTCTATTTTTTGCGCCAAAAATTTGGCGCCCAAAATTAGCTACAACAAAAATTATTGCTCGCTAAATCGTCGCAAAATCTGTTTCCCCACTCAAAGCTAACAGTATTTGCGACAAAAATCATTTTTCGTCGCAATGTTGTCGCTAAATTGTCCATTTAGCAACAAATTTTATTGTCCTCGCTAATTTTCATCGCTATTCTGTATTTTTTTTGTAGTGACCCCAAGGGGTATTCCACTTTAGTAAGGGTGAGAACCTTCCTGTATCACCTATGCTTGATCCCTGGCTTTGGCCTCATGGTAGAGATAGGGCAAATTTACATATAGAGGTTAACAGGATCAAATGTCCAACCAGGATTCTGTGCTCCACTTAGATTTTTAATAAAACTACCAGAACTGGGAAAAGTTGTTAACTGCATATCTATTTTGAAAAAACTCCAATATAAGGAAGGAAAAAGAAGAAACAAGGAGACAAGTAAAGATAGGAGGAAGAGGGAAAGAAAAGAGGAGAGCAGTGATATTCAATCAGGCCAATATTGATCTAGAAGCAAGAATAAGATGTTATAGGATAAAACAAGGAGATAAAACTTATTGGAAGGTCAGAGATAACTTGACTAATAGCGCTGCAAGCTGCAGCTGCTGCACCAGTCTGCATAGCATTCATGGACACATCTATGAGAAAGAAATACACAGCTGGCATTGGTTCACGGACCTGAAAAAGAGATATTAGTTAGAAGAATCACCAATCAGATGACCTCAATAGGACAGTGGTAATGATTAAAGGGAAAAATGAGGATACAAGAACAACAGATATGTTAAACAAACTATAGCAAATCGTAGATATCATTTGAAGAAAACAAAAAATTATCCCATAAATAATGGAGTTCAATCCATAAGAAGACAGTACCTGTAATTGAAGCAGTTACGATGTAATGATTTTCTTTCATTCTTATTGATGAAGAAACGCTCACTTCATATACAGATTTAATAAACTAAAGATGTCCAAGGTGCTTATATAACATGTATATGAAAACTCTAGGAATATCATAAAATAGAAAAAATGAACTGACCTAAACAACTGCAACTAGTTTGAATTTAGTTTTGTTGATTGAGTTGGAAAACCCAGAAAATATAACCAAAACTTGGTCTTGCATACATGCATTCACAAAGCAAAAAAATGTCATATGATCAATGTAACTGCCTTTTTAACCAACTTCTACTTCAAATATATTAATTCTTGGCTTCTAATTGGGTGATTTATGGGGGACACACAAAATTACTATAATAGTTCTTTCAAGAAAAACCCGTAACGGAAGCACTAAATTAGTAGTAACACATAACAACTATCACATCTCATATCTTAATTTATTAAAATAATAAGAAAAAAAATAAAAAGCGCTTTGAGATGCTTAAGTTAGAATAACTAAAGAAGTCTCTTGAAAGATGGGGCACTTGCAAAAGCAAAAAAAACATGTCTATTCACAATGATACAACATAATAGCAATGTTTACAGGTTATGGAGCAAAACTCATTGTGAAAATGAGGTCAACACTAAAAAAAATTTTAAGAGATTAAAATTTTATTTTGTTCAACTAACCATATATTCCTTACTGGCAACAAATTCAACTGTTCCTTGACATAGTTCAGGCCTTTCATTAATATCTCTCCGCCTACCATCTGGGGCCAAATTGCAGTGATAGTCACTCAGTGTATCATCAGCAAACCCTGTGGTAGATGTGGAAGGTACTGTGAGGCTGCAACTGTAATGGCTATTAGTTACATGATCAAAACACACCAGCAATATGCTGAAACCTCAAGTAGAGAGAAGTAATTTAACAGTATATTTGGCTCTTGAGACAAAGAATAGGAATGCTAAACAGCACAATTTTAGTAACTAAGGATGGAAAGCACACACCTGTGACCAATGAAATCCTGGAACAAATAGCTAGGACCAATAGGCCATTACTAAAAGAAAATTAAATACTGGGAGTAATTCATACCTTCAAAATTTCCTAGCAAAGAGAAACAAACAACTCGGTATGAATATCCTTAGAAGAAATATACAATGATGACTAAATACAAAATTTTCACAAAAATTATAACCTCGCTTTTCAGACAGAATATGTAAAATTAAAACTAAAGGGAATACTCCATGATGAAAAATTGGGATTCCCCCATTGAACTCAACAACAGTGAAGTCCCGAGTTCCATGGTACTCTTGATGAAGGAACAAAGAAATATGCAATTTTAAGTTGATCAATAATGAAAAATCTATGTCAGGCAAAAGAGCAGAGTGCACAACTACTTCTCCTTACTGTCCTTGTTAGAAGAGGGAAAATAAGAATCTATACATGCTAACAATGAGTTATAAATCAAAGCTCAATCATATTTCATGAGGTGTTGGGGGTATATACTGACCACATAAATTGCAGATAAACTGCTTTCCCTGATCAATGAATTTCATAAAAGGATTTATGTAACCTTTGTAACGAGAACACCGAACAGGACCAGATTCCCCAAAGTCCACAAACTATAATAAGTTAAATAAAAACTGTCAACATAGAAGGGGCAGTTTTTGTTTTCAATTATTTGACAGTAAAAAGAGAAGTAATATGACTTTTTCAAATAAAAGTTTGCAGGATCAAAAGAACTGTCTTAGGAGAAGAGAGAGCAAGACTCTAAATGAATAAAAAAGAAAGAAATAACTAGCAAAACACAGCTCTATTTTTTTTCTGAAAAAACTAAAAGAGAAAGAAAAGACAAGAAATTTAGCGCAAATTTCACCTACCAACAACCATTATCTACCAGAAGAGGAAAAATAAGAAATCATGCTCTACTTGGATAGGCTCCTCAGATGGATGAGGAAGCGCCAAGGGCTGGACTAGCAAAGCCAACTGCATCCCCAATGTATTCAGAAGGTCAACAATGCATGGGACCTGTTCTAACATACAGAAATTCCATAAATTAATATACATACATAACATACATGTATATGTGTACACAAATACACACACACACACACTGTTAGGCCCCCTATTGTGAAGACTTATGTGAGGGGTAAAGGCTCAAAATTAGGAAATATTAGGAAGGACTTATAGGTAATTACTGAATTGTTTTGACAGTGGAATATTGCGTTTTACTTGTGTTCTGTTACTTATAATAAGGGGATGAACAGTGTGGGGGATTTTTTATCTTCTTATCATCTAAAAATTGTTGTTTGGGAGAGAGGTGAGGCTCTCGAATTCCTCACTACCACTGTATTTCCCTTTTACAAAATTAATATAATACAGTTTAGCCTACATTTTTGGCTAATTCTCTTCTTCTTGAGTTCTTTGTGCTTGGTAACTGTGAACAGGGTCCTAACAGTGGTATCAGAGAACCGGTCCTTGCATGAAAACTCGATCTCAGCAGATGGAGCATAGGGTCGAAGTTCTGGAAGCTGATTTACAGCAGGTCTTGGCGAGGCTGGATCGGCTGGAACGCCTAAATGTGGACGCTGTTAACCAGTCAATGGATCGATTGACAATGATTGAAGATGGGGTCAAAACTATTCTTCTCAAGCTCAACATGACCCAATCAGACAAAACCCCATTGACACGAGATACCATCCCAGAAGCCACGAGGCTGGATTCACCAAACCGCAGCATCGGCGAAAACCAGGGAGAGCAGACGGAGAAAATGGAGATAGGGAAAAATTCTAACCCTATTTCTGCTTGGCCTAAAATAGAGGGTATGCCGAGAAAGTTGGAGCTTCCTGTGTTCGATGGAGATAATCCGGATGGGTGGATTTTGAGGGCTGAGCGCTACTTCGACCTTAATGGACTTTCTCTTTAGGATCGGCTCCGTTCAGCTGTCGTTTGCCTCGAAGGGGAAGCCTTAGCTTGGTATTATTACGAGAGTAGTCGAAGGAGCTTCCATGGATGGGGTGAATTCAAGAAGCTTTTACTGGAACGATTTCGCAGTTCTCAAGTGGGAAATCTGATGGAACAGCTTTTCTCCCTCCGGCAGTCGTCAACGGTAGGTGAATACAGAAAACAGTTTGAGCAACTGTCTGCTCTTTTCCCCGATCTCTCAGAGGCAGTGATGGAAAGCACTTTTATAAATGGGTTGCAGGAAGTCATTAAATCTGAGCTAAGGCTATGGGAGCCCAAAGGCTTGGGCCGAATCATGAAGGTGGCCCAAATGATAGAGGATAAAAATGAGGCTGCCAGATCAAGGGCTTTGTCCAGCCACAATGGATCCAGCAACCGAGCCCGGCCTTTTTCAGGTACTCCTTTAACTACCCGAAATCTAATCTCCAGCCCCTTTTCTAAGTCCATCTCTGCTTCTACAACGGCATTATCGCCAACTTCTCCTCCTTCTATCTCGGGGTCTGCGACTGGCTCCACCACTCAGCCTCTGCCAAAATTCAGGCGGCTCACGGAGTCAGAAATGAAGGCAAAACGGGATAGGGGCCTCTGTTACAGATGTGATGGAAAATACAGTCCGGGGCATCGCTGCCCCAACAAGGAACTGCAGATTCTATGGGTGGATGCGTCGGACTCAGTGGAAGAGGACGTGACCCCAGTGGCTGAGGCAGAAGAGGCAGCGGACTTGGGAGACCTGGATCACTTGGAGCTCACCCTATCTTCCTTGGCTGGTCTCACCGCCCCCCATACTTTGAAATTGCGTGGGGAAATCAAGGGCCAAACTGTAGTTGTGTTGATCGACTCAGGTGCGTCCCATAATTTCTTGTCTTCTACCTTAGTTTCTGATCTTCATCTGCCAGTCACCCCTACCAAGCAATTCGGGGTCACCCTAGGCACAGGGAGGCAGATCAACTCCATGGGGCAGTGTCGACAGGTTTGCCTTCACCTACCAGGAGTTGAGGTAATTGCTGATTTTTTCCCTCTTCAATTAGGCAGTACAGATGTTATTCTTGGTTATCAATGGCTTTTATCCATTGGGGCATCTTATATGAATTGGGCTGAAATGTCGATGGAGTTCACCGTTGGGTAGCAGAAGGTCCATTTGACAGGGAACCCTGAACTGCGCCGGTCACGGGTGTCCCTGCATGCCATAGAGAGAACGGCCAAAAGGGAAGGCCACTGCATTTTGTTGGAGGGTCACACAATGGAGTTAAATACAATTGAATGGTCTGCTGTTGAAGAGGATACTACCCACCCCCTCTCTGTTTCACTGATATCCGAATTCTAGGATGTGTTCCACCTTCCAAAGGGACTTCCTCCGATGCGGCCACATGACCATGCCATCATTTTGAAGCCAGACACTGCTCCTATCTCGGTCCGCCCTTATCGGTACCCCCATTTCCAAAAGGCAGAAATAGAAAAGCTGGTGGGTGAAATGTTGGCAGCAGGGGTAATTCAGCCTAGCCACAGCCCTTTCTCCAATCCAGTTTTGTTGGTCAAAAAGGACGGGAGTTGGAGATTTTGTGTTGATTACAGGGCGTTGAACCGAGAGACGGTCCCTGACAAGTTTCCAATTCCGGTTATTGAGGAGCTCTTGGATGAACTACATGGGGCTGTCATTTTCTCCAAACTTGACCTCAAAACCGGGTATTTTCAGATCCGCATCCGTTTAGAGGACATTCCCAAGACTGCCTTTAGAACTCACCAAGGGCATTATGAATTCAGGGTCATGCCGTTCGGGTTAACCAATGCTCCTTCTACGTTTCAGTCACTTATGAACGAGGTATTCCAACCCTACCTCCGTAGATTTGTTTTGGTTTTTTTTTTTATGATATATTGGTATACAGCAAGAGTATGGAGGAGCATTATGAGCATTTAAAGCTGGTTTTTACTGCATTGCGTGACCACCAACTCTTTGCCAACAAGAAAAAGTGTGTATTTTTTCAACCAAGAGTGGAGTATTTGGGGCACATTATAGACTCAACGGGAGTGGCAGCTGATCCCACCAAGATCCAGGCTATGGTGGATTGGCCAACTCCTACTACTCTTCGATCCCTTCGAGGTTTTTTGGGTCTTACGGGGTATTACAGGAGATTCGTTAAGAACTACAGCAGAATTGCTTGGCCGCTCACCCAGCAACTCCGCAAGAATGCTTTTAATTGGGATGCCACTGCCCACTCAGCCTTCCAGCAGCTCAAGACAGCCATGACTACTCTTCCAGTCCTGGCTCTCCCTGATTTCTCCTTGCCTTTCACCATCGAAGCTGATGCCTCCGGTTTTGGGGTAGGTGCGGTGCTTATGCAACAGGGTAGACCCCTAGCTTTTTACAGTCAGAAGCTAAGTCCCACAGCACAAGCTTCTTCAGTTTATGAAAGGGTACTCATGGCCATTGTCTTGGCAATCAAGAAGTGGCATCCTTACTTGTTAGGTCACCGGTTTACTGTGCGCACCGATAAAAAAAGTCTGAAGTTCTTGTTAGAACAGCGGATTATTGATGGGGAATACGCCAAGTGGCTCCGGAAATTAATGGGGTACAATTTTGAGATTGAATACAAGCCGGGATCCACAAATTCAGCTGCTGATGCTCTTTCCCATGCCACCCATACACCAACCTTAGCAACCCTTACAGCCCCTATCTTACTGGATTTTCGAGATATTCCAGCCCAGCAAGCTGCTGACCCCTTCCTCTCTAATATCCTTCAAACCATTTGCCACCAACCGGCAGCTCATCCTAATTTCCAGCTTGTGGGGGACCTCCTTCGGTATAAAGGGCGACTAGCATTACCTTTTGATTCCCCATATATCCCATTGCTTCTTCAGGAGTTTCATTGCAGCCCCATAGGGGGCCATGCTGGTATGAAGAGGACTTATCAACGGTTGGCTTCCGAATTCTATTGGAAAGGCATGAAGAAGCAGGTGCAGGATTTTGTGGCTGCCTGTGATATTTGTCAACGCAGCAAGCATGAATCTATGGCCCCAGCAGGCCTATTGCAGCCCCTACCCCTGCCCGACAAAGTTTGGGAAGATTTGACTATAGATTTTGTGGAGGGACTCCCCAAATCCAAGGGGTATGATGCTATCCTTGTGGTGGTCGATCGTCTCACCAAATATGCCCACTTCATCGCCTTAAAACACCCCTATACAGCCCCTGCCATTGCTCGAATATTTCTTCAGGAAGCCATCCGTCTTCATGGCATTCCAAAAAGCATAATATCTGATAGGGACAGGATTTTCATGAGTTATTTCTGGCGTGAACTTTTTCGCCTCCAGGGCAGCACGGCTTATCATCCCCAAACCGACGGGCAGACGGAGGTAGTCAACAGAGGATTGGAGACATACTTGAGATGTTTCACCATGCACCACCCGTCCCAATGGTTTGCATGGTTGGCTTGGGCTGAGTACCACTATAACACTGCCACCCATTCAGCTACTGGTTTCACACCATTTCAAGCCCTGTACGGGCGACCTCCCCCTCCGTTGGCACGGCATGAGTGGGGTTCTGCTGCTAACCAGGAAGTTGATCAGTATCTGACCAACCGTGATGCCCTTCTGACTGAATTGAAGCAGAATTTACAGCAAGCCCAACAGCAAATGAGTGTCCAGGCTGATCGCAAGCGTCGGGCAGTCGAATTTACCGTTGGGGACTTGGTTTACCTCAAATTGCAACCTTACCGGCAGTTTTCCCTTGCCTCCCGCACTAATGAGAAGTTGGCCCCATGGTTCTATGGCCCTTTCCCCATTGCCAAACGTATTGGGAAGGCTGCCTACGCTCTCACTCTCCCTCCTACAACCCAAATCCATAATGTTTTCCACGTTTCCCAGCTTAAACGAGCCATTGGTGCACACCCATGTCAGCCCACCCTTCCTCCTGGCCTTTCAGCTAACATGGAGCTGCTTGTGGAGCCCCAAGAGGTGCGTGGTCTGCGGCCTTCCCCAACTGCTGGTTCCCACAAGATGGAAGTGCTCATTCGCTGGAAAGATTTGCCCTCCTTTGAGGACTTCTGGGAGCTGTTTGACACAATTTCTGCTCAGTTTCCAGCCTTCAACCTTGAGGACAAGGTTGATCTTTGGGCGGCTGGCAATGTTAGGCCCCCTATTGTGAAGACTTATGTGAGGGGTAAAGGCTCAAAATTAGGAAATATTAGGAAGGACTTATAGGTAATTACTGAATTGTTTTGACAGTGGAATATTGTGTTTTTCTTGTGTTCTGTTACTTATAATAAGGGGATGAATAGTGTGGGGGATTTTTTATCTTCTTATCATCTAAGAATTGTTGTTTGGGAGAGAGGTGAGGCTCTCGAATTCCTCACTACCACTGTATTTCCCTTTTACAAAATTAATATAATACAGTTTAGCCTACATTTTTGGCTAATTCTCTTCTTCTTGAGTTCTTTGTGCTTGGTAACTGTGAACAGGGTCCTAACACACACACACATACATCCATATATGTGTACATATGTTATGTAGACAAACATGCATGCAGCTGCAATAGCTTGCAACAATGTAATATCAATATCAAAGTAGCTGTAAATTAATTCATGTTGCACCCACAATCTTAACCTGATTAATGGTACACCTCATGTACCTCGGACTGCAGTTACCAGTGTCTTTGACCACATACTCACTTGTAGCAGCCTTCAAAAAATTCATGAAACATCACAAAATAGCAATACTCATATATCACTAAGTGTTCTTGCAAAGTAACATTATCTGAATTAGCAAGGAATGAATATTAGCTAAAAAGACCCAAATATCAACACCAGCAAATTTCAAGTAGAATCATGCAAATCTATCCCTTATTAAATAGAAGCTTCAAATAACAAACCGGAGGAAGGTTGGGGTGACCACCCTGGCAAGTTTCACGATACACTGTCATTGAGGAACCTGGAAAGGGCCTTGGAATATGGTTTGGCTCAATTTTTGATGCCCCTGTGGGAAAGGATCCAGGTTGACCCATGGCAGGTGATAAAGTAGTCAAGAGATGAGGCGGTACTGGAGTTGTTCCAAACATTCTAGGCAGCTGCCCAGAACCAGGAACCTGTAGTGGCGGAGCAACCTAGTCAAGATATTCAGAGTTGAGGCTGTTTAGGTTAAATGAATAATAAATATTGACTCCAGTCCAGATAAAGCCCATGTTCTGAAACAAAGTCAACTAATATCAAAAAGGAAGATCAAGAAGTCATTATAAGAAATTTATTTTATACATTAGCCTGCTATTCAGTGTTCAGGTATAACTCTGAAGCGACACCACTTCATTGCAATGGTATAACGATTCATAAGTTAACACAGACACACTATTCTATGACTTATCTTCCTTGCATTCATTACAGGAATGAATTAAAAATAAGGAAAATGGAACACTCATCTAGTTACATTTATGCTGTTTTTAAGCTGAATCTAATATTTTGGCTCAGTCAAGAATCCTAAAACTGTAGTTCAAAAATTTTTAACAGTTCAAATTTCCAAATAAGAAAATAATAATTTTTAAAACTGACCTGCTGGGCCTGCACTGGCCATGTCTGAGTTCCTGGAGAAGGACCTAAAGAGGGTGAAATATCCCTGGGTCCATCTGCAAATGCTGACGATGGTTGCACAGGAAGAACCTGTGGAGCACCAGCAGCTGAACTTCCTGGAACGGATTGCGTATTCGGAGCCTGGGAAGGACCAGGAAAAGCCACTGTGGTAGACGGAGGACCCATAACTGGCAGTGTGGTACTCCCCGGAGGAGGAAACATGGAACCACCTGTAAAAGTGCTGGAAGCCAACAGTTGCCCATAACTCATAGGATCACTAGCAGCCACATTAGGAGGAGCTGCAGCGACAGCCAGAAATACAGATGAACCAACACGGCGAGGACCTGGTGGTGGCGCAACATTCTGACCAGTTTGCGAACCCGAAAATGGAAAACCACCAGGAGCTGGCCCAGTAGGAGGGACCACTTGACTACCCATAGAAGAGGGAATGAACCCTGGTGGGGGCAGCCTAGACCCAGGAGCCAAAATTGGCAAATTAGCACCAGGATTACTGGCCCTTCCAGGGTACACATTGGGAGGCAATGTGGGTGCTGAGTAAGGCATTGAGGGTCTTGCAAGTGCACCAGGTGGCGGACCTGGGCGAGACATTGGCTGGGACGCAAAAGGGGCGGGTGCTGTTGGCGGAAAAGGTAATGATTGGCCAAAAGGCATAGGAGTGCTACGACTGGAATTTGGTACGGAACTAGGTCTATTGATATTCAAATTCCGCACATTTTCAGCTAAAGCGTTAGGGTTGTAGTTAGGCGGTGGTGGAGTTTTCGGGTCAAAGCCATCCGGCCTATGTGGCCCTCCAGGCATAGGAGATTCCATGATTTAAATCAGCCTTCTAAATTTATTATTCTACATTCAAAACAATCATTTTTACAAATGAACAAACAGAACAAACACATTCTACCAAATTAAAAATAGGCATATAAATTAACCAACGCACACAATGCCATGAACCTCCTTCCCAGAAAAAAAAAGGAATCACCTGAGAATAGTTACGTAAGCTGAACAGAGATATGAGCGGATGAAATTTAGGGTATAGGAAAATTTAGACAGATCATAGAATGTTTCCTTTTCTCATCTAAGTCGGAGAAAACAGAGACCGGTATAGTAGGGAACAGAGTCGGAAGAGAAAAAGGCCGGTTTTTTTTAACTGTCCAAATTTGATCGAGTGTCCCACTTGAGGGTGAGAGACCGAGACGTGGCATTTTTTTATTTATTTTAACTAATGAAATTAAATATTTCTTAAATTGGGAAAAGGTGAAACATTTTTTTAATGGACAGGGCCCACCCAGTTAACAGTAAACGCTCAAAATAAAGTTTTTCTTTTTCGCTAATAAGATCAGTAGTACAGTATCAAAAACAACTGAAAATGGCATTCATTATTTATATTTAACGTATTAAATGGTTATTAAAGGGGTAGTTCAAAGGGTTGCAGCATATCCATCAACAGAAAATCCTCTTATTTATTACTGTGAAGTGGTGGCAAAGCTTTGTACTTTCATCAACCTCAATAAATTCAGAAAGATTCGGAAGCAGCCAGAATTCAAGGATATGGTTTCTTCTTTTCTTTTTTTATAGGGTTATGAACATATTAGGTTTAAAAATTGGCAAGGTTGAACTGAATATGACTGCGACATGTCCTCTTTTTCATCACTAATATCCGTATAGTATTAAACAATACTTACTATTCTGATTCTCAATTATTTCCGCTGAATTGGATTGTTTATTATACGAGGCTTTAACAAATAACAAGTAAACGTGCTAAATTAAAATAAAGCTAAGTGGCGTGGTGAATTTGTCAAAGTACAAACTAAAGGATAATCCTATGCACAAGGGTATGCAAAACCCAATCCTATTTGATAAACCCGAAAAATCCGATCCAATTCGATATATCCAGGTAGGATTATACGGGTTAGTAGCATCGGTTCGGATTGTAAGATTAGGTAAATTTCGAATCGGTTCGGATTAAAACTTTTATAAATCCGACCTGACTGACATTATATATACATATTTTTTCTCTCTCCTACCTTCCTTCCCTCCCCCTTATCTCTCTTTCATCTCTTTAGGATTGCGTCTCCCCCTTTCTGTGTAATATGCTTTTGCAGATCTCCCGCGATCCTTTAGCTCCTCATCTTCAACGGTCTCCGGCTTCTCATCTTCAACGCTCTCCGGTGGCCCCTTAGCTTGTCAAATCAGCAATTGAAGGAGTTTCATATCTCTCTATGTACTTCCACCCCACTCTCATTCTCTCTCTCCCTCTCCCTATGCCTCTATCTCTCTTGGTGCTTCACCCTCTCTCTCTCTCCCCCCACCTCTCTCTCTCTCTCTACTCTTGAGTTAGATCTACTTTTAAGGTTAGGGCTTTTTGTGTATGTGCATTTGAGATGTTTTTTTGTGTATGTGAATTAAACCAATAGATATGGTACTCTTAGAAATGCACTGTTAAGGTTGGATCCTTTTTGTTTATATGAATTTAAGAAAAAAATGTTTAATTTTGTGGACATTTGCTTCTGAAGGAAAAATGAAAGTGACAATAAATTAGAGAAGATAAAATTCGAATTGTTAGGATCAAGCCCGAAAATTTTTGGGTTGTGTGGGTGGAATCCAATTTATTAGTAAGGTAGGATCAGATGTAAATATAAGTATAATTTCGGATTTCAAATTCTATTAGAGTTCAACCGAACCCGACCGATTCACACCCATGCCTATGCATTATGCCTTTTTTTTCTTTAAAGCTTGCACGTAATATATCATATAAAGCATTCTTCATTCTGGCATATATATTAAGTAATCATGTTATTTGAATGGAGCAACAAATACTCAAAGAGTACTTGATCTGCTACACATGCCAGCTTGCCAAACCACAGTAATTTTGTACATTAGTAGCCACTGCACAAGAGACCCTCACAATCCAAAACCTACTGATCTACATGAGGTACGGACCTGTCATACCAGAAATATGTCATGACCAAAAAAAAGGGGATAAGAAACATTACAAGTATACACAAAACTATCTAATAACATGAACTTCCACAAGGAGGGTTCATTGTGGTTTGTGGCGGATTCATATGGGTTTCCATACTGTCAGCACCTCTTGAAACATTTCCAGCATCAATTCCCTGTCTGCTTGCCGGAAGAAGTTATTCATTTCTTCTCTAACATCATATATCTTGCCAAAATCAAACAAATATGTCAAGCATCCTTTCTTCAGTTTATGTAGCTGGTAAAGCCAGGCCTCTTGTAGCCGCTCAAGGACGTTTCCAGAATTGATGTCTTCCAACAAGCTTCCCTCGCAAGCATCTTTTAGGTCTGCAATGTCATATTTGTTTGCAGCCCCTAGCAAAGCTAACCGGTGCTTCCAGAAGTTCTCTTGTTTAATGGTTCCATACAAGTAACTTAAAAGAGCTGTGCAAGAATCTGTTGACATGTCTTCTATGTAAATTGTAGAGGACTCTTTCTCCTTGAGGTCATGATGAAACATGCTCCGGAAAACAGGTGAACTTGCAGAAAGAATTGCTTTATGAGCTCTTAGAGTACCATCAGCTGTGTGGATAGTAACATCAGCATGGATGGCATCATCCAGCATGCGGGAGAGACATCGAAGTGTGCTCTGGATTGAAACCGACTGCATCATTCCCTCACTAGGCCATATAGAATTTGCTTCCCCACCCTGATCCATTGACATGGAAAGAGTGAAAATTTGAGCCTTAGAGATATGTGTATGCAGTGTGCACAACTATAATTGCCATGGAACCAAATTGCAGTATTATTAGTGCACGATATCCTCTCCAAAGTCCAGTTAGAAGAATAGGAAAAAGAAAATGCCTGTTGCTCTGAGTTTTTTTCTGAATTAAGACGTTAACCTATTCATGCAAAGCAGCGTTATATTTTTTCAAATCCCAACAGCAAATACTCCCACAAAACATTGCCATGAAAGGAAATTGAAACATCAGGTTAACATCAAATGAAACAAAGCATAAAGCTAAAGGAGCTCACATTCAAAGGACAGATCTTGAGGTCTAGAAACTCGACATCAATGATGAAGCGGCCAAGAAAGGTGGAGTCAACGGGCCAGACAAAGTCATCACAATTCCGAAGCAATCTCTCATGAACTGCAGGATGACATTGTTTCAGGAATCAATGATGGCATAAACTTTTCGTATATCTGGATAAAAATGTAATGATTATTAAGTAGCAGTATCTCAAAAATGGATAAAAGATGGGATTTTTCCGTCTTCTCAAACGAAGTATACAGATAAGCAAGCAAGAAAGAAAAGACTCCATTTACTTGTTTTGAAAAGCAAACATCAGATACCAACTCATTTTCTACGGGGCAAAAAGTTTCAGAAGGATGAAAATACAGTAGTCCCACATAATCCATATCAAAACCACTTGAGACAAGACTGTCATGGCAACATATTTGGGGGGGCGGGGAAAGGAAGAAGCAGAACGATTTCTTTTAATAGTTTATCGGACGAGTACTAGCAAGGATGGTAAGAAGCACGATTGACTCTTTTCCTCTGAGAAATTTACCAAGAAAATCCCATCCAAATCAGGAATATGACAAATCACATTAAGGATCAAATAAATTAACTCCAATTGATTCTTGAAAAACTAAAGAGAATAAGATCAAAAATTCTAATCATAATCTATACCAGCTCAACATCTGGCGGGATTGAGTATGAGAAAAAGCACTTATTTATATCTCAAGAATGCTTAAATCTCTCCCTTCTACTAATTAAAAAAAAAAAAAAGGAGAGACTAATGATACCTAGCAATCGCACAAGGAGAACAAAAGCTATCAAATCTTTAGCATATTTCAATTACCTAGCTTTCTATCTTCCAATTTCTTTTATGTAACAGAAACAAAAACCGCAAAAAGCTCGAAATTAAGAGCAGAAAAGCCATGGAAAAAAAAAGAAACAAAAGCAAAAATTGCAGAATCGCAACACAACAAACAATATGAAAGAATGGAAACATACTAGGAGAAATATAGGGTCTACGGTTAGCGCCAGCATTAGAGACGCGAAGAACAAATTTTGCAAGAGGAGGCTGTTCTTTAGAAGCACGAGATGGCTCTGGAAACAAACGAACGTAAAGATAGCGATTCTTCTCCACGGACAAATGCCTATCAAAGACAAAAATAAACCGACATAAAAATTCAGCTTTAAAAAAAATGAAAGAAAGAAAGATAAGATGAATATAAGGGCATTATATTGCGAAAGAAGCATTGTAATATAGTTACCAATTCCAGATGCCGACTTTGAAAGGATCGGATTTCTTGTAAGAACAAGGGCCAAAGTTCTCGATCCTCCATTGAGCTAATCTTGAGATTGTCTCCACCTTAGAATCCGCCATGGCCGATTCTCCTCGGCGGTGGTAGGCAGTGTACTCTTTGAAGACAAGATTGAGACTAGATGATGAGACTTATTTTTTAAGCTTTTTATGCAACTCTTTTAGTCATTTTGGCATCAATTTTTTTTTTTTTTTAATTAAAGACATCATTTTTAATCGCGGCTGAAGTTAGGCACTTAGGCTTTCTCTCTCTCTCTCTTTTTTTTTTTTTTTTACTTTTTCTTAATTCCAAAATTATTGAATTGCCCATGCATTTAAAGTTTAAACTCCATTAAATTACATAAATATGCATTATTTAATAATTTAATTACATATATAGTATTACACATGCATGTATTGAATAACTATTTTTAATTATAAAGTAAGTTTCTTTTATTGTCGGGAAAATGCTTTAAATTTAATTTATATATCTACTTGAAGTTTTTAGATTAGTAATTAATTTTAATTAATTACATTTACAATGTTTTACTTATCTTTAGCTCAATTTTATATTTCATAAATTTATATGGCTCATTCTAAAATTTGAAAAGTGAATTGTTCTTGTTAGATTATTTGGATTTAATTAACTATCTAGGCAAAACTTCTAATATATGACTAAACAACAGTTCACAAAATTAGAACTATATGATTTATATATCAAAATTTGTAACTTATAATTAATTTCTTCTTTTTTGTTGTCAAGTAATTTGCTATATTTCTTGATAATATTTTCAACAATTTTAGATTTCGCCCTATTAAATGATAATAAAATATGTTTTTAATTATTTTTTAACTATACAACATAGCATGATATGAACAAGAAAATATAATGGAATATCTCTCACCGGAAACTTTAGATGGGAAATTCAATTGCCCCCTATTAATTAAAAGACAGAGAGAAGAGAAACTTATCTGCGAAGGTCAATGCATGAACCAGTCAACTTCAATTTCAATTACATTACTTCATTTTCATTTCATGTATCGACTTAACAATGTCCACTCGTATATGCATGCGTATCATTGCACTCAATCTCTTTCGTTTTACAGTTTTTATTTATTTTTTTTTCACAAAACCTGAGCCCACTTTTAATTAAATAATTTTACTCTGACGTCAGCTTAAATAGACTAAAAAAGATTCCAACAAATTTTGCTTTATCATCTATACTAGCTTGCGGTAACTAAACAATTATCCTTGACGTCCTGCTTTCAAGATTTAATTGAATATGAGGAATTTAATATAATTCAGACCTGTGAATGTCTAATTATTTTTCAATTAATTAAGATTGAAATTTCATATATTCTCTCTTCCAAATAAATTATAATTGTTAAGAGAAAGCTTTAAGTGAATTGCCCTAGTTTATTTCATTCTCATTTAGCCAAATTATGGTCCAATTTTATAAGTGATAGTTTCTCATTCTTTTTATGAAGAGAAACAGGGAGTGAAAATTTTGACTCAAACCCTCGTTGGAATCAACTTTTTTTTTATTAAATGATGTTTTATCGTATTTAAATACTTATGATTATTACATTTTACACAACTTTAATTTACCAAAATATTATTTTTATTAATTCTCAATTACAAATTTCATTCTATTAAATGCCTTTTTTAGTGCATACATAGAGGTAAAATAGAAAAATATGTAATTAATATTTTGAAAATTGTTAAGCTCAATGAAATAAAAAATTTTTAACAACTATCAAAATTAAATGAAACGGGAAGATTACCATTCAATTAACAAATAAACATATGATGCTTCTTTTTTTAAGTTGTAATTAATGTGGAGAGAAAATGCTTCATTTTTCTTTTCTTGCTTGTGGGAAAAAAGAAAGGGCATTACGGCCGTTGGCCCTTTAAAGTTACTTTTAGACCACCGTCAACTCCCAACTTTCCACGTGTAGCTATTGCAATTTTTAAAAATCGATAGCAAAAGCATATCCATAACGGTAGATGTGAGTCACGGTGCACCAAACCAGCTGTAAATAATAAAGGGAAACCCTATTATTAATATCATGCATGGATTAGAACAAGTAAAGAGTGAAAGAAAGGGAATTGAATTTGAATCTGAATCCCTTTTTAATATTTTTTTTCTTTTTATTCAAAAAGATGAAGAGAAAAATGCAAAGATGACAAATTTCACCATATATTTTTTTTTATTAAAACTATATTTAGAAACTCTTTTTAGTCTACTTTCTACTAATTCATATTTTAAAGATATTAACTTTATTCAGAGTTCCTTATTATGTCTGTACTCTCTATAACTTTTTGTCTGTCCTTGTGACACGTTCATTTTTTTGCCCTCTTTTATATTTCAAATTCTTAAGATGGAAGATGATTTGGCACAATTGAACATCCGTGAAGATGAGGAGGAAGGTTGGCATGTTGAAGAACTTGAGATAGGTAACCAAAATGAGAATTGTTTTATTTTAGTGGGCAAATTTTTAACTGAAGCTGTCATTAACTTCGACTATATGAGAAACACCATGGCTGACTTATGGCATCCAATAGGTGGAGTTAATAACTCCCAGCTAGGTAATGGCATATTTCTTTTTCGTTTTTTTTTGTATGAGTGTGATGTGATTCGTATTGAGAGTGGGTCACCATGGACCTTTAATAGACATTTGTTATTGCTTCATAGAATTCAGACAAGGAAGGATAAAAAAATTGTGTTGGTACATACATATGCGTTTTGGATACAAGTACACGATCTACCATCTGGCTTTATGAATGACAAAATGGCTACAAAATTTAGAAATTTAATTAGATTTTTCATTGAATATGATTCGAAAATAATCACTGGTAGGGCTAATGTGTTTATACGATTGCGAGTTATGGTCGACATCCTAAAACCTTTGATGAGGTTCAAAAAGATCATTAGAGCATATGGGTTTGAACACTTTGTGAATTTTAAGTATGAATGTTTAATTATCTTTTGTTATCTTTATGGCCGACTTAATCATATTGATAACTGCTGCATGTTGAAAATAAGACTTGATGGGATGAGATTGCCGTTACAATGGAATGACAACATTAATGTTCAACCTCGTCGGAGCAACACCAATGTCAGTTACTGGCTGTGATATGATGGTGGTTCTTTATTGTCAAATTCAAAGGTTGATTTGGTGGAACAAGATAATATCCTGAGTAGATCTTCCTTTTTGAATTCTAGGACAACTAATTTAGTGGGATTTGATAAAGAGGGAAGATCACGGATATCTGTAGAAGATGCTCAAGCCAATAATATGAAACACGATATGGGAAGTAATCTTGAAGGAGGTATGGGCTTGGTCTAAGATGACTCTCCTTTAGGCTTTAAAGAATGGAAAAAAAGGCCCAGAAAAAACCCAACTTCATCTATTTTTTTTGGTTCTGATTCAGATGCAGTTCACTCTATGCAGATTTATTCTCATGGCCTAATAAAATCGATAGGCACTACTAAGTAAGCCAACCACTTATAATGAACATCATAAGTTGGAACTATCGAGATTTGGGCAATCCTTGAACGGTTTGCTTCTTGAAAGACTTAAGTCTTTCATCATAAACCCTGTATAATTTTTCTTATGGAGACACTAGTTTAGAGTAGCAAAATTGGCACATTGTTTCACAATGGATAGATTGGGGAGGGGATGTGGTCTAGTCATGTTTTGGGCCAACTCAATTGATGCCTAACTTAGAAGCTTTAATTAAAATTTTATAAACTTATCTTTTAATGGGCTAAAAGGGTTAAAATGGGGATTAACAGATTTCTATGGTTATCCACATCGTTCGAGAAGGGCGGACTCATGTAACCTCCTTCGTTGATTGGGGAGTTTTAAATTGAGATAGGAACTTTGGTTGATTTTTGGAAATTTCAATAATATGTTGGACCCATCTGAGAAAATTAGAAGGAGAAATCCATCCAGCTCACTTAATTAAAGGTTTTAAAGCGACAGTAATTGACTGTGGATTATCCAATCAGCCATCTTCAGGGTTGATCTTCACTTGGGAAAGGTTAAGCTCTTTTAATTCTTAAGTTCATGAGAAACTATATCATGGTATGGGTAATAGTGATCACTCTCCATTAATTATTGATCTGGATAGGTAATTTAACTTGTGGCATAGAAAGCATTTTAGATTCAAAAATAATTGGTTAATGAACCTTGACGTAGTTGATATTGTTAAGAAAGGTTGGGTTTATTCTGGTGAATTTGGTGTAATGGATCAAAAATTGGCTTGTTGTCATTCTTCGGATGATTGGGGTAAAAAGAGGAGCAGGCTAGTGAAGCAACGGAAATAAGATATTGAAAGAAAGCTTGCATTATTTAGAAAAACTACTAATTTATAGGATTCAGAGCAAATAAAAAATCTAAAAGTAGACTATAATGTGATTTTAAAACAAGAGGAGCTTAACTGGAGACAAAGGGCGAAGGTATGTTAGATGAAATATGGGGACCAAAACTCAAAGTTTTTCATGCTCAAGTGAACATCATAAGGAAAAAGAACCACATCTCATCGTTAAAAAATGATTTGGATGAATGGGTAACTGACAGTACGAAACTTAGTAGGATGATTAGTGGGTATTTCTCTAATCTATTTCAAAGCACCAGCATAGATTGCTCATAGGTTGCCGACATAGTGGATATAATAGTTTTCGATGTTGATAATACATCATTACTGATTCTTTTTTTAAAGAAAGAGATTAAAGATACAGTGTCTCAAATGCACTCGGATAAGTCCCCAAGTCTTGACGGACTTAATCTAGAATTTTTCCAAAATTTTTGGAGTATTTATTGGCAACGATGTGATAGTAGGCTATCGATAATGGCTCTTTGATGGTATTTTTCTTGATTCCCTCACTAAAACTCTTGTAGTTTTAATTCCTAAAATTGATAATCCGAAAACTATTAAGGATTTTAGACTTATTACTTTATGTAACATGTTGTACAAAATTATGTCTAAGGTGCTTGCTAATAGGTTAAAATGTGTTCTACCTAATGCTATCTCAAAATATCAATAAGCTTTTATACCGGGTAGATTAATCACAAATAAAATTTTGGTTGCCTTTGAGTTAATCCATACTATGAAAAATTATAGAGTAGGCAAATTGGGGTCTAACAACTCTTAAGATTGATATTAGCAAAGTTTATAATATGGTTGACTGGAATTTTTTAGAAACTATGTTATTGGCATTGGATTTTTCTAGATGTTGGCGTTGGGTTTTTCTAGATGTTGAGTGAATTGAACGATGTTGTGTGTCCGCAACATGAAGTATTCATTCCTTTTTAATGGTTTGGAGATTGGTCCAATTACTCATAGAAAGGGGCTTAGATAGGGCGATCCCATCTTTCCTTATCTTTTTATTATCTGTGTGAAAAGATTTTCTTGTTTATTTAGAGATGCTGAGAGGAAAGGTCTTATCCAAGGGTGTAGAGTTAGTTTGAGAGGGCTAAGAGTTTCACATTTGTTTTTCGCTGATGATTCTTTTTTTTTTCTTCAAAGGCACTAGTGGGAAATGTAATATGGTTAAAGAGATTCTTTGCAAGTATGAACATGCGTCAGGTCATTCCATTAACTTTTAAAAGTCTGGGATCATTTTTAGTCTGAGTGTTTCCTTTAAAGATAAAAGTGTGATTTATGTCATTCTAGGAGTTAATGCTTCTCTCAACCATAGTCGTTATTTAGGCCTACCTTCTTTAATTAAGCAAAGCAAAAGGGCTATTTTTGGCTTTTAAAAAGTAAATTGGTACAGAGAATGTTGGCCTAGAGTAATAAATTTCTTTCTAAAGTGGGCAATGAGGCTTTATTAAAATCTATTGATCAGGCTATTCCTACTTATTGTATGAGCATTTTTATAATTTCTATTTCAATATGTGAAGAATTTTAGAGGATTATGAATTCCTTTCAGTGGGTTAAAAAATAATGGGGAGAGGAATATGTGAAGACATTGTAACTCAATATAACCTAAATCAGGATTACCCGATGATAAGGAATCGCTAATACTTCTAACAAAGAGCATGAATCTCAAAGTTTCATCTTTGATTTCTACATTTGTATACATTTTTTTTTTGTGGATTTCAACTTTAATTTCTTAAGAGTTTTGAAAAGAATTTCAAAACCTTGAGTCTTGGCCTCTAATAGTGATAGACGGTTATCTATCATGAAGGGACACCCGTATGTGGTTGTCATCTTTCAGTTCAGATCAGATCAGATCCAAGGATATTTTTATAAATTTTAGGAATAGTATGAGGAACAACCATCTATCATTTACAGACACCCATTTATGGGGTTAGTTCTAGATTTTTCATGTTTTTTAATTTTGAAAATTTTGGATAAAGATCGAATTTTTGAGGATATGATCAAGACCGAATTTGATGGGATTAAATCTTCCAATTTAAGGGGATTAGAGTTGGAGTTGATCTTTACCTCCTCTCCAGGTATAGAAAGAAAAAAAAATTAGGATTTTCAAAGTGGATTCTCACTTGTGAAAAAGGACGGCATATTTCTGAGAAAGAGAAAATTCAATTCTCTGTTCTTGGAACTCCATTACTTCAAACAATTTTTATTTCACATTAAAAATCAAATGCATGTTTATCTTGAACATGGGAATCAAAGCCTGGAGCTTAGAGCATGCTTTCTAAAGTTACAGAACTATTTTTCTTGAGGGTAATATTTTGGGCTTTATTTTTTCTCTCTCTAAACTCATACTTTACTCATATAGCTAATAGGTTTACTTATTGATTATGATGTTATATTTTGTGTTAGTTCATTTGTTAATAATCTTTGCTATGCCATGATGATCTGAATGTGCTAAATATATGTTACATGATGAATACCTTGATTTAATTTTTGTATTTATTTCTTTCTTGTTGTCATAACATGGTTTAGGTTTTATTTTGGGGTTATTTTTATATTTTTGGCATGTTTTAAGGGTATAGATATGCATGTTTAAGGTTTAAATGGTTATTTTTAGTTTTTAGCTTTAAAAATCTACATTCTGTCTCTGTATTCGAGTGACTAATGGGAAAAAGACCTGATAGATGCTCGTCTGTCAGTGCAATACATAAGACATCATATCATATTCTCCTCGTCCCGTATTTCCTCTCTTATGGGCCGTCTGTCCTCTTTTTATGGGCATATGTATTCTTATTTTGGGCTTTTAGGTGTATTTTTGGGTTATTTTGTATCTTGTATGTGTTTTGTATGTTTAGATACATTTTAATATCATTTTCCCTCTATTTTGCATGATTTACATTTTTTCCTCTTAATATGTTTTTATTTCAGTATTATTTTTTATGAACATTTTATTTCATTATTTCGTTTGATTTATTTTGATGTGCTAATTAATTTGCTTCTTTGTGTTGATATGAGCTTGAAAATCTTATAAATAGTGTGTATGTGTGTTTAGTTTTATTAAGTATAGTATTTAATATTTTGGTATTTTATGTGTATTTTATTGCTTTTATGTGTTTTGTGTGTTCTTGGTTGTTTTATTTGTTTTATAGGAGTTAAGGAATCAATTTGGAGCTTAAATGGGAAAATTTAGAAGCACTAATGAAGGAGTAAAGAAGAAGCCCTGTCGTGAGCGCGACAAGGGACGCATGTCTAGGGTAAGAGATGAGAAAGAGAAAGGTGCAAAGAAGAAGCATGATCTTTCGTGAGTGTGATAGGTGCCGTGATCGTGACAGAGGGCGGTTATAGGCAGTTAATCTTGAAAAGTCACCTAAAAGGACACCAAGTTTCACCAAGGGTTGCATACCTATGGAGGGACACTTGAAGGGAATTGATGCTTGAAAATCTATAAATACCCTATAAGTTAAATCAATAGGGAGATCTATCATTTATTTTTCTTATTTGAAAATGTAATTGTAGAATATAGTTGTAGGTTTTAGTTTTAGTTTTATCGCTTGAAGAGAAGGCAAATACAAGGAAGAAGACTACACTTTGTGAAAGGAAGAAGGGTTGAGAGATTCTATTCTTTTATTTCTACTCTTTATTTCTTCTTTGTTATTATTATGAATTCTTTTTAGGAATTTGAATGTCAATAATCATATTTTTTCATTTCTCTTTTATTTATCTTTATATGTAGAATTTGCTATTAAAACTTTATTAGTATCATTATAAGTTAAGAAAAACGACCTTAGATGGCAATTCCTTCTCTGAAAATCATCATAGTGGTTATAAGTAAGAGAGTTAGCGAGAGCAACATCTTTCTGATAGTTAATAGAAAATTTATTATCAAAGCATAGTTTGAGAGATTACATGTGGAGATAGTTGTTATAGGTTGATTTTTATTCTTTGAATGTGTGTTTGTGTAATTTTAGTCTAAACACAATAGCTGCGATTTAGAATCGTAAATGCATATTTAAGGCATAATCTAGTCTAGATGTGAGAGCTGCGACATAAAACATTATTTCAACTTAGCTTGCATGATAAAGATTGAATTATAAATAAGAGAACAATATCAAATTCTATACTTATGTGTATGTTATATTCATCATACTCATAAGTCTTCTCTGATCATCATTAAAGGAGAATAATATTTAATTTAGTGTAGTGTAGTGTTAATAATAGTTTTAACTTGCAAATTAATGAGTATTGTAAACAAGATTAAAATTGAGTAGTAATAGTGTATAATGTTAATCAACATTTCTTGTGGGATCGATATCTGAAATACTATAATCGGTACACCGTATACTTGCAGTATTTAAGCTTTTAGAAAAAGCATAACATGTGTATTTAATTAAGCAACTTTGTTTCCCTATTTTGGAGTACTCTTTTTAGGAGATTAGCATAGTTTTGGAAGTTGTTCTTCAAGTGTTTCTTTTCCTTTTCCCCTCTTTACTTTTTTTATTACATTTATCTTTTTGCATTATTTAGTTTTTATGGTTGGTGTACTTTATACATTTATTCATTGTTTTAGTACTTTAATTATTATTTTGGATGTATTTCATTTTGGGGATGTAATGATTTAGTAAAAAATGATTTTTTTGGCATGATTAATAAAAGGCTTAAATGATTTTTTTACTTAATTAATTTGTATTTTTCCTAATAAAATAGACTAATGACTACTTTTTACCCCCAAAATCACACAATAAAAAAGAGTTCTATTTTCATCAAAATTGAGATCACTCATTCCGCATTTTCTAAGAATTGATAAGGACTCTTCATTTTTCCTTTTGTAAAAATGTACGAGGGAACCAATGTTCCCAATCTAATGAATGTCTCGATTTATGTATGCTATTTATTTCATTTTTACTTTGGACGATTTGATTCTGTAATAACTTAGGTAGGATGCTTGTTTATTTATTTACTGCTTTACTTATCTCTTTCCAAAGATGATTATTGTGTCTATTTATTTTCTTGTAATGCATTGTGTGATAAGAGAGCTAGTGGATTAACAATAAAAACTTAATTATAAGAGACACCTAACTGAGATATCAAGTAAAAGTGATGTTCCAAACACGATCTTTATTTAGGCATCAAAAGATTGAAATTAATTTTTCAACGTTATATTGGCTGGTAACTCCGTGAAACCTATCTCTTTGAGCCTATATTGGATGCTTTAATGGGTTAACCATTAACTATAAATTGGGTCTAAACCTTATTTTATTGTAAAGTGGCTAATTTATGAGTTATAATGAGCTTTATTCGGTCTTGAACCCTAAAAGTAGGCTTTCGAGAATTCAACTGGAATGGAGTAGGCTTCGACATGCATCACAATATCCATTGGCTGGCTTGAAAAAATATGTATAGTAGTAAGGAAGTGGGTGGGATGGGATTTAGAGATTTACACTGTTTTAATTTAGCTATACTTGCTAAATAAGGATGAAGATTCCTTTCACACAAAAATAATCTTACTTATCATATTTTCAAGGTTAGATATTTTCCAAATGAGAATTTTTTTGACGCACAAGTGGGTTTAATCCTAATTTTACTTGGTAGAGTATAATGCAGGCAAGGGTTATCCTAGAAAATGGTGTAAGATGGACTATAAAGGATGATAAAATGATTATTTTTAAAAATGACCCTTAAATTCCTAGAGATAATAATTTCTTTATAGGTGAGGGTACAAATTTTATTGATGATGAGGTTAAAGTTTATGCTTTCTTAAAAAATGATGGCAAATAATGAGATGTAGATAGAATTGTGGAATTTTTTGGTGTGGATGATATTTGTGATATTTTAAAAATTCCATTGTATTTATTTAGTAGTGTAGATAGGTTGATATGGTATTATGACAAAAAGGATTGCTATACAGTAAAAAGCGGGTATCAGGTGGTGTATAGGTGCCTTAGAGGTGTCATTCCCCAAACAACTAATATTTGGAATTATATTTGGAGTCTAAAAATTCCACAAAAAATGTATAATTTCTTATGGCGAGCTCTTCAAAATGTTTTACCTAATCGATTTAGATTGGCCCAAAAGGGAATTGTTATTAATCATTTTTGTTCACCCTATGAATAAATGGAAGATATTTCTCACAGTTTATTAGGATGCAAATTTTCTACAGATGTTTGGGTTTGCTTTGGTTTAATTGTTCAAGATGCAAGTTTGCCTTTACCGGATATATTCCCTGCACTGATGAGCTCAATTAGCAAAGATAAGTATAAAGAGATGTGTATGGTATTATGGTAGTTATGGAATGTTAGGAAAAAATTAGTATGGAACAATATTTTAATGTCTCCTTATATGGTAATTTTGACAGCATTGTCTTTTTTTATGAACGGAAGGTGGCTAAAGATATTTTTTTAATAATGTTTTTGTGCCTTTAGATGGTCCTTCCATGTTAGGTCCATCCTCTCTTACCAGTGTGAATATTAAACGGAGTTGTAAAATTGATGTAATAGTCTTTACAAATCATTACAGAAGTGGTTTTGGGGTAATTTTTAGGGACGCTGAAGGTCGATTTCTTAGAGCAATTTCAAGTCATTGGCCAGGCTATTTTTCCCCTCACATTGTTGAAAGCTTAGCTCTTTGCCCAATTTTTTCATGGATTGAAGTTTATCTACATAATAAGGCATTGTTTTTACATATGCTCAGGAGCTTTCTTTGGTTTTTAGTAAATCTTTAGATGATTTTTCAAATTTTGGTTTAATTTTTTGTGATTGTAAGACCTTTTTTTCTCATAGACTAGATATTGAGTTGGCATGGATAAGCAGGTCTAACAATTTTGAGGCTTATAAGTTAGCTAGAGTTTCGTTGTTATATGAGCCTCTTTGTATCTAGGAGGTTCTCCCTCCCTGTTTGTGATCTTTCTTTTCTACAAAAGGTCATGTTTATCTTAAAAAAAAAACTCTTTTTAGTATTTATTATTTTCTTTTTTAATTCCTAAACATAGTAGAATATAAATTTTCTCTCATCCCATTCCTTAAAAGCATGGATATAGAAGGAATACAATTCTAAATATAGCTAAAGTATGAGCCATGGAGTTTTGTGTGTGTGTATTTATATATATAGGAGAAATGACTTTGAAATTATCACAATGTAATGTGCCAGTAATTTTAGTGTAATACATATACAAAGTACAATCCTACTCATACATGTCACATACAAAACACAATAAAATTCTCTGCTTCATTGTGTATCTCTATCTAAATCCAACACATGTCCCTTCAAGTATCGACCTATCTTCCTCAAAACCTACGTGCAGTAAATAGCTATGCGCTAAGCATATAATGCTTAGTGGTGGATACCCAACTAAAAAATTTCACATTTTCACATATATAGGCTTAAAATTTTCATTTTTACCCAAATGTAAATCTAATGCCTTGCATCATTTGATCCAAAATTTTAATTTCTTATTCTTAAGATTCACTTTGAGGACCCATTTATCAACTCTTATTTGTAATATTACCGACTTACTATTCTTTTTTTAATTCTTTACATCGACTTGTTCGCTTATTCTTAACACCTGCTTGCCATTACTCTCTCTCTCTCTCTATATATATATATATATATATAATTTTGATTCCATCTTTTGTTGAAATTACATTTAAATTCTTTACTATTATCAAACTAATCTTTAGATCTCATCTTTTACCAAAATTACCATTTTATCCCTACTTCCACCAACATTTTATTTATGCCCTTACTTTCTCTCAAATTACATCAATGTTCTTATTTTTACCCAAAATGAGGTTTATGTCCTTTCTTTTACTAAATCGATATTTATATCCCCATTTTTTTCATAATTACCATTTTACCCCTAGCTTTTTCTCTTGGAGCATTTTTCATCACATTTTTATGTTTTTACCCTTAAACTTTCATTTTCTTCAATTTTAGTCTCTCAATTAGTTTCTTTTACCAAAATTTCATTTTTATCCCTGTTTTTATAACTTTTTCACTAAATTATAATTTTATCCTCCGTTTACCAAATTTATTCTATTTTTTCAATTTTACCCTTTCTCACTACAATTTTATCATCTTTTGACCATTTTGCCTTTAATTACCGATCCTACCATATTTCCTCCATTTTTAATTTTTAATTTTTGCATTTATTCATTATTTATCATTTTTTTCCATTTTTCATGATATCATTACCATTTTATTAGTTTAGCGTATAGTAACTCATATAGTAACGAAACCCTCGAGTCGGACAAGAAGGACACGAGCCCATATATCTAGTATAAGTTAAGGTGGCCATATGGAGGGCGCCTTAACCACATCATACTATTTTTCTTCTCTCTTTGCTCATTCCGTCATCTTTTATCAAAATCATGGTGTGGAACTACCTTTGGTCCACTATTATAAGTCGCCATAACTCGCTACTGTGGCGAATGTCCTTATGGCTTGCCATATAAATTCTATACCTCTGGCTTCGCTACTAATACCAAGGGAAAAACTATTTCCATATCATTTATATAAAGTATGCATATTTTACACATTTATTCACTTTTTCACTTTATGCGTCCATCTCATTTCACACCATACACATCATTTTCATCTATTTCTCATGTAGCATCATGTTCTTATACAAAATTCTCATAATCATATCAAACTCATCAAGCAAAGCATTTGGCCACGTATAATGTTATTCCCTCCAAAATTTGTTTAATGCCATATATCATTCATACAATGCTATTAAAGCATAATTCACAAACATTTAGCCTTATTCAATCATTTTCGTGATTTATTCCACATGCATATATTTTCATTTAATTCACAAAACTCCTTCTAAGTATGTTTGTTTTGCATATTAAACATTATTCTAATATTAAATCAAATTAATTCCTTATGTAACCTTGAATTCATATGCTTATATAATAGGTTACATAACTAGTGTACTATTTCTAATCATAGTTTCTTGCTTCTAACATCATATATCTCTTTAATTATCATCTAATTGCATGAATTTACCATTAATTTGAATTAAGGTTCACATTACACAATTTTTTCTCTAAATTACATAATAGATGTTTAAACTAATTTCATACTTTTATTCATTCTTTTGTCCAATTTTTCGTGCTACTTCAATTCTTTGACATTTAATTTCATTATTCTATCTTTAATTTAAATTATAGTTCGTATATCATAATTTTTTTAAAGTAACATAATGCCTTCCTACATCATTTCATCTCATTTAAACATAATTTCATACAATTTCTTATACTAATATCATTAATTAACATTCAATTTCATTTATGAATCACTAATTAAATTTTTACTTAACTCATTACAAAATTTCTAACGAAATAAATTAGTTTGGGTATCCACATACCTATTTTCAAGCTTTTTTCATGATTTCTCTTCCTTTTCCATCTTTTCCTTCCTTTTCCTTTTGATCCCATTTGATTTTCCCTTGAAAATTCACCTTGGTTGAATTCCCCATGGACTATTTTCTTAATTTTTCTTCATCCATAATTCAAAATAAACTTAAAATATAAATCTTCACATCAAAATCTACATAGAAATCCATTAGATTCATCAAAATCTCACTAAATTAACTTACTTGCATTTTTGCTCCAAACCTCTCTTCACAATTTCACCCACTTTCTCCACTCAAAATCTAGAGATGGTTAAGGATGAATTTAAGGCTTTAAAATTATTTAGGGTATAAAATTTGGTTGAATTTAGTGGGATTAAGTTAGGAAAAATGGGAAAAAAATAAAGAAATGGTGGGTGTGTGAGGGATGGTAATGGATAAGAAGAAGTTGGAAGAATTTCCTAAAGAACCTTTGATTTTTAAGCTATTTATATGCCTTCATGAAAGGCTAAGATCACTTAATCACTATTTAATCCAAAAGTCCACATTATGTCATTTGTCATCCTCTCCTTAATTACTATCCATCTTGAGTCACACCCCTTGAGAATGAGTGATGGACTCTCTCGAGTCACTCACATCCTTTAGTGAGTCATAGGTGTGAGTGGGTACCATTTAACTAAAATAATCAAATAACCTCCATTTTTTTGTCCTTTTTTGGATTTTAATGTTTCCTTAATCAAATTCCCCCCAAAATTGGTCTATCATATGGAAAAATATTTATTAATTTGTGTTTAAAATCTCAAACCAATCCGAATTCTTTTTGATATACTTCTAGCTTTAAAGGTAAAATTTATCAATCCGAAATCTGAAAATTCAAAATTATTAGAAAATTATTTTTCACTTTCAAATAATAATTAGGATTATTTCTAGTAAATCTAAGAAAATAAAAGAATTTTTAAAGGTCTGTGAAATATTTTCGAGCCTGTCAAAGTATAGTTAGCCCTTTTACGGTCTGAGTAAATTTTTACTGTCCAGTTTGAGGGCTTATCCAATCTTAATTTCATCTTAAATTATACCTATGGACTCGTTTTAATTTATACTTTCTAATGATAAAGAAATATTTTTACAAATTTTGGATTATACTATTCATCCCGATATTACCCAATATACTATTCGCAAACATGAAAATTTTGGGCCGTTACAAGAATAGACATGGACCATTCTATAACTCCAAGATTTATTCTAAATAATATTCAAATCCCTTGTTACAACCATATAGCTCTTTTTTCGCTCCATTTATCTATTGAAAAACTCTATTTAACATAAAGCACCAATTATTATTTAATTAAAATTCAAGCCTAAAATTGGAGATGTAGAGGAGTGAAAATTTACCACATTATCATTACAAATAAGGATTGGATTATGGCAAATACTAAAATAAATCTCTCTTTTGGATAGGGAATCGTCAAGTAGGAAAGGAAAAAAGGAATTGGAAATGACAGAGTGATAATTAGACGGCAATAATTTCTCCCAACGGTGTTGATTTGGCTGCAACCTTTAAAATGCGAGACACCATACGCAATTTGCAAGTATCTCTTACAAATGTAACTATAAACAACAAAATTTTTGTGATGCAATCTTCTGGTAGCACTGGTAAGCTAGATTCTTCTTCTCCCAATTTTGTCTTCTTCTTTTGTGTTCTTTGCTTTCATGCCTTATTTCTCAATTCTAAAGAGCTAAAAAACTAAATCACATACTTAATGCATCTCACAACCTTTTTTTGAATGCAATTTTGAATTCATTTCTCAACTAACTGATTACATGCTAACAATTTGCATGAGCATTGGATTCAAGTTTTATTTGTTTTTGTAAATGAATACCATTGGGTTTATGTGTTGCCAAGTGAGAAGATTGCTCTGATCAAATAGTGCAAGAAGATTATTACTCAATTTTTTTTATTTTCCAATACATCTTTGGATTTGAGAATGCAGATCAAACTATAATCAATAGTCAAATAGTTAAATTTTTAACTGATCGAGTTATCGGTGATTTTTGTCATAATCTATCTTTAATAAATACCTTAACAGTAATAAATAATAAAATTTAGTTTACTTTAGAAGAAATAATAATGGAAGAACAATTATAAGAAATGAAAAATAGATAAATGTTTTATTGGCACAACTTAAATTAACTCTAACCACAATTTTCCAAGTTGTAAAACCCTATACCCAGACCGATATTAGAATCAGATATAGAATACCACACAAGCCTAAATTTATAAAATGTTGAATTTCAAAATTTCCTATTTAAAATCCCTTTAAATTTAAGAAATACTGTTCATTTTGTTTAACAAAAAGTTTTACAGAATTTCCCTTATAATTATTCAATACATCCTGCAAGAAATCTCCATACACTTCTATTTCAATTTAGCATACCATCCATCTCCACTTTAAACCCCATTTACACAATAATTTGTGCATCCTGCATAGTTTCTTAGCTCATCTTAAATCAAAATCCAAATGTAACCATACACAATATTCTCATATCCAATTTATAAATTTATATACATAACATATATATATATATATATAATTTACAATATATATTTACTCAAGTTTCTTCATTTTCACATATGTACATGCCAAACCCAAATAGAAATTTTAAATTGCATAAAAAAAGTGTCTTTATGCCTAAACTTTGACATGACTCCAGGTATTAACAGCTGCATCAAATTATTCTTTCAATCTCAAGAACACTTTTCTTTAACCTACACGTCAAAAATAACCATGCGCTAAACCAAAAGCTTAGTGATGACTATTAATTTTACTTTTTTATAGAGAAAATACATAATATACAAATTTGAAAATACATAACATGCACATAAAATTTATCCATACATATACAAACCCATAGCATCACCTAAAATTTACTATTACTCACCTCAAAATACATTATGAAGTAAAGTAATTTTTGACATTATATGCTTAAATTTTAATAAATAGATAAATTAGTTTCATAAGATATGCATAGTCTTTAGTACAAATAAAATTTTTAAATCAATAAAAAATACGCCTCTTATTATTTAACAAGCATATCAATTTCTTACCATATCTGTCTACAATAATGTATAATGAAAAATTCTTAAGTATATCTTGATGTAAATAAGTTCCACACTTACATTTTTCATCTAAATACTCAAGTTATTGGCCAATAGTTCGGTGGATTAATTAATAACTTAATGTTCAAATTTTAACAAATTCATATCATTCTTTATTTACTTATTACATTTCTTATTTTCATTTAGTATTCCTTTAGTAATTTCTAGCGAAATTGTACCACCGGATAAGTGGGATTCAAATTCTGGACTGAGTTCTTGGAACCATTTGATCCATTTACAAATTTGATACTAAATTCATAATATTATGGGATCGATTTCTAGAAAACATTTGGTCTAATATTAATATTTTTTTTTCTTAAAAAGCATCCTTGGTGACTCAAATTGGTTATTTTAGAAGAAAAAGGAGCAGCAGAATAGACAATTATAGTAGCTTAAAAAATTGGGCTCTAATTAACATTGAAAATGAAATCAAGCAGTCCGTGTTTTTAAATTTTCAAAAGAAAAATCCATTTATTGAGGATGAGCTCTCGGAGCCATTCATATCGCTATTATAGGTCAAATACCATACACCAAAACTAAGCTATCAGAGCCATTTAGTCCAGTAAACATGTTATGATGCAGTACTGCTAAACCCCTAATTGGCATGCCAACCTTGTCCTACTCTTTCAATTCCTAACTAGTTTTACCAAGGGCAATTATAATTAAATTTTATATACTAATTAAGTACATAGTCTTATTTATACACATCATGCATGAAAAAATCATTATTTATTTGTTTTAAATATGACACATATTTTAACATATTTGCATCATCACAATCATGAACTTTTCTCAACATTATATATTATCGAGGCATTTTCACCATCCAAATATTGTATTCCCTAGCAGTTTTTTATGTACCAATTACTGTTTAGCAGTTTCCAAACCCTTTAATACAAATGAGTAAATTACTATTTTCATCTCTCGTCATGGACTTATTAAAATAGCTTTATGACTTATTGTTAACTGAAATCAATTTTATTGTCATTTTAACTTACATAAGTTGAAATCAAGTTAGTTAAAAAAATCAAAACATTAAATCAATATTTCAACATGCTCAATAATTTCTCAAACTAATATAATATACAATGTACAATAATTAGTCAATAATTTATATATGTACATACATAATTAATTAACATATGCATTATACTTCCCTTTTTTCCTTAAATAATTATATAATTCATTTTATGATTAATGTATTAGAATTTTCATATTAATTGACCCTTTTCTTTTAGTTAGTTTATTTATAAACAAATATTAAAATTTTAAAGTTTATTTATAATTTAGCCCATTGCCTTTGTTCAATTATCATAGTTTGATAGTACAAATTATGTGGTATTTATAGTACTATCACAATATTTTCCTCAATTGCCATGAATCTTTACTATATTCTAAATTATTCTTTTCGAAGATCGAAAATCATCTTAGACTGTAATCATACATGTAACTACATATTGAGCAACTGAGTGTTTACAATGTGAAATACATACTTCATATCGATATCCTTATTTGATAGCATATACATATTAATTTACAAACTTACCTTTTTCCTAGTCAATTTGTCAAAATCACATAAACAAGTTTACAGTTACAAATATACCTAAAGACATTAATTAATCAAATCAAGAAAGAGATTTAGCAATAATCCTAACACTTAAAATTAAGGAAATAAACTCTTAGATACACATACTTTATCCTAGTCTAACAACCCTTATAACGAAATTTATGTCTTTAATTTTCTCTGTAACGGCCTTAATACCGGATTAGCCATGAATAGTATTTTTAATAGTGAATAGTATTTACAAGGATAGAAAGTACGTCCGGAGGTGAAAATATTTTATTTGACCATTGGAAAATATTGCTCATGGTTAGTTCGAAATTAAATTTAGAGTGAAATCGAGGTCGAATAGATCTCCAAAAGTCAAAAATACGAAAAAGATTTTGGTTCGGTTTGAATAGTAATTATATTGAATGAAGTTTGATCGAACCCTTAAAAATAGTAAATGAGATCTAAAAATCACGAAAATTACTGATTTGCCTAAAATGATATGTAGAATATTTTGTCTGTAAAAAGGTAATTTTTTAGTGACATCGATAATTATCGAATCCAACCAATCTGATTGAATTGTATTGGAAATGGACTCTGATTGAGTTGAAATTTTGTGTATAATCTAGTTTAGGCATGTTATAAATGATGGAATCAATTTTGAGAGAAATTGATTTTGGAAAGTGAGAATTAAATTGGGATTACTTATTGGTTAATTAATGGGCTTAAGTTGAATTGGGTTAGACCAATTGATTGGGCCAAGCCCAAGCCACCTAAAACTCATATAAAGGGCTCGAGAATATGTAAGAAACCAAAATATTCTTTAGTCTTCCCCTTCCTTTTGTTTTGGCCGAAACTTCCATTCTTATTGTCTCCAAAATTTCTTTACTTCATCTTCCATTAATTTCACTAAATCAAAGCTTTCTTAGCATATTTCAGCCCCTCTTCTCCTTGATTATTGCTTCTAGAATCCATTTAAAGGGAAAGCAGTGAGAATAATCAAGGGTTAAAGTGAAGAGATTAAAAATTAAGTGAAATTCAAGGTTTAAATTTTGTTTAAGGATGCCTAGAGTAGCTTTTAGTGCCTAGAGTTTATTTATGAAGTCATTTTAAACAAAAGAGATCAAAATCTTAGTATTTTGTTTGATGTGAAATTCGGCCCTTATAGAAACTCCAAATGGTGTGCAAGCTTCCAAGGCTAAAGGCAAGAAAAAGGAAGTCTAAGGAAGCTAAAGCAAGTGAAAAAGGTTTGTGACTATAAAATCCATCAATTTTCTTCAAGTTTGTATGTAATTACACTAGGCAACTTAGATGAATTTGTGTAACATGCATATTTAATTGAAACTAAGCTTAGAATAGTGATTAAGATCTTTAACAATGGCCTTTAGAAAGCTTAAATGGAATGAAAAGTATTAATAGGGTGTGAAACCTCATATGGCGGAATGGGTGCTTAAGACATACTTGTTTTAAAATGAAATTAGACATGAAAATAAGTATCCATGAATTTATTTAGAATTTATAAAATTTATATAAATATTTTTGAGAATGAAATTGTATTATGTTTAAAGTGAAATTGTTGAATTATGGTAAAATAATTCATAAAATGGGTGAAAATAATGAATTATAATGAGATAATTCATAAAATGTGCAAAGGTGATGAGAAAGTTAAATGATAAGAGTATTGAAATGTAAAAACAAGTGATATGTTAAAGTGTGAAAAGTGAATTTAAGAAATTTTGCCCTTAGTAGTGGTCAGACGGTTTAAATCGAGTTCAAGATATGATTGGCTAGCTACAGGGACACCCATATCTCTATGTAAGTCATGGTGACTTGCTTTATTATGACAGGTTCGTAATGGTCTTCCATAGTTCAGTATTAAGTGTTCAGTGAAAGTGATGGAGTGGTCCTTCGGGATCATTTCTGCAGGGATTGTACTAGGGACATAATGGTAAAAATGAGTTAAAAGTGCAAAAAATTATGTGAAAATGAAAATTTGAGTTAAATAGGACCTAAATGAAAGAAACTAAAAAGTTTAGGATCAAAATGATAATTTATCCAAATAATAATTTTAGCGGGTAAAAGTGATAAAATAGTGAATGTATGAATAAAAATGATAAAATAGTGAATGAATGGTTAAAAATTAAACTTTTGATATTTTAGGGGACCAAAATATAATTTGACATGAAAATTATAAAATAAGGACTAATTGGCAATTCGTATGTCAATTAATGAATTTAGAGTGAAAATAAGTAAATTAGTGGCAAAATTATAATTAAAGTGTAAAAATGGTAATTTTGTAATTAATTACAAAATTTGGGAATAAAATGGAATTTGACATAATGATGGTATTTAATAGAATGGCGTAAAATGAAGTGATCATTGTGTTTAGCTGAATATTTAAGGAATATTGCATGTGTAATGCGTTTGTGCATGTGTTGGGAATTCATTGATTTATAGTCACCATTGAGCATATTTAATGCTCAACATGTAGTGTTTATTGTGTGTAGGTTTCGAAGTTTTAGTGGAACAAGTATACAAAGGAGCCTAAATTTCGAAGAAAAAGAAGAAGAATAGTTAGCAATTCTTTTTGTATGGCATGTATATATATTTAGCCAATTATGAAAGTTAAAGTTGGATTGTATCTGAACAGTGTAATTATGTATATGAATTTGTGACTTGTGATGTAAAGTGACAGTAGAATGAGTGTATTGGATGAATATTTATATTATCTATAAATTATTATGCCCCTAAGAGGCTGTGGAATTATCTATTTTTCAGGTTGGGTATGCAAGTTTTTAAGCCGTTATATTGTTGAAATTTTGATTGATGAATAGTAAATTAGATAGTTATAGATCAATCGACAAGTAAAAGCGTAACAAAAAATGATTGAAAGACTAGTAGTAAATGGAAATTAATGATGGTTCAGTGTAAGATTTTGAAAAAAAATAAAATAAAAATAAAAATAAAAAATTATCCTATTAATCGCTTAAATCAGTATGACTTTGTTATAGTAAGGGTGTTACATTCTCATTCTATTATTCCACTTTTAAAGCAAGAGATCGATGGGGTCATATCCATAAACTAAAATTGAATCCTATTCAATTTATCACTTTGCTTTTGTTCAAACCACATTAAAATTTTGTACCAATTTCATTTCACCAACCTTTTAACCTTTTTATACAGTATTAACTAATCTCAACTCACTCCTTATCTAGCTTATTTTTTTGAAAGAAATAAACACGTAATAGTACTATTGATCTTCTTAATTTAACCATCTTACTTAAAGGAAGAAACACACTAACTATTTTAAATTCTAATGAGAAATAAATTTGGTAGCGCACATACTAGTTTGGAGTCAAAATCTATAAATTTTTAGCTTATTATTGTTGGGATCAAACCATTTACATCGGTCACCAGAGCTTCATCAGAGATGCACCGCCACTACCCATATGAAGTTTAGAACACTTGGGAACTGTTGCCTGTGGTCATGCTGTCCAACCCTTTATCGTCTGACCAAAATTGAAACTAGAATGTTTTGGCACACCTATATCCGATCTCCCTACTATCGGCAAGCGAGGATGATCTATGAGCATAAGGAGCACCTAGTCACTATTAGTCTAGTGGCGGCGCTTGTGTCACCATTCGACATCGTTGCTGGTCGAAAAGAGAAGAAGATTTTAGGTTTCTAAATAAAAGAAGAAACAAAGATTCAAGAGGAGAAAGCCAGTTTACCGAAAGGAAGAGGATGACGATGAGGATGGCATCACGTTGTCACCGGTGGTAGACTCCGTTTGCCCTCTCCATCTCTTTCTCTCCACCATGATTTGCTTCCTCCCCTTTTTCTTCTTCTTCTTTTTTATTTTCCCGTTCTTTGTTTTCTCTTTCTTCTTTTTATCATCATCATCATCATCATTATTATTATTATTTTGGTTATCATATATTTTAATTTTTTTGGGCTATTACACAAGTAATTAAAGTATTTTTTAATGGATAGGGTTTTTTTCCTCAAACCATTCAAAATGAATTAAAATACCCCTAAATATTTTTTTTGTCATTAAAATAGATGGAAATTGCCTGTCTTTTAGACGAAAAGTCCACGTAGCAAACAATGTTAATGGCAGGTAAAAAATGATGACACATTAACACCTACGTGACATTCTCTCTCCTCGTTAGTATTAATTAAGAATAAAAAAATAAATATATTATATTTTCCACCTAGTATTTAAAAAACAACCTCTCTTTTTCTTCGTCTTCTTCTTTCTTCTCATTCTCGTATTCTTCTTCTTCTCTAAACATTCAAACACAAAAACCTAGCAAACCTAAAAAATTTATTAATATATCCACAAATGTTTAGATTTCGTTGTCCTTATAAAAACTGTCTACTATAGAAATTTTCAAATTTATGCCTTATAATGCCCTAACCTAACCCCTTATTCTCTTCTCTCTCTCGTAATAAATTTTTGCTATAGAAAGACAATTGGCACTTGAAAGATGAGGTATTTGTGCCATCTCCCTCGTGGGTTCAAGAGTGTTTCAGAGAAGGCACTTAGGCAACACCAGGGAAGAAGGAAGCATGTAACACCTTTACATTATCTTTGACTGTTAATTTAACCGATAAATCGAAATTTTTTTCTTTTATTTCGTGCATCTTATATTGAACCTTAACTATTTCATTAACTGTAGACTTTTCCATTTATTATTGCTTACAAGTCAAACTTGCCGATTGACCTATAACCGATCAATTTACTATTCATCAATTAAAAATTTGATAAAAAAATGGCTAAAAACTTGCCTAACCAACCTGAAAAAGCAGACAATTTACAACCCTTCAAGGGCACAACAATTCATAACAAAAATATTCATTCATTCCAGTCATCTATTCTCATATCAAACACACCTATTCAATTCCATTTCCTATCAATAATTCATAATTACATATACTTCAACTATTGTATTTTACAAATCAATTTTTTACTTCAAATTGCTAAATATATACATGCCAAAACACAAAATATTTTCTAACTTTCTCTTTCTCTTCAAAATTTGCACCACTATGTACTATGCTCCACAAACTCTTCAAAACCTATACGCAGCATACACTACGCGCTGAGCATTAAATATGTTCAGTGGTGACTATAAATCAAAGATTTTCCAAACATACACAATTGCACTATACATGCAAAATTCATTAATTTTCTATCAAAACACAATTATCAATGTACTTTACATTCAATACAGATTAATACCATTACTTCGGTAAACTTTTCAATTTAGTCCTTAATTTTTCATTTAATTGCAAAATTATCCTTTTTACACTTTAATTACAAAATTGCCACTAGTTTATTTATTTTCACTCCACATTCATTTATTGGCATACAAAATTACCATTAAGTCCTTATTTTAACTTTTCATGCAAAATTTTATTTTAATCCTTCATAATTACAAAAGTTCATTTTTAATCCATTTATTCACTAATTCTTTCCATTTATTCATTACTTTGTCATTTTTATTGACTAAACTCAATATTTGAAAAAATTACCATTTTGCTCTTGAACTTTTTATTTCTTTTCAAGTGGATCCTTTTTTTCATTATAAACTTCATTTTTACTTTACTTTTTGCACTTTTAACTTATTTTTACCATTATGCCCCTAGTACAATTTCGATAGAAATTTTCAGACCGAATATATGGGATGTAGACCTCACGGGCCCATAGCAGAACGGTAAAAGATGACTCTGAAGGATCAATCCATCTCAAATCAGATCAGAACAGATAGTCAGACAAAAACTATGGGAGATCATTATGATCCTACCATGGCAAAGCAAGTCGCCATGACTTATACTACAATATAGGTGTCCCTATGGCAAGTCAATCATATCTTGAACTAAATTTTAATCGCCTGATCATTAATAAGGGCAACATTTATTACTTATCTCAAAAATCACTTTCACATATTTATATTTTCAATAGCTTTTTCTTTTCAGTACATTAGTCATTCAACTTTTTTATCAGTTTTGTGCATTTTGTGAATTATTTCACTATAATTCACCATTTTCACTCAATTTATGAATTATTTCACAATGATTCATTATTTTCACATTAAACATAATCCAAATTTATTCTTAAAAATATTCTTGTAAATTTCTTAAATTCTAATAAAATTCATGAACACATAATTTCATATCTAGAGTCATTTTATGGCATTAAACAAGCTAAAAACACAAAATTTATCCTAGTATATATTAAGGCATAATTCGGCCAAGTAAGGGTTCCCATCTTATCAATGCTTTTAATTCAATTTAAGCTTTCCAAAGGTCATATTCAAGGTGCATAATCAATATTTTAAGTTTAATTTTAATTAAGCATGCATTGTACATAGGTTTACCTAAGTTACATAAAGCAAAACCATGCCAAAATGAGGAAACTTGATGATTTCATGGTCATTAACCTTTCTCACTTGCTTTATCTTCCTTTTTCTGCCTTTAGCTTTAGAAAACTATCCACCACCTTGAGAATCTACAAGGGGCCGAATTCTTCATCAAAAGAAATACTATGATTTTAATCTTTTATGCTCAAATTAATATCATAAATGGACTCCAGGCATCTAAAAATACTTGTAGGTATCCTTAAACCAAATTAAAATCTTGGTTTTCACTTACCTCAAATTGACCTCTTTCACTTACATACTTGATTTCACCCACTTTTCTCACTCTAATCAAAGAGTAAAGGCTTATAAAATCTTTTAGGAAGATATAACTTCACTTAGGATGCTTGGATTTAAGTGAGAAAGAGAGAGAAAACTTAAAAAATTTTTAGAGAGAACGACCATAGTGTATTCGACCAAAGAAGGAGAAGGAGAAGGCTGAAGGGATAAGGATGAAGCATAAAAAAATCTACTCCCTTTCCCTTTTATATGGATGAAAGTGGGTTGGGCTTTGATTCAACCAAAAGCTCACTCACTTAAGCTCATTTCTCCTTTTTAGGCCCTGATAATCTTGTTTTTAGTGTTTATTTTTTGGATAATTTTATGCGTTTTAGTGTCTCATCTTGCATGCTTTTAGGGTTTTAAGGCTATATTAGTGTTTCTTATTTTTATTTTAGTTATTTTAATTAACTTAAAGTTTTTAGGTGATTAATGGTCTTAAATTTTACTTTTTGCAGGAAATTTTGCTAAGGCACGGCTGAGACAATTTGTCCCAGCCGTGTCCAATGCAGATGGCAAAACTCACCGTTTCACCAATGGCCATGGTTGAGATAATTAGTCCCAGCCGTGCCCAAATCAGGAGTCAAAGTGCACCGTTTCATTAAAGGTCGCGGCTGAGACAAAGTGTCCCAGCCGTGGCTATTGCAAATTTCAAAATGCGTCGTTTCATTTAAGGTCGCAGCTGAGACAAACTGTCCCAGCCGTGGCCATGGCAGCCTGTGAAGATACTTTTGATCTAAAAGCTTGCCACGGCTGAGATAAACTGTCTCAGCCGTGCCCTTTCCTTATTTCGCGACTGAGACAAAAGTGTCCCAACCGTGGCCTCTTGAATAGCTCTATATAAGCTGCGAAATTTTCTGCTTAAGGAGGATTTTTTTCTAGGGTTTCGTGCTTATCGTGTTTAGGTAGAGTAGAAAACGCAGTTTTTCATATTTTGTGGGTTTTTCATACTTAGATTTTGAGTTTTACTTGTAAAAATCACACTTTTAACTTAGTTTTACTTCAAGAACACAAAGATAGTTATAATTTAGTTTCTAGTTTGAAGATTATTACTTACAATCAAAGTGCTGTTTGGAGAAGAAGAGAAGGAGCTTCGTTAACTTTAAATCTTCAGCTTCAAATGGGTTTTATAGTTGTCACTCTTACTTTGTTCATTTTTTACATTATGGATAGTGAGTAGTTGTCTTTGTTGCTTGGGAAAGCTTTGAATCCCCTACTCACAATGTGAATATTGAGCATATTTTGATCTTTACATGAATGAATAGTCTATTTCACTGATACTTATTTATATTTCATTGGCTTTCAATCTATTGAGTTAATTTCCATATATGGATGAATGATGTTCATCATATATCTTTGAATGTGTGCTGAGTCTAATGGATTGAAGTCTATGAATAAGCTTGCTCAGTTTTTCTTTCATGAATGCTGTATTTATTTAGACGGTTCCGGAATGGGATTCTAAATGTGCAGTAATTGTGATTTTAGGACTAGAGTGTGGAGTAAAATGGATGAGATTTGGGTTGTTTGGCTCCGGAATGGGAAGACAAACCAAACTTAGGATATTAGACCCATGCATAGGCTAGTTGTTAGGCTGGCTCCGGAATGGGAAGTTTAGCAACTAGAATAGCTGGCTTCGAAATGGGAAGCTTGGGTTAAAAGGGTTATCTCGAATTTGTTCATGTATACCTTAAGATAAAATTGATTCGCAGTGGGTATGGGGTGGATGAGTGAACCTAAGCAACGTTTTAATTTCCATACATTTTCATACTTGTTGATTTTTCTGAAGTAAACACATGCTCAATTTACTGTTCTTAGAATTAAACTTCCTTTCATTGCATATTTTAGTTTTTAAAGTTTACATTATACAAATTAAACAACTTATACACACTAAATTGGGAATTCTTTAGCATACGATTAATTTTCACAGTTCTCACACACACGGTTCCTTTGGGTTCGATATTGAGGGTCCTAACTATACCCTACTTTATTACTTGTCGATCTAGTGCACTTGCTAGGGTCGCAACAAGTTTTTGGCGCCGTTGCCGGGGAATTTGGCGTTGTTAGTAAGATGTGATTATTGTTTGTATGTGTTTTCTCTTCCTTATTTTGTTTTTCTTGATTCTTTTCAGGTGAAATTGGTGCATGAACAAAACAAGACAAGAGCAATTACTGCTTTTTGATCCTGAAATCGAGAGGACCCTACACCAAAGAAGGAGAGCTATTAGAGATAACGAGATGAAGCACGATCCTCCTCTTGATGAGTTTCCTCCTAAAAATGAACAAGTGTTGAGGGGACATAAATAAATGCCAGGGGCAAGAAGAGAAGAATTACTTAGGCAAAGGACCATAAGAGACTACGCTGTGCCAAGGTGGAATGAAGATCATCGAACAATTGTATTACCGAGAGGAGTACAATTTGAGCTCAAGCCAGCCACCATTACTATGGTACAGAGAAATCAATTCTCTGGTTCAGAAGTAGAGGATCCAGCTCAGCATATCGACATATTTCTAGAAGTCAGTGGCACTATTCAAATTTCAGGTGTTAGTACGGATGCAGTAAGATTGAAACTGTTTCCATTTACATTGATTGGCAAAGCAAGAGAGTGGCTACAATTATTACCACGACGGTCAATATGGTCATGGGATCATATGCAAGAAAAGTTTTTAATGAGATTTTTCCCTCCAACAAAGACTGCAAGCATTCGAAATGACATCATGGGGTTCCATCAAATGAATGAAAAGCCTTTTCATGAGGCCTGAGAGAGGTTTAGGAGATTATTGAGAAGCTGTCTGCATTATGAGATAGCTGTTTACCAACTGATGACCATATTCTATGCTAGAGTTACACCTCAAACAAGGTCATTATTGGATGCAGCATCAACAGGATCCTTCTTGAACAAGCTACCTGAGGAAGCGTTTCAGTTGTTGGATGAGATGGCGGCAAATGACTCTCAATGGACTGCCCCTAAATCAGTCCCAAGGAGACAAGGTTTACACAATGTGGATGAAGTGGCACTGCTAAAAGCACAACTAAAATTGATAAAAAAGGAGTTGAGTGGCTTGAAAGTTCAAAATGTGGCTGCAGTAAATCAAGGGAGTGGACTGTGTCATAGTGAGCAAGTTATCCAAGAAGGAGGAGTTGTAGGAGATGTAAATGCATTGGGCGATTTTAGAAGGAATGATCCATACAGTAATTCATATAATCCGGGATGGAGAAATCACCCGAATTTCTCTTGGAAGGATGGAAATCAACAAGCTTCATCTTCTCAACCACAACCAAGAGCCCCTTACCACTCAAATACTTATCATAATCATGCTCAGCCCCACCAACCACAAGCCACCAATTACTACCAAACCCCCTGTCCACCAACCCACCATCAAAGGTAAATCTCTAATCACTCCCAACCTCAACCCTATCACGACCCGGGATTCCAATCAAGACCACCCATTCAAGAAAAGAAGCCAAATTTAGAAGACATGTTTGCTAGTTTCATGAATAGCCAACAACAATTCATGGCGAGTCAAGATTCAAGGTGGAAATCTCAAGAGCAATGGAATTGGAACCAAGATGCTTCAATGAGAAATTTGGATACTCAATTGGGTCAAATTGCAACTTCAATGTCGAATAGACAACCAAGGACATTTCCTTCAAATGTAGATCGAAATCCTAAGGAGGAAGCCAAAACAATCACTTTAAGAAGTGGCAAGGAGGCAGCACGAGAGAAAGAAAGAGGTAAATTACCAACTTCATCAACTGATTTGGAGGAACCAACACGGAAGGTAAGTATTTCTAATTCTAGAGTAGAGGTAAATGTGGATGCTCCAAGAAATGATAAGGGGAAGAGTATTGTAAATCCAAACACAAAGGATCTTGATATCAATAGGTTGTCATTTCCTGTTGTAGCTAGGAAGGAGAAGAAAAATAAGCAATTGGCTAGGTTTCTAGAGATGTTTAAGAAATTACATATTAACTTGCCTTTTGCTGAAACACTAGCACACATGCCCAATTATGTTAAGTTTATAAAGGAACTTTGTTCTAATAAAAAGAAATTAGAAGGGTATGGCACTGTACAACTCACGAAAAACTATAGTGCAATCATCATGAATAAGATCTTAGAAAAATTGAAAGATCCAGGTAGCTTTACTCTACCTTGTGAAATTGGTGAGACCTTTGTTGGAAACGCTTTATATGATCTAGGGGCTAGCATTAACTTGATACCTTATTCCATGTGCAGGAAACTCAACTTAGGAGATCTAAAGGAAACTGGAATGAGACTTCAACTAGCGAATAGATCGATGAGAAAGCCAAAGGGAGTTATTGAGGATTTACTGGTGAAGGTAGGAAAATTCATTTTTCCCGTGGATTTTGTGGTCATAGAAATGGAGGAAGACAGAAAGGTGCCCCTTATCGTGGGAAGACCATTTTTGAACACTGCAAAGGCTTTGATTGATGTTCATGGGTAAAAGGTTACTCTTTGATTCAACAACGAAGAATTGGTGGTAGATATGAACAAGTCTCAGAAATATCCATCAAGTGACCTCGAAGAGTCAGTCTATTTCATGGACAAAATCGATGAATGTGTAGATGAAGTGCAAGAAAAAGTACTACTAAATGATTCAGTAAATTCAAGCTTAATGCATTCCTTGGAAAATAAAGAGTTGGATGGAGTAGAAGAAGAATAGATAGCAGTTGCGGAGAAAGGATGCGAAGAGGAAAATCTAAAGCAAGAGAGAAATACTTTACAAGAGGGGGAGTTGAAATCTAAACTTAAACCTCTTCCTCCTCATTTAAAGTATGTATTTTTGGAAAACAAAGGAAAACCAGTAATTATCTCTTTTTTGTTAACAGGTATTGAAGAGGAGACACTGCTCAAGGTGTTGAAGAAGCACAAGGAGGCTATAGGATGGGAGACAGCGGATTTAAAGGGCATTAATCCAAGCTATTGCACTCATTGGATTCCTATGGAGGAAGATTGTAAACCTATAGCTCAACCCCAAAGAAGGCTCAATCCGACTATGTAAGAGATGGTAAAGAAAGAGGTACTCAAACTACTTGATTCAGGTATAATCTATCCAATCTCTGATAGTAAATGGGTTAGCCCAGTGCAATGTGTCCCTAAGAAAGGGGGAATGACAGTGGTGAAGAATGAATTAGATGAACTCATTCCAACTCGGACAATTACGAGTTGGAGGGTGTGCATAGATTATAAGAGATTGAACCATGCCACCCAAAAAGATCATTTTCCATTGCCATTCATTGATCAGATGTTAGAGAGGTTAGCTGGTAATAGGTTTTATTATTTCTTAGATGGATATTTGGGATACCTACAAATCCCCATAGCCCCTGAAGATCAGAAGAAAACAACCTTTACCTGCCCTCATGGCACATTCGCCTATAGGAGGATGCCTTTTGGCTTGTGTAATGTGCCGGCTACGTTTCAGCGGTGCATGATGGCAATTTTCCATGATTTTATAGAAAAATTTATGGAGGTATTCATGGATGACTTTACCATTTATGGGCTAGACTTTGAGAGCTACTTAGAGCATCTCGATTTAGTATTAAGTAGGTGTAAGAAGACCAACTTAGTGCTAAATTGGGAAAAATGCCATTTTATGGTAAGGGAAGGCATAGTTTTGGGACACAAGATTTTTAAGAAGGGGATTGAGGTGGACAAAGCAAAGATAGAGGTTATAGAGAAGCTTCCACCACCGACCAATGTCAAGGGAATTAGGAGTTTCTTAAGGCATGCAGGTTTCTATCGAAGGTTTATTAAAGATTTTTCAAAAATTGCAAAACCTTTGTCGAATTTGTTAATGAAAGATGCTCCTTTTGAATTTAATGATGAATGTTTATTGGCTTTTGAATTGTTGAAGCAAAGGCTTATTTCAGCTCCGGTGATCATATCTCCGGATTGGAATTTTCCTTTTGAGCTAATGTGTGATGCGAGTGATTTTACAGTGGGAGCAGTGCTCGGACAAAGGCAAGAGAAAGTATTTTGTGCTATTTATTATGCAAGCCACACTTTGATAGGAGCCAAAGTTAATTACACCACAACTGAAAAGGAGCTTCTTGCTATTGTATTTGCCTTTGAGAAGTTTTGATCATATCTACTTGGAGCAAAAATTGTGGTGTGGTCTGATCATGCAGCACTAAGGCATCTCTTTGCCAAGAAGGAATCCAAGCCAAGATTGATAAGATGGGTACTCCTCTTGCAAGAGTTCGATTTGGAGATCAAAGACAAGAAGGGAGCAGAGAACCATGTGGCGGATCATTTGTCACGATTGGAGCATGATCATGTCGAGAAAGGGGAGATTGTGGACTTATTCCCTGATGAGCGTATTTGTACATTATTTGTTTGTGAAACTTCTGTACCTTGGTTCGCTAATGTGGCAAATTTTCTCGCAGGTGGTTATATGCCAAAGGACTTCACATGGCAACAAAGAAAGAAGCTGCAAGTCGATGTAAAGCATTACATTTGGGATGATCTTTACCTTTTTCGTCTTTGTGCTGACCAAGTGCTAAGAAGGTGTATCCCCAATGAAGAGCAAGCAAAAATTATTCGAGCCTGTCACAGTGGAAAAGCTGGTGGACATCATGGACCTAATAGAACGGTATCAAAAATTCTCTCTTCTGGATTTTATTGGCCCACCTTATTTAATCATGTTAAATTGTTTATTCAAACTTGTGATCGATGTCAAAGGGTGGGAAATATAACTAGGAGAGATGAGATGCCATTGACCAATATGCTTGAGGTTGAAATATTTGATTTGTGGGGAATTAATTTCACAGGGCCTTTTCCGATTTCTTATGGGTTTGAATATATCCTAGTGGCAGTAGATTATATGAGTAAGTGGGTAGAAGCTGTAGCTACTAGGACTTGTGATGCAAATGTTGTCCTAGAATTCCTAAGGAAGAACATATTCACCCGTTGTGGAGCCCCGAGAGCTATCATTAGTGATGGTGGAAAGCACTTTGTTAACCACCAATTCAAGGTCTTGTTGAAAAAATTTGGAGTGAGACATAAAATCACTACCCCATGCCATGCCCAAGCCAATGGCTAAGTTGAAGTGTCCAACCGAGAGTTAAAAGCCATTTTAAAGAAGACTGTCAGTGCATCTAGGAAGGATTGGTATCTTAAGCTAGATGAAGCTTTGTGGGCATATAGGACAGCCTTTAAAACACTAATAGGAATGTCACCTTTTAGGTTAGTGTTTGGCAAGTCCTGTCATCTACCAGTGGAATTGGAGCACAAGGCTTATTGGGCTACTAAGTTTTTGAATCTGAATCTTGAGAATGCAGGAAAATGCAGGTCCTTGCAGTTAAACGAGTTGGATGAGATTCAATTCTGGGCCTATGAACATGCGAAGAAGTACAAGGAGAACACAAAAAAGTGGCATGATCGTAAAATTGCCAAGAAGGAATTTGTGCCAGGAATGAGGGTACTTCTTTATGATAGCAGACTGAGGTTGTTTCCTGAAAAGTTAAAATCAAGGTGGAAAGGACCATTCGAGGTTGTCGAGTTCTCTAGCTATGGAGCAGTAACCATCAGACATCCGGAAGAAGGTCATGGATGAGAGTTCAAGGTAAATGGTCACCGATTGAAGCCATATCTCGATTCCAAGTATAAGGCTGCATCAGTGATCCTCACTTTAAAAGATGACCCATGAGAGCTAAGAAAGTCGAGCTGGCGTCTTGTTAAACCCATAACTTTTTCTTATCCTTGAACTCAATTTCTTTTCTTTTCGATTTCTTTTTAATTTCTTACAAGTTTAGCATGTTGAATGTTGTTTATTTTGTCTAAAGTTTGGTTTTAGTTGTTGTTGTTAGGTTGATTTCTTTGAGGAGAGGCAGAGTTTTAATAGGGCAGATTTTTAGTTGGCCACGACTGAGACAAGTAGTCCCAGCCTTGGCCCTTTAAAATTTTTTGAGAGGCAAAAGGGTGCCACGGCTGAGACAAAATGTCCCAGCCGTGGCAAATTGTGTGTTTTAGATCCAGTAGATGGGCACGGCTGAGACAAATCATCCCAGCCGTGGCCTTCTCCATGCCATATGTTTGTTGGAGTCCAGAAGGTAGGCACGGCTGAGACAAACTGTCCTAGCCGTGCCAAACAAAAAAAAAATCCATCGAGGACACGGCTGAGACAAGTAGTCCCAACCGTGCCTTTTGAATCATTTCGAATCTAGTAGGGTGGCACGGCCGAGACAAACTGTCCCAGCCGTGCCTTTAATTTTATCAAAACAGGGAGTTTTGATTTTAAGTTAGGCAATGCTGAGACAAATCGTCCCAACCGTGCCTCTTTGAATAACTATCGATCTTGTTTCGTTTTTAACCTGATTTTTGCCCTCTTTTTCATTTCTCCTCCCCTCTCTGCGTTTCTTTTCCCTACTCTGGCCTTCTCTCCTAATTCTTGCTTCCACTATATATCTCTCTTTCTCTCTCTCTGCAACAGGTACATCTCTCTCCTCTTCTCTCTTTAATTTTAGTTTACTTTTTGTCATTTTATTAGAGTTTTGTTGTTTTTTTCTCTTTTGTTGATTCTACAATTGGTGTGCACATCCCCATGTTCTTGATTTTTTTTCGTTATAATTCTTGGTTGTGTTGTTTGTGTGTTGTTTTTGGTTTGTTTTTATGCATCCTTGTGTCTATTTTGTTGCAAAATGGATTCACCCACCACATGTTCGATGAAATGCCAAGGAGAAGCAAGTACATCTTTGTTCTCTAAAATTGTCACGAATTCTTGTTTCTTTTCTTTGAAATTGTGGATGGTTATAAATGTTGGCATGTGCTTGAATAGTTTTATGCATTCTTGTGTGTATTTTGTTGTCAAACAAAACTTCGCCCGCCACCTGTTCAACAAATTGCCTAAGAGAAGCTTGACGAATTTTTCTGCTTTAGTTGCTTGGTTGTTTGCCCTTGTTTGCCTCACACTCTTGCTCAAAAAATTTTTGCCATGTTTTTATGCTTCACAACTAACAGAGAAGATTAATATAGGAGTTAGGCAATTATTTGTGTACAGGCCATGTTTGTTGAGTTTTTGGTTACCCCTAGTTCAATTGCATATGCTTTAATTTGTGTTTTGGTTCCAGTATTCTTGTGAGTAGTCCACTTGTGTTTGTTTATGTGTGTTGCTTATGTTTCAGATAGGTTAATTATTTTATTTTACTGTTCAAGTGCTTTGTTTTGTCTTTAAGGCCTATTTGTTGTGTTATTGTGTTGCAGGCGAAATGGCACCCAAAAGGTCTGTCCCGATGTTGGTGCTTCATCATCTGCCCCTCAAGGATCCTCAAAGGTTAAGGTTCCAGCATGGGTTTCCTCAGAATTTATAAAATGGTGGGCCATCTTTAGTAAGCAGGAGTATCTAGCCACATCTCGCCTCAATATGGAAGTTATGGCGGAATTGGGCTTTCAAAATGAATTAGACAGATTCTTTGATGGTGTAGGCTGGAAAGTCTTTTACGAGCGGAATGAAAAAGTATATCCTCATTTGGTCCATGATTTTTTTAGCACAGTCAATATCAGAATGGGACGAGATAGTTATGATGATCCGGGCCATGTGAGTTTTTGGCTCGATGGCAGTCCACACCAGATAACCTTCAATGCCTTTTCTAAAGTCTTGGGTTTTGATCAACATGCTCCCCGAGACATTACTCATCTCAACAAACAGGAAATTTGGATGGGAATTTGTGATCCCGAGGATCCTACATATTTTAACCCCAAGAATACCAAGGCACATTACTTGAGGGATCATTCATTGAGAATTATGCATCGGTATTTAGCTCTGGCCTTCTTTAGCCATCTTGGTGGGCCCGAAAATGTTAATGCCAGCGAGGCCACCATTTTGTATGCAATGTATAATGGGATTCGGTTAAATGGGGCTGCTTTCATTGTCCAGAAGGTCTTGGATTTGCGCTCATTGCCAAAGAGGGATTCGAAGCTGGCAATGGGAGAGTTTGTAACCACTTTGGCCTGTTTTCTTAACCATACAAGGTTGGGTGCTGCAGCGGACAAGCCAATGCTTATTGATCGAAAAATGCTGCGAAATATGGCTGTACTAATCGACGAGCTTTGCTTTTTAGGGCAAGGACATTTGGTAGTTTCGGAGCGGGCTTTATATCGAGCAACAATGCACAAGAGAGCCATGAAATTGGAGCGACCTGAAGCTGAAGCATCTGCCTTATCCTCTGAGCAGTACACTGCTCTTAATACTCAACTTGACAGCATTTTTCAGAGGGTGGACTCCGGGTTCAAATCCATTACGCAGCGGATGGACGACATTATTACAGATCTTGGGATGCTACAATCCCAATTTGACAGCCAGTTCTCGCCTCCACCGCCGCCTTCCTCGCCATGATTTCAGGGATTTTTCCTCCACCCATCACTCCCTTGTTGTTTATACAATTTTGGTCTTTTGCTGGGGACAACAAAAGTTTTAAGTGTGGGGTGAGGGTTTGAGGATGAAGACTTTTTGACTTATTTTTTCCTGTTGTTGTTTCTTTTTAGTTTTTGTTGTTGTGTTTTGACTGTAGTTGCTAATCGAATTTCTTTTATATTTTGATTGTTTGATTTTGGTTTTAGTTTTTTTCTTTTGTGTTTGATAGTTGCATTACATTATGCATTCCTTTAGTGTCTATTTAGTTTAATTTCTTAGGTTGTTAATTACTCTTGCAATTAGCCTGAGCTTGCCAGTTAATCTTGTTTTGAATCAATTTGAACTTAAAATTTGAACTGCTTATTTAGGAGGTTTGAGTAGCCAGAGAGTAGTAGTATTGTTCAGGGAAGTTCTTCTTTTGAATTGATCTCGATTAATTATATACCATTCAATTTCTAACTTAATGAGCACAGTAGGCTAAGTTTTATGAAATTAAAACTAGTGAGTAAAAGCATTCGAGTAAAGAAATTCTGAAATAGTTAGAACCTTCCTCATCACCCTTCGAAACATTTATTCAACTCAGATAAGATTAGGATATGACCCAGACAGCCTTCTTTGGTAACCAATTTTTAGAAATGACTTTTGACCTATCCTTAGTAAATTTTACCATTGTTAGCCCCTTTGAGCTTAATTGGTATGCTAAAAGCGTACTATTTATTCTTGATTACACTTATACTAAACCATGCAGCCTAAAATGCCTTTGTCTATCCCATTTTGGAATTAGCCACTCTAGGTTGGAAAATGAAATTTGCATGTTAGGTTTGATAATTTTTTTATTATCAGTTGAGAAGAAAAGGGAAGTTGAAATTTTTTTTAGGGATTATTGAGCTTAAATGTTCTAAATATCTTGGGACAAGGCTGATAAACAATTAATGTTTTTGGTGCCCTTCTTAGTAAGTGAATGAAAGTCTCAAAAAAAATTCAATTATATTACTGCAGAAAATAAGTGTGGGGTACCTAGCATTTATAGAAAGTGTCATTTATCTTGCTTCCTACAATTTTGAGAATCCAACTAATGTCTTGAGATTAGTTTCCCTTCTTACAATGATAGAACATGAATTTTTGAAGGGGTTATTCTCTTGAGAAAGTTAGGTGAGTTGTATTTTTGGATAGTGTGGCTAATTCTGTTTTGCTAACCTTATCAAAATTTTTTCTAGAACCTTTGCTCTATCCCCATTACAACCTTAATGAAAGTCCTGGTGATCCTATTTTGTTTTGAGTTGTTTAGTGGAGATGACCCTTGTGGTTCAGGTACTAAAGGAGAGGCTTATGACTGTTCTGATTTGTAAGCACAAATTGTGTAAATCTTTATTTGCTTGATTGCTGGAATTTACTGATAGTTTTGGTTTTTGAAAGAAATTAAATCTATTTTAGCCTTGCACACACACACACAAGAAATTGTATGGTATAGATCAGTTTGAGTCTTTTTAATTGAATTCTTCATCTGAGTGTCTTCTACTAAGTGTTGCTAGAACCTCTCTGAATTTGCTTGTTCTTTTGTGGAGTTTGAATTTTCAAGATTGTGGATGATTCGTTTGCTCGAGGGCAAGCAAAAAGCTAAGTGTGGGGTAGTTGATAATCTTGTTTTTAGTGTTTATTTTCTGGATAATTTTATGCACTTTAGTGTCTCATCTTGCATGCTTTTAGGGTTTTAAGGCTATATTAGTATTTCTTATTTTTATTTTAGTTATTTTAATTAATTTAAAGTTTTTAGGTGATTAATGGTCTTAAATTTCACTTTTTGCAGGAAATTTTGCTAAGGCACGACTGAGATAATTTGTCCCAGCCGTGTCCAATGCAGATGGCAAAACTCATTGTTTCACCAATGGCCACGACTGAGACAATCAGTCCCAGCCATGCCCAAACCAGGAGTCAAAGTGCACTGTTTCATTAAAGGTCGCGGCTGAGACAAAGTGTCCCAGCCGTGGCCATTGCAAATTTTAAAATGCGCCGTTTCATTTCAGGTCGCGGCTGAGACAAACTGTCCCAGTCATGGCCATGGTAGCCTGCGAAGACACTTTTGCTCTAGAAGCTTGCCACGGCTGAAACAAACTGTCTCAACCGTGCCCTTTCCTTATGTCGCGGCTGAGACAAAAGTGCCCTAGCCGTGGCCTCTTGAACAGCTCTATATAAGCTGCGAAATTTTCTGATTAAGGAGGGTTTTTTTCTAGGGTTTCATGCTTAGAGTGTTTAGGTAGAGTAGAAAACGTAATTTTTCATATTTTGTGGGTTTTTCATACTTAGATTTTGAGTTTTACTTGTAAAAATCACACTTTTAACTTAGTTTTACTTCAAGAACACAAAGATAGTTATAGTTTTAGTTTCTAGTTTGAAGATTATTACTTACAATCAAAGTGCTATTTGGAGAAGAAGAGAAGGAGCTTCATCAACTTCAAATCTTCAGCGTCAAATGGGTTTTATAGTTCTCACTCTTACTTTGTTCATTTTTTATATTATGGATAGTGAGTAGTTGTCTTTGTTGCTTGGGGAAGCTTTGAATCCCCTACTCACAATGTGAATATTGAGCATATTTTGATCTTTACATGAATGAATAGTCTATTTCACTGATACTTATTTATATTTCATGGGTTTTCAATATATTGAGTTAATTTCCATACATGGATGAATGATGTTCATCATATATCTTTGAATGTGTGTTGAGTCTAATGGATTGAAGTCTATGAATAAGCTTGCTCAGTTTTTCTTTCACGAATGCTGTATTTATTTAGACAGCTCCGAAATGGGATTCTAAATGTGCAGTAATTGTTATTTTAAGACTAGAGTGTGGAGTGAAATGGATGAGATTTGGGTTGTTTGGCTCCGGAATGGGAAGGCAAACCAAACTTAGGATATTAGACCCGTGCATAGGCTAGTTGTTGGGCTGGCTCCGGAATGGGAAGTTTATCAACTAGAATAGCAGGCTCCGGAATGGGAAGCTTGGGTTAAGAGGGTTATCCCGAATTTGTTCATGTATACCTTAAGATAAAATTGATTCACAGTGGATATGGGGTGGATGAGTGAACCTAAGCAACGTTTTAATTTCTATACATTTTCATACTTGTTGATTTTTCTGAAGTAAACACATACTCAATTTATTGTTATTAGAATTAAACTTCCTTTCATTGCATATTTTAGTTTTTAAAGTTTACATTATACAAATTAAACAACTCATACACACTAAATTGGGAATTCTATAGTATACGATTAATTTTCACAGTTCTCACACACATGGTTCCCTTGGGTTCGATATTGAGGGTCCTAACTATACCCCACTTTATTACTTGTCGATCTAGTGCACTTGTTAGGATCGCAACAGGCCCAATAAGCTATTTTTTGTGGTTCTCTCACTTTCCAAATCCAAATTAGTCTAAATTTGAATCCATCATTCTTATTATATCTAAAATAGTCTGTTCACAAAATTTTAGCCTAATCGAAGTTTGATATTGGTTCGATTCAATTAGATCGATCCGATTCGACAACTACTAGTGTCATAAAATTTTTTTATTATAGCCAAAAGATTCTACACATCATTTTAGGCAAATATGTAATTTTCTGCAATTTTTAGAATTTATTTGCTATTTTTAAAGGTTCAGTCAAACTTAAATCAACATAGCTCACCTTTGAATTGAACTGCTTTCTTTTTCTTATTTTCGACTTTTGGAGGCCTATTTGATATCGATTTTACTTTAAATTTCAATTCCAAACTAACTGTGATTAATATTTTCTGATGATCAAATAAAATATTTTTTACCTTCGGGTGTACTTTTTACCTCTAGATGTACTTTCATCCTGAAAAGAACTGTTCACTATCAAAAAATATTATTCATAGTTGATCCGATGTTGAGGCCATTATAGAGCAGCTGCAACAATTACTTAAGGTTTTAACATATCATTTTGGATTTAATTGCATCCCCTATTATAGATTTAGCTAGCAACTATATGCTGGGACAATTTTTAAGACAACAATGTTTGACAGATGTAATGCAATTTTGGTATTATTTTAGTCAATTTTAGTTTTTTTGATTTGTAGGTGCTTTGATTTTGAATGATAATTTTCACAACAATTTCAATTAAAAAAGAATTTTTTAGATTTGTTGTCATTTTGAATGTCTAGAAAAAAAAAAGAAGAACACAAGAACAACAAAAGAGAAGAAGAAAAAAATTTCTTTTTTTATTAAATGCCAAGTGGAATATGTAATATATATTTTTTAATTTTTAATTAATGCTGGCAAGTAGAGAGAATGTCAAATTCTATTGGTTGTTGTAGACACCGTGACCTGAGACAGCCTAGATTGGGGTTATCCAATGATGATAAAATAGTATATTTCTAACAAAATTTGCGGACCTTGAAACTTTGGTGTGGATTTCTCATAGTTTTCTCAAAGATTTTATGGTTTTTCAAGCGTTTTTGAAAGATTTTAACAAAATAACATTAAAAACCATGATTTTAACCTTCAGTGGTGACAGACGGTCGTATATCATGTGAGGAACGATCTTTTATAGCCAACCCCCTGTCCAGGTCAGGTCAGGAATATCATAAAGGATGGTTATCTGTGGCTAAATTTTTAAATTTCCAACATTTTGATTTTTCTAATAAATTAATCCAAATTTTGAGGGATTAATCCCTCCAGATTTGGAGAGTTAGAGTTGGAATTCAATTCCAACTCCTCATCAAGTATAAATAATAAAAATTGGGATTTTAAAAATTGGGGAATCATTCTTGGAAGGAGAAACATCCTGAAGAAGAAAAAACTAATTCTTCTCTCTCTAAGAGAAAAACTCTAACATTCTTTTGATCCAAAAATCATTTAGTTTTCTGGAGTACAAAAACCATAATCGGAGTGGAGATCTAGACTTTAAGAATTTTAGAGTTAGAATATCTCCTAAGGGTAATATTTTAGGCTGTTCAACCATTCTTTTTCTCTCTCTAAAATTAATCATGTATGATCATGTTGATTTTCTATTTAAATTAATGTGTTTGTGTGTTATGTTTCATGGATTTGCATGTTTGAATTGAGTGATATTCGAACCTAGATTTATATGCATGATGATGATATGAATCAGAGTATGATATCCTCCACTGTTGTGTAATTTAGAACTTTGCTTTTATTGTATTATTCTGGATATTAATGCCATTTAGTGTAGTCGAAGCATGATTTAGGATTAGAATCTTAGTTTGCAATGTTTTAAGACCTTATGTTTGAGTACTTAGCATCAACTTGCATTTTTAGATGAATTTTGGTTTATTTTCCAGCTTTTTGTTCTGTTGCTTGAGTGACGGATGGGAAAAAGCCCTCATAGAAGGTTGTCTGTCAATGCAACTAACAGGACATCTTGGGAATTTCCTTCCATCCCGTCCCTCCTTCAGTTATGGCCATCCGTCACCTATCCAGGGGCATCCGTTGCTAATTTTGGGCTTATTTTTAAGTATTTTATGTATTTTTTATTGTTATTTATATTATTTTGTTGATTCCTAAGGTGCTAACTTATTTTATGTACATATTTGATTCTGCATGTATGTTTAATCAAGTGATGTTTTTTTTTTGTATTTTGTTCTTTAATTTGGTTTTCCTCACAATACTAATTTATTAGTTTTTTGTGAGTAATCGACCTCATGTGCTTTTGGAGGATTATGTGATACATCGTGAGTCATGCCTCAATTGGCTAATGTCCTCTCTGCCTATTTGGTTTTTGTGTGCATTTATTTACTTTATTTTATTTATCATTCATTTTATTATTATTTTACTTATTTAGTTGGATTTTGATATTTTTTTGGATGTATTTATTTTGAAAATTTAATAGTTAGTAAAAAAATATTTTTTCATGTATGTTTAAATGGAAAAGATGCTTAAAATAATTGTTATTAATTAACTTGAATTTTCCTCAAAACTTGGACCAATGTTCACTTTTCCATCCAAAAATCACACAAAGGACAAAAGAAAGTTTTTTTTTTTGTAAAATATACATGGGGAAATCAATGTTCTCAACCTAAATGAATGCCCCGATTTATGTATGATATTGAGTTTATTCCTTGCTTTGTATGATTTGCTTCTATAATAGTTTAAGTAATTGATTTGATCTGCTCATTTATTTACTGTATTTCGTTTATTGATTGGGATGTTTATTTAATTTTAGCATTTTGTATTGTGTGAGCGAGGAGAGGGGATTAACGTTTAAAACTCAATTATAAAATAACACATAACCAAAATGCCAAGTAAGAGTGATGTTTCGAACATCAATCTCTATTTGGGCATCAAAAGATCGAGATTCATTTTTTAATGTTCTGTCTGGTGGAGATTTCATAACACCTACCTCTTTTGAGCCCATTAGTAGATGCCTTCATGGGTTGACTACCAACAATAATTTAGACTTGATCCATTTTTATTGCAAAGTAACTGATTTATAAGTTATAGTGAGTCTCTTTTGATCTTGGACCTTAAAAATGAGCCTCCGAGAGCGAACCCGAAAATGAGTGTGGGCTCCGGCATACGTCATAGCTACCATTAACACCGTTTACCAACTGGACTTTATGTCCAAAAGAAAAGGCAATCTCCATCCATTTTAACGATCTCATGGCAAAAATCGACCCAAAAAAAAGTTCAGTGGCACTTTCACTCCATTTTGAATAGTTTAAGGGAAAAAACCCTTTAACTCTTTTTTTAATGAAATACAAGTAATTAAAGTTAGATTAAGAATGCATATATATTGTGGACAATCCATGAAAATTAAAATCTTGAAAAAATGCATAAACTTTAATTTTGGCATTGCATCCTTCGATTAGATACTAATTTATTAGAGATGAAAAAATATATGTAGTTGTGCTTTAGGAATGAGGTAGAATTATAGATGCTCAAAGATGGGTTGGATAGGTTACAATTGATTTTTCCTCAAACCCATCTAAGAATTTAGATGGATTGAACCCAACCTAAATTAGTAGGATTATGAATTAAATTTTTTATGTTAGGTTGGCTGATTTATGTGGGTTATATGGATTATGCTAATTTTTTATATTATATTATAAATATATAAATTATAAATTATTCATATTTATATATTTTTAAATGTAAAGCATTAATTTTATTTTTGTAAATAGTTTTTTAAATACCCCATGCATATACATTCATAGTGCCATAAAATTCAAAATTACATATAAATTTCATAAAAAAAGTAATAGTGCCCTAAAATTTAAAATTACTTATAAATTCTTAAACTATGAAATTAATTGATGTAATTATGATACATAAAAAAATAAATACAAAAAAAAATATATTCTATTTAAGCAATACATCTTCCATTTGCCTTTAACATTGGAATCATTCATTAATTGGTAATGTTAGTTCCATTATTATTGGAGATCTTACTCCTACAAAATCTGCATCAATATAATAATTAAAATCATTCAATACTTATTACAAGATAAATCAAAATATTAAAAAGATTAAGCATTACCCATCTCAATTTCTTTATATTTTTCTATTTCATCCTTTGTATGGCGAAGGTCAATAGGCATTGGTATTGATATTAACTAATTTTGATCACACACTAGCGCTTCCACCATCATTGGAGAAAGAGAGCTTATGAAAGGATCAAACACTCGACCACCTGTGCTGAAAGTAGATTATGAAGCTATAGTGGAAATTTATATTGCCAAAACATCACATAATCAAAATGCACACTAAGAATTGTCTCTTACTGGCACATGGATGCTCTAAAAAAAGCAATCAAGTATCAAGATAGCATATAACAAAAGAAAATAGCATACAAATGCTAAAAAAAAAATTCCTATCAACATGCAATTCCCCAATAAATATAGTAAACCTTAATTAATAAATATAATAAGCAAACACCACTTAAGAAATCAAAGTTGATCTTATATTTGAACAAAAGAAAAGGAAAAGTACAATGATATTATTATTATAAACATTCTATAGTATTAAAAGCCTGTTTGAGTCACTTTAAGTTATGCTTGGAAGGAAAGAGTTTCAAAATAAGTGAAATCAAGCGTGAAAAACCCTACACTTGACTTATTTTCACCCTATGCCAAAAAAAGAGACGGTCTGTATGGTTTTTGATAGTATTGACATGATCTTCATATTTAAGATCCTATAACATCAGACAATCAAAATAATAAATTTCCCTCACTTATCATCCCCCTAAAATTACAGATTCGTTCAAGTTTAACACCGCTACAGAGGTGAAATTCCATGATAAATTACAACAAACAATCAACATTTATTTATAGGAACAAGCACTTTTAAATACCATAAAATTAGCACAAAGTTATGATTTTGATAATAAAATGAAAGCAAGTTGCAATTTACCTTCTCTTTATTTTTATCAGTGAAATCCTATGGAAAGTTTGGATTGTTATTTGGAGTATCAATACGCTGCACAATTACCAATTTTATGAAATTAAATTGATTTTTTTAAATTTTAAGGGAAACAAAAAAAATCAAGCACACAATGCTCAATTGTTATCATCTATCATAAGATCCTTTCACTCTACAAAACAAAATAAAATAAAAAGAAAAAAGGAAGCAGTGTGTGTAGCAGCAAGAAATCTATCGAAAAGCTTAACCAACGGTGATCATCCATCGGTGAGACAGCAGATCTTGAAAGGTCAAGTAATCAAGGTGAGAAAATGAGAGAAAGAGGGAGAGACGACCAGCGATGACCCAATGGTGAGAGTGAGAAAAGCAATCGGAGTGAGAAAATGAAAGAGAGAGAGAGAGACGGCACAGAGGATTTGGATTTGGCAAATTTAAGGGATTTGGTAAAATTAGGGCTTGGGCTATTTTGTTAAAAATAATGGGTTAGATGGTTAGGTTATTTAATAACCCATAACCCATCAATATTTTTTCAAAATTGTAAAATAGGTTGTATGGATTAGATTAGATGGGTTTAGTGATTTTGGTTTAATGGATTTAATGGTTTATACCATTTTTGAACTGGCCTAGATAGAATCATAAGGCTGTTCAAATATGGAGTAACCCATTCAAACACTTAACTTGATTGTTATGGATTATAAGATAACCCATTCAATTAAACACTCTTGTTATTTCAACTAATTTTCATTCACAAACCCAATAAATTTTAGAGGAATTTACATATATGACCCCCTTTTTAACCTTATTTTTCAAAAATACAACCATTCCTTAAAACATTTTAAAATTACCTTTTATTAATTTTTTGTTTTTACAAATACGCCTTTCTGTTTTAAGTCCTAAATACCTATCGACACCCATTTAATCCATTCCTTTTTCTTCAATTTTCTCTCTTTGAGTCAGTGCGATCAATCTTTAATATCACTATCACTTTCATTTTGACTCTCCTATCGAGCTTTAACACTCTGTACGCTTCACTTTTTCTTCTTGTCTTTCTTGATTCACTCGATTTATGGTTATTCTCTTTAATTCTTCAATGCAATCGTTAGTTGTTTCACTTTTACCATTTTTATGCCTCTTAATGTGAGATAAATTATAAAACTTAAGTATATATTTTAGTGAGAGATTTGATTATGATTCGTGATTTTCTATTTCTTATTATACAAATTTATCTCTTGCATCAGACTTTCACATCTTCCTCTGTTTCTCACATTTTGAGTAATTTTCTACCGAATTCTCAAGCTATTTTTGTAAGGCCTCACATTTCACCCTAGGAGTAATCTGGTATGTTTGAGATATATAGTGGAGGTAATGCGAGAAAATGTATATTGGAAATGTAGGAAAGGACACGAAAGGAATTAAATTAAAAGAGTAGGGATAAAATGGTAACTTGCACTAAGACATAAGTGTGTAAATTAGAAAGAATATGACATTAAGGGCTTAATTGAAAAGATAAAGTAAAAGAATTATGGTAAAACTAGAAAATAAAGAAAGATGAGGGAGTTAAATGCAAAGCAAAAGGGTAACCAATAGGAAAGAGACATTTAGCCACTCTAGAATACTCAAGAGATCTCATGAGAAGTGAAGAGATCTCATGAGTATAAAAGGGCAAAAGGAGGTGGCCAGCCAGAAGAGAGTCCCTAAACTCAAAAATTATGCTCTCTTTCCCTCATTTCATCTCTTTCAAAATACAAGCTTATGGTGTCTCAAAGAAAGTAAAGAGAGAAAATTAAGGTTTGTTTATTTTAAGGTAACAATCCTTCCTCTTTTAATTAAATAAATTCACATATGTAATATGGATTAAGATTTTTGAGCTATATAGGTAATTATGGGTGTGATTGATGTTATGAAGAAGAAGAAGATAGCAAGAAAGAGGAAGAGAATGAAGAGAGAGATTAAATGAGCATTTAAAGGTATGGGAATCATTTTGTGTGTGTATGTTTGATTTTAGATATCAAGTGCATGTTTTTGGATGTGTTACACATGAAAAATTAGGCTGGATGGGGTGTGAAAATCGAGTTATACATGAACACGTTGAGAACTTGAAATTTTTTTTAGGACTCATATGAATAGTCTATACTCTTTTGACAATATCTTGCGTTATAGCGGTTGGAATTTGGAAATTTAAATTGGATATGAAACTAGACTCATAGATTTTTATTTCATATGAAGAACATGGAACTTAAATCAATTTGTATGATATAGAAAATTTGGCTGGAAACCGGGTAGGACTGCTGCCCTACCACTAGGAGCAGTCAGTGGTTTTTGTGGGATATCTTGAGATTTATAAGTTGGATTTGAGTGATTATTCATGTTTTAGAAACTATAAATATATATATATAACTTATTAGAAGGAAGTTTTCCCTAAAATGATGTTTTATAAGCCAAAAATGACATAGAAATCGAGACAGAAAATCTATCTCTGGGCGGTTTGGGCCTCACAGTTACTAGGTTTTTCATAGTAACCGTGAGGTACCCTAGTTCTCAGTCCAGACCATAAAGATGACCTACCTCATGGTTACTAAGCTTTTCATAGTAATCGTGACCCTTTTAAAAAGCATAGGTCACGGCCATTACTCTTTAGGTAATGACCGCGAGGTAGTTCGACTTAGTCCAGAACCGAAATGCATCCTGTGTCACGGTTACTAGATATTTCATAGTAATCGTGACCCCCTATGGTTTCATTCTAAAGTTACAGATAGCTCTCAAATGATTATTAAAGCTAGTGTAAACACTTTCAAACATAAATCAGAGCATTCTTGTTAGAGGAATAAAGATAAATACTGGCTTTAAATATAGAGTAATAAAATGACATATAAAGACATGTAAAGTAAATGGTAAATGTATTAAGGTATTATTTGACTAAGACATATGGTAATATGATTAACTATGAAGGAAATGCGAATATGTATATAAAGGTTTTTAAAGGTATTAGAAGTAAAGAATGCAAACTTATATGAAAGTTAAATTGTAATAATGCATTAAAATTATGTGATATGTTATTATAAATATAGAAGATGTTTGTAAATATATATATATATATATATATATATATATATATATATATATATATATATATATATATATATATATATATATATATACATCTTAAATAACTAAAGTAAATGAAATTGGCAATGAGTATTCAATGGTGAATACAAATATGGAAAGAAATTTAATTATGTTCCCAATAAACTCTATAATTATATGCTATTGTATTTGAATAAAGGAACTAAATGACAATATATAAGTATGAACATGTAATGTTATGAAAAGACCTTGATGATATAATATACGAATATGATTACAGTTATCTCATTGATTCCACTACATGAAAATAAGATACAGAGGTCATAAAAGATATACCGAAATAATTATATGTGTATGTGACTCTTGTTCATAGACATGCTCATATGAATATGTTACAAACCGATAAGTATAAAGAAGTTAAAGATAAAGAAATATAGTTGACTGTGTCTATGTCTAAGTTATGGATAGATAGGCATGCCTATAGGGTTACAGTCGCAGCTGCTACAGGTTTGATCTCGTTTGGGTCTATATTTGTCCCCGTTGGGACCACAGGCTTGACCCCTTTTGGGTCCACAGGTTTAATACCTTTGGGTATTTATATATCTAATACCTTCAGGTATCCACAGGAATAATATCTTTGGGTATTTATATATATTTGATACGTACGGGTATCCACAACACCCCTTATCCACACCTTTAGGGAAGATGCAGGCTTAATACAAGATATAAGCAAATTGTCATAAGTACTTACATGATAAAGATGGCATGATATTTAATAATACTATTATACATTAAAAAGGTATAGCATAAGATTAATTAAAAGTTCACTTGAACCCAAAATGTACAGAGTTATAATATAATTATCTTTGAATATGTATAGTTATGTAATGAACCGTTAATGATTATGCTATGAATACATATGTTTCTTATTACTTGTTTAACACTGGAACTCCAATTTATGACTTATATTTAATATAAGATTTAATCAATCATAATGAGGATGAACCTTTCAAATACAAGCTTATAATTTATATATCTATATGTTGACATAAATATACATATATGACTATAATTATTATAAGGACCTAAAATAAGTTATTATGCTAATGTATTAACAAATTAGAAGATAATTAAGGAGTATAAGATTAACTTAGCAATGATAAGTGAACTCAGACTGTTGATAAACACCTTATCATATGTACTAATGATAACTAAGTAATGGGTATGTTTAGACCCATAATTAGCTAAATAGATGCGCAGGGGATTGGCTAACTAAGTTTAATAAGTTAGAAAATTAGTACTAAAGTGTAATCTCAAATTTAGTTTATAAATACACATACATATAAAGACTTCATATATGATTAAAGCTGACTTCGAACAATAATTGTAAACCAGGTTAATTTGATAAAGAATATGCATTGAAAGTTACATGAATGTCTTAAACCAACATAAGCTAAGGCAACTAAGCACATGAATATTATAAAGTACCAATTAAGTACTCTTATTAAGAGTAGCAATGAGAAAGGAGATTATAAAATATACAGAGCTAAAGTATAGCTTATAGTAAATTAAATTTAAGTGCTAGCTACTAAAATAAGTAAACGTATAAAATAGGATTCAATTTCAAATCCAATTTATGTATAAGTTTATATATATATATATATATATATAAACTACATACATGACTAAAGCTAAATCAAAGAATAAAGATAAACCGTATCAAATTGATAAAAGTATGTATTATGCATTGGAAGTTACATTAAGGCTTTAAAGATAAAGTGAAATATAGCAAATAATCATATGGGTATTATAATGTACTACACAAATATTTTCATTGATTATGATAAAGTTAAAGAGGTTGTGAAATGCCCAAACTCAATAAAGTTTGCATAACCTTATACAGTAAATAAATACCTAAATAAATAAGCAAACGAAATAGGTATGTGATACATGAAGAGAAATTAAAGATTTTAGTTAAGCGTGACAACTAAATATAATTGTGTGAATCACGTAATATGTATCAAGATAAACAATAGATGATGTGTTATATATATGATTATTATATGTCTAATTGCATGCCATATGTATGATTGCTATCGATGACTTTTGAAAAAGGTCGTCTTCATAGTTTATGTTCCCCACTAAGCTTTTTAGCTTAGCACGGGTGTTTATCCGTTTAGGTACACAAGTTTGAGCTTCTGCAAAGACAAGGACTTTTAGCTACAAGGCCAACACCAGTAATAGAACGAGTGAATTAAAGTATTTATATTATGTTGTAGTTAGTATAATGATGTATTGTGCTAAATATAAGACCATGTAATGAATAATAAAAATGTTATTAATAAAAGTTAATTTCCTTTATATGTACCAAATATGACATGTTAATGTACAGTTGATTACATGTAAATAGTGTGTATAGTAATAATTGACAGGATTACTAGGGTACTCCTTACAATTTTCGTCGATCGATTCTATTTTAAGGTGTGATTTAATTTTCTAATCTTTTTTTATTTTGTATTTATTCATTTTTGTTATTTTTGCTTCTTGAAATTTTTGTTGATGGGTTTGTATTTTGTATTCCTTAATTTTCTGGTGATGGATTTTGTTGATTTCTGTATTTTGCATTTTACATTTTTGCAAGTATATAAAGTAATATGTAGTGTTTGATATGATGATAGGTCATATTTGAAATTTTAGGAGAAAATGGGTTTCTATATGCAGTTTGCATTTCCAATGTGAAGAAACTTATTCGAATAAAAACTTTGTTGCAATTTTTTTATTTCGTTGTTATAACTGATTTGTTTTTCCTTTTTGTTTAGGTTTTGGAAGTTGATATAACTAGTAAATAAACTGATTTGTTTCCTCTTTGCTTTTCAAACTTGATTTCTATGATTGAGAACTTCTTATCAGCACTAGAAATGTTAATCTCCACAAAAATTATCAAGATGCATAATAGTTGCAAGTGGTCTATTAGGATTCACTGCTTAAAAGGTTTCATCACAGCTTTTAATTTTTGTATAGTTTACCTCATGTGTGTTTTTAAGAAAACTATAAAGAATCAGGGCAACATATATATGTGTGTGTGTGTGTGACACCCTTATAACATCGTACTATACATACGGTAACTGATTAACTCAGATATCACATCAGAGTTATTGTCACCCGATATACTAAACCAGATAATTCGGTAAATTTTTTTTCAAACATCATCAATATTAAGCACTATAATAACCAAACAGTTCATATGCAAAACTAATACAGTTATAACTTATACAAACATATAACCATAATTTTAATATTTACATTCCTATTCCTTATGATAACATACATGCCATGCCTAAGCCTTTCATCATCCTCCATGTATGTCTGTAAAATTTGCTGAATATTTATGTCTTTGAAAATTGCATGCATTCACAATACTATGCGTTGAGCATTAACAATGCCCGGTGGTAGGATACATATCCCAAACTTTCATATCCTAATCACATGCAGTTATACACAAGCTCATTTGTTTCACATATTATGCTGTCATTAATTTTTTTAATATCGCGACCTTGATTATACATCAACTATTTGAATTGGCTATTACTATGCTTACACTCTTATTCATGTACATTTAAGTGCTATGATCTCATTTAGCAATACTATTACCTCACTTTCCTTATCAATCTTTATGTCATTTCTTTTCATTGCTACTATGATCTATCTATGATTTGCTAACTGTAACACCTACTAATACAATCATATAAAACGTACGTATTGCATACCAATCTAACTCCAAACATGCAATAGTACAGACTTAATGCAACTCAAAAAAATACGGGTAAAATTTTTTTTTTTACCTTTTACTCAACCAATTGTAATCTTAATTCCAAGTTTACTTACTTCAATATCACTTCATTTAATTGATATACCCAACTACAATACTCTTTTATTAGCCAAGTTATCAACTAGCCGATTGCCCTATAATAGTCTTAAATACTATTCATTTGGTCAAAATTTCGGTAGCATATCAATTAAAACTTTACTATCCAAAACCTGTAATTGAACAAATACACAGCCCAACTCAAGGGCACCACAATCTTAATTTATAATACATCCATATCCATATTAACACTATAAAGTCCATCATTTATATCTACCTAATCCAATAATATAATGCGTTCATATACATGCCATTACAAGACTAAATATTCGAAATTAATACATGCACAAGATTCTAAAATCTTATTAACATATCTATCCAAAGAATATTCTTCACTTGGCTTGCTCCCAAAAAAAAACGAGGCGAACTTGCTCCAAAAACCGTTAACATCCTACATGCAGTCATTAACACTACATGCTGAGCTTAAATACGCTCAGTGGTGGTTACAATTCTAAAGATTTTCAAAGAACCATTTTTTTTATACATAATAAATATAACAATTCCATAAATCACGTAGCAATTTACATCACTTATAAACGAAATTACAAATCAATTTACAATATAATCAATCAATAAATCTTTTTAGAGATAAATTACGATAATTGACATGCAATATGCAAATTGATCCTCTAATAAACACATTTAATACAAAAATACATCTAAATTTAATCAACATAAAATAATCCAAAAACTAGCTATATATTCATTTATCTCAATTACTTATGCCAATTAAAATACTTTTGACATATTACACATTTTTGTTCATTTATGCCCCTAGTATAATTCCGACAGAAATCTTCAAACTGGATATACGGGACGTGAACCCCACGGGTCCACAACAGTACAGTACAATAGGGGATGATCCCAAAGAATCAATCCACCTCAAATCAGATCAGATCAGAGCAGAGCAGAACAGTCAGAACAAATACTATGGGTGATCATTACGATCCTACCATAGCAAAGCAAGTCGCCATGACTTGCACAGCGGTATAAATGTCCCTATGGCTAGCCAATTACATCCTGAGCTAGATTTGACTACCATACTATTACTAAGGGCAATTAATTATTCAAATTCTTCAATTTTCATTCAAACAGATAATGTGAATTCAAATCACCATATTATGTCATTTAGGATACCACTATGCTCACATGGTATCTTAAATTCGTCAATTCTTTTACTCATCAATTTAACATTAAATCATTAAATATGAAACTTTAATAACAATTATACTATAATTTCTCTTTAACAGTCAATATTTCACAATGTCTACCATATACATAACTAATCATATACATACATTTCATTTGCAGTTTACTTCTTTATACCACAGTAACACTTTATAACTTACATTATGTCATGTCACTGGCACATACATTTTTCAATCATACCTCATATTCATTCAAAAATCAATCTTAACCCACATTCCATTTTAAGTCCATACATTTACAACTTTTTTTTTACATATACATTTATCCTCAATAATGTTCTATATCACTTATCTATGTCAATTATCTTTTCTATATGCATTATGTAGCTTAATACTTAACAATTGACTAATATACATATTAACATTCATACACATTCAATTCAGCCAACATATAATTCTTACTCAATAATTCATCCCCCTTTTTTTTTCAAACCTCATTCATATATTTGATTTAATTACTCAATTTTTTTTCAATACTTAATATGTACCCAATTTAACATATTATGTCATTTAAGGCATCAATATGCCAAAATGAAAAATTTACTAAAATTTCATCTAAACATCAATTATGTTCAAATGTACAAAGTGCACATAATACATGATTTCATTATAAAATTCTTAAATAAATTCAAACAAAACTAATTAAATCAAATGACACTTAAAAGTTCATATCTATAAACATATGATGGCTTATAACTCACGAATAACCACCTTAGACAGTAAGATAATTACAAATCCAATTATGGCCACTTACAAAATTTTTCTTCGTTATTATTTTTTTCCATCATTTAAAAATCCATTAAATTAGATTGCTAATTGATTAGCAATTAGGCACACTCAATTATGGATAAAATACCAATTGAAGTTCAAGTTTGATTTGGAAATAAAATAGACATTTTAGTCTAAAAAGGGTTTAGAGAAAACAGATTCTCGTCCTTAAATTGCATCACTAAAACCAATATGTAAACACCATTTTTTTTTTGACAAAGTGTTTCTTGATAATTGATCCTCAAGATCTTAACTCTCCACTGGAAAAATTTCAGGTCATTCGGATCTATATCCAAGGAGTTATAGCCTAAGAAGCACCTACTGCTCTATTGACCCGCCAAATGGAAAAAGCTACTGTTTTGGACATTTTTGAGGACTTTAGAGGCCGAATTAAATTATTGCTATTTCTAGAACATTTGTAGGCACGGATGTCCTGGTTCTAACCCAACTAGAAGCATACAATTCTGAGTTCAAAAACTCAAATTATGATCAAAACAGTGACCAGAGGTCATTTCGAATTTCTGGACAGCACCTTTCTTTTTGGGTTTAATTATTCTAAACATCAATTTGCACATCCATAATCATATTTCCAACATCAATTTCAACTTAAAATACAAAATTCATTAAAAACCCTAAGTTGCATAACCAAATTTTGAAACAAAAGCAATGAAAATCCATAGAATTTGTAACCACTTACCTTAATTCTCTTTATCCTTCACTAAAACTACTTTCTTTTTCCCTTTAACCCTTGAGGAGTCTCCTTCTTCCTCTAAAATTCACCATGGCCAAAACACCCACAAAGAAAATCCAATAAAACCTCACTTCAATAACTCAATTAAACCATATAATTTAACTAAAACAACTTATTATAGTTAAATGAACCCTTTAAATCAACTAGAAACCATTAATTTCACTTACCTTTATTTTGCCCAAAAACCTAACTTCCTTGATTCCTCACTTAATCTTCATCAAAACCAGAAATTTAAGGTTGAAATCATCTTCTAAAGGGGCTGAGAACAATAATCAAACTTGGATTAAAAGAGGATGGAAGAGTTATGAAGAAATCAAAGTGAAAAGAAAGAAAGAAAATTCATGTTTTTGAGAGAGAAGAGGGGAGAAGGTGAGGCTGCTGGAATTTGAGTTCAAGAATAGATTCTTGGGCTTTTATACTAAGGTTTTGGGTTGGTTTAAGGTCTAACCAAGTTGGGCCAACCAATCCAAAACTCAAACCACTTTTCTGGTCCAATGCAAATCTTAAATTAATTTTCTCTCTTCGCGAGCTCAAATTCTCTCAAAATTAATATCAATATGCAAACATATATAGAATAGGCTACATATAAAATTTCAGCCCAAACGGAGTGTGTTTTCGGTCCAGTTTACTTAAATCAGTCTGATAGCTCAAAACCCGGTGTTACCGTAAAATTACTTTTTCACCATCAAATAATTCTAAATATTATGAAGAGTCAAACTGAAAATTACTACACTTTTTAAAGGTCATTTACTATTTTTAAAGTCTCGGTCAAACCCACGGTCAATCGGTTACTATTTAAATCGAAATCATTATTTTTCTCTTATTTTTTTTGTTCAATTTTTTTCTAAAAAAAATACTTCTATAATCCTAAAAATATTTCATTAGTCTTCATAATTATTTTTGGGTCAATCAGAGACTGTTTCTCAGTCTGGTTTATTTTTACCAGTCCGATAACTTAATTTTTCAAAGTCATCGAAAAATTTACTTTTTTATAGCCAAAATATTCTACATATCATTTTAAATAAATCTGCAGTTTTTAGTGATTTTTAGAGCTCATTTACTATTTTTAAGGGTTCAGTCAAACTTAGCTCAAACTAGTTACTCTATGAACTGAATAACTTGTTTTATCGTATTTTCAATTTTTTGAGGTCTATTTGACCTCGGTTTCACTCTAAATTTAAATCACGAACTTCTGTTGACATGCTCCTTCCAATAATCAAATTAAATATTTTTTTTGACTCTGGTAGGTACTATTCACCCCAGTGTCACTATTTATCATCGAAAAATACTATTTCCGACCAACCCGGTATTTGGGCTATTACACTAACCCCTTTGATTAATTCTTTAACATTATAGTAGCATTACTAATTAATTTACTACCACTATTCTTATCATTAGTACTAACATCAATAACCTATGCATTAACACTATCTATAATATTTTTAGACTTATTGCACTTACTAAACATATTCTAATTCAGCTTGTAGGTTAAACTTCCTTTAATCTTATCAGGACTAATTTCCAATTAAGTCCTCATTAAAATCTATTAATTTACAATTTACCCTTTATTTGCCAAATATTACTATTTTTATCTTTTCTTAAATAATATTCAATATACTTTTAATTACACTGATGGACCCTACTATTTCTAAATTTTCATTTTTGTCATTTTCTTACTATTATTAATGGCAAATTACAATGTGATCCTTAAAGTTATACATTTGCTAATTTACCTTAAATTTATCATTATTTACTCTTATAGCTCATTTTTCTTATCTTTTACCTTTAATATATACTATGACATGTAAAATTATGATTTGGTCCTTACTTTTTACTTAAGTGCAAGAATTAAGCTTTTGGTCCTTATTTCACCATATAATAGGTTTTATTTACAATTTTCATCCTTCAATTTAACATCTCATTTGCTAAATTATGCTTTAATCCTTGTACTTTCACTAAATTATGATGGTGCTTTCTTTAATCACTTTTTTACACTAGTGACATCTTATCTTTACTTTCGTACTTATTTTCTTATTTGACATGCAATCTATGTTTATTCCACAAATATATTATTTTTTATGAAAAATTACACATTGACCCCTATTGAACCATTAACTTACATATTAAACCACTCACTTTCCTATTTTATCATTTTTATACTTAAGTTTCATTGAATTACAATATTGCCCTTTAATTATAATTAATTACTTTAATATCACTAATTGAACTCATTGATCACTTCATTTACTCTTCACTACACAAATTGAAATTTTGATTCTTAACATGTTATTTTCTTACCACTTTACATTTTAGTAACAATTCTTTTCATTCTTTACAAATAAGTTAACTTATATTTTCTTTCCACTTGGAAAATAACCTTCATATTTTTATTCATTACACAATTATCATTTTAATAATTGAATCTTGTAATTATTTTCAATTAATTATAAAATTATCATTTTGACACCTTATTTATAATTTTGCCACTAGTTCACTTATTTTCACTCTAAATTCTTGATTTGGCATACAAATTACCAATCAATCCTCATTTTAACATTTTCATGTCAAATTATATTTTGATCCTCCAAAATTATAAAAATTTATTTTTAGGCTATTCATTCATTATTTTTACCATTATACCCCTAGTACAATACCGGCAGAAATTTTCAAATTGGATATACAGGATATGGACCCCACAGGCCCATAGCAATGCAATAGAGGATGATCCTGAAGGAACAATTTGTTAGTGTAAGCCCTAGCCCCAATGCATTGTAATAAAATACTTTAGTTAATAAATGAGGCATTTATTTTATCTATTGTATTCCTGTGCATATCAATTGATAGAACTATCCAAGAATGTTGTTTCAGTTTAAGTTATCATGTGTGAGGCACATGGTTGTAAGACCTTGAAACAATTGAGAATTCATTCTAAATATCCCTAGTCAGTCATTGTTATGGGAATAACAAATGAATTAAGACTAGTATGCTCTCTCTGATAATTTGAGTTCTGTCTTACGGATCATAAGGATTGGAGTGTCAATCAGAGATCATAGATACATGTTTGGAACATGGTATTTGGATTCGATCCATTCATGAGAATAATACATGGTACAAGTCATAAGTGTTTCTCATGTGCAAGTTTTGCATCGGAGTTTTTAGACCCAAAATCTCTATGAAACTCTTTATAAATTATTGTGTACTTTGACATACACCTAACGTGCTCATAACAGAGTGACAAGTATGGTATGCATTGATTCATGTTAGAGAGCATGAGAGAAGTGAAGGGATTACCCCTCTCAATTAGAGAGAAAATATCATCGGCCACTTGATCAGTGAATTAAGAAGTGTATGGCCATATCGAGATAAAATAATGAGTAATCATTATTTATCTGAGAGTTCAGTGTCATTGGAATATCAAGAAAGGAATTAGTATATATAAGGATGATTGGTTCCATGCCTTATATTAATTCTAATATTTAAGGGTAAGGGACTATACAAAATTGCATTAGGTCACTAAATGCCATTTGCATTTTCATTTAATTTGGAATGCTATAATATCTTGCTAGAGAATATATATAGCCTTTGAATTAATTCATTAATTCATTGTCAATATTAAATGGACCTATAGGATCGCACACAAAGCATTGGGCTTAAAATATTTAAATTAAATATTGGGCATTAATTTAGGCTTTTAATTAAAGTCAAATTAATGTATGTAATGGTTATTAAAATTGATAAATGGACTTTGGTCCATTAGAGAGAGAGATTTGGCCCACAAGGTTTAATTTCAATTAATTAATTATCTTGTATTAATTAAGTTAATTGAGTATTAAAGCCTAAAAGAATTTGAATCAAAGTAAAACACTTAAATAGGAAATGGAGTGGCCGAAATTCAAAGACAAATTTCTTGTGAATTTCGGCACATGCAAATATCTTTATTAAATGATATTATTTGATTAAATGTCTTATGATTATTTCAAATTAATTTGAATTTAAAATTTGAAAGAGTTTGATTTAATGTTTGTCACTTGATTTTAGGAAGTGATGGAGGATGAATTAACTATCTTTTAGGTAGTTAATTTCGGATTTAACTCTTAAGAAATAAATGATATATATATTTTTGGTGAAAAAAGGCAAACCCTAGGCGTGAACTCTCTCTCTCTCTCACTCTTGGCCAAATTTCACAAGGAGAAAGGATTATTCCTTGTTTTTCTTGTGTTCTTGGGCAGCAATAGCAATTAAAAGGAAGTACAAGATCAAATCTTGTAGCTTCAATCTATTACCATTACACAATATTTAAATATAGAGCTAGCAATCTTGATTTTAAGCTTTGCTTGCAATTGTATGTGTGAACATAGAGAGGAGTGGCATAAAGGTTGTTCCTTTAGCATTAGTGGTGAAGAACTAAGGCAAATAAATCCTTCTTGGTTGCTGGTCATCATAAAAAATAAATCTTGAAGTGCATCTAAAGTTGTAAGTTTTAAAACCCTAAAATTGCATGTTTTCGATTCTTGTTTATGGATTGCTTGGTATGTATGATCGATTTTATTATTTTTCTATTGCGTGATCATCATATATATGCCATGTCATATTCCTTCACAATTCACCACAAAATATAATAGAACGGAACAGTTAGTATAGAAACTATGGGAGATCATTACGATCCTGCCATAGCAAAGCAAGTCGTCATAACTTGCATTGCGGTATGGGTGCCCCTATGGCTAGCCAATCATATCCTGAATTAGATTTAAACTATCAGACCACTACTAAGGGCAAAGTTACTTACTTATTTCAAAATCACCTTTCATATTTATGATATATCCATTTACTTTTCATTTCAGTGCACTATTCATTCAATTATTTCATCATGTTTACACATTTAAACTTTTTCACTTGCTTTTACATTTCAAGACACTAGTCACTTGACTTATTCATCACTTTTGCAAAATTCATGAATTATCTTATCATAATTCATTATTTTCACTTTAAGCATAATGCATTTTCACACTTTAAGATATTTATACATATTCCATAAATTCATAATAAATTCATGGTCATTTCTTTTCATGTTTAAATTCATTTTAAAAGCCTTCAATCATATTTTTAGGCTTATTTTAAATAAAATACAATTGTCATTCCATTTAACATTATTATACAATTATCATTCCACAACCATGCATTTAACATTTTAGGATTAATCATAATCCATATTCACTTGGTTATCAAACTTAACATAAGATATCCTTAACTCTTGCACATACATTTTGATTACATAACCACTTGCCATTTCCTATCATATTCACAAATATTGCATTTAAGTTAGGTAAGGTATATAACTATCATTATGTACAACTATGTGACTTTAAGTTCGCTTATTATTTTCAACTTCAATCATTTCTATTATCTTTATTATATGTTAAATTATGAATTTCATACTTAATATGCCATAAATTATCAAAATTATCTTATGTTACACTTAGGTTTAAATTCGACCAACATGAGTTTTCTTACTTTCACTTGATTTTCTTTACTAATTCACACTTTATACATCTTAATTCATCACTCTAACATGTTATCTTAAATTATCCCTCATTCTTACATAATTACTTACATAATTCATCAAAGCATAACCTTATGTATATGCATGTCCTAACCTAAGATTCAAGTATTAAATTTCTTTCCTCCATTTTAAGCACTTAAACTTCCATTTGTAAACTATATTCACATACTTATAACCTTAATTTCAATTATCCATGCATATTTCATTAAAAAACACATTAGACATAATCTTAAACTTATAAAAACTATATGAAAATTAAGGGATATTGCATCCACTAACCTTTAAATTTGCTTTCGTACTCCTCAAGCTTCCTCTTATCTCTCTTTTCCCTTTGAGTATCCTTCTTTGCATTGCTTTTCTTTAGGTGGTCGAAATTGAACATCAAAGAGACATCCATTAATTCACTTTTTTTTATGCAATATAACTTCATAAATAGAGACAACATACTTAATTTCGTCTAATGGAACCCTTAAATAAATTTTAAACTACTAATTTCTCTTATCTCACTTTGGATGTATAATCTTCAATCTTTAATTTTCTCGACTTTAATCACTTCAAATTGAGCGTAGATATGATCATCACATGGAAGAGAGGCCTTGATTTTCTTGTGAGAGTAAAATTTGGTGGAAGATTTATAGAGAGAAAATAAAAAAGTTATTGAAAGGTAAAATGGCCAATTTGGCCAAGAAAAAGAAATGGGAGAGAGGGAGAAGCTTGGTGAATTCTTTGGAAAATTGTAGATTTTTAAGCTATTTATAGGATTGGTTTGGGTCGGGCTTGGTTCAACCAAAGTGGTTGGGCTTAATTAAGCCTAATTTGATTTTTAAGCCTAACTAATGCAATTTAAATTATTTTTCTCTCTTTTCAAGCTCAAATTCACTCAAAATTAATTTCATAATCCATAAAATATATACGTTAGCCTATATACAAATTTTTAGCCCAATTGAAATCCCTTTTTTATCCGATTCACTCAAACTGGTCAGATTAGCTAATTTTCGATGTTACCATAAAATTACTTTTTTACTATAAAATAATTTTAAATACTAATTAGAGCCCAACTAAAACTTTCTGTAATTTTTAAAGATCATTTACTATTTTTAAAATCTCGATCAAATTCGAGGTCAACCAATTACTATTTAAACCAAAATCATTATTTTTCTCTTACTTCTTGAGTTCAAACCTTCCTAAAATACTTTCTTAATTCTCAAAATATATTTATTAGGATTTATGAATATTTTTGAGTTAATTAGATACTATTTTTCGATCTAATTCACTTTTATCAGTCCAATAATCTAATTTTTAAAATCACCAAAAAATTAATTTTTCATTACCATATAGTTCTACTCATTAATACGAGCACGTCCATATTTTTAGATTTTTTTAGATTTATAACATATTTTATGATCCAATCAAACTAGTTCAAACTAGTCATATTCCAAAATTGGGAGTGACTTAACTTCTTAATACCTTTTTGAGGCCAAAACGACCTCCGTTTGATCCCAAATTTGAACCACGAATTTTTACTGACAAGATCTTTGCAATGATCAAATAAAATATTTTTTTACTCCAAGAGATACTATTCATCTTGATATCACTATTAACCGTTGAAAAATACTATTTCTAACTAACCCAATATTTGAGTCATTACAATATATATATAATTCAATAGGCATTTACAAGTACTGATGTTCGAAAATTTTTGTACCATAGTTTGGTATCAGGTTTCTTAGTTGTAACTAGCTGGGAAAGATAAGTAAAGTTCATTTAAGCTATTGTCAGTCATCTTAGGCATTTGCTTGCAGAAGAGGAAAATTTTTTACTACTTGTGCTTGTAGACTAGAGGAATATACAAAGATTAATATTCTGATACTGAATCTCTAGGTAGAAAAATCAATTATTCTTGTAGTTTAACATAATTGAATCACTACAATTGCTTAGCTAATGAACTTGCTTTGGAGATCCATGTAACTTGTCTAATGTCAATTCTGTTGAAAAGATTTAAATTCAAGCGCATAAGTAATTCCAGTGTTATTGCTCTTATCATACAGTAAGGTGGAAAAATATAGCTTGTCTCCCAATAGTTTCACTAATCTACTTTCATTTTTAAATAGCTTATGCAATTCCTTTTTTAAGCTAGTTATATATATTAGGTATATATTGCTTTCATTTGTACAATTTATATTAGTTTATTTATTTATTTTTTGTTCAGACTTGTTGTAAATGGGACGTAATTTTGATATTTTGGGTAAGTTGAAAAAAAATCTAAAGATAAGAAGATTATGGAGTCCAATTCTCAGGATTCATCAAATATGATAAGGAAGAAAAGGGATAATAATAAAGTAAAATCTAGTAAACAGTTAAAAAAAGGGACTTCACTTGGTAAAAGAAAAATCTTACAAGATTAAAATTTGGAGAGAAGTTCTAAGAAATTAAAGATTTATCCAAAGAGCGTAAAGACTTAAAGGTACATTTATAATTTATGTTTTTATTTTTTTTTTGATTTTTTACTTTTATTCAAGTTATTTGAGCAAATATTTCTTGAAATACAGTTGTTTTAGAGGTATAGTATTGTTATAGATCTAAAAATTTTGATATCCGAAATTTAGTATACCAGGTATACCATGCGCTATACCTAATTGCAAAATGAAAATTATATGCTGTAAGTTGGTATACCAGCCAGTATACCAAATTTCAGAATAGAAATTATCTTCTGCAATTTAGTATACCAGGTAGTATACCTGGTATATCATACGGTATACCTAATTACAGATCGAAAATCATATGCTATAAGTTGGTATACTAGTAGGTATATCTGGTATACTGTAATGGTCCAAATATTGGGTAAGTCAAAAATAGTATTTTTTGATGGTGAATAATAACATCGGGGTGAATAGTATCTCCCGAAGTAGAAAAATATTTTATTAGATTATTGGAAAATGGGGGTTAGCAGGAGTCCAAGAATGTAATTTGGACTGAAAATAAGGTTAAATGGGCCATCAAAAATTAAAAATAAGAAAAAAATCACAGTTTCGATTCAAATATTGCCCGAATTGATTAAGGTTTGATCGAGACTTTAAAAATAGAAAATGACCTCTAAAAATTACCAAAATTTTTAGATCTATATTAAATGAGATGTAAAATCATATGATGATGAAAAAATAATTTTTCAATGACATGAAAATTCGGCTATCGGACTGATAAAAGTGGATTGGATTGGAAAATAATTTTTGATTGATTCGAAAATATTCATAAGGCCTAATGAATATATTTTGAGAATTTTGAAAGTATTTTTATAAGAAATTGAACTTAATAAATAAGAGAGAAATCATGATTTTGATTAAAATAGTAATCAGTAGACCGTAGATTTGATCGAGACTTTAAAAATAGCAAATAATATTTAAAAATTACAAAAATTTTTAGTTAGGTTCTAATTGATATTTAGAATTATCTGGTAGTGAAAAAATAATTTTACGGTAATATCGAAAATTTACTAATTGGACCGATTTGAGTGAACCGAATAAAAAATGTACTTTGATTGAGCTATAAATTTTTATGAAGGATTAATTTATTATTTTAAGAATTATAAAATTAATTTTGAGTGAAATTTAGCTTTGGAAGCGAGAGCAATAATTTTTGAAGGCATAATGAGCTTAAAATAGGAATTGGGCTTAACTTAGGTTAGGCCAACTTGGTTGAACCAAGTCGAGCCCATTAAGAGGCTTATAAGAGACATAAAAATATACAATTCTCTAGAATTCTCACCAAAATTCTCATGTTCTCTCCTCTCTTCCTCTTGGCTGAATGGTCTTTCTTCCATTTTTATAGAATTTTCTTTAAATTTTCTTCCTTAATCCCACCAAATTAAGACTTTTTAAGTAATTTCTAGCCTATCTTTTCATTGGTGATAGTCCAAAAAGATCAATTATGGTGGAAGAAATGTGAGAAATCAAGAAGAAAAGTTTATTTCTCAAAATTAAGGTATTTAAAATTGATGATTTTAATTTGATTTAAGGATTTCAATAGGTAAATTAGGATGTGTGGATGATGTTTATATGGTTGTATTGAAGTAAGAAAGCAATAAAATGATGATTTTTTGCCTTGTGAATTTCATCCACTTTAGGATTTTTAGGGAGAAGAAGTGATTCCATGGATTAAGGCAAAGAAGAGAAAGATTAAAGTGTGGAGGAGATAAATTCAAGGTAAGTGGATATATAATCCCTTAATTTCCATATAATTTGGTTTGATTTAATGTTATGTATGTTAAGAATGTTTGTGATGAATGTATGTGCAAATAAAATAAATGACATTAATGTGATTAGGGATGTTAAAAATGGTAATTAGCATGATTAAATGAGAAATAAACCAAATCTATAGTGAGAAATATTTGGAGGACGAATGAATGTATGTGTTTTTTTGATGTATATGTATATTTTATATCATATATGCATAGATCTATGATGATAGGCATGAAATAAAGTGATATAAATGACTAAATAAAAAAATAAATTACATATGAAAATAATGTTAACTAATTAGTTAATTAAAATAAAAATGATAAGAATAAAATAAAAGGGACTAACAAGAAGGTAATTAAAGAAATAAAGCAGATGGATTTAATTAAAAGAAATATGAGTAAAAAAAATAATGCCAAGATTTATGTTGAATGTTAATGAATACCAAAATCATATGAACATTAATTTTCATAATATAAAGTTGAAATAATGAAAATAATGGAAAATGATATACTTAGAGTGAAAAAGGACTTAAATGGAAGAAAATGAAAGTTTAGGGGCCAATTGAAAATTTTACTAAGTGTTAAGAAAAAAAACAATAAGCTAAGTGAATTAAGTGTTAAATAACTAAAATATGAAATTAATTGAGTATTAACTATAAAATTTCCTATGAAATAAAGTTTAGAGATTAAACTATAATTTTATAAATAAATAATGAATTAACAGTGTAAAAGAATGCAAAAAAAATTAATAGAGTGAAACAATACTTAAATGAAATAATTTAAAAGTAAAAGGACAAAATGGTAATTTTACAAAATATGGAAGCAAAATGGTAGAATGGTAATTTTAAGTAAAGTTAAGATTAATGAGTAGAACGAATAATTAAATGAGTATGAAATGAGATTTAGGCATGAAATAAAATTTAGGGACTAAACATGAATTTTGCAAATAAATATTGAATTAATAGTGCAAAATGTATAATAGTGGCAAATTCGTAAATAAAATGAACAAAAGGGCAATATATTAACTTATTGAAAAATGAGGATTAAATGGTAACTTTATGAGTGAATATTGAGTTGATGATATTAATGAAATTTCAGTAAATAAATTGAAAATGAAGGGTATAAGTGTAATTTGATGAAATTTGAAGGTTTAAATGATAAATTAGATATTCTAGGGATTAATATGTAAATTATTCAAAATAATGCTAATTGAGGACTAAACGGTAATTTGACTGGCTTAAAGAACTAAAAAGTAATTTGAAAGTAAATAACGTAGTAAGTGTAAAAAAGTAATTAAATATTAATTTTATGTAAGTTAAATAGAAATGAAGGATGAAATTGTAAATAAATGAAAGTTTAGAGACTAAAGTGTAAAAAGATATTAATGTGCCTAATTTAAAGATTAAATTGTAATTAAAGATATTTATGTACGTTAATACAATAATGGTTTGAAAAACTGTAAATTTAGAATAAAAGAATGGATAATTGATTGAATATATATAAATTGTTTGGAAGTTTTAAATGAGTACTGAATGATTGGAGCTAAGTGTATCGGCAAATGAATTGAAAATGAAAAATGATTTGGAAAGTGAATGGAAATTAATTGAATATTGCCCTTAGTAGTAATCTGGTAGTTAAATATAGTACATGATATAGTTGGCTGGCCATAGGGATATTAAATGTATAGCCACAGCACGGGTCATGGCGACTCGCTTTAATAGGCCAATGATGATCTACTGAATGAAATGTTGAAATGTTAAAATGTGAATGGAATGTAAATATTTGGATGATTCTTTGGAATCACTCTAAATGTACTGATCCTGTGTATCTGGTTCGAAGATTCTTACTGGACTGATTCTAGGGGCAAGTCAAAGAAAGAAAATAAAATTGAAATTCATTTATAAAAGAATGAAAAATAATAAAGTAAAATGAAAATCAATCATAAAGTATGAATGTTATATTGGAAAATTTGATAAAATACCGAATAGCTAATTACCAAAGTAAAAGAACAAGAATAGTAATATGATAGTAAAATGAGTAATAGATAACCGATCGAAAATGGAACCTACAAATAATGAATTAAAATGAAAAAAAAAATTAAATACTGATATAATAAAAGGCTAAAGGAATAAAAGAAATCTATATCATAAGTTTCATTGAATTAAGAGTTTGAATTGAAATTGGATAACAATGAAAAAGTTAAAGGAACTAAAAACATAAAATGACTGAAAAAATACTGACCAACGAAAATATATACACAATATAAATGCAAGAATTTAATTAAAATATTTTAATATAGGAACTAAATTGTCTAGATTGTACTAAAGTGATTGAACGAAAAGGAATAATGAAATCAGTTAAGTAATGTTATAACTGCAAATACTGAAGTGAAAACTGAACCGAAATGTAATCTAATGAAACTTGAAGGACTAAGTCGTAAATGGATCTTAATTAAGGGATTGAGATGTAGAGTAAAATAAAAATAGGAAAGTAATGATAATATTGAATAGTGTAGTAGTGTAAGTGAATAATAATTGTAATGCTGAAAGTGATAATAATATGGCATTTATTAAGAAGATAAAATATAAAGAAAATTTAGTAATGAGTATAATACAAACATAAAGACTAAAACAATAAAATACTAAATAACGTAACTATAAAGATAAAGGTTAATATTTAAAGATATAAGTAATGATGAAATTAACAACAAAAAAAGTATGTGATTGTAAATTAAGAAATGAACAGAAGAATTATGAGTGACTTAGGTACTGTAATATAAAAGAAGAACACATGCATGCAAATTGTAAATTATTTAATAGTCTAAAGAAAGATTGATATCGAAAGGAATATAAAGAAAATGAAAGTAATTTGAGATGAAAAGTTTAATTAATTTAAAGAACATAATTTAATCAAAATAAATAACACTGGAATTAATAACGACAACTGTAACAAAAGTTACTGCTACTATTAACAAAACGGATGTAATGTATTAAGTGTAACCAAAATAAAGTAAAAAATGGTGACAACCGAGTATATTAAAATTAATGTAAAATCATCCAAATGTAATAGCTAACTGAATTAATAAAAAAGTAATAATTACTAGAAAACTTCTAAAAACTGCTTGAAATGTAAAGTAATATAAAAGTCAATATATGTAATGACCGACTAAAAATGCAAGTAAAATAAAGATTAAACAACTATTAAATAAAGAATTAATAATGTCGAAGGTTAAAGAAAGAGATGAGTTAAAGTATTAAATGAATAAGGTTGTGAAATAAAAATATAATGTGTGTGCTTATGTGTGCATGAATGAATCTATTAATGAAAAGTCCGGGATTGGTATCCACCACTAGACATTTTTAATGCTCAGCACGTAGTGTTGCTACTGCATGCAGGTTATGGAAGTAGGAAGTTAAAGTGGTCACAAGCTGATGTTGATCAAGAATAGTGATGGCAAGCAAGAGTGACAGTATAGATATGGCATGTATATGTTCAAGCGAAGCAACTGACTTAGGTATAGATATGTGTTTTATATGTAAGTATTGGTACTATTCTGAACAAAGTAGCTATAAATTGTTATTGTTACTGTCAACCGAATGTTACTGGTATAATATTAATTGATGTGTTAAAAAAAATTTTACTGTACTATTTGCTATAGCAATTGTAACTATCATAGTATTTTAACATCCGATCATTGTACGTACAATACAGTGGTATAAAGGTGTTACATATATAGCCAATATACCAAATTCTAGAATTTAAATTATCTTCTGAAATTTGGTATACTAGCTGGTATACCTGGTATTCCATACGGTATACCTAATTACAGATTGAACATTATATGCTATAAGTTGGTATACCTGGCATACCAATAGGTTTACGTTTAGTAAACCAGCCGGTATACCAAATTTCAGAATGAAAATTATCTTCTAAATAATCAATGTAATACATAAAATCTACAAATTTAGAACAAAAATATCTAACATTTCTTAATTAATGTGAATCATTTTATTATTGATTTGTGGTTTTTTAATATTTTTCATTGGATTTCTTTTTTTTATTTATTTTCAGGTTTAGGATCATATTATTCACGAACATGAGTATTTCCATCCAAAGATCAATGTCCCCATGAAGGTAGAAGTTGTTGCTACTATTAAAAAATTTGAATAAAGAACAACTTAGTAGATTTAGAAATACTTATTTTTGGAGTTTTTTTTGGATATGAATCAGGTTGTTTTATAGCCATAGTTGATTCATTCTTTACTATTAAGGGAGGTTTACTATGATAATTGTAATGAAATTTGATTTAATATGGATGGCATCCCTTTGAAGTTTGGCATAGGGGAATTTCTCTTATCACTGGACTGAAATGTTCTGGTGATTGCAAGAAGCCAATGATACCAAGTGGGGGCAGCAAGTTGATGAGTAGATATTTTAATGGTAGGGATATGGTAGATAGGAAGGCAATTTTTGATTGTTTTATAGGGAAAATGGGATTGTGAGGATGATGGTTTTAAGATAGCAATTATGTTTTTTGTTTATTGCTATCTTATGTCTATAAGATGGAAAATTACATGAGTGAGCATGAAATTGCTTTTAAATATACATTTTTGGTATTTTCAACTTAGAGAAAGTGGCATTCTCAAACATTTCACACATCTATTGTGTTAAAATTAAGAAAATTTTAAACCAATAAAATGCAACATGTTATTTTGACTACCATGGATATGACAATGGCATTCTTCTATTGTATTTCAATTAAAATATAAATCTTTGTTGTTTTTAACTTAGAGAAAGTGGCATTCTTCAATTTTATTATTATCTATATGTAAAAATGACATATATAGTATATACCCTCTCTCGAACTATTGTCTTAGGAAACACAATATAAGAAAAAAGATCCATATGAAGAGGCAATTCAAAATTGAAATGAAGCAAGGAGCAGCATGGTAAAAAAATCAAAGCTTGAAGTAGCTACCCCCATGTGGGAAAGGAACTTGCACCCCTAGGCCCTAACCTTCTATTACAGTTTCTACCACGGTGCCACACCAGTAAGTACCATCACTCATAAATGGCATAGCAACACAAATTTTCTATACCAGTCTAGACCCGTTTAAAGATATTCACAAAATATAAATATAAAACATTTTTATCCTATTGTTAAAAAAAAAAATTATTGTCTAGTTATAAAAATTATACAAAAATAACATGCGAATTTCAGAATGCCATTTCAAAAGGTAACATGTTGAGCATATGCTACACAATAGTACCTGTAAAGTTCCTATAAATTTTAAAAGAAAAATAATAAAAAGCCTAATCTTATGGCACTTTCACAATATATAGAAAAAAATTTATATTGCCATTTTGTCAAACACTTTATATGCAGCAGTTAATATACCAAATTTTACACCCTAATAAGCCATTATATAAATTCCCAGATTTCACATAAGCAATTTAATGTATCCAAGTGCTCAATGTCGATAAACTATATGAAAAATTTACAAGCATAAATAAATAGCAGGTATTCAAAAAATAGATTTAAACAAACAAAAATAGGTTCAAAAAACATAACCCATCATACAAACAAAATTAAACTAGATGATAGCCATAAGTTCAGTAAACATAACTAGTCTTAGAAACAGAAATAAGTAAAAAGTATTCAAAAAACATAATTAAACAAGAAAGGTAATGTTAACAAATCCACGTTTGAGAAATAAAAAACAAAATTAATCATTAAGACAAACTAATGGCAAGGGAGATGGAGACTGACCAAGACAAACTAATGGCAAGAGAGATAGAGACTGGCCAAGCAGAGTGGCAGGAAAACTTAATCGTTCATTGTCATGGATACTGAAGATACAAATTACCTTCGAAATCTCCAACAACAAAAATGCAAATCCGGTAGGGAGACAAAAATCATCAAACATCATCTAGCAGCAGGAAAAATAAGGAAAGAAGAGATGAAGAGTTTATGTTAAATTAAAAAAGAGGTATTTTTAAAAGTGAAATTTAAAAAAAAGGTAATGTTAAAAGGAAAAAAAAAGATGGGGGTATTTTTAGTTGGAATTTCTATTTTTTTTTGGTAGTTTTGTAAAACTCCCTAAATTTTATGCAGTGGCAACGCCAGTTGAAGAGGAAAGGGGGCAATTGCCCCCTTAATTTTTGAAATATATATATTAGATAGATAATTTTGCCTCCCTTAAAATTTTATTTTTACCCCTCTCTCTTTAACTTATTTCTTAAGCTTTTTTATTAATAAAAATTTTTATCTTCCCACTTCCACTGAAACAAAAATACCAAACTCTATTCTTTTTTTAATTTTTAAAAGAAAATAAGATAAATTTGAGAAAAAAAAATTAAAGAATACAATAAGAATTTATCTTTAATTAAAGGTTAGTAATTTAATTTTGCAATCTTTTTGCTTTTTTTATCTCTTAAATAGTCGCAATATTTCTTTATTTTTTGCTTTTTAAAGAACGCATATGAAATTTTAGACAAATGATAACCTAGTTGGGTTTTATATTATCTATTTGAATTGATGAAAACCTTTAAAATAAATGATTATTCAAACACATCCTAAGAGAAACGCTAGTAAAGAAGAAAGAAATAAAAATTCTAAATGCTACTAATAAAGGAGACATTGTGAATATGGAGTGACATTAACAATGTTTGAACATTTGATTTTAGAAATTTTATGGGCTTAAATTCTTTAATTTCCGTATTATGCCACTAAGAACTCTGTTGTATCAGTTTAACTTAATTGATACATTTACAATTGCAAACAATTTAAATGAATAAAAAGAGTACATGTATAATACCAACAGATAGAATATAGAGGTATATCTTTTTTTACAGAGTACCAACAAATTAAATAAACATATTATAGAATATCTGAATAACTTTTCTTTAGATGGATAACAAGATTCATGTTATATCATTGTATCCGAATAATTTTTTAATGGTTTTGAAAATTTAATTTGAAATATAATAAGTGCAGTAATGGTTTAGGTAAGTTTGTTAATTTAATGACTATTTTATTTATTTATAATATTTATGCTATATTTTTTAAGTATTATTTATATTTTTGCTCTCTTTGATTATAAATTCTGATTTTGCCACTGATTTTACGTGTGTTTAATTCACAAGCCGAATAAAAACTTGTGCATCTCTTTGTCCACTATTTAACTTAATGGATTAAATCTCTTTGAAAAAACTTTAGGTCCTATGTAATTATATTTATATCATTTGTTTACATTTTAAAAAGTAATTATATATATTTGTGAAAAATAATTGTAAATATTAAATTTATTTATAAGAAAATTATACAATATATATATATATATACATAAATAGATAATTATATATCATGTGAGAAAAACTTGCACACAAAATTAATATATACATATACACTAGAATTTGTTAAACCTGAAAATGCAAAAAGATAAAATTATTGCAATGTTTTCGACTTTTTAAGACAAATTAATAAAAAAAAATGGAACCCACTAAAAAAAATTTAACTACTTATATTTTAAAAAATTAATATATTCATATTTAAAATACAATTAAAACATACATTCTTATATTTTAACAAATAAAAAAAATTAAAAAATTGAAAAAATATATTTTTAATTTATAGTAAAAAATTTGACAAACAACTAAATTTTTTTTCAAAATATGTTTAATTGTTATTTTAATTATTTCATATTTTAATTTGGTATCTGAGAATTATTTAACTGTGGATTTAACAAATAGTATAACCGGTTCTTATAATTCATGTGATTTTTTAATAGGTTCCTATAGACCTGGAAAAATTGACCCAAACCCATGGGTTGATCCAAATTTATCCAAAAAAATTGATCCAAACCCAATTCAATTCAAATAAATACCCACTTGATCAATCCAAAACTGATCCATTTTATTTTTTAACCCAATCCAATATCCATTGGATCAACCCAAAATTAACCCATCTCACCTCTCAACCCATTGGGTGTTTTCAAAAAAGAATGTTTTACCCAATGTATGTTCTTTCTATGCCACTCCCATCCAGTAGCCATGCTACTTGAAAGGGAAGGGGGGCAATTGCCCCTCTTAATTTTTGAAAAAAATTATATATATATATATATATATATATATATATATATATATATATATATATATATATATATATATATATATATATATATATATATAAATAGATCATTTTGTCCCCTTTAAAATTTTATTTTTATCCATCTCTTCTTAACTTGTTTCATAAGCTTTTAATCAGTCAATCCTTTTGTATTCCCACTTCTATTGAAATAAAAAAAATATAAAATTCTATTCTTATCTCTTCAAATTTTTAAAGGAAAATCAGATGAATTTGAGAAGAAACTAAGCACCATTGCAAATATTTTTCTTTAATTTAAGGTTAGTAATTTAATGTTATAGTTTTTTTTGCTTTTATATCTCTTATATCTCTTAAAGGTTAGTAATTTAGTTTTTACAATTTTAGGTTTTTGCTTAAAATATGTTCTTCTTGATTGATGATTTCGTTGCTTAAAATATGTTCTTCTTGATTCTATTCTAATTTTTTATGCTCTTAATTGTTTGATAATGGATTGCCAATTAACATTTATATATTTAATTCAATAAAATACCAACACCTAGAAATTAATTTACTTACTGAAAAATTTGAGCTTGCAAGCCAAATATGCCATTTCTTTAGAGTCTTGTTGTATGAATCAATGGAAAGTTGTGACATTATCCACTTGGATGTGTGTGTAAGTTCCCAAATAGTTCCACCAACAACTAATAGAAAGGTCATTTTTCATTTACCTCTCCCTTATATGTCTATAATGAGTTTGACTTCGACTTTAAAGATTTATATTGTCTGAAAAGTTTCTAGGTGAAAGAATTTATGGAAGCCCATCAATCTAATATTGGTGGGCTAAACTTAGTATAACTTTTTGTTCCGATTTCATATGAATTGATTAGATGAGGATGTTATGTGAAGCATTGTAGTTTTAGAACACTTGTCCAGTAGCTAGATCTTGTATGCAAGCTCTTTTGCACTTTCTTCTCATTTATATCTTATCTCTTAGATTTTGATTTCAAAAGTTATTTTTGGATGCGACATGAGAGTACTTGGACAATCCAAGACTCTAATTTGGAGAACTGAGCTTCACAACCTATACAATCAGTCCCTTCTCTTACCTTATATCCGCAGTTGTGCTAGCAATAGTTTGCAGCCCTTTCTATTTTTTCCTTGGATAGATTAAATTTTAATAAGAAAAATCGGTTAAAAGTCTACCTTATCTAGTCTAAGTTTAAACAACAATAATTTAGCTGAAATCTTTATTTATTTACCTTGTTATCCACAGTAAAGCATTTGTGCAGCTTGATGAACCTTTAGCTGATTTGGCTTCTATCTCTGACCTTATTATACTATATAGGAGGTTATATTCTGTTGGATTGGATGAACCTTTGGGTTTGGGCTGGTTTGTTGTTTCTTTTAGCAATGGTTTTCTTTTTTCTTGTTGTTCTTGGGACTGTCAGTCCTTTATGTTCTTGCTCTTTGATCTTTTGTTCGGCTCACTAAGTTTTCCAATAAATTATTCAGCTTATCAAAATAATAATAATAATAATAATAACAACAACAACAACAGCAACAACAATAACCGATTAATAATTATTATTATTATTTGTATTTGTCAATAGTTACTAATTCTTTTTCATTATTTTTTTATTCATGGAAAGGTATTATAAGAGGAAAACTATGGATGAATCATTGCCACCAATTCAAAATCAAGAAAGTCACGCTAAAGAGAGTAAAAAATTAAGTACTTATGAAGTTGATTTAGCAAATCTTCCATTCGATCCTGCATTATGAAAGCCAATTATGGATTATCATCCAAACATAAGAGATGAAGTTTGAAGAGCATATCTTCAAAAGGGACCTTGTCAACCTTGTGATCATAATTTTAAACAAACTTTACAAGGTAAAGTATTCGGGAGATTTAATCCATCTTGGTTTGATGAACACCATACATGGTTGGATATAGTAAGGTGAAGGAAGCAGCATATTACTTGTATTGCTACCTTTTCAAATTAGATAGTAAAGGGCATCGAGGTAGTTGTGATGCATTTGTCTTGGAAGGTTTTAGTAACTGGAATAAAAAACAAAACTAGAAGAACACATTGGAGGTCCTAATAGTGCACATAATTGAGCTTCAAAGAATTGTCAAGTTTTGATGAATGAAAAGCAACATCTTCAAACAATTGTCGATAAGCAATCAACCCAAGCTCGAAGTGACTATCGGACTCGTTTAACTACTTCGATTAATTGTGTAAGATTCCTTTTGAGATAAGGTTTAGCTTTTCGCAGTCATGATGAATCAATAGATTCAACTAATCCAGGAAATTTCAAGACAACTTTGAAACTTCTTTGTGATTATAATGAAGATGTCAAAAGAGTTGCAATAGCCAAGTGTCCTAAAAATCTAAAATTGATATCTTTAGATATTCAAAAGGATATTGTGAGTGCTTGTGCAATTGAAACCACCAATTCCATCATACAACATTTGGGCATTGCTTTATTCTCAATATTAGTAGACGAAGCTCGTGACGTATCAAATAAAGAACAAATGGCAATTGTTATAAGTTATGTGAGTAAGAAGGTAAAGTATGTGAATGCCTTTTGAGTATTGTGAATGTTGGAGACACTAGTACTTTATCACTAAAGGCTGCAATTGAGTCAATATTTGCCAAGCATAATCTAAACATATCAAGATTACGTGGTCAAGGCTACGATGGAGCAAGCAATATGTGAGGTGAGTTTAATGGTCTCAAAGCTTTAATTTTAAAAGAGAATGACAGTGCTTTTTATGTTCATTGTTTTGCACATCAACTTCAATTAGCACTTGTAGTTGTTGCAAAAAATCACATGTCTATTGCATTACTCTTCAATTTAATACCAAGTGTTGTGAATGTTGTTGGGGGCTCTTGCAAGCTTTATGATATGCTTTTAGAGTCTCAAGTTATCAAAGTTTTAAAGGCAATTGAAAGTGGTCAAGAAAAAAATCAAGAGTCTACTCTTAAACGAGCTGGATAGACACGATGGGGTTCACATTTTAACACTTTGATAAGCATAATTAGGATTTTTTCTTCTATAATTGATGTCCTTGAATTTGTAATAGAGAATGGAAAGTCTGAGCAAAAAGTTAAAGCTTGCACTTTGTTGGATTCTTTGCAATCTTTTGACATCGCATTTTGTCTTCATTTGATGAAACACATCTTACGAATTACTAATGAATTATCACAAGCATTGCAAAGAAAAGATCAAGATATTGTAAATGTTATGGCATTGGTTAAGATAACTAAGCAACGCTTGCAATTAATGCGAGATGATGGATAGGACTCTTTGTTAGATGAGGTGACTTTGTTTTATAATGGCCACAATATACCAGTCATTAATATGGATGATATGCATGTTGCTCGGGGGAGGTCTCGAAGTAATGTTGATAAAGTGACAAACTTCCATCATTTTAAGGTCGAGTTATTTTGTGCTGCCATAAATATGCAACTTCAAGAGCTTGATAATAGGTTTAATGAGGTGAATACGACGTTGTTTTTATGTTTTGCATGTTTAAGTCCAGTGAATTCATTCTCTGCATATGACAAAGGCAAGTTACTTCATGTTGCTCAATTTTATCCTATTGATTTTTCTACTATCCAGTTCATGATTCTTGAAAATCAAATGAAAACATATATTATTGACATGAGGTCTAGTAGTGAGTTTTCAAATATTACAGGAATTGGTGATCTTGCTGGACAAATGGTATAAACAAACAAGGATATTTTATATCATTTGGTTTATAAACTCATCACTTTATCACTTATTCTACCTGTTGTGACTGCAACAGTTGAAAGAGCATTTTCTGCTATGAAATTTGTGAAGAATCTATTACGTAACAAAATGGAAGATCAATGGATGACTGATTGTTTGATCACTTATATTGGAAAAGATGTATTTAATGCTATTAATAATGAAGTTATTATTTATCGCTATTAGGGCATGAAAACTTATAGACAGCAATTGTAATTTTTTAAATATGTTAATGAATATTTTTCTTTATTTAACAATTTATTTATAGTATGTATGTTATATTTTTTTTAAGCATGACTTATATTTTTGCCCCCCTTTTAAGCATCACTGCTCCCATCCACCCAATACAAATCTGGATCAATCAAGCCAGTAAGTGTGAATACCAATGTATAACAAATTAAACATCAAGAGAATCATAACTATCTCATATTAAAGCAAAATCTTAGACCTTTCATTTTCTTTATGAGCTGTTATATTTATCTTCCATTGCAAATTTCCTTTCTCTACCTAACCTCTCCGTCATTGCCTACATGCCAAGAATTTTCTTGTTTAGTCCCACGAGTACTAGCAATCCACACATCATAGCCATTGTCAGCCAATATGAAAGCCGAAGATTCATCGGGAGAATTCAACAATCCTGATACTAAAGAATAAAAACCACCAGACACAATCCACTGAATTAACTCATCATCATCCCAAATTAGCAATAATGTCAGCCACCACCAGAACAGCACATAATAACATTCTAGCAGAAGGAATAAAAGCAACAAGAAGAACTTCTGCTGATAACAAGAAGAACAGATCGAGAAATCTATCTCCATCCCCTGTTTTGGGTTTAAGCTACTATTATCATCAATTCATCTAATTTACATGAAATTTTATAATAATTTACATTAAACTTATGGGTCAATCCAAATTCATACAACCCATTTGGATATTGATCCATTTATGATTCATATTTTTTGATCCATTTATGATCCAACCCATTAGTGATCCATCCATTAATGATCCAACCCAAACCCACCCAACACGTCCATTTGCCACCTCTATTCCTTTGTGAATTTTATTGATTGGCCAGCTTTTATTTTTAATCATCAATCTATTAAGATTTGCATGGAGGTCGTTATCCTTTGTTGGAGTCTTTGGAAGAATAAAAATGAACTTGTTTGGAATGGGAGAAGTAGCAGGGTTGGGGATATAGTTATAGGAGCTGCTAACTTGCTTCAAAACTATAAAGAAGCTAAAATTAAGCCCATTATTTCCACGGATGAAACTAACTCTATAGATGGAAGTGCAGCTTATGATCTTGTTAGCATATGGGTTAAACCTCCCTCTACTTGGTTGAAATTAAATGTTGATACCGTTGTGTTTGAAAGCCAAAATAAATTAGAATACGATTTTGTTCATGGAAATGACTCTGGCTCTTTTCCAGTGTATGGTAGTTGTGCCTTGCAAGGAGTTTCATCACCTGCTTTGGTTGAAGGATTAGCTATTTGCAAAGTTTTTGGCTGGATACAATCAACAAACCTAAATCAAGTTCTTATTAAATCAGATGCACCATTATTCAGGCGCTTAACTTTTGTATTCATTTTACTTGTGATTTGGGTATTATTTTAGATGATTTTCTTTATTTGAATTCTTTTTCAACACATATTAGATTTATTTTTGTTAAAATATCAGTAAATTCGGTAGCTCGTAATTTAACCAAAGCTTTGATTTTTTTAATTAAGTTTTTGCAGTTGATTTCTTTCGATGAAAATTTAAATTTTCCCAAAAAAAATAAACAAACACTGTAACTAGGAGTGTACACGGGTCTGGATCTTCTTGTACCGAACCGAAAAACTGAAGAAAAAGATCTAGAACCGAACTGTACCATTGACTTTTTGATTAGAACCGAACCGAATTGTACCATTGACTTTATTTGAAACGGATCTGGATATTTAATCGAGAACCGGACCGAGAACCGTATTGAATTGTACTAAATTATCTTATACCGAATTGTATCGAAAGAACCGATATTTATTAATTATTATATATAATACTAGTAATTTATATATAAATATTACTTATAATTTTTATTCTATATGTACTACATAAATTTAAGTTCATAATTATTTAAGTTATATATTTTAATACACAAAATTAAGATAATAATTAGTTAATAAATTAAACTAAATATTTTAATTATTAAGAAAATAAATTTAATTATTATAATAATCATTCTATATATGAATATGAATATATAACTAAAATAATTTGTATTTAATTTAATCTATCTTTAATGTCACTCAACTACTATTTTATTTTCTTTATAAATTTTTATATAAATATTTAAGTTAATCAATTTATCATATAAGTACTTTATCAATTAATTTCATTTACCGTGAATATTAATTAATTAATACTCATATATTTTTAGGACAATACCTTTATGAATATCTAAATTAATAATGTAATTAAATATATTTATTATATACAATGAAATGTTATCAATTATTGTATTATATAAGTATATAATTATTTTACCAATTAATTTTATTTATTTTTAGTATCATTCAACTAATATGTATATATTTTCGTACAATACCTATAGTAATAATGAAGTTGTAAATCAATAATGTGATTATATATAGTTATTGTATATAAAAATATTATCAATTAATATAATTATTTGAGTATGTAATTATCTTATCAATTAACTTTATTTATCTTTATATCATGAATGATTAAATATACTTATATGAGTACATATATTTTCAGTATCACTTAACTAACATTCATTAATTTTTTTCACAATATCTATATGAGTAATTGAGTATTTAAATTAACAATACAATTATATACAATTATTATATTAATGAAATTTTACTAATTTATGTAAAATTATTTTCTGCATAAATTTAATCTCATAATTATTTACATTATATATTTAATACATAAAATTAAGATAATAATTAGTTAATAAGTTAAACTAAATATTTTAATTATTGAAAACAGAAATTTAATTATTATAATAATTATTCTATATATATGAATATGAATACATAATTAAAATAATTTGTATTTAATTTAATATATCTTTAATATCATTCAATAACTATTTTATTTTCTTTATAAATAATATTTATTAAATATCTATATAGATATGTAAGTTAAGCAATTTATTACATAAATACTTTATCAATTAATTCTACTTACTTTGAGTATCAATTAACTAATACTTATCTATTTTAGAGCAATACCTATATGAATATTTAAATTTGTAATGTAATTAAATATATTTATTATATATAATGAAATATTACCAATTAATGTATTTATATGAATATATAATTACATTAATAATTTAACTGTGCCAATAGAATGATTCGAGTACTAATTTAAAATATTTGATAAACAATTTAAATATTAAGAAATATATATAAACAAAGACAAAGATTTATTCATTTTATAAATTATTTAATTAATAATATTAATTTAATAGTTATTTAAAAAATATTTTATATTTACTCTCATTTTTATAAATAATGGTAAATATAAATTATTTTTTAAATGTTAAAAACCTGAATTTAAAAATAAAAATCAAATTTAAAATTTTTTAAGAGGGAAATTTTTTTATTTTGAAATTTTGGAGGGAGTAAAAAATTTAATTAAATTTAAGAAGAAAAATTAAGAGGGAAATTTTTTTTTCTAATTATATATATATATATATATATATATATATATATATATAAAAGAAAAACCTATCTCATTTTTCTTTTGCCTCTCTGCCTCACCTATCGGGAAAGGGGAATGGTGGTGACTGGAGAAGGACGCCTCACCATCGGTGCCGAGTCGCCTCTCCCGCCGTCACTCCTGACAGATCGCCACCCTTCCTTGGCTTATGGAGCTTGTGGGCATAAGGAGTTCTGCTCAACCTGCGTGGTTCGCTTGCATTTCATCTGCGGTGATCGCCGATGTTGCATCTGCAAGACAGAGTCTGCTGCTGTTTTTGTCACCAAGGTTTGGGTTTTGCCCACTTATTGACGATACAATCATTCTACAAAGAATTTCTTTCTCGATCATATAGATTTTCAGTTTGTGGCATGAGAAAATTATGTTATTATTGGAGTTTAAATCTGCATTGAAGACCTGTATTGCAATTTTAGTTTGGGACATTTGTTCTATTCTGCATTAATTCTTAAATTTGAACTGTTATTTAGACCTTGTTATTATCATAGTACCCTACTTCTTCTCAAATGTAACCCCTGAATGGCCATTGTAAGAATTGACTTGATTCTACTCTTCTTCTACATTTGTTTCATTTGTGAAATATTTTGCTGTGAAGCTGATTTTATGAAATACTAAATGCATAGGTTTGTCTATTTTTTTCCCATTATAAACGAATTTAATCTTTTATCATTGTTAAAATTTCATACTTTTGTTTTGGTTGATGTTGTAGGCTTTAGGCGATTATACAAGCATGGTTAATGACTTTGCAGTTTTACCATTGGAACCAAGGGAGGGTCGAGTTGGATCATACTGGTATCATGAGAACTCATAAGCATTTTTTGATGATTTGGACCATTACAAGATGATAAAGGCCATGTGCAGGCTTTCGTGTAGTGTATGTGACAGGATGGAGGAGGAGGCAAATGATGTCTCAAAGCATCGGGGAAAGTTTAGGAACATGGAGCAGTTAAAGGGTCATTTATTTCATCGACATAGGTTACTTTATGTGCAGTCTATGTTTAGAGGGGCGGAAGGTAAAATCCATCTTTTTAATATCTTATATAAATATAGACTTCTGTATTATGCTTCTTTGTTTTGCTTGACCCGTTTTTGGCCTTGTTTGAATGTTATAGGTATTCATTTGTGAACAAAAGTTACATACTAGAGCACAATTGAATCAACATATAAGCAGAGGCAATTCAGAAGTTGATGGCAGTGAAAGTGAGAGAGGTGGATTCACAGTGCATCCCACGTGCGAATTTTGCAAAACTCCATTCCATGGAGATAATGAGTTGTACTCACATATGTCCACCGACCATTATACTTGTCATATATGCCAAAGGTAAAGGAAATATATTGCATGAGCATAAGAATATTTGGGAATTTTGTTTGAGCATTAATTGATTAATGATTGTAAAAATTTTATTTGATAGTTTCAAAGGGAAAGGAATTGTATATTTTTTGAAGATCCTGGTCAGGTACGCTTGCTTTATTAGATCAATTGATATCTCCTTTAAAGGGTTTTGAGCAAATTTAATTTAAAAATTAATTAAGAAATTAAAAATAATAATTTTATATTCGTAGGAGTTTATTCTGATTTTTTTTTTTAAAACTTAAAAAGAATGTGCTAAAAGAAAAGAACAATTTTCAGCTTTATGGATGATTAAAGGCTGTCTCAGTTGAAATTTCAAATTGTTGAGCATTAATTTAAAAAAGGCATTATCTAACGTTCTAACTTTTTGTAATTTTATTTTTTTGATTAGTTATTGAATGATAACTGCATAAAGAGGGAAAAAACTTTTGACCAACATGTACTTATTTTTTAATATATAGAAATTAGTTCTTTTTTTTTCAATTCACTTTTTTAACGGGATGATATAGTACGCAATATATTTATGTACCATATAATTCACGTCAACAGATAAAAAATGCATATAAACTTCATTAGTAACGCTTACTTTATATTATATCTATACTGGTAGTTCATACTTAAAATTATTAAAATAATTTTATTACTATAAAATCTATATTGATTATTAAACTTCTGTATTTTAAATAATATAATTTAATGTGCATGCAAAATTTTAAAAATATTAAATTATCCAAAATATTAGATTGTATTGTATTGTTTTGTACTGAAAGAACTGAAAAGTCGTATTGAATTGTATCAAATTTTTATAGAATCGTATCGAATTATTTCAAATTTTTAAAACAGTTACAATATTTAATTTTTAAAATTATTAAAATTTTAAAATAATACAAAAATTTATAAATTTCTGAATTGTATCGTACGGGTACATCTCTATATGTAACCACATAAACACTGAATTGATAACCAACAATATCGGATCCCTCGTCATCTGTACCCGCCAACGAGACAAACCACTTTTAGTTACTGATTTCATTAGTGTGGAAAAAAGTTCAAAAAAAAAAAAAAACACGACAAAGGGTATTCCTGTACAATCGCTAAACAATCAATCACGTGATTCATAACATTTCTCTCCTTCCTTTCTACTACCTTCCCCTCTCACCCAGCTTTCCCAGATCCGATCTTCAATCTTCTTCTCTCAATTGCAGAAACAGATAATCGGATAACGTAATCAAGGACAGAGGCAGAGCTGTATCCAAACCCAAGATTAGCTATTCCTGTTTTATCTCTGTTACCAAACTGCCAAACGCAGAATGTCTTCTGGTTTCAGCGGCGATGAAACTGCTCCCTTCTTCGGCTTCCTTGGGGCCGCCGCTGCTCTTGTCTTCTCTTGTATTCAATTTATCCACTTACCTTTTTTAGAATTCTTATTTAATCTGTTTGTTTCCTGTCATTTAATGGATCAGCTTATTGGTACGGTTAATTTTGACAATTTTTGTTTGTAGAAATTGGTATATTGATATGTGATTGATGTACAGGCATGGGCGCGGCTTATGGGACGGCGAAGAGTGGTGTGGGAGTGGCTTCAATGGGAGTGATGCGACCGGAGCTGGTTATGAAGTCGATAGTTCCGGTGGTTATGGCTGGTGTTTTGGGGATTTATGGCTTAATTATAGCGGTTATTATTAGTACTGGTATTAATCCAAAGGCTAAATCTTACTATCTTTTTGATGGCTATGCTCACTTGTCCTCTGGTCTTGCTTGTGGACTTGCTGGCTTATCTGCTGGAATGGCTATTGGGATTGTCGGCGATGCTGGAGTTCGGTAGGATTTCTACTTTTGCTTGTGGGTTTTTGTTAATGGATATTTTTTATTTGTTTGTCATTTTAGTTTGATAGAATTCAAATGTAATGTAACATCTTCTATTTAACAATAAGCTTCTATATGATATACTGAAATAATGACCCTTTTTAAGTTAGTTTGTTAAGAAATTTGATCGTATGTGACAATTGAACCTAGATACAAATTTCTCTCACTGCTGGGATCCTTGCTATTGAATGTTGTCACTAGTGCCAGTTTGCACTTATAAGTTTTTGCATTCCTTTTGAACATGATCTATTTCCTTCCGGTCATGGGTCCATGCCTTAACTAGTTGAATCACTAGCCGATCTGAATTCTTTTCATTAAAATGCGAGATCAGTTTGCATCTCTATCTTCATGGAGAACTCAGATTTATATGATGTCTTTTGCCAGTACTTGGATCTAGCTATAGGTTGTGCTTGTCTTTCTTCCCAATAATAGTTAAATGGTGGGAATTGATATCATACATGTTTTCAGAAGTGTGCTTTTGTTATATCTGGATTTAGTGGATATTGCTTCGTTGGACATAACATCGTTATCATGTTTAGATACTAATTTATCCTCCCTTTGAGCTGTTTGGTTCGACCTTTTCATTCAAAATCATATTGTAGTTTTGGTCAATGGATGCCAATTCTTTTGAATTCTCTCTGGATGTGTTATGTTGCTCTCTCTTCTGGGCTCAAATCCCATAAGCAGTATATGCTGTTCCAGATTAGATGAGCCCTCTGCTGAATAATATGTTTTAGTTTTCCTCATGTCCTTTTTGTTGTTCCAATGCTTTTCAGGGCTAATGCACAACAACCAAAGCTGTTTGTGGGAATGATTCTCATCCTCATTTTTGCTGAAGCACTTGCTCTGTATGGTCTCATTGTCGGTATCATTCTTTCATCCCGAGCAGGCCAGTCTCGTGCTGAGTAAAAACTGTCAATGTGTTATTCTTATTGTCATTTATTATTGGGACTGAAAATTTAAAATATATGATGTGACCTGAAGTTGTTCAAGTTCGCCTAGATTGTTTGATTCCATCCATTCCGACAGCACAACTCCTTTATGTAGGATCCTGGTTATCCAGGAGATGCAGTTATGAGTTTCTTTGCCCTCTAAAATATATCGTGAGCTTCAGTCGATTTGTGTCGTCAACAAATCTTATCATGTATTTGCTCTACATATTTATCAGCCACCTTATCTCAAACAAATAGAACCTAGGAAAGGTTGCATGAACTTAACTTGGGGAGTAGAAAATCTTCCAAGTCCTTGATTATGCAACAAGTAATGACAGATGGAAGCAGATGCAAAAGGCAAAAATGGGTGCGCACTTTGAGTCGGAATTTGAAATCATTGGGCTGTCTCCAATGTGTTCATGATACTGTTTTGGTCTCAATTTTGCATATACTCGTTTCTTCAAAAACTAGCAGCAACATATGAATTATGAGGCTTATTCATGTAAATGGATATCTTGAGGACAATAAATTATCATTAGTGGTTATTACATCAAAGACAGGTGTGCTTCCGGGGAAACCATCATCAAACGCTCAAATTTTGTTGCTCTCTAGGCTTTTTCTCGTCTCGAGTAGTAGTAATAATATGAAGAAGAAAAAAAGTGCATTGAATTAAAATGGGATCCTAACATTTAATTTGTTTATTTAAAAAAAGATATCTTTGCATAATCCAAGGGTTAAAAACACAAGGCCCGGGAGGACTGGTTGCTCAAAGAGAGTATGTAAGAGGGCTTGAACAATTGAACTCGAGAATGGTGGAAAAAGATTAATTTTCATCATGAAGCTTACACGTCCCCTGATATATGCAAGAACCTTCCCATGAATAAACTTTTATTTAAAAAAAAAAATTAGTTGACTTTGACAAAATTTGGCGTAGAAAGAACATGATTAAGTATTCTTTTTGACAGAAGAACATAATTAATTCCTAATTACTAGTTTACTACCACTTTAAAACATTTAAAAGGATGAAGCAATACAAGACCCACTTAAATCAACGGTTCAAGTAAACCCGCTTGACCCGCAAATTCTTTTTCTCCCATGAATTGAATACTAAAACAGAAAGGGCGATATAATTTCGCCTGTTAGAATTACAAGCATAAAGGCTTTCACGGTGAGGACTGACCGGTGCAAAAAAAGATGGCAGCAACAGCGGCGGCTGAGGCACCGAAGATAGTGTGGAACCAAAAGGGACGGAGATTTGAGACGGAAGACAAGGAGGCTTACCTTGAATATGTGGTTAGAAAGGAAGGGAAAGTGATTGATATATTGCATACTTATGTTCCTCAGTCAAAAAGAGGGATGGGGTTGGCTTCTCATCTTTGTGTTGCTGCTTTTAATCACGCTCGCTCACATTATATGCTTATCATCCCTTCCTGCTCCTACGTTTCTGTAAGTTCATTCGTGCATTTTTCGATTGGATTGACTCATTTATGCATTTTTCTTATCATTTCGGATTTTGTGTTATAAATGATGATGATGGAATTTCTTATCGATTATGAATTGAGTTAGGGATTACATGGTTTCTGTTTACTGATTGATGGTTCAGTTTGACCCAATTTTGGGTAAATTCGAAAACTACTTGTTGGTATCTATTTTAGATTGAAGATCTTTCTTTCAGCTTCTTCACTCAACCATGGAGGAATAATTTTAGATTCTGTCTTCTTAGAATTTAATTTATGATGTTTTGGTTAATTTTAGATTTATGCATAAAAGGAAGAAGCTAGTTACCAAATTCTTTTGTCTTGGTAACTGTTCTATCACTTGTATAGCAAAAATCCTTTGCCAAATTCAGATTGATTTCCCAATCCCCTTTGAACAGGACACTTTTCTTCCCAAGAACGCAACCTGGAATTCTGTTGTGTATACAGGAGATGGGAAAGCAAATAGGCAACCAACTTCAGCTATATGACAGGCTTTCCTCTAGAAATTTTTGTAGTACAAGATTATTGTTCTGTAATAAGCCGTTTTCTCCAAGATTGTCCAACTTATGGGTCTCTAATTAATAAATGATCTTGCCAATATCTACATATTTTTGCATTTTCGAGTTTTGAGTTTTTATGCGTTATCCTCTTCCGAGTTGATAAGTGTTAAATACCTCTGTTTATTGCTCTATTTATCATTTACATAATAGGTATTTATTTCATGCATTATAGAATCATATGTTTTAGCGCAAAGGCAAAAACAAAATTATTAAATAAAAAATATTTAGCAACTCCTTAAATTGAAAAAGAGTATATATATTTTTTACACTTCTCTTGTGCACACCTACTTAACTTTCAAACATTTAAAATTGCTTCATCGTTAAGATTTAAATTTATAATTAATTAATCAAAATATCGAGCATATAAATGATAAATGAAGAAATTTCAGCTTGATTTCTAGTGTAATCCACGTGGAAAGCTCCAAAGAATCGTGTTATTTCTGTGATGGGAAATACTTATCTAAATCGAATTCATGGAGAATGACACTTAGAATTTCCAAATTTAAGTCGGATTCATGGAGAATAACACTTGGGATAAAGATGTTAAAAAAAAGTGGCGGATGATCGGTTACTAATTTTACTTGTTAATAAGAAGTTAAACATGTGGCCAATGATTACTAATTTTACTTGTTATTACACTATGGGTTTGGTTCGTGAACAATTTATGGAAAGTCTAGCACAATTAGATATGAAGACAGTCAAGCTTATAATAGAGAAAAAAAACCACATCAAATGATTAAAAATAAATAAATAAGTGTTTTTCCTATTGTATTCCGATCAGTTCATGATACATCAATAACAAATTGTTTAAATGAGTCGCTACAAGTCCATGGCTAAAACCGATGTTAACATCGGTTGGTACTCGACCATAATATTGTGCTACAGCAATAAGAAGGATAGAATTCACATATTTATGGTATGGTACATTCATTCAGATATAAATACATACATATTTACAAATAAGAGATCTTGATTCTACCCCGGAACATAATAATCCATCTTTTCCACAGGTAGGTTCAGAACTGACATTTCCACCTATTTAAATACAAAACATCAGATTTCTCAAAATTTCCACAATGTTAGATATTGCGAAAATCCGAGTTCTGAGAAAAGAAAGATACAGTTGCTTATATGAGCAAAAGAATTGATGGTGAAGTGAGTCAAGTGAATTTCATACTTGAGCAGAAAACAAATATATATTGTTTTTTGCCACGAGATACCATTACCTTCTTAAGTATGTTTATAAAAAATAAAACTAAGAGAAGCCATAGAATGCTTATTAGACGCACCTTCACATGCTTTATATTTCTGTCCCAAGGTAATTTTGTGATTAAAAAAAAAAACTCAAAAATACATACCTCTTCAAATGAAACAAATGCAAAAGGTGCGAGACCCCTCTTGTGCGATGTGTGCGAAATCTCATCCTCCTGCCAGTCCTCGATCCCCCCAACAATGTCCTCCTCTGGTCCACTGACCCCATCGCTGTCCACTTTACTTGTCACAAGTGAGAGGATATCCATACGATTGTTAGCCCCTGTGGTCGTTCCTCTTAACCTGAAGTGAAGGATCGTTAGAATTTGCTGTTCATATGGAGATACCAAAAGAAGAATGCAACTGGAAATAGTAGCTCCATTAATCATGATAAACTATGACAGGCTATTTCTATCTGTTGCTGCTTTCTACAAGCCTTAAGCATAACCATCAAGGTAGAGGAGACAAAAATAAAATAAAAAATAAAAAAATAAAAGAAGAAGAAGAAGAAGAAAGGTCAAGAATGGAAGTAGATGCCCCATGATAAACTACAACAGAAGTTTCTTTTATTGCTGCCTTTTCCAGGCCATAACTATAAATGGGTTCATTCCCCGTTCAAATGTAAAGCCATCAACTGGAGTACACAAACAACCACACTTCCGTAATACAGTGTGTGGGAATTGTCAGCACACATGCACACACATTTTTCTCAATGATTAAACAGGCACGGAAATTTTGAATGAGAATTATACAGGTCAAATCTCCAATACCTCAAACAGACTTTCCAAAGAGTAGGATGCAGACCAGGATACAGGAAAGCAGCTTCAACCTGCATTAGAAGTGTATAAATAGAAAGCTTTCAAAATGCAGATTTACCAAGGATTGGGAAATAAAATGAGAAAGTTACATTCAGCATTCATATCCAATTAAGCCCTGCAACTAAGGGAACTATGAATGCAAATATGAATATTCATTTGAAGAACAGAACCCAAATTTATTTCAAAGTAGCGAATAACTGTACCTTGTCATCAGTAAATGCGTAACGGCCACTGAAAACATCATCTGCTTTAGATGCACGAAAATTCATGCATTTTACAACCTCCTTCACTGTATGAGAAGAAGTCTACATATCACAAGATAACAGATTAAATGGTCAAGACAAGAAAGAAAGGAAAGAACCCCATCATCTGTATGCATCTCAAATTAATGTACTTGAATTTAACGAGAGATATTATACCTTGTAAAGAAACCTGCCAGAAGGTAAGAATCTCATGTAACGATAATAGCAAACCTGCAAAAGAAGGTAGGACAATTCAGAAAACAGTGACTATCCAAAACCTTTGACAAGTCAGTTACTTTTGCATGTCTCAAACCACCACCAAAATATTTTTATTGAGTTATAGGTCAATTGAATGCGCAAGTGAGAATAACAATATAGAAACAGCAGTTCTACTAAATTGCAATTTCTCATTGCAGTGAATGCCACATATGTCCTCAGGCTTCACAACATAAGAACAATGAGCATACACAAATAAGCCTATAGAATATTATAGTTAATATCCCATGCACATGTAAAGAAGCTTATGAAGTACATCAATGATTGATCTATTTTTTCAATTAAATTATTCTTTACTAACAATGCTCATTTCAATTCTCTTTTGTTTGCATCAACATTTAAGCCCAATGATCTCCAGAAAAAATAACAGCCAACAATGCAGACAGAAGTCATGATGTATTACGACAAATTACTTTGGACCAAATGGTAGGAAAAAGTCTAGTAGCTAAACCCAATAGGTTTAAAAAGTTAACTTTGAGTTAATTGGACTCCCACAACTCCACAGAGCAGAACATCAATAGTAACGTCATTGAATTCACCTAGTATTACATTCAATTCCTGAATGCTAAGACCAATATCTAATGGATGATCCACAGCACATAAACTTTCATCATTAACCAGAGAAAAATACCATAAAATGGGGATATGAGAACAAGAAAGTTTTTTAGCAGAGAGTTCATAATAGAGAGGAAAAAGGGTACCTATAGTTCATAAAAAAAAGGGCTCTTTTGACAGAATGTGAAAAATTTAGCCAAAAAAACAAAAAAAAAAAAACTGCAGAAGATGCATGGGAAAGCTTCTTCTCAAAATAAATAAATAAATGAATATATAAAGGAAAGAAGGGTGCCATCAATTATAGATACATAAAGGTCTTAAGGATAAGGTAAAGAAACAAGTAGATGAATATTGAACAAGTTAATTGCAAACCACCAGGACAACAATTGTTCTCCACGATATGACAAATATGCATGGGAAGGTCACCAAGAGAGCAAAGCCTGACATGTCCCATCTACTTGTAGTTTGAAACATTAAATGTAAATATGACAACTCCTTAAAAAATGCAGGTAGATGAGCTTCCCATGCTAATGTAACTCCATTTTCAAGTATAACAGAGTCAAATTTATAAATATTTGGAGTTCTCTTCCAGTACGATGGATGCATTATCCTAGCCTAATTTTACTTTTTGAAACACCTTATGCATGAAATTATAATTTTACAAAATATTATCCCTACAAACTAAAATATACCAAATGAACTGGATTGGTGATGTTCCACTCTCTCACACCAGTGCGGATATAGGTGTTCCTACTGACATAAATACCTGAAACATCAGAACAAAAATGTGTTCCAAGGTCATTTTATGCACATCCTATTATGAGAATATAAGGCAAACAGAAAGGGAAAATTTTCACGACAAAGAAGCAATTGTGCATATTCCGATGGTCTTCCATTGTAAGCCCTAAAAATTCAGTAACTATAGCATAAAGGGATTTCTGCTGGTTGCAACAGAGTCTTATCAGAGCACAAAAAGTATATTTAATAGTCCTTTACATGAACTAGACAATAATAAGAACATTAAGAATTTACAGTAAACTGCATGCTTTCCCTTCATTTTCCAGAAAGTATACAACAACTACTACACATTCAATTTAAATTCAAAATTCAAAGAGAAGAAAAGCAGCAATTTTCCCAAAGTGTAGAGAACCACCAATAAGTTAAAAGATTTTTATTTATTTCCTTTATTTCATTGAATTCTCGCCAATTTCCAACCAAAGAATCTCCTCTCTTTCCTTCTGAAGATACTCATAAGAAAGGAGTAAATAAATGATATTCCATAGCTTGGAACTACATAAAATAAAACCAAATTCCATCTAAGAGCTTTAGACTAGCAAAAAGAAGTTCCAGGGCATAAAATAGACACAGACTGAAAAAAGAGAAAAAAAAAAACACAAAAAAATCAGTCAATTTAAAATATTATGATATGATTATAATGTACCATCAGTGCGGACTTTTGGTCTCAAGAGCCACATTTTCCTCCATGAGCTCTCATATTTTGATTGCAAAATCTTATAGTTTTCTACCACCCCAGAGAGCTGCAATAAAAAATAAAAATAATAAAAAAAAGGGAGCATATATCAATCTTGGATGACATGAACTTGACAAAATTTCACTATAATGATACCAACAGTGTGACTCACTTGCCAAGCCTTTAAGCAAGCATTACGCCAAAATACAGGGTTGCGAAGTGTATATCTCCACTTTCGACAAACACAAGCAGCCCTTCCTAAATCATATGCATCCATTCTTAAAAAAACCTGCACAATAATACATGTCAAAATCTCAGCCATGATCCATTTATAATATAAGCAAATGTGAATGCCCTTTTATTATCAAGAAAAAGAAAAAATACTTGGTACTTCAAACTGGGAATTTCTGTTTTTAGCTATCATTGCCTTATATTCCATGTTGATGCAGAACCATTCTAACTCTGGACCAGCGTAGCTAGTTTCTCACAGTCTATCATGCTTGTGAAACCAAAATCCCTATATCCTATTCTATTCCCTTTCCTATAGTGATCCAAAAATGATAACCACTATTTGAAGCTCTCCCGTTGCCAAACTAGATTGCAAAAAATGGAAAGGCACTACAATCCATATATTTAATAATCCTAAATCCTTGTTTTCCTGGTTTTTCAAAATACACAACTTAGCATTCAAGGCAAACTTCATATCAATTGTGAAGCAACCAAGCCCAACTTAATATACAAGTAACTAAATAAAACTAAGTATGTTATCTTCATATAGGAAACATCCCATTTACAAAAGAACACTGAATGCAATTCTTTGTTATTAAATTCCAGTGGCATGGAATACCTCCAATAGTAGCTCATCAGGCAAGCATCGATGCATAAGTGCAGGGTCATAATGCTCTCTTCTGCTCGCACTCCCAAAGGGTGCAACAGGTCTAATATTAACTCCATAAAGATCTGCAACAGAAACCTCCGAAAAAATAAGAAATCTTAAAATTCGCACAAAAAATAGCCAACATATTAAAAATGTAGCAGCTGCATTGTGCATTACCGAGCCATGGTCTTTGCGTAACTAAATACTGGACAGTCTTCAGTTGCAAAGCTGTCTCGAGCTCAGAAGGAACTTGTAACGCAAAATCTACAAGAAAAAAAAAGGCGAGTCAAACTTATTTGATCATTATATTCTTCGTTTAAATTTGCTAGAAATTGTAGCAGAAATAAATATAAAGTTTGAATTCTGAATTTTAACTGAAGCCTGATAGAACATAAATTCCGAAATATATTAATCTAATTAAGGAAATTGCATCAGCCATAAGATGGAGCAATCTGATATAATGAGATATTTAAGTTCAGTTGCGTACTTCCATAAACCGACCTTCTACACCATGTAAATTCAACAAAAGAAAAAGTAAAGAAATGAAATAATAATAACTCCCATTCGAAACTTTCAACTACGCAAGATCATAATTACGCGGCAAAATCGTGAAATTGGAATAATAAAGGGATAAAATAATGAGAGAGTTTTAGATTACCTGAAGTCATGTGAATGATGTATAGCGACAAGACGGCCGTTCCCGTTTGTAAGGAAGAGAAGCTTCTCTTTCCTGGTCGATTTTCTCGGGAAAATTCAAGAGGTGAAAAGAGAAAATTAATAAACCAGGATGGAGTGAAAAATGGAAAGAAAAAAGTTGACTTATCGTACAAGCAAGCTTATCAAAGAGCGAAAACCGACTCTCTGATGAAAATTTGGCTTACCCATCGCCGTTTGATCCTTTAAAACCACTCTCATCTCTTTTGACGTGGGCTTATTTTATTAGCACATGAGATGTACAAAAAGACGCTGATGTTTGACATTTTTGAATAATAGCCACAAAAACGGAAATATTCTATGAAATGTCATTTAAATAGTTCAATAAATTTCTCATGTCTCGATTGGAGTAACTAGTGAAATATTAAATGTAAGATATTTTTTTTTTATACTAACAACTACTCCGTCCTAGGACACGACTGAATATTTCTGTATCAAACTGAAATATCGAATAAAAAAATTTAAAATCGAATTATATTATTAATTTTTTATTAGAATTGAATCGAATTGTATCGTTAACTTTATTTAAAATGAATTTAAATATTTTACTTAAAACCGGATTAAAAATCATTTTAAATTATACTGAATTATCTTGTATCAAATTGTACCGAAAAAATCAATATTTATTAATTATTATATATAATACTAATATTTTATATATAAATATTACTTATAATTTTTATTATATATGTACTGCATAAATTTAACTTTATAATTATTTAAATTATATATTTTAATACACAAATTTAAGATAATAATTAGTTAATAAATTAAATTAAATATTTTAATTATTAAAAACAGAAATTTAATTATTATAATAATCATTCTATATATATGAATATAGATATAAATATATAATTAAAATAATTTGTATTTAATTTAATCTATTTTTAATATCACTCAACTACTATTTTATTTTCTTTATAAATATCTATATAGATATGTAAGTTAATCAATTTATCATATAAGTATTTTATCAATTAATTTTATTTACTTTAAGTATCAATTAACTACTACTCATATTTTTAGGACAATACTTTTATGAATATCTAAATTAATAATGTAATTAAATATATTTATTATATATAATGAAATATTACCAATTATTGTATTATATAAGTGTATAATTATTTTTTAATTTCATTTATTTTTAGTGTTATTTAACTAGTATTTATATATTTTCGTATAATACCTATATTAATAATGAAGTTGTAAATCAATAATGTGATTATATATAGTTATTGTATATAAAATGTTTATCAATTAATATAATTATATGAGTATGTAATTATTTTATCAATTAACTTTATTTATCTTTATATCATGAATGATTAAATGTGCTTATATGAGTACATATACTCTCAGTATCACTTAACTAACATTCATTAATTTTTTCACAATACCTATATGAGTAATTGAATATTTAAATTAACAATGCAATTATATACAATTATAATATTAATGAAATTTTACCAATTTATATAATTATATATGTATATAATCACCTTAACAATTAATTTTATTTTTTTCAGTATCACTCAACTAGTATTCATCTATTTTTGCACAATATTTTTTATGAGTAATTGAGTATGCAAATTAACAATATAATTATATATAATTATTATATTAATGAAAATTTACCAAATAATGTAATTATATATGTATATAATCACCTTACCAATTAACATAATTATATGAGTATATAATCACATTAGCAATTAATTTCATTTCTTTTCAGTATTAATCAACTAAAATTTATCTATTTCTGCACAATACTTATATAAGTAATTAAGTATTTAAATTAATAATGTAATTGTATAAAATTATTATATTAATAAAATTTTATCAATTAATTTTATTATATATAATGAAATATTATCAATTAATGTATTATATGAATATATAATCATTTTATCAATTAATTTTATTTATTTTTAGTGTCATTTAACTAGTATTTATATATTTTTGCATAATATTATATTAGCAATGGAGTTGTAAATCAATAATTTGATTATATATAGTTATTATATATAATAAAATTCTACCAATTAATATAATTATGAGTATGTAATTATCTTATCAATTAACTTTATTTACTTTTATATCATGAATGATTGAATATACTTATATGAATACATAATCATCTTAACAATTGATTTTATTTATTTTTAGTATCACTCAAATAATATTCATTTATTTTGTAATCTAATGTTTTTTTGAAATATGTATCTTTATAAATAACGATTTATCTAATGAATAATTAATTTTATTTGTTTTTATGTCCCATGCTTCAAAAAAAAATTGTTATTTCACGAAAATAAGTTAACCTTTAAATATTCATTGGGTGGCACAGCACTAGCAGTGAAAATAAAATATGCCATAATAGAGATACAGTTAAAACTTTCAATTTATCATATCCAATAAATATTTATCTTCGTAAACCTAATCTCATATTTAGCTTGATTGTGGCTTCTGAATTAGTTTTTAGCACCAGAGGAAGAATTTTAGATAAATTTAAAAGTTCTTTAACTCCAATTACAATTGAGATTCTCATTTATTGTTAAAACTGGTTGAGATCGGCTATACTTTTGGCTTCAGAGGCATCGATCGAAGAATTTAAAAAATTTGAATCGGGCAATTATTATTTTTGGATAATTTTTTTTAAATTTCTATTTAATGTTTTATTTTTTGATGATCTAATTATTTAAAATCTGTATTTTTTTTAGATATTGCTCAAGATTCTGAAATCAGTGTCAGCATAATGCAGAGGAAGACTGTTGAATGTTGATTTTTAAGTAATGTATTTTGACTTAAATTTTAATTATATTTGTTTAGATATTTTAATTGTATTTGTATTTATTATTGCGTGAATTTATTTTGTAAAATTTTAAAAATATTGAATTATCTGAAATATCGAATTGTACTGTACTGTAGTGTTTAGTACCGAAAAAACCGAAGAACTGTACTGAATTATCCCGAAATTTTATAGAACTGTATCGAATTGTCCTGAATTTTCAAAATAATACCAATATTTTATTTTTAAAATATCCGAAATTTTAAGACAATACGAAGATTTGTAAATCTTTGAATTGTACCAAACTGTGTACACCCCTACTCCGTCGTATGTCAATTTTTACTTTTTCCATCCATATAAAATATGTTTAAAAACATTGCATGATTTTAATTTTTTTAATTTTTAAAAATCAATTTAATTTTAGTTTTATTATTATGTTTTAATAACTATTTTAAAAATTTAAAAATGGTATATATATATATATATATATATATATATTAATTACCAAAACTATTTTATTCATATAAGTGTAGGTTTTAATACGTACATGATCCCTCAGCTATAATTGGTCAAGTAAAAAAATTTTATCAATAAAGAACACCAAAACAATGTTTCTGTTGCTTTTCATTTCTTTTCCTTCACTTGATCTTCCTCTTTAAAAACCCTTAAATATTAATCCTCCTTTTTTAATGTCTTCTAGCCTATACCATTTCTACAATTTCTGTAATTTTTGATGGTATAATCACAGGTAGAGCTGTGCAAATGGTCGATTCGATTTGATTTTGGATCTATAGTGTGTAATCTTAAGTTTATAGACTAAAAAGGTTAGTCTAGCTTTAAATATTATGATTTAATTGTAAATTATTATTCTTTTGTTTATTTTGCATCTATTATATATCTTATGCACAACTTAATTTTTTTTTGTAAATTAGAATTGGTAGAGCACGAAGTTACTTGAATAAATTGATAATATTTAAATTGAATTAGTGATAGTGTGTAATCTTAAGTTTATAGACTAAAAATTGATGGTTGGTTTATTCACACAGGTTTAAGAAAAATATTCTCGAGTTCAAAGAAAAAATGGGTGATAGTCTTGTTGATACTTGAAGAATATTTCAGTTGAAATGAGCAAATCCTAAGAAGATGTTGTTGATATATATATTTTAAGTCTCTTTTTGAATTTGGCATGTACACTTAATAGGTAGTTTTGGGGAATTTTTGTAATAGTGAGTATTGTTTCAATTAATTATAATTAAGTTATATATGTACATTTATAAATTAAATACATAACGATGTTGTGCATGGTGATATTTGAATATTAAATAAGAAGAGTTGAAATATTATGGAGGATGGGCAAACTGTTTTGTGAAACGAGTTTATTTTGAAGTTTTGGAGTTAGTTGTGTGATTGTAGAAGTATAATTAAAATTTTTCTTTGCAGGGGGTTAAGCAGTATTACAAGGGAAACTCTGTCAAAATTTCTGTAACATGCATAGTATTGGTGAAAGTGATAATATTTTTAAATAGAAAATTTTGTGAATTGGTTATTTTATGGAAGTTAGAATTATGTGTGACACTCCATATCCAATTTTGGAATCGGGCCGGGTATAGGGTGTTACATTAATGTTATTCCAGTAGATGAATCTAGCTTACCTTTTCCTTCACAAGCTAGGCAAGATAAAAAATAATGAGCAATTAGAAAAGTTTTTGAACATTTTTAAGAAATTGCAAGTGAACTTGCCATTTGCTGAAACTTTGCTTCATATGCCCAAATATGCAAAATTTATGAAAGAACTATGCTCAAATAAAAAGAAGCTAAAAGAGGTAGGGATTATTAAACTATCAAAAAATTGTAGTGCTTTAATCTTTAACAAAATTTCTAAGAAATTAAAGGATTCGGGTAGTTTTACCTTACCTTGTGAGTTAATAGATAATTTTGTTGGCAATACCTTATGTGATCTTGGTTCGAGTATAAATTTAATGCCCTATTTAATTTGTAGAAAATTGAACTTAGGTGATATTAAGGAGACTCGTATAACGCTTTAGCTAGCTGATAAATTGGTAAAAAGATTGAAGGCAATCATTGAGAACCTGTTACTGAAAGTCGACAATGTTATATTTTATATGGATTTTGTAGTTATATAGATGAAGGAAGATAAAAAAGTACCACTTATAGTGGAAAGACCATTCCTGAATATTGCAAAAGCTTTGATTGATATACACAGTTAAACTGTAACTCTTCAATTCAATAAAGAAGAGATGGTGTTCGATGTTAATAAAGTGATGAAGCATCCATCTTATTACTTTAAAGAAGCTGTGTATTTTGTGGATGTTATTCAAGATTTTGCTAAGGGAATACAAGAGGAATTACTCCTTGATGATCTGTTAAAGAGTTGCTTAATGCACTCTAATTCTGACAAAGTTTTGAGTGAAGGTGAAATTGAGCTGAGATAAGTGCTATAAAAGGATCACGATGGAAGTAAAAAGGAGGACTCTGCTGTGGAACTCTTAAAAAATGAGAAGAAATATGTTTTAAAGCCTTTACCATCTCATTTAGAGTATGTGTTCTTAAATGGTGGTACTAACCTAGTGATAATTTCTTCTCATTTATCAAATTTTAAAGAAAAGATGCTAATTTTAGTGCTTAAAAAGCATATCAAGGCAATTGGATGAGATATGAAAGATTTGAGCGGAATTAACCCTGGCTTTTATACGTATCGAATTTTGATAGAAGATTATTACAATCCCGTGGCACAACCACAATAGAGACTAAACCCAATTGCGCAAGAATTTGTGAAGAAAGAGGTTATAAAGCTATTGGATGTAGGTATTATTTATCCAATTTCTGATAGTAAATGGATGAATCTTGTCTAATGTGTGCCAAAGAAAGGGGGGATGGCAACAATAACTAATGAACTAAATGAATTTGTAACACTCAATCTAATTACCTTTATTTATATATTATTTATTTCAATTACTTGCACAAGTTTAAATGTATGTATGTGTGTGTGTGTGTATATATATATATATATATATATATAACATATTTACAAGTAGTTCATTACATGTAATCCATATTCTTTACATTGAACATGTTACAAAAATAAGTAAACTACCAAAATTTATCTTGATTTGCTCTTCTCTTGGTGGCCTACAAATGTTGAGTTGAAAATTGGTTCCTTATATCTACTTCTGTATACCTATACAGAAAAACACCCATGCTGAACGATAGCTCAGTAGGGAGTAAAAATAATGCAATTTACCAAGGAATATTACATAATAGCATTTAAATATTAGTACATTTTGTCATATCACAATACGCATAAATATACAGTAGTAACATATACTTTATTCAGTAACACTTTAATATTCAACAAGATGCATTAACACAACCATAAAAGACTTAAAACATTTTTACTTTTATCATTCACTAATATACATGTCAAATCAAATCAAATCAAATCACCTACATCGTCTAAATTCCCATTAATGGTGAATATTGGTACAAACACTCGAGACTGACAAGTAGTATCGTACACTTGAGATATAATAGTCTTGGATCACTCAATACCAATAGGTATCGTATCACTAACACCTTTTGGTACAACACTATAACTATAGCTGCAATCACTATCCCCTTTATAAGTATGTCTATCTATCCACTACTATTTGAAATTCAAGCTTTAATAAGTCACTAATCACTCAAGAATATCACATTTGATACATATATAGATTATATATATACAATAGAGCATGCAACAAGATCACTATATAATTTATACTCAATTACGTTTAAAATACACTTCAACATAGTTATCACTTATCATATAATATGCAATACTAGACATATCAATAATCATGTTTACTCATATTCAATAATTGTATAAATTCTTATGCTTTAAGACTTCATCTTTAACTTTACTTCACTAATTTATTATACTCTACATTCATTTTATGTCGCATATTATCCTTATTTTTATGCTTAAAACACTCTAAATATGTTTGAGGAGGTTCGAGTATGCTTTGGTGATAATTCGAGACCTAAAAATCAAATTTAGATGGAAATAGGGCTGGGTCATGGTGGCCAATGATTTGTGCTGACCGTGAGATAGGTGAAAATTTGGTTTTGGACTAGCTCGCGGTGGTTACCAAATTGGTGCTGGCCGTGAGGTCCATTCTGTCTCAAAAATCCTAAGGACAGATGTCCAGGTTCAACTTCTATATCATTTTAGACTTAGTAAATGACATTTTCAAGCAAAGTAGTATTCTACAAAGTTCTTTCCTATGCTTGGAGTTTCCAAAACATTAATAATAACTTAATTCTGGCTTCTATATCTCAAGATATTCACAAAACATCATAGACTGCTCCTAATGGCAAGGCAATAGACATTGCTCAACTTTGAGTTAAATTTCAAGGGCTTTAGGGATAGAATCAGGTCTTAGTTTCTTCTACAAAGTTATATATCTATGTCTTATCTTTAATTTCCAACTATAATCACCTCAATTAGACATCTATGAAGGGAGTTATGCCTTTTTTCACTAAATTGGTTCAAGTGAACCCTAGAGCATAATTTTCTCGATGATACTCTTCCATGCACATATACCATTTTTAAGCCATTACACCATCTTTACCTAACTTTATCATCAATAACATAATCATTATAGCACATAAATTAGCTTAAATCAATTAAACATATAACAAGGAAAGGAAAACTCCCAAACCTCTTTAGCAAGCTCCAATCCTTCCTTTAGTCTTCTTCTTTTTCCTTCTCTTTACCCTTGCTAGATTCTCTAACTAAAATATATCATAAACACACATCAATATCCAAATTCAATCTATGATCTCAGCTCCTCATGTTTAGAATAAATAAAGAATCAAACTTGAGCTAAAATCCCATAATAACTTACCTTAAATTAGCTAGGATACACAAACCCTTTTTAGGTTAAACTATAAGTAAAAGAGTGGCATAGGGAGAAGAAGAAAATGTTGAAATTCCTTGGCCAAAAATGGTCGGCCAATCCACTCAAAAAGGGCAGATTTTGTCCCCTTTTCTTGCTTTCTCTTGACTATTCTAAAAGTTATATGTCCCTCTTTCATTGGCTTAGGGTTTAACTAACTCAAAGTCCAGGTTCAACTTCTATATCATTTTAGACTTAGTAAATGACATTTTCAAGCAAAGTAGTATTCTACAAAGTTCTTTCCTATGCTTGGAGTTTCCAAAACATTAATAATAACTTAATTCTGGCTTCTATATCTCAAGATATTCACAAAACATCATAGACTGCTCCTAATGGCAAGGCAATAGACATTGCTCAACTTTGAGTTAAATTTCAAGGGCTTTAGGGATAGAATCAGGTCTTAGTTTCTTCTACAAAGTTATATATCTATGTCTTATCTTTAATTTCCAACTATAATCACCTCAATTAGACATCTATGAAGGGAGTTATGCCTTTTTTCACTAAAATTGGTTCAAGTGAACCCTAGAGCATAATTTTCTCGATGATACTCTTCCATGCACATATACCATTTTTAAGCCATTACACCATCTTTACCTAACTTTATCATCAATAACATAATCATTATAGCACATAAATTAGCTTAAATCAATTAAACATATAACAAGGAAAGGAAAACTCCCAAACCTCTTTAGCAAGCTCCAATCCTTCCTTTAGTCTTCTTCTTTTTCCTTCTCTTTACCCTTGCTAGATTCTCTAACTAAAATATATCATAAACACACATCAATATCCAAATTCAATCTATGATCTCAGCTCCTCATGTTTAGAATAAATAAAGAATCAAACTTGAGCTAAAATCCCATAATAACTTACCTTAAATTAGCTAGGATACACAAACCCTTTTTAGGTTAAACTATAAGTAAAAGAGTGGCATAGGGAGAAGAAGAAAATGTTGAAATTCCTTGGCCAAAAATGGTCGGCCAATCCACTCAAAAAGGGCAGATTTTGTCCCCTTTTCTTGCTTTCTCTTGACTATTCTAAAAGTTATATGTCCCTCTTTCATTGGCTTAGGGTTTAACTAACTTAAAATTGCATTTCACTTTCTCATATTAGTCTTACTTACTAATTACTCACTTTATTTACTTCTTTTAATACCTTTCTCCCTACTTCTTTAATAATAATTCACATTTACCCCAAATTGATAATTTATGAAATTGCCCTCCACCTTTACATTAATACCGATTATATCCTAATTGCATAATTAATAATTCTTGTACACTGAAACCTTTTCATTCTCTCTCTACTATACATTAATCATATTAGAGTATATTTTAAAGCCTTATAGAATTAATTCCAATATGTATAGTTACAGACTGGAAAATGTGTATAAGTTATAAAAGACTTAATATTGCCAATAGAAAAGACCATGTACCTTTACCTTTTATTGACCAAATGTTAAAGAAATTGATGGGGAATAAATTTTATTATTTTCTACATGGTTACATGGGATATATGCAAATTCCCATCGCACTCGAGGACCAAAATAAGACTACTTTTACTTGCCTTTATGGAACATTTGCTTATAGATATATGCCCTTTAGGTTATGCAATGCACCGGCTACATTTCAACAATGCATGATGGCCATCATTTATGATTTTATAGAAAAATTCATGAAAGTATTTATGGATATTTTCATAATCTTTGGGAGAGAATTTGAGAGTTATCTAGCCAATCTTGATAGGGTTTTAGAAAGATGTGAGGCCACTAACTTATTGCTTAATTGGAAAAGTGCCATTTTATGGTACATGATGGAATAATTCTTAATCACAAGATTTCGAATAGGGGTACTGAGGTTGACAAGTCCAAAGTGGAGGTCATTGAAATACTTCCTACTCCGTTAAGCGTTAAGGGTGTTAGGAGTTTCCTAAGATATGCTGGGTTTTACCATCGATTTATTAAAGATTTTTCAAAAATAGCAAAGCCACTTTCTAATTTTTTGATAAAAGATGTTGCATTTGATTTTTTTGATGAGTGTTTGTAGGCCTTTAATACTTTAAAGTAGAAATTGATTTTAGCTCCTATCATTGCCTCACCAAATTGGGAGTTGCCATTTGAGATCATATGTGATGCTAGCGATGTTGCCGTTAGATTTATATTAGGGCAACAGAAGGATAATATTTTTCACACCATCTATTATGCAAGTCACTTCCTCACCAGAGCTCAAGTGAATTACACAACTACAAAGAAGGAGCTTCTAGCAATCGTGTTTTCTTTTAAGAAGTTTTGGGCTTATTTGCTTGGTGCTAAAGTGATAATTTTGTCGGATCATATGGCTTTATGATATCTTTTCACCAAAAAGGAGTCCAAGCCTTAATTGATTTGATGGATGTTGCTTCTATAAGAATTCAATATGGAAATCAATGATAAAAAGGAGCTGAGAACTTTATAATTGATCACATATAAATATTAGATTTGGAACATATTGAAAAAGGGAGAAATTCTTGACCTATTTCCCAATGAGCAAAAACTTCCCATATTTTTTGTTGTTATGTCTATTGCTTGGTTTGCTATTATAGCTAATTATATTGCAAGTGGTTATCTTCCAAAAGAATATATGTGGCAGTAAAAGAAGAAGCTGAAAGCAGATACGAGGTATTATTTGTAACGACCAAAAATTTTAATCTTTGTGAATAGTGTTTTTTCATATCATGAATAGTATTATTGGAATGACATCTGGTGTGATCATATTAGTATTCATGCACTAAATTTCATAAGAACTCTGGAGTTAAACGTACTTATGTGAGAGAAATACGAGGATGGATGACCTCATGGAAAGTTTTTTAACTTGCATTATATGTGTTATACTTTTAGAAAATATGGATTAAATTAAGTCCAGTGGTACAATTTGAGATAAAATTGAGATTGGATAAGCCCTCAAAATAGACAGCGAAGAATTTTCCTAGACCATAATAAGGTTGACCACAAGTTTGAGTTCAAAAAATATTTCGTAGACCTTCAAAAATTATTTTGATCATATAAACCTATTAGAAATAGCGTAAATGAATTTTTAGAAGTAAAAAATAATTTTTCTGACAGATTTAAATTTTCAAGTTTTGGATAGGTGATTTTTTTTATCGGAGCTGAAAGTATATTGAAACGATGTCAGAATGATTCAAAATTTTACAAGCATATTAATGGATATATTTTTACACTATGGAAAACTTTTTAGAGAATTCTGATGAGGAAAACATTGAAATCTAAAAAAGGGTGAAAATAGAGTTTTTAGACTGGCTAAAAATATTTTGGTACCTTGAAACCTATTGAAATGAATTTCGATTGATCTAAAATTTTAAAAATATCTTAATTATAATGTTTAGGAATTTTTGAAATAATTTTGGTGGAAAAATAAAATAAGTATGGATGAGCTAAGGAGAAATTGACAAATGGTACAATTATATCCATATAAAGTGGTTTGATTTCTTCACCCTTTAAACCACTGTTTTTTGGGATGATTTATGAGAAAAATAGTCACCCAAAATCCATAAAATTTTGGACAAAAATTTGACTAAAACCAGTTCTCGCTCTCCTCCAAAAATATAACCCAAAACTTAGTGAATTTCCACCATTTTCACTTGATTCAAGCTCTTCCAATATAATTTTTCATGCTTTATGTATTAGAATCACTCTTATCATATCTTATCAGCCCCAAAATTAAGAAAAATTAAGATTTAGATTGGATAAAATTGATGGAATTGTGAGGAGAAGTTTGAAGTAAAAATTCAAGTAAGTTAATTTAGTGAGATTTTGATGAATCTAATAGATTTCTAGGTAGATTTTAGTGGATATTTATATTTTGAGTTTATTTTGAATTATGGATGAATAAAAATTATGGAAATAATTCATAAAGAATTAGGTTCACATGGTAATTCAAGGTGAAACAAATGGAAATAAGGAGAAATGGAAGGAAAAGATGGAAAAAGAGGAAAAATCATAGATAGAGCTTGAAAAATAGGTAAGTGGATACCTAAACTAACTAATTTCATATAAACTATAATTATACATGTTTTAGGATTTTCGTTGCAAATAATGCTCAAATTTAAATTAATGGTAGAATAATAAAATAGAATATTAAAGAATTGAATTGGCATGAAAAATTATATGAAAGAATGAATAAAAGTGTGAAATTAGTTTAAAACCATATTATGTCACTTAGAGAAAAATTATTAAATGTGAACTATAATTCAAATTAATGGCAAATTAATAAAATTAGATGATAAATAATAGAATATATGAAGTTAATTATATGAAAATAAGGTTAGGGATAATGCATTAGTTGTGTAACCCATTATGTCCGTTAAGGGTTAGTTAAGTAATGTTAGTATTTATTCAAATTAATGGTAAATTTATGTAAACAAAGGATAAAAAATGAGACATATGATGTTAAAAGCATGAAAATATGATTAGGGATGCTATATGAGTTATGGAGCCTATTATGTAAGTGAATGAAATTAAACTTAGATAAAGAATTTAATTGATTTAGGGTTAGAATAATTTTTATTATACATGAAAAATATGGTAGAAATGTGTTTGATGAATTAAACAATTTTAATATATAGTTGACTGACTGTATTCTAGCAAGTGTACTAGATCGGCTAATAATATAGAAAAATAAGATTATGACCCAAAATATCGAACCCAAGGAAAACTTGTTCTTGTATGTGCTATTTTAATTTCAAAACTAATTTTGTGTGTAAAAGAAATAAAAGAAATCCCAATTTTGTGATGATTGAAGAATTAAAACTAAAAAACAATAATTTATAATCAAAATAAAACAATTGAAAGAGCTAAAGTAAAGAAGAGATCTATTGAAAGCAAGTAAATTGAATGAGGTAAAAATCAATATTAAAGACAACTTTCACTAAAAGACCATCCACCTTAACAAGTAATGCTATTACTTGAATAAAAGAAAACATACGAGTGATTATGAGTAATTCAGTTTAATAAAACCAGATAACTTTATTCAAAATTATCATTCCAAGCATCAAATTTTCTTATTCAGATAAACTTAACACTTAGCATAAAGAACTGAATTAAGTCCCCTAGATGTCTATTAAAGCCTTTCTCAAGAGATTTAACTTTCACCTATTCTTGGTTACCCTTTTCTTAATCTTAACTTACTCAAATCAACACACAATTATAGCTTATTCAGATTATAATCATGCATTAATCCAACTAAATTAACCTAAAAGCATGCAAGTTATTCATCAACTTAAACCAATTAATTAACCAATTCTTAATCAAGTTAATAATCAACTTAAAATTGAGAAAAGACAAGACTTTTTTTTAAGAACCAAGAAATAATCAACTTGTATTAAAATTGAAGAACAAACTCAAGTCATAACAATACAAGTTAAGGATTCAAGTATCCTTTAGCAAAAGTTATTGAAAACTACTCACAAACCATTCTTAAAATTGAAACAACATTTTGAAGAAAACACTAAAAACAAATAACGTAAAAACAACTAAAAAAACAATGCTTAATTCTAAGGATTGATGATAAGGATTGATGATCATTCTTCTGTGTTTTGGACTGCTATTTATAGGCAGGAATTGTAGTAGACTCCTTGTTAAACTCCAGTCATAAAATAGGAATCAAATTCTGCTAAACAGGAAGCTCGGAAATCCTTCGCGATATGGGAAAGTTAGATCACGTGGCCACGCCTTCAACATGCTTTCAATACACGTGGGCACAGGTACTTTGGTTCTTCCTCCACACGTGGCCACGTGTGGTCCTTCACTGGGAATCCACGTGGTCTTCAAAAATTCCTTCAATTGCTTTCACATGGCCACGGTTCCTTCTTGCTTATTTCTTCTCTTCTCTTCACATGGCCACAGATTCTCCTGTTTTCTTCTTCACGTGGCCACGTTTGGATTTCTTCAATACTTTCACGTGGTCACGTGTCAAGGCTCTGGACTGCACGCTCGTTTTCTTGCCTAAATTTCTCATATTTGTGCTTTTAGCCCTAAACTTTGTCCTTTTTGCACTTTAAGCCCTTTTATATCAATTTAAACCTGAAAATCAAACAAAACACAAAATTAACCTTAAAAACATAAATATTACAAAATTTACTCTAATTTAACCTAAATAAAACCAAAACAACTAAATAACACAACTAAAAACTTATCAAAAACTATATATATTTCACACTTATCAAATACCCCACACTTAAACCTTGCTTGCCCTCAAGCAAATAAGAACAATCCCACCTTCAAAACCATCAAACTTGAACAAAGATATGCAATTTTAAAACCAAACTTAGCATTTTAACAAGAGCACTTAACATAAACTCTAAATAGATTAACTCCAACAAGAGAATATAAACTAGTTTCCTTGAGTGTGTGCAAGACCAAATCATTTTAATCAATTTTGAAAATCAAAATATCAACACAACTAAGTAATGAAGTATAGAATATATGAATGCATAAGCATACAATCGGTTTCGTGCTTGAAACTCTAGAAACACAATAGGCCTCTCCTTTAGCACCGGAACCCGTAGGTCATCTCCGCTAAACAACTCAAAACAAACTTAAAATCATATAGGTCTTACAAAGGTTGTAATGGGGCTAAGGGTATGTTTATCAAAGAATGGATAAAAGATAATCAAAATGAATATAGCCACTCTAAGACCAAATAGATTACAAAACCCCATAACTTAATCTATATATTTTGCTCATCCTTAACTTGATTCCAAACTTTCTTTATGCTCTTTCACCAAGAAGTCAATATTTTTCCATTTTTCCTTGTACTACCCCACACTTATATTTTTTCATATTTGCTAGTTCTCTTTTTCCTTTCTTTTTCCTTTTCTCAAACTTCAAACGTTCTTTTTTTTTCTTATTCTTTTTTTTATTAAACTAGCCTTTACAAGCTAACCTCAAAGTAATATAAGGTATATTTTCAATTGACTTCATCAATAACTTTGTTAAAACTTTCTTACTGCACCCAATAAAACTTTACTCTTTTCACTCATTTCTTTAATCCTAAAGTGGCCAATTCCATAGGGTGAAATAAAAGCTTTTTAGGTTATATGGTTAAAATATTAGGTGTAACAAGAAAATATTAATGATACGCATTAAGCATACCCTTATAAGCTCAAAATGGTTAATCAAAGGATAATTTCATCAAGGTAAGACACAAATCTTTAAGAGAGTTTATCAAGAAAATTATTGCCTAGATCATTTTATAAGTTGCTTGAGTTGTTCATATGCTTTGAAGGGTGATGAGGAAGGTTCTAGTGCTCTAAATTTCCTTACTTCACTACTTTATTGTATTGTTTTTCTCTAAATTAAAAACTGGTCTAAGTGCTTTCTAAAAATTTGGAAACTAACAAATATTTATCAAGTTGAAGATTAACCTATCCAAAAGCATATTAAACAACATAAATGTTCTCTTGCTAAGCAAAGGTGCAAAACATGCACATTTTAAATCCAAGTTCAATTTGTTCCAAGTTTTGAAGTCAACTAGGGAAAACTAAGTTTTCATGCAAACTAAATGAAAAAGGTGAACTACACAAGTCTTTAATATGTTTTACAAATTTAAGAAAACAAATAAAACATGAACATAATAAAAGAAAAGAAAACAACACAAAAACATAAAAACATAAAATTTTGATTCATGAAAAAGAAGAGAAAAGTTGAAAACAAACTCCCTGAAAGGAGGCTACCCCCTCCTCAAAACATTGCTGTCCGCAGCAAACAAAGATCTATTCAGGTGGAGGTGAAAGTGGAAAGAACATGTTAGAACAAAATTAAGATGAAAAAGAATAAGTCGTGAAAGCATTTTTAAGGCTGGAGGATTGAGCGTGGCCATGTGAGATTTATGAGAGGAACCACACGTGGTCATGTGTGCCTTAGTTCATTGGGCATGCATGGCCACGTGATGGTGCTTCTTTAAACTCCACGTGGTCACGTGACATGTAAAAGTAGGAGACATAATTTCACGCCGTGGCCACGTGATATTTTACTTGAAATACACGTGGTCACATGATTTTGATGATCTTGGGAGTGTAGAAACCCGTGGCCACGCGATGGCAAAGGGAATGCCATACGTGGTCACGTGTACATGTATTTTTTTCCTCTATTTGCACCTTTGAAACATATACGCACAATTAAACTTCTTTAAATGCAATTTTTCCATTTCAATCTTTTAAAACACCAAATCTTTTCTAGGAAAACATGTCTTCATTTTAAAAACCTTGATTTACTCATTCTTTTCATGAATCAAAACACACAAACACACCAAATTGCAAAAAAAAAAAAACTCAAAAACTCAAGTAAAACTTTAACTATAAAAGAAAAGAGAGAGATTAGAAGTTTTGAGTTTTTAAAGTCTCTAGCTAGACTTTCCAAACCATTTTTAAGTATCTTGAAGAATCATGGTTGCTTTAGCAACCTCTTTTTGTCTGGTTTGGTCTAGTTTGCCCCATTTTGATTTCATCTCATGGTTAGTCTTTTCTTTATAAAATGCTTCATTGTCATATAACCATTGTTGAATTGCATCAAGCTCATTGAAACTTCATTGAGGTTGTATTACCAGCTTAGAATTATCCTTCATGGGTGTATGATAATAGCTAGGACTAACCCTTTTCAAATCGGATATTGTCCAATCAATTTTTCCTTTGTGCTTCTTGAGGATTTCAATGAGCATTTCTTCATCCAACCCTGTCAATGAAGATGGATTAATTATTGGCTTAGCATTATCATTCAAAAATAAATATTTCAAATGAGATGAAACTGCTTTAAGTTTAGAATCTCCCTTAGGAGGGGACGGTTCATCCTCCCTTTCATCATATTCACTGTGCTCTTGTTCTAAATTTTGTATCAAATTTATCTCCTTTGCTTCCAACTCTTCCACTTCCTTGGGATGCATTAAACAACTTTGAAGTTCATCATTAAGAATGATTTCCTCTTGTTTTGCATTAACACATTCTTGAATTTCATTGACAAAACAAATAGATTCTTCAAAATCATACGAGGGGTATTTTAAAATTTTATTGACATTAAAACTCATTTTCTCCTCGTTAAATCTTAAAGTAACCGTTTGTCCATGAACATCAATTAAGGCTCTTACTGTATTCAAGAATGGCCTCCCCACAATTAACGGTACCTTTCTATCTTCGTCCATGTCCATCACCACAAAATCAACCGAAAATATAAAATTTCCTACTTTTACCAATATGTCCTCAATTATTCCTTTTGGCCTCTTTACCGATCTATCCGCCAATTGAAGCGTCATTTGGGTTTCCTTTAAATCACCTAGATTCAATTTCTTGCAAATTGAATAAGGCATCAAATTAATACTAGCACCTAAATCACATAAAGCATTTCCAACAAAATTTCCACCTAGTTCACAAGGCAATGTAAAACTACCTGGATCTTTTAATTTTTCAGAAATTTTGTTGGTTAAAATGGCACTACAATTATCGGATAATTGAACCGTTCCTATGCCTTCTAGCTTTTTCTTATTAGTGCACAATTCCTTCATAAATTTAGCATATTTAGGCATGCGTAATAAAGCTTCAGCAAATGGTAAATTTATATGCAGCTTCTTAAACATGTCTAAAAATCTACTCAATTGTTCATTTTGTTTTTCTTTTTTAGCTAGAACAGGAAAAGGTAATTGAGATTCATCAAGAACAGTAGAAACAAGCTTTTCTTTACCTTTACCCTTCTCAACTGTAGGAGGCACTTTTTCATTATTTTCAGAATTAGAAACACTTACCTCCCTTGTCGGTTCCACCTTTTGAGAAGAATTCTTACCAAGTTCAGTCTTCTCTAACTCCTTCCCACTCCTTAATGTGATTGCTTTGACTTCCTCCTTCGGATTTCGATCTACATTGGATGGAAATGTCCTTTGAGCACGATTTGATAAAGAACTAGCAAGTTGCCCTATTTGGTTCTCTAGATTCCTAATGGATGCCTCTTGATTTCTCATCCAAATGTCTTGCGCTTTCCATCTAGCATCTTGACTAGCTAAAATTGAGTTTTGGGAGGCCATGAAATTTGCAATCATTTCTTCAATATTAGATTTCTTTTCTTGAGGTGGGGGAGGTTGAGGTTTTTGAAAATCGGGTGGTTGGTGGTATGCTTGTGATGGATATTGATTTGAGTAATGGGGTGGAGCTTGGTTTTGGTATGGAAGTTGATTATTGGAAGTTTGATTGTGGTTAAATTGGGGTCTAGGATTAGGGTTAGAAGCAGAACCTTGATTACCTTCTCTCCATGAAAAATTTGGATGGCTTCTCCATCCCGTATTGTAGGTGTTACTATACGGATTCAAGGCATTCACTTCTTCCACCATAACTTCATTATTCTTCATTCCCAAAGGTCCTGCAATTCCTACATAAGAATTAACTTCATTAGATAACATAGAGACTTTTTTAGCTTTAAGCTCATTTATTTCTTTTAAATGTCTTTTTTCCATTAATTCCATTTGAGCTTTCAACATAGCTATTTCATCAACATTATGAACTCCCTGTTTCTTTTGAGTTGCTCTAAAGCTTGCCCATTGAGCATCATTGGTGGCCATCTCGTCAAGGAGTAAAAATGCATCTTCGAGAATTTGATTCATGAAACTTCCATTTGAAGCTGCATCTAACAAAGATCTTGTTGATGGATGGGCACCTGCATAAAAAATGTGCATCAGTTGAAAAACAGGAACTTCATGATGAGGGCAACTTTTCAATAGTCTCCTAAATCTTTCCCATGCTTCATGGAATGGCTCCTCATAATATTGTTGAAAATCACTAATTTGTTTCCTAATGAGGGCAGTCTTAGTGGGTGGAAAAAACTTGCAAAGAAATTTTTCTTGCATTTGTTGCCAATAATGGATGGATTGATTTGATAGCATTTGCAGCCAATCCCTAGCTTTTCCTATAAGGGTGAATGGGAAGAGTTTCAACCTAATTGCATCAGTCGATACATTAGGAATTTGCACGGTATCACTCACTTCTAAGAACATGTCTAAATGTTGTGCAGGATCCTCTATGTTCGAACCCAAAAATTGGTTTCTTTGTACCATAGTGATGGTAGCGGGTTTAATCTTAAAGGGTTGGTGGTGAGGAATCCTAATAACTCTATGTTCTTTATTCCACCTAGGGATAGCATAATCCCTTATGGTTCTAGGTCTATACCCATTCCCGGGAGCTTGATGGCGTACATTTTGCTCTTCAATCCTAGGTGGTGGATCATTCATAGGTTGTTCAATTTCTGGATCGTTCATATTGCCTCTTCTATTCCTATGAAATGTCCTATCAATTTCAGGGTCTAAGGGAAGGATGGGGTTATCTCTCACCATAAGCCACTAATCAACCAAAAAGAAAACAAGAAATTAGATGAAGAAGAGAAGAAAAACACACAAAAATTACTTTAAAATCTAAATAAACAAACAAACGCCAATGTATCCCCGACAACGGTGCCAAAAACTTGACCGAATTCTAGCAAGTGTACTAGATCGGCTAGTAATATAGGGAAATAAGATTATGACCCAAAATATCGAACCCAAGGGAAACTTGTGCTTGTATGTGCTATTTCAATTTCAAAACTAATTTTGTGTGTAAAAGAAAGAAAAGAAATCCCAATTTTGTGATGATTGAAGAATTAAAACTAAAAAACAATAATTTAAAATCAAAATAAAACAATTGAAAGAACTAAAGTAAAGAAGAGATCTATTGAAAGCAAGTAAATTGAATGAGGTAAAAATCAATATTAAAGACAACTTTCACTAAAAGACCATCCACCTTAACAAGTAATGCTATGACTTGAATAAAAGAAAACATACGAGTGATTATGGGGAATTCAGTTTAATAAAACCAGATAACTTTATTCAAGATTATCATTCCAAGCATCAAATTTTCTTATTCAGATAAACTTAACACTTAGCATAAAGAACTGAATTAAGTCTCCTAGATGTCTATTAAAGCCTTTCTCAAGAGATTTAACTTTCACCTATTCTTGGTTACCCTTTTCTTAATCTTAACTTACTCAAATCAACACACAATTATAGCTTATTCAGATTATAATCATGCATTAATCCAACTAAATTAACCTAAGAGCATGCAAGTTATTCATCAACTTAAACCAATTAATTAACCAATTCTTAATCAAGTTAATAATCAACTTAAAATTGAGAAAAGACAAGACTTTTTTTTAAGAACCAAGAAATAATCAACTTGTATTAAAATTGAAGAACAAACTCAAGTCATAATAATACAAGTTAAAGATTCAAGTATCCTTTAGCAAAAGTTAAAGAAAACTACTCACAAACCATTCTTAAAATTGAAACAACGTTTTGAAGAAAACACTAAAAACAAATAATGTAGAAACAACTAAAAAAACAAAGCTTAATTCTAAGGATTGATGATAAGGATTGATGATCATTCTTCTGTGTTTTGGACTGCTATTTATAGGTAGGAATTGTAGTAGACTCCTTGTTAAACTCCAATCATAAAATAGGAATCAAATTCTGCTAAACAGGAAGCTCGAAAATCCTTCGCGATATGGGAAAGTTAGATCACGTGGCCACACCTTCAACATGCTTTCAATACACGTGGGCACGGGTACTTTGGTTCTTCCTCCACACGTGGCCACGTGTGGTCCTTCACTGGGAATCCACGTGGGCACGTGGTCTTCAAAAATTCCTTCAATTGCTTTCACATGGCCATGGTTCCTTCTTGCTTATTTCTTCTCTTCTCTTCACATGGCCACGAATTCTCCTGTTTTCTTCTTCACGTGGCCACATTTGGATTTCTTCAATACTTTCACGTGGTCACGTGTCAAGGCTCTGGACTGCACGCTCGTTTTCTTGCCTAAATTTTTCATATTTGCGCTTCTAGCCCTAAACTTTGTCCTTTTTGCACTTTAAGCCCTTTTATATCAATTTAAACCTGAAAATCAAACAAAACACAAAATTAACCTCAAAAACATAAATATTACCAAATTAACTCTAATTTAACCTAAATAAAACCAAAAAAACTAAATAACACAACTAAAAACATATCAAAAACTATATATATTTCACACTTATCATTGACATAGTATGACTAAATGATAAAGTATGATTAGGTGACAGAATGAACATTGGAAACCATGAGGAATTATTAAATATGCATGGTTTAAACCTTAAAAACATGATAAAGACTATGAATGGCATGAAAAGAATTATAAAAAGTGTGTTAATAGTGGTTGAATGGTGTGCTTGATTAAAATAATATGATTATGATGATTTAAAGCATGGAAATAAAGTTACATGATGAATGAGAAATAATGAAGTACATTATATGAAATGTGATTGATTCATAATGTGAAAATGCAAAAAATTATGAAAATGTTGTATATTTTATATGAATGTGATGAGAATAGTTTTGCCCTTAGTATTAGTAGCGAAGCCAGAGGTATATGATATATATGACTAGCTATAGGGATATTCACCGCAGTAGCGAGTTATGGCGACTCGTAATAGTGGAGTAAAGGTGGTTTCATATCATAATTATGAGAAAAGATGATAAAATGAGAAAATTAAAAAGGAAAGGGAAATAGTATGATGTGGTTGAGGTTCTCTCTATATGGCCACCTTAACTTATATTGGATATATGGTCTTATGTCCTATGTGTCCAACTTGAGAATTTTGTTACTATGTAAGTTACTAGGGGCGAAACTGAAATAATGGTGATAATATCATGAAAAATGGAAGAAAATAATAAATAATGAATAAATACAAAAATTTAGAATTTAAAATGGAGGAAATATGGCAATATGGGTAATTAAGGGTAAAATGATCAAAAGAGGATAAATTGTAGTGAGAAAGGGTAAAATGATAATAATATAATAAATTTGGTAGACGAAGGATAAAATCATAATTTAGTGCAAAACTATAAAAATAGGGACTAAAACATTATTTTAGTAAAAGAGATGAATTTAAAGACTAAAATTGAAGAAAAAAAAGTTTAGGAGTAAAAACATAAAAATATGACGAATAATGCTTGAAGAGGAAAAACTAAGGGTAAAATGGCAATTATGGAAAAATTGAAAACACAAGTACCAATTTAGAAAAAGAAAGGAGATAAATGTATTTTTGATGAAAGTAGGGACAAAATGGTAATTTGGGTAAAAGATGAGACTTACAGGTTAATTTGATAAAAATAAAAGACTTAAATGTAATTTCGAAAAAAGATGGAATCAAAAGTGTAATTTTGAAATGAGATGTAAATATTAGGAACTAAAAATGAAATTTTACTCTAAATTAAGAATAATAGTGAAGATATGATTAAAATAAGAATTAAAGTAAATAAAATGAATAAATAAAGAGGGATAAAAAATTGTAAAATGATTAAGATAAATTAGTAATTAAGAATTCGAAGAAAATAGACTTGAATCGACAAATTAAATAAGTGAGTAAATTAGATTGGGATTCGAAGTAATGTATTTGATATTTCAAGTGAGGCCAAGGTTGTAAATTGTATTGAAATTATAATAAAATTTGAAAATTATGATAAATAAAATAGTTGATTATGTTAAATGTGTAAATAAAGGATAAATAATATAAAAAATGCGATTATTTGATTAGTAGGGGCAATGTTGTGATTAAGTTAAGAAATAGAGATAGAAATGTAAATTATATTAAGCATATAGTTAAAAGAAGTGAAATGGTAAAAAGGATGAGAATATAAGAAAGTAAAGTTGGTAGGGGCTAGATCGTAATTTACCACTACGTGAAGGACTAAAATATAAATCAAGGAATAGAAATGAAATAAAGGATATAGAAAAGTAAAAAGAGTAAATTAGTGTTCTAATTAGTAAACTATGTAATACAATGAAAATTTAAGGACTAGAATGTAATTGTCATATAAAGTGAAGAAATAAATAAGTAAAAGGTGAAAATAGTAGAAAAAGGGAGCAAAAAAGGTAATTAGGGAATTAAAAATATAAATTAAATCAAATAAGGATGAGAGTGGATAAAGAATTGAGTAATGAGGATTAAAAGGTAAATTGTCAATATGAAAGGAAGTTGTGAGAATTAAAGTATAAATTGAGATAAAGAAAGAAAATAAAAGTTTAAAAAATAATTATACAATGACGGTGAAAACAGTTAGAGTTATAAGTAAATAAATGAGAAAGAACTAAATGTAAATAAAGGATAAAAGAAGAATTAAAATGCAATTATGAAGGTAAGGAACAATAATTAGGAAATAGACTATAAAACTTACATGACTTAAATTGATCAATAAAAAGAGAATTAACGAAGAAGAAAAGAAAAATATTAGATGGGTTAAATAGAAATTATGCACATAACTAGGAAGAGTAAGAGCTAAGGTTAGTAATATGGGAAAATAAATATGTAAATTTATTTCAATAGGAGGAGAAAAGGAAAATCAATACAAGATTAAAACAATAAGGAAACGTAAGTAAAAAGGCAACTTTAAAGACCTAAGGTAAAAATGAGTGATTATGGATTATTGTATACAAGCATTGGATCGTGGAATTAAAATTGAAATTTACCATAACAATAAAATGTAAAAGAAAATTTAAAAATTAAATAATAAATGGAAAACAAGTAGTAATTGAATGTTACATCGAGGAATTGGTCTTAAGTTAAAGGAAAGCACTTGAAAAAATATATATGCAAGTTAGTGTTAAAATACAAACTAGAGATTGAATAAAAATTTTAGTAAAAACTTAATGGAAAATTGAATTGAATTGTAAACATTGGTATTAAGCACAAAGAATGACTAATGCAAGTAAAATGTAAAAATAAGACTTAAAGTAAAATACCTATAAGTATGTTAAATAAACCAGTAATGATGATATAGAATTGAATGAGTATGTTGAAAAAGCAAAGTTGATGTGAAAGACATTTGAAAATTGAAATACTTATTTAACAAAGAGTGTAATACAGGGCAAAATGATAGGAAAATCGCTTGATGAGAACCAAGCAGTATAATAGGTGAAGAATTGAAATAATGTGATAGAAAACGAAATAAATGAATAAAGTGTGCAATAAATGATAATTTGAGAATTTAATTTGGAAACAAATAACTAGAAATATACATATAATGTCTGATGAATTTCATAAGATTGAAAAGTATTTAAATAAGGATGTAAATATATGTGATAAGAATAAATGGACAACTTAGTGTACAAAATTGAAAGAAAAATGGCAAATTAGTAATATTGAAAAATTAGAAATCGATAAATGGAATGAAGAGAATAAAATGAGAAAATAAAAAGATATAGATAATTGATTTAAACAAAGTAGAACATTTTATAAAACTTAGATACAAACGAAAATTTTAAATTCACACAAGCGTGAGTGTGAAATTAATTTGTTAGGTATCCACCACTAGGCACGTTGTGCTTAGCACGTAACTACTTATTACGTGCTGGTATTTGAAGGACATAGGCTATTACTTGAAGGGACAATCATTGGACTTGGATGGTGCTGAGCTATAATAGAGATAAATTTTTATATTTTGTATGTGGCATGTATAAGTAGGACCATACTTTATATGTGTATTACATTGAAATTTCTGTTATACTAAATTGTAATATTTATAGTATATAGGTGTTACATTATTTATGAGATGATTCGTGTTTATTTAAGTTATGTTCAGGAGCTAAGACGATGCATTCCTAAAGAGGAACAATTTGACATCATGAAGTCATGCCATGGAGGGGAGGTCAGAGGTCATCATAGACCAAATTGTACGGTAGCAAAACTTTTACAGTTAGGTTTCTTTTGACCTTCTCTCTTTAATGATATTAAATCCTTTATATCACATTGTGATAAATGCCAATGTGTAAGTAATATCTCTAAGCGTGATGAAATGCCATTGAACAATGTTTTAGAGATTGAATTTTTTGATGTTTGGGGAATTGATTTTATAGAACCATTTCTAAACCTTTCGGATTTGAATATATACTAGTAGCTGTTGACTATGTTAGTAAATGGATAGAGGTCGTAGCTATTAGGACTTGTGATGCATGAGTGGTATTAGAATTTCTTAAGAGAAATATATTTACTCGATTCAGAGCACCAAGAGCTGTTAGTAGCTATGGTGGCAAATATTTTGTCGACCATCAATTTAAAATATTTCCTAGAAAGTATGATGTAAAATATAAGATCATGACCCCATACCATCCCCAATCTAATGGATAAGTTGAGGTATCTAATAGGGAGTTAAAGTCCATCCTTGAAAATACTGTCAATAATTCTAGGAAGAATTGATCATAGAGGTTAGATAAGGCTTTTTGGGCCAATAGAATTGCATTTAAGAATCCTATAGGCATGTTGCCGTTTAGACTTGTTTTTGGGAAGCTATGTCATTTGCCGATCAAACTTAAACATAAAGCATATTGGGCTATCAAGTTTCTTAATTTTAATTTTAGAAGTGCAAGTGAGAACAAACTTTTACAGCTTAATGAACTTGATGAATTTTGACTTTGGTCATATGACAACGCTACTGCATACAAAGAGAAAATGAAGCATTGGCATGACAAGAACTTGGTCTAGAAAGAATTTGTTCAGGAAATGTTAGTGTTGCTGTATAATAGTAGGTTGCTGTTATTTTCAAAGAAATTGGAATCAAGGTGGCTTGGACTTTATGAAATTGTTGAAAGTACTAAATTTGGAATGATGACAATGAAAAGTGTGAAAAATGGTCATGAGTAAAAGGTGAACAAATACCGTTTAAAGCCTTATAATGCTTAATAGGTAGAGGTTGTTGAGCCAAACTTGATTATTCTTAACAAATAAGGATGTTTCACAAGTCTAGCTGAAGACTTTATAAATTCAAAATTAATCTCTCCATCCTTACTTTAGTTGGATTTTCATGTTTTTTTATAGGTTGTTTTATGCTTTTTGTGTTTTTTTTTGTTCAATGTATGTGTTTTCTGCAATTCATGAACTTAAGGTGTTGCTTTAATGAATTGGTTACATGAATTTTGGGGATTTAAATTGAGAAATAAGTCTACCCCTGTTTTTACTCAATTGCTAATTATGATGCAGCGCATTTCTTAATGTGTTTTGATAATGCTCTTAAGTTATTTTAAGGTGGTATAGTGTGTTATGTTGTTCAAAGAGAATTGGGTACAATTGAGGAGTGAAATAAGGAAGTTAGGGGGTTTTTAAAATTTTTTTATGTGTAAATTGACTTGGCTGGGCCACATTTGGTCCCATCGGGTCACTAAGCCATTTTAAGGATAGATTCACACGACACAACTATGTCACTTGCCATTCCTATAGGGTAACTTAAAAAGTTTAAATCCCTATTTGATTTTCATAATGCTGTACCTCTTGCCCTACTCCTCCCTCACTCCCCTCTCAATTTCCCCATTCTCATTATTTCAGACTCCTCTCCTGTCCATCCATCAAGTAAGTATCCTTCTCTCCTTTCAATTTTTTTTATTAATCATCCATTCCCTTTTTCTACTTCATTGATTCTTTGTTGTATTTTATTTATCTTTGGATTCAAATTGGTGGTAAATACTTAGGGCAATACACGACATGTGTTCTGTGACTTTTTAATGATTTGAGACAACTGTTTTAGCCTTTTAGTTTGCTATTATGCCTTGTACTTATTTTGCTTGATGTTTTGGGCGATTGATTGGTGTCAATAGTTGTACATTTGGGCTATGCCAAGTGTTTGATAAGATACACCAATGACATTTGACATATATTTTTGCCTATTTACATCATATTTTTCTAGTTCAAGTATGAATTTTACCTCATTCTCAATAGATTTTAGGCATTGAAACAAATATTTATTACATTTGTATTCATACAATGCCATGATTTAATGCCTCCTAATGAATCTTCCTTGTCTCATTTGTGATTGTCGATGTTTTTACTTGTTATTTGCATGAGTTATTCTTGTCATTTAGATAGGTGTGATTTCTTTGAGCATGTATGTTTCTCATCATGTTGAATTGTTGTTGTGTTTGCTTGATTTTTCATTTGTGCTAACTACCATGATGCTTCCATTTTTCTTGCTTGCTCGATAATGTTTATAGATGCCCTATTTTCGATCTTAAATGTTTATTTTTGGTTTGTGCAGTGGCTCATAAATGTGCTTGTACTGAGGTGAGATTTAGTTCTTTTGGATTCTAAATGCCTAGCTATTTACACCTAAGCTATGAGAAGATATATAAGTATTTTGCTGAGGAGAAATACGTCAAACCAATATACTTGAAAGACTGTTTTTTGGCCACCATTAATGCCAATATAAAGCAGGAAGTACATCAGTTGATCAATAATATTGGATGGATAAAGGTTTTCAAAAAGACTGAAGAGGTGCGCCGAGAAATCACAAGAGATTTTCTTACCACATTCAACTGCACATTTGAGCACGATGATGATGCTAACGGGATCGTTAGATTCCAATTGAGCAGGAAGAAATATAAGATCACCTTTAAGCAATTTACTGAGTGTCTTGGTTTTCCTTTTGATGGAGCCAGAGAGTTGCTTGATTACACTCCACGACAAAATTGGGTGTTGATTCGAGATGATGTGGAGCCAACTACATACATGGCTAAAAAGATGAAGGCACATTATCTCAAGAACCATGCCTTACGATTCTTCATCGATTTCTAGCTTTGTCATTTTATAGGCACATTAAGGGTCCTGGTGGTGTCAATTTTGATAAGGTTCTCATATTAAGGTGCATGGTAGAGGGTATTAGGCTAAATGGTGCCTAATACTTATGGAGGAAGATTGAAAACCTCCAATGGCGATCGGGTAATATGAAGCAAATCTCATTGGGTGAAATGGTTATGGATTTGGCCAAGGCAGTGAATCACATAGACCTTGGATCCTTCCTCGGTGCTTGTGCATACACGGATCATAAGCTATTCAAAAATATAAAGATAATGTTAGACACTCATAGGTGGCACTGGATAACATGTGCTGAGTATATACATGAGGTGACAAATGGTTGCACCGAACTGCTGCCAGATGCACCAGCTTATGCTTTTAATGAAGATGATAATGAGGCTGGGAAAGAGGAAGAGATAGCTGCACAAGAGTTCGTCCTACAACTGACACCTCAGATGGTGGATTTTATGAATGGATTTCAAGCATGCTTGGATGTTCAAGCATTCTTGGATGTTCAAGTAGGCTAAATTGACAAGTTGTAGGAAAATATTAAGGCCTTTCGCGTTAATCAAGAGCATTTCATCCAACATTTCTGAAAGTGATTTCCACCAGCACCACCACTTCCTTCTTCAAATCCACCACGGTGAGCTTAGTTTGTTGATACCTTCCTAAAGATGGTAAGATTTTTAGAGAGGTGTATAGCTTAGTTGAGCTTTATTTTTTAGTACTAATTTAGGAAGTTTTTGAACAATCTTAACCCCTTTTGTTCATGAATTTTCTTTATTTTATTTTTGTTGAGTTATTTATATTTTGGTTTGTTTCATTTTTGTTATTTAATTGTAACACTTTATTTTCTTTACTATTATAATTCTATGTTAAGTTAGTTTATTTTATAATTTGTTCTTTTATCTGTATTTTTATTTTATAATTTAATTTATTTAGTTGGTTTATAGTTTATATGTTGGTTGAGTAGGTTTAGTTACAGTTAGTTTAGTGCACTCAGTTTTGTTTTCGAATGTGAACTTTTAAACTTTTGCTTAGAATAGTGTAGTGTTCAATACTTTGATTAGCATTAAGACAATCATGTTGTTTGATGAAATCTTAGCTAAGTTAGTGTTTAACTTGAACATATTTGTCAGTTCCAAACTTTGTACACAAAGATCGATTTTTAAATTAAGAAAAACTAGTGTATGAAGGTCGTTGAATTAGGAATTTTAGAGCGCTAGAACCTTCCTCATCACCATTCGAAGCATTAAAACAACTCGAACAAGTTCAGGATATGATTTAGGCTGTTTTCTTGTTTAATCATTTGAAAAGACTTTTCACCTACCCTTATATGCATTTTATCCCTTGTTAGCCCTTTTAAACCTTATGAGGCATGCTTAATGCATGCTATAATTAATTTTGTTTCTACACACATCTTTATACCCTATAGTCTAAAGGCCTTTATCACCCTTTTTAGAATTGGCCACTTTAGGAATGCGATTTCTCCCTATTTATAGGTATCTAATTAAGTGGGTGTAGTTCATTAAAAGGAGTTTAAATGAAATGTTGTCAAGTTATATTGAAAAGATAGGAGTGTAAAAGTGATGTTTAGAATGAAAATTGTTAGATATCCCTTGCCATGTGATTTTACGGATAAGCTAACTAAGTTTGTTATTTCATAAAAAAAAATAAAAGAAAGAAGAGAAACAAAATAAATAAAAGTTTGAATCAATAAGTTAGCAATATATAGCAAGCTTTTAAGTGTGGGATACTTTCAATAGAAAGTAAAAGGTTATGAACTCTAAATTTGTTTGAGTTTGTGAAAATAAGAGAAAATTCCAAGAAGCCTTTCTCTTTTGTGCTTTAATGTTCTGCAGTCCTGTGTAATCAGATGACTTTGGTAATACTATTATGGGTGAAGACTATTAGAAGAAGAATGTTGGTATATTCAATTAGAGGGTGGCTATTATTTTTTTCTTATCTTTAACCATTTTAGATTAGCCTTTACCTTCACCACATTACAACTAAATTGAAGTCCTAATGATTCTTGCTTGTTTTGGGTTGTTTAACAGAGATAACCTTAAGGTTTTGGTGCTAAAAGAGAGGCTTATGGTGTATCTAGAGTTTCAAGTGCTAAATTGCATGTACATTTCGGTGTACATTAATTATTTATCTTGGTTACTTCATTGCATTAGAGTTTTAGTTTTGAAAATGCTTAAAAGGTTTTGGTCTTGCACACACACATAAAAACTTTCTTATATTCTCTTGCTCGAATCTATCTTGGTTATGGTGTCATCCAGTGTTGCTGTCAATTGTTGATCTTGGTTTTCAATTACATGATTCCTAGTTTAGAGTTTGAGGATTTCAAAAATATGGTTTGCTCAATTTGCTAAGGGGCGAGCAAAATCTAAGTGTGGGGTATTTGATATTTCCAAATTATACCTATAATTTAGTGTGTTTTATAGTTCATTTAGTGTTAATTTAGGTGTTTAATGTTTAAATTTATTGTGTTTTAAAAATTTAAAGTTGTGTTTATTTTGCGATTTTAAAAGGCCAAGTTTGGAAATCAACCTGGCTGGGACAAAAAAGTGGTTCAGCTGGGTTAGTTGAAGCAAAATTTCTTCAATCCAATGGCAAATGACCTAGCTGGGATAGCCCTTTGTTTCAGCTGGGTCACTTTAATTATGTGGGAGGTAGAACTGGGTGACCCGGCTGGGACATCTAGTGCTCTTACAAGGTTAATTTAGCTGAATGTGCAAAATTAAAAGATTTTTAGTAGCTCAATGACTCATGTTGGTAGCTGGACTATTGCTATTTTAGGTCTTTAAGTGTTTTTACATCAAATTTGAATAGTTGAGAGAATTTTCTCAAGTTAGACTTAGGTTAAATTTTTCATTCTAAAATTTGGAATATTCTTTCACACAATTTTTATTTCAAAATCTGAAATTCACGATCTCTTGGGTACGATATTTAAGGGTCTTAATCTTATTTTCTATATTACTTACCGATCTAGTACACTAGCTAGACACCAATTGGTTTCCATCATGGATTACTCTGATATTTGCCAAGCATTTTTACTGCAAATGCAATGTCAGGTATTATACAAACCTGAACATACATTAAACTTCCCACTACATAAGCATATGGTATTCCATTCATTTTCTCCTTATCCATATCATTTTGAGGATATTGATCTTGACTAAGTATATCCTCTTTAACAATAAGTGCTAGAGAAGAAGAGCAACTTTGCATTCTAAATCTCTTCAGAACCTTCTCAATGTAGGACTTTTAAGATAGAACTAATGTTCTCAATGTTCTATCTCTCTTTATCTCTATGCCAATAACATTAAAAGCTTACCCTAAACCCTTTATTTAATTTTTTTTTTGAAAGGAATTGCTATGATTCATATAGCAAATTCATGTCATTGCTTGCTAGCAAGATGTCGTTAACATATAAGATCAAGAAAATGACTTTACTCCTACTAAACTTGAGGTATACACATTGATCCTTAATATTTTCAACAAAACCAAAGGATGTTATGGTATTGTGAAATTTTGTATACTATTAGTGAGATGCTTGCTTTAATCCATATATTGATCTATTTAACTTGCAAACCAAATGAATTTCTTTACAAAAACCTTAAGGTTGTTTCATGTATACCTGTTCCTTAAGTTCTCCATATAAAACATTATTTTCACATCCATCTGATGTAGCTCTAAATCAAAATGAGCTATTAAAGCCATGATTATTCTTAATGAATCCTTTTTTAAGAGTGGAGAGAAGGTTTCATGATAATTAATGCCTTTTTTGTGTCAAACCTTTAGCTACTAATCTAGTTTTGTGTCGTCCATCTCTTTTGGTTACATAAACCCATTTGCAATCAACCACTATTACTCCATCTAGTAATTCAACAAGATCCCAAACTTTGATTTTATACATGGATTCCATTTCTTTTTTCATAGCATCCACCCAAAGTTTAAAATCATTCCCATTGATTGCTTGGGAAAATGATTTGGGATAATTTTTAGTTCCAATGTAAAATTAAACTCTTGTAGGTATGCAATGTAATCGTCTAAAATTGCTGGCTTTTTTTGTGATGCACACTGGAGCCATGCTTGTTCTTTTAGCTAGATTCTCAGAGGCCCGCTTTTAGGGTCCGAGATCAAATAAGAGGCTTACCATAACTCAAAAATTGGTCACTTCACAATAGAAAGGGATTTAGGCCCAATTTATTATTATAGTTAACTCTTGAAGGCATCTACTATGGGCTCAAAGAGGCAGGTGTCATAAAGTCACTACCTAACAGAATATTAAGAAATGAATCTTAACCTTTTGATGCCCAAATAGAGATTAGTGTTCGGAACATCACTCTTACTTGATACCTCAGTTATGTGTTATTTTATAATTGGATTTTAAGTGTTAATCCACTCTCCTCTCTCATGCAATGCATTATGATAAATTAAATAAACACGCCAATCAAATAATAAAAGCGGTAAATAAAGTGATAAATAAATAAATAATTCATCTACTCAAATTATTACAAAAGTAAATCATCCAAATAGAAAAAATAAAGCAACATACATAAATTGGGGCATTTATTTAGGTTGGAAACACTGGTTCTCTCATGCATATTTATGAAAAAGCTATTCATATGATTGTATGGTTTTTTTTGGGCTAACAATTAGACATTGATCCATTTTATTAGGAAAAATCCAAAATTAATTAGTAGAAATAATTTTAAGTGTCTTTTCCATTAGAACATGCAAAACAAATGATTTTATTACTAACTATTATATCCCTAAAAATAAATACATCCAAAAAAATAAAAACAAATAAGTAAAAAAATAATAAATAAAACAAATGCAAAACAAAATAAATAAATGAAGAAGAAAATGGACCAATTGGGGGTATGACTCCTAAAGCGTAATCATCCCACAGGTTACTCTGAATGCCTATCGAATCAATTGCTCACACAAAACCGCAAAAACCAATCAATTAGCATTATAAATAGAATATACAACAAAAGGCAAATTAAAATTATATACAAAACCTTGATACCAAAATTAAACATGCATACAGAAACAAAAATATTTACAAAAAGACACAAAAAAATGAATAAAGGATCAAATATCAATAAAAGAACACAAAGAACAATAAAAAAGGAAAACACATAAAAAAACTAGGCACAAATCTGGTCACAGACGCCTCTAGAAGGTAACAGATGCCTATGAGCAAATGAGGGATGGGGCGAGAAGGAAACACCACGACGTCTTGTCTGTCGCATCGACAAATGGTCGTCTGTGATGCTTTCTTCCCGTCCGTCACTCAAGGAAAGATATAAAAAGCTATAATTAAACACAAAACTTACCAAAATCTTAAATAAACCCTAGGTGTTTGAACATGTGAATCTAAAATATGCCAAACCTAAAATACTAGTCCTAAATTACATTTTAATTGAATAATAACAAAAATAACAACTAAGATAACATTTTAAAATAAGGTACAAAAACATGCATTTATAGAGAAAATCATGTCAAAAATACAATTTTATCACACATACAGCTTCAGATCTGTAACATCCTATATCCAGTCTGTTAAAAGATTCGATACTGAATGTTATACTCGGGTTTAGTGCTTCTTTAATTAGAGTCAAAATAAACTTCTATTTGAAAGTCTTATTATTCAATAAATTACTATTTATTTTATAAAAATTTCGGTAGAGTTTTCCCTAAAATTCCTGAAAAATCTCCTGAAAAGATAATATTCAAAACACTTTTAATAGGATCTATCCTACCCTATACCTTTAGTTCAAACTCCAACATAGGTTATTGCCCTTCCTCCAATGTTTCAAAAATCAAATTCAACAAGAATTAAAACATGACACATCTACTTTTTGCTATTCTCAATTTAATTTGCAATACCAATGTCCATAAATATTTGCATAATATTTATATCTCCAAAACATAACATACATGCTAAAATATCATAAAGATAATAATAAAAGAACCAAGGTGCATGCACCTCAAAATCCTTTCACTTAATTGTTGTGACTTGAATTTTGATGTAGATTTGCTATAAACTATCTTCAAAATTTCTTCAAACCTATTCGCGAAAATAAAATCACACGCTAAGCATTTTGCTTAGTGGTGTTCAAGCAATTCTAAATTTCCAATAACATTAATATTTAACTAAAACATACTTAAAATTACATAAATTTTCAAACATAAGCATTTTCATTTATATTTAAGCAAAACAATCATAAATCTATTGTAAAACATTTAAACATCTATAACTCGTATATTTATTCATACTTTGCTAAATTAAAGTTTAATTAATGTTATAATCCAAGGGTAACTAGTTAATTATTTTCAATTTAAAAATTCAAATTAATTAGATAAGTACTTGATATTTATGTTTTTTATTTATCCCAAGTAAAACCCAGCAAAAATTGTATGACAAGTTGGATAAACGGGAATCAAATACGGGATTGAGTTCTCGAAACCATATGGTCCATTCAACATCATTTTCTCGTCATTGACATTCAAAATTTTATCATATATATATGTGTGTGTGTGTGTGTGGATCGAGCTCTTGGAGCCATTTAGCCTACGACTCAATTTAAGCACATCTACTGGAAGAACTCTCGGAGCCATTCAATCTGGTAATCGCATTAAGGTGCAGTACTGCTAAATTTCCCTAAATGGCATGCCAACATTATCCAATTAATCTAATTTTTATCTAATTTTACTAAGGGCAAATGTTATTAAATTCACATTTCATACTTCTGTTTCAAATTAGTCGCATTTTAAAGTCTTCCCTTAGGATCATGATTACTTAGTAAATTATTTACTTTGTATCACCTGTAAAGGTTCAAACAATTTATATGATTTTCTCAAGCTTAATAATTCACACAACATCTATAAAAGAAAATTTTAAAATCTAGCTCTTGTAATTCAAGCAAAATATTTCATATTATTTGTTTTCCATTCAATTAACTATTTATAATGTGAATATTATGAAATCTTTATTCCATCTTCAACGGTTATAACTTACCTTATATATTTTATTTGACCCTCTTGCAATTAAGACCTCTATAACTTAATTTAATCACCTTATATCCTCGTTCCACACTCAAGAATGCATAATGGATATCAATTCATAAGAAAACCTTACTCTACCTACCTCACAATTTTCATACATAATACCTATTATCTAACCATTTCCAATTTAGATCTCGTTTAACTCAATTAAATAATCTCGTAATATTTATTTAGTACTCAAATAATAATTTATAGCATTATTTCTTAAACATCTTACTACATTTACCCTAAACATAAACTTACATAATACATAATTTCAAAGAAAAAGAAAATTGCATGAACACATACCAAAATTTAAGGTCGCTTCCTTCACTTCTACTTCCAAAAGCTTTAATTCCTCATTTTCCTTGCATTTCCTTTCCCTTTACATTCATCTCATCATATTTCTCTATATAATTCACAAATCCAACATAAATTCTTTAACAAAAATATTTAGACACTTAAATTAGAGTAATTCTTACTAATTATTTACTTAATTTAATAGAAGGGGCTATTGCCGATGGGGAGCGACAGTGTGATTGCGGCAGGCAAAGGTGAAGGTGAAAACATGATCGAAAAAAAGAAGATAAAGAAAGAAAGGAAGAAAAAGAAAAAGAAAAAGAAAGAAGAAAAGAAAATGGTGGACATGCCTTCTGGAACAACCAAGAAAAAAAAAGAAAATAAGGGCTAAAACGGTGTAGTTTTGGCACAGTTTCAATTTTGATCCAACAAAATTTTATTTAAGCCCTCTAACTTATATACTTTAACAATTAAGCCCAAAAGCAATAATAAATTAACTTGTAAAATTTTTTTAATACTCATTATTTTATATTTATATTATTAACGAGTCTAAACAAAAAATTGGATCAGTTCGATTATTATTCGGGTAATTAAAATTTAGGGCATTACATTTCTTTCCCTCTAAAATAAAATTTCATCCTCGAAATTTACCTGTATTAAATAATTTTGGATAATTCGTTGTTATAGTTTCCTCTGGTTCCCACGCAGCCTCTTCCACCTTGTGATTTCTCTACAATACTTTTACTAGTGGCACCAATTTATTCCTCAGTTGCTTGGTTTCTCTTGCTAAAATTTGCATTGGCTTTTCTTCATAAGTCAAATTCGGTTGAACTTCAATATTCCTCAATGTCACAACATGCGATGGATTAGATCAATATCTTCTTAACATCGACATATGGAATACACTATGAATCCTTTCTAACTCACATGGAAAATCCAGCCTATAGGCTATTGGTCCCAATCGTTCAATAATTTCAAAAGAACCAATAAACCTTGGAGCTAATTTACCCTTTTTACCAAACTGGAGTATCTTCTTCCATGGAGAAACCTTTAAGAAAACCTTATCCTAACTACATATTCAATGTCTTTTCTTTTTAAATCTGTATATGACTTTTGGCGATTAGAAGCAGCTTTTAGTCTTTCTTTAATAATCTTCACTTTATCGTCCATTTCCCTTATAAGATCTAGATCTACAAGTTTACTTTCTTTGAGTTCCACCTAACATAAGGGTGTCCAGTATTTCCTACCGGAAAGTGGTTCATAGGATGCCATCTGTATGCTGACTTGACAGCTATTGTTATATTCAAATTCAATTAATAAAAGGTACCTATCCCAGCTTCCTTCAAAGTCAATGACGTAGCTTTTGAGCATGTCTTCCAATTCTTGAATTACTCTTTTAGACTATCCATCTATCCAAGGATGAAAAGCTATACTGTATTTGCACGTGGTACCTAAAGTCTTTTGTAATTTCTTCCAAAAGGCTGAAGTAAATTTTGGATCCTTGTCGGATATGATAGAGGATGGAACACCATGTAACTGCACTATCTTATTGATATACAATTTTACTAACTTTAAGAGTTGATAGTTGGTTTTGACAGGTAAAAAGTGAGCTAACTTGGTTAACTTATCTACAATCACCTATATGGCATTATATCGCTTCTTAGTTTATGGCAAGCCAACAAAAAAATCCATTGTGATATGATCTGATCCCATTTCCACTCAGGTATTGCTATTGGTTGGAGTAACTTTGAGGAAACTTGATATTCTGCTTTGACCTATTGATATATTAGACATTTAGAAACATATTATGCATGTCTCTTTTCATACCTAGTCACTAATAGTATGTCTTTAAGTCTTGGTACATTTTTGTACTTCCTAGGTGCATGGCATACGAGCAGTTATGAGCTTCTTTCATGATGTTTTGCTTTAGTTCATCCACATTAGGGATACAGATTTTATCTTTGAAGAACCAATAGCCATCACCTTTGACTACATATTCACTATCCTTCCCCTCTTGGATTTGTGAAATAATTAAGGTTAACTTTTAATCTAGCGTGTGTTTCCTTAACTTGATGCACTAGATTGGATCTGAGTCTCAATTCAGCTACTAGAGCACCATCATTAGCTACTGATAATCCAATATTAATAGCTTTTAAAGCTGAAGAAAAGCATTTGAAGTTGTTATTCATATACAACTTTATTGTATAATACATTTAATAGCTTAATTCGATTATTTAAGATGTACCTGGTAATGAATTTTTGTTGAGAGCATCAACCACTACATTTGCTTTGCCTAGGCTATAGTAAATGACATAATTATAATCTTTTATCAAATCTATCCATCGTTTTTGCCTTAGATTTAATACTTTTTGGGTAGGCAAGTACTTAAAACTTTTGTGATCTGTGTAAATGTAACATTTTTCTCCATATAAATAATGCCTCTAAAGCTTCAAGGCAAAGATTATAGCTGTAAGCTTAAGATTATAGGTCGGATAATTCCTTTCATAGGGTTTAAGTTGTCTGAAAGCATAGGCAATTACCTTTCCCTCGTATATGAGTATATAGCCAAGCCCATTAAGCGAGGCATCACTATATATTATAAATTTTTTACCAGGCTCATGTTGTGTGAGAACATGCGCTTCGGTCAATATAGGCTTCAGCTTCTCGAAACTTTCTTGACATCTATCACTCCACACAAACCTTGCATTCTTTTGAAGTAATTTGGTCATAGGCACTGCAATAATAGAAAATACTTTGACAAATCTTCTATAGTACCTAGCCAAACCTAAGAAGCTTATGATTTCAGTAACATTCTTAGGTGGTTTCCATTTTAGAATCGCTTTCATCTTCTTAGGATCTACTATAATCCCATCAGCTAATATCACATAACCAAGAAAGGAAACTTTATCAAGATAGAAGTCACATTTGCTAAATTTGGCATAAAGCTGCTTCTTCTTTAAGGTATGCAGGACAATCCTTAATTTCTCATCATGCTTCTCTTGATTCTTGGAATAAATCAAGATATCATCAATAAAAATAATGAAGAATTATTCCAAATAAGGATGGAAATGCAATTCATAAGATCTTTAAATCCTGCTGGGGCAGTCGTGAGCCCAAAAGGCATCACTAAAAATTCATAATGCCTATATCGGATTTTGAAAGCCATCTTAGGAACATTTGCTTCCATTACCCTCAACTGATAGTAACCTAACTTCAGATCAATTTTAGAGAACATCTACACCTTTGAGTTGATCAAATAGGTCATATATTTTAGGTAGTGGATATTTGTTTTTCATAGTCATCTTATTCAATTGCCTGTAATCTATGCAAATTCTGAGAGACCCATCTTTCTTCTTGACAAACAACATCGGTGCACCCTAAAGAGATACGCTAGGATGTATAAAATCCACTTCAAGAAGTTCCTACAGCTGGATTTTTAATTCCTTAAGTTTTGTAGGCACCATCTAGTATGGTGCAATTGAGATTGGTGCAGTACCAAGCAGTAGATCAATGGAAAATTTCACTTCTCTTTCTGGTGGTAACCTTGTTAGCTTGTCAGCAAAAACATCCTAGAAATCACATATAGTCGGTATGTATTGAATTTTAGGATTATCCTTTTTTCCTTCAAGCACACAAGCTAAGTAGGTTGTACATCCCTTTTTGACAACCCTCTTTGCTGCTATGGATGATATAACATTTGAAAAAAAATTTGACCTTTCACCAACAACTGTGATCTCATCATTATTAGGTGTTCTAAAAGTTATTCTTTTCAAATGAAAATCTACCATCACATGATGTCTAAATAACAAATCCATACCAAAAATCACATTAAATTCAAAGAAAGGTAACCCAATTAAATTACCCAAAAATCATAGCCTTGTATTTTTATAAGACATTTTTATAGAACTTATTTACCACTATGCTATGGCCTAAAGGATTCGTGATCATAATTTCATGTTCAACGGTGTCAACATGCAATCTCTTATCATTAGGCAATGGAATGCATATGTATGAATGAGTAGACCCTAGATCAATCAATGTGTGTACAAACATATCAAAAATAGTAAAAGTACCAACAATCACATCTGGGGCATCATCATCAACCCAGGCCTGCATTGCATAGGCACGTATTGAAGTATGGGTGTCAGGCCTCTCAACTATCTCTAATAGAGCCCTCTATCCATTGGCACTAAAACTAGCTCCTCTACCTCTACCTTTGACCGTACACCTGACTGATAAAAAGATGTCTGTGATGGTGTTTGAGTCTGGGATCTTGCCCTTTTCTATTTTTTACTTGCCGATAAAGATAACCAGTTTGACCTGAGCCCTTCTTTTGTTAGCATCTATTCCTCCATTTTTGTTTTTCCGTATTAGCCTTTTTAATTCTTAAATTTACCTTTATCAACTCTTTATAGTCCCTAATTTGTTATACTGGCAGGAGCTTTTTAATCTCATGATGGAGACCCGCCTTAAATCTCCGACACCTATCTTCCATGGTAGGAATAAACTGCTTAAGATAGGCACTTAATCTATCAAATTCCTTTTCGTAATATGCCACTGATCTAGGTCCCTATTTTAGATGGAGGAAGGCATATCTAATCTCTTTTATATATTTTTTTCCACATATTTATCCCTAAATTGGGATATAAAATACTCCCAATTAAGATTTTGTAGTGCGGTAAATTTTTTTATGGATTCCCACCATTGATATGCTGATCCTTGAAGTAAACCATCTACACACTCAAATCTTTCTTCTGGTGTAAGGGGTGGAAGGGGTGGCTAAGGCTGAGGCTGTGGCTATGTAGGAGGTGCAATAGCTATTTTTTATTTCATAAGCTCCATCATTATTGCAAAGAAATCTACTGGATTTGGCATTTGCTAAACTGTAGGTGGTGGTACCAGCTAAGCTGATTGCTCCTTCGCATCCCTATCCACATAATTAGCTGAAGTATGACTTTTTTCTTCCTCAGTACTTCCTTTTGAGCTTGATTCCATCCTTTTATCTATACCAAAAAATAATGATAGATCTACATCAGAGTCACGACATATTCACATTTAACTTTCGCTTGGCATGTACACAAATTCCTTTTTAATTACATGGTCCAGAATCTCCTAAATCGAGCTTTGATACCACTAAATACAACACCCTATACTCGATCATTTAAAAGACCCGAATACTGGATGTCACACTCGAGTGTAGGCTCCTTTAATAAGGGTCAAAATAAACTTCTTTTTGAAAGTTTTATTATTCAACAAATTAATATTTATTTTATAAAAATTTTGGCAGAGTTTCCCCTAAAATTCATGAAAAACCTCCTGAAAAGAGAATATTTAAAACACTTCTAATAGGGTTTATCCTACCCTTCACCTTCAGTTTAAACTTTAACATAAGTTATTGCCTATCCTCCAATGTTTCAAAAATCAAATTCAGGAAGAATTAAAACATGACACATTTACTTTTTGCTATTTAGAATTTAATTTACAATACGAATGTCTATAAATATTTACATCTCCAAAACATAACATACATGCCAAAATATCTTAAAGATAATAATAAAAAACCAAGGTGCATCCACCTCAAAATCCATTTACTTCATTATTGTGACTTGAATTTTGATGTAGATCCGTTATCTACTATCTTTAAAAATTTCTTCAAACCTACGTGTGAAAATAAAACTATATGCTAGGCATTTTGCTTAGTGGTGTTCACGTAATTCTATTTTTCCAATAACATAAATATTTAACTAAAACATACTTGAAATTACATAAATGTTCAAACATAAGCATGTTTATTTATTTTTAAGCAAAACAATCATAAATCTATTGTAAAACATTTAAACATATATAACTCATATATTTATTCATCCTCTTCTAAAATAAAGTTTAATTAATGTTATAATCCAAAGGTAACTAGTTAATTATTTTCAATTTAAAAATTCAAATTAATTAGATAAGTACTTAATATTTATGTTTTGTATTTGCCCTAAGTAAAATTCAGTGAAATTGTATGATGAGTTGGATAAACATGAATCAAATATGGAACCGAGTTCTCGAAACCATATAGTCCATTTAACATCATTTCTCATTATTGACATCAAAATATATACATACATACATACATACATATGTGGACCGAGCTCTTGAAGCCATTCAGCCTATGACTCAATTTAAGCACATCCATTGGAAGAGTTCTTAGAGCCATTCGATTCGATAATCGCATTAAGGTGCAGTACTGCTAAATTTTTCTAATTTGCATGCCAATCTTATCCGATTACTCCAATTCCTATCTAATTTTACTAAGGAAAAATTTTATTAAATTCACATTTCATGCTCCTGTTTCAAATCAGTTGCATTTTAAAGTCTTCCCTTAGGATCTCGATTACTTAGTAAATTATTTACTTTGTGTCTCCTGTAAAGGTTAAAACAATTTATATGATTTTCTCAAGCTTAATAATTTATGCAGCATCTATAAAAGAAAATTTTGAAATCTAGCCTTTATAATTCAAGCAAAATATTTCATACTATTTGTTTTCCATTCAATTAACTATTTATAATGATAATATTACGAAATCTTTATTTCGTCTTCAAAGGCTATAACTTTCCTCATATATCGACCCTTTTACAATTAAGACCTCTATAACTTAATTTAATCACCTCATGTCCTCATTTCACAGTCAAGAATGCATAATGGATATCAATTCATAAGAAAACCTTACTTTACCTACCTCAAATTTTTCATACATAATACCTATTATCTAACCATTTGCAATTTAGACCCCATTTAACTCAATTAAATAATCTTATAGTATTTGGTACTTAAATAGTAAATTATAGCATTATTTCTTAAATATCTTACTACATCTACCCTAAACATAAACTTACATAATACACAATTTCAAAGAAAAATAAAATTGCATGAACACATACCAAAATTTAAGGTCGCTTCTTTCACTTCTACTTCCAAAAGCTTTAATTCTTCATTTTCCTTGCATTTCCTTTCCCTTTACATTCATCTCATCATCTTTCTTTACATAATTCACAAATCCAATACAAATATTTTAACAAAATTATGTAGACACTTAAATTAGAGTAATTCTTACTAATTATTTACTTAATTTCCCCAAATTAACTCAATAATACCCAAATCTAATATTTTCCCCAATTTTCCCTAAATACTTAAATCTAAAATTTTTGTCTATTCTTTAAATTTTTCCCATAATTAGTCAAATAAATAATTTATACCTTATGAATCAATGGACGATTTAAGGCCGAAGGAGCAAAAGGAAGTGAAGAATTTAGAGCAAGGAAGAGAGGGATGGCTGCTCTCTTTGCTCAATAAAAAAATAAGAAAAGAGAGAAGGAAGAGGAAGCCAGAGGGGGCTATTGCCATTGGGGAGCGATGGTGCGATGGCGAAAGGCAATGGTGAAGGTGCTAATGTGATTAAAAAAAAAAGAGAAAGAAAGAAAGAAAAAGAAAAAGATAATGGTGGACATGCCTCCGGGAATAACCAAGAAAAAAAGAAAGAAAATAAAGGCCAAAATGATGTAGTTTTGGCAAAATTTCAATTTTGGTTCAGTAAAATTTCATTTAAGCCCTCTAACTTATATACTTTAACAATTAAGCCTGAAATCAATAATAAATTAACTGGTAACTTTTATATTCATATTGTTACCGAATCTAAATAAAAATTGGATCAATATGATTATTATTCAGGTAATTAAAATTTAGGACATTACAAGATCATTCATGGCATTTAACTAAACGTATAAATCTAAATAAATAACACAAAAAAAGCTTATAACACCATTAACTAATATAAACAAAAATGAGAATGAATCTAGAGAGAGATGGGGAGGGAAAACCTAGAATATTAACCTCAGGAGATATTTTGATTCTATTGGTCTTGAATTTTGGATCTCTTCTCTGATTCTTGGTTTTTAAGTTTAAGAAAACAAAAAAAAATTTTGTGTTTCTCTTGGATCAAAGGCATGTGTTGAACCCTTAGTTTTAGAGAGAAAATAATTAATTTTTCCCCCTCTAAAAACTATATTCTATTTCTATAAAAGTTTTTTTTCTTTTTTATTTTTTCTAAACCTTAATTTTTGTGTTTTATACCTTTTGAGTAGTTAGAATCACATTCCAACTTTAATTCTTTAGATATAGAGGATTTGATCTCTCCAAATCCAGCTTAATCCCTAAAATCCTTATCTTTCCATTTTTAAACATTGGAAAATGTAGGAATTCTGAAATGCACCAGTAGACATCGTGACTCGAGGTAGCCAAAATTAAGATTACCTGATGATGAGGATATAATGTATTACTGATAGCAAGTTCGGATCTCAAAGCTTCGATCATGAATTTTTCACACTTACCAAAAGATTTTCATGAATTTTCAAGAGTTTATAAAAATTTCCAAGTATTTTAACAAAATATGCATAAAACCTCTGTTTAGGCCTTCAGAAGTGGCAGACAGCCATCTATAACCTAAGGGGTGCTTGTTTGTGGTCTCCTTTCTCCTACATAGGCCAAACAAGGGTATTTTAGGAAAATTCAAGGTTTAGTGATGAGGGATGAGCACCTTGTTAGTGTAAGCCCTAGCCCCAATGCATTGTAATAAAACACTTGAAATTAATAAAATGAGGCATTTGTTTTATCTTTTGTATTCCTGTGCATATCAATTGATAAAACTATCCAAGAATGTCGTTTCGGTTTAAGTTATCATGTGTGAGGCACATGGTTGTAAGACCTTGAAATAAATGAGACTTCATTCTAAACATCCCTAGTCAGTCATTGTTATGGGAGTAACAATGAATTAAGACTAGTATGCTCTCTCTGATATTATGAGTTATGTCTTACGGATCATTAGGATAAGAGTGTCAATCATAGATCATAGATACATGTTAAAGAACGTGGTATCTGGATACGATCCGCTCATGAGAACACTACATGGTACAAGTCATAAGTGTTTCTCATGTGCAAGTTTTGTATAGGAGTTCTTAGACCTGAAATCTCTATGAAACTCTTTATGAATTACTATGTGCTTTGACATACACCTAACGTGCTCGTAATAGAGTGACAAGTACGGGTATGATTGGGTATGCATTGATTCATGTTAGAGAGCATGAGAGAAGTGAAGGGATTACCCCTCTCGATAAGAGAAAAAAATATCATCGGCCACTTGATCAGTGAACTGAGAAGTGTATGGCCATACCGAGATGAAATAATGAGTAATCATTATTTATCTGAGAGTTCAGTGTCACTGGAATATCAAGAAAGGAATTAATATATATAAGGATGACTAGTTCCATGCCTTATATTAATTCTGATATTTATGGGTAAGGGACTATGCAAAATTGCATTAGGTCACTAAATGCCATATGCATTTTCATTTAATTTGGAATGCTATAATATCTTGCTAGAGAATATATATAGCCTTTGAATTAATTTATTAATTCATTGCCAACATTAAATGGACCTATAGGATTGCACACAAAGCATTGGGCTTAAAATATTTAAATAATGTATTGGGCATTAATTTGGGCTTTTAATTAAAGTCAAATTAATGTGTGTAATGGATTATTAGATTGCTATTGGACCTTGGCCCATGAGAGAGAGAAATTCAGCCCACAAGGTTTAATTTCAATTAATTAAATGTCATGTATTAATTTAATTAATTGAGTATTAAAGCCTAAAGATATATTTATCTAATTAAATCATTTAAATGGAATTTGATGTGGCCGAAATTCCTAGGAAAATACCAAGGAATTTCGGCACATGTATTATTTTTATTTAAGTGGTTTATTAGATTTAAGTGTCTTATCTTTTATCCTATATTAAGTGATTTCATTTAATTAAATGTCTTATGTTTTATTTCAAATTTGAATTTTAAATTCAAAGGAGTTTAATTCAAAATATATTACTTATTCTTAGGAAGTGATTGAGGTTGAATTAATTATCTTGAGGTAGTAAATTCAGATCAAACACTTGCCAAAAAGATAATGATATATAAAGAAATAAAACCCTAGGAGATAAATGAGTTGGTTTTGGCGTGAAACCCTAATTTTCTCTAAGTGTGGCGTGAACTTCATCTCTCTCTCTCTTAATTCTTTTGGTCCAATTTTCACAAGGAGAAAGGATTGTTCCTCATTCTCTTGTGTTCTTGGGTAGTAATACCAACCTAAGAGAAGTACAAAATAAAATTTTGTAGCTTCAAACCATAGCCATTACACAATACCTTAAAAGAGAGCTAGCAATCTCGATTTTAAGCCGGCTGTGCAATTGTGTGTGTGAGAATAGAGTGAGTGGCGTAAAAGGCTGTTCCTTGGCATTGGTGATCGAGATCTAAGGCGGACAAAGTCATCTTAGTTGCTGGTCATCACCAAATTCAAGATTTAAAGGCATCAAAAGTTTTAAGTTTCAAAAACCCTAAAATTGCATGTTTCGTTTCTTGCTTCGGATTTGTATGGTATGTATGATGAAAAATTTTTGTTTTTCCGCTGTGTTATCATCACATTCATACCATGTCATATTCCATCACACCTCTCATTGAGGGATGCTCGTCCCTTACTAGAAACCCAAAATTTCCCACATTTTTGGATTTTTAAAAGAGGGAGTTTTAATTCAAGAGATTTTTATGCGGATGTATATGGTTTTATCTCTATATTTGAAAGGGTTTAAGTTAGATTTCAACTCAAACTCTTTCTTAAGTATAAAATCTTAATTTTAGGGTTTTCAAAAGGTAAGGGGAATCACTTTTTTTGGGAGCCACTTTGGAGAAGAAGAACAATATAATTTCTTTCTCTCTCCAAAAATATAGCTCTATCACTCTTTATTGAAAAACACACACCACATACAAAGGAACTTTATATTTTACTTTGAGAATAAGGATCATGGATCGAAGTAAAAGATCTAGACTATAATCACCATAAAGATAGAATATCACCTAAGGGTAATATTCTAGGCTCGTTTACTCTTTCTCTCTCCTTAATTCAATTGATATGATCATGTGATTCCTTGATGTATATTGGCATGCTCTACTTTTTATCATGTTTGAATAAAATGCATGCTAATTTGAGATATTTTAAGTTGTGAACCTGGACTAAATTGGCATGTTGATGATTCGAATGTGATTTCCTTCATTATTTTATATGTAAAGCTTTTTTTTAATTCTTTAATTATGTAAATGTGTGTTTCTTTGTGTATTATATGCACGATTCATCGTTATAATATGTTTTGGTATGATTTAGACCATTAAAATTCATGGCTTAGGCTAGAAAATTTTTATGTATTATTTTTTGGATTTTATGTCAAAAGCTTGCATTTCTGGTTTTATCTAGTGGTGATAGACGGGAAGGTTTGAGGGATGCTCGTCCCTCATCTAAGGGATGGAACCCATCTACTTCCTCTCTCTGTCCGTCCCTTACTCCTCCTTAGGTCATCCCTTGCTAATATAGGCCATCCTTGGATGTTTACTATGTATTTTTATGAATTTAATGTATGTTTACTTCATTTTATTGTATCTGTATAGTATTTCATGTAATTTCATACCGTACTATTTATTTATATATTATTTCATACTATATGATTTATTTTTTAATTCATTTTTATGTTATCATATACTAATTCTTTGTCTTATTTTGTATTTTTGTGAGTATTTGATTTTTATGACTTTTAGGAGGATTGCTTTAAAAATTCTTGCATGGGAGGTTGTGCTTCCAGAGGTGATCCACTACTTACTACTCATCTGGCTCTTTTACTTTTATTTATTTATTTTTATGGTTTTATTTTCTTAATTATTTATTTCGTACTTATTGGTTTATTTTCCTTCTTTTTGGATTGATTTTTTGGGGTTGTAATAGTTCGTAAAAAATAATTTTTATGCATGATAAAGATAAAAAGATGTTAAAAGTATTTTATATTAAATAAATTAGATTTTTTTACAAAACATGAATCAATATCCAAATTTTAGCCTAAATTCCCAAAATATAATAAAACCCTTTTTTTTTAAATATGCATGAGAAAATCAATATTTCCAACTTAAATAATTTCCCATTTTATGTAGGTTACTTCATTATTGTATATTATTTGGAACAATTTGCTTCTGTAATAATCTCAAGTCAGATTTTTATTTTAAACATTTATGTATTTTTTTTTCTGAATGTGATGTTTACTTAAATTCTATCGTTTGCATCATGTGAGAGAGGAGAGTGGATTAAAATCTAAAACTTAATTATAAAATAAATACCTAACCAAATATCCTAATAAGAGTGATGTCCCAAACACCAATCTCTATTTAGGCATAAAAAGATCGAGATTTATTTCCCAACATGCTATCGGATGGCGACTTCATGATACCTACCTTTTTAGACCCATTAGTAGATGCTTTCATGGGTTGACTACCAACCATAAATTGGGTTTGATCCCTCTTTATGGTGAAGTGGATAATTTATGAGTTAAATGAGCCTCCTCCGATCTTAGACCTTAAAAGTGAGCATCCAAAAGCAAACCCAAAAATGAGCATGGCTTTGGCATATGTTATAGTGGCAACTCCACTGGGGACCAAAGAGACCTTACTCCGAAAATTATCTTGGTTAAATTTTTTGTAATTGGATTTTATTAGTTAATCCTTACTCCTTTCTAAATTTCATTTCTTACATATATCTTAGAGCCTTAAAATAAAGTTAAGCATCCTTTCTTAGCCCCGATGTTATCCTGAAGTATGCCCTACGTTCACTCAATGTAGGGAAGTGCCAAGGAGATCCACCAGCCCAAATCTAGTATCAAATGGTATATTAAATGGTGATCCACAGATCTTTATGCTCGTGGTGAGCTATACCTATTGGCAGGGACCATGCTTGGGTAGCTCTAAAGTTTCATCACCCTTGACTCAAGTCTATATAATGATAATAGCAATTTTTCCTAGGTTGTATAACCATAATAATGCTTGCTTGCTATATGGACCTTTGTGTATTGACCAAACTCAAATAAATTAAGAGGGTACCAGTCAAAGGCTACCATGCCCTAATGAGCCTAACCCGAGCTGTATGAGTGGATCAAAATATATAATTGTCAAAACCCATATACCTGCGCTTTCAATCAGGGAGGTTATGCAGCCAATTTTTTTATCGTGCACCATATGTGTCTATTGGATATCTTGTTGACCTATGGGCTAAGCCCACTTAGGAAAGAGATTGCATGACCTTCTTTGTGGGAGTATTAAGGATGGAAGGCTTTTGTCTATACTTATGTGTGATTGTGATTGATGTCTAATGAAAATATTCATTGCATTCATACATCATGTAAATACCATATTTATGCATTATTCATCCTGCATCACTCCTAACATTTCATTCTTGCAGCCATTATAGATTCACCTAAGTGTTCCAAAGGTTTAGATGATCGTATTATCAGGAGATCTATATCTAAGCTACCAATGTTGTGATTAGAGTCAAGTTCAGAGTTTGGTTCAATCGATCTTTCAAAAAGTAGCTAAAAGACTATAGAATAGAGCCAAGAAAAAAAGATGGTATGCAGACATTTGAAGGCTGAATGAAGGATTAAGGGTATTTATAGGCCAAAGGTAACTCACTCCCAAAAACCTTGACACATTTACTTAACTCACTCCTATATATCGTGAGTCAGCCTCAAGCCTTATAGGTAAGCCTCCTTTTCTTAGGTTAAGGGAGTTGAGTTCAAGATACCTTTACCACCAACACCACCACCACCACCACCTGTAGATCCATCCTAAGCACCACCTCCTCAGCCCTCACAGGCACCTTTTGGCCCTTTAACCAGGCTGTTTGACTATTCCAGGCTGAGGCATCACCGGTGATATTCAGGGAGCCATTCAATTTTTTTATGAACTTTATTATGTTTTCTTTTGGGACTGTATTATGATATTAACGTTTATGTTTTAACCTATATTTTTCTTAGATGATATATGAATAATATTATGCTTTACTCTATCTACTTATTTACGTATTGGTTAACATGACATTCAAAAAGATAATAAAAGAAAGCATAGTACCTACCAAGAATAAAAGGAAAAATCACTTGCATGGATAGTATGAATTTCTAATAAATAGTCTAAGTATGGAAAAATTGCAAACACATTAAGAGGAAAAGATAAAGGAAAATAATGACATTAATAATGATCAAAACAAATTACTTGATAAGACAATTCGCATCAATGAATTAATATATCATATTTCACTTGAAGTAGGAGGTAACAAACAAATAATAAGAACAAACATCATGATGGATTTCTACACTAGAAGCCATATCCCTAGGACCAGGAATGATGAGTAGGTAGATCATATTCTCAAAAGATGACCCCATCTCAAAATTAAATATTCATAGAGGCAATCATGCAAACCTATAAAAGGGTAAATAACATCTATTTGTCACAATAAGAGGTTTAAATAGTGAATACATGTGCATGTACGCATGACCATCGGAGAGCATCTGGTTGATCAGAAGGCAAGAATCCACCAAAGAGGATTTCAATTACCCTACTCACATGTCATACTTCCCTGATCTCATACCCTGACAAACTGCAGCAAGTCAGATGTCATACTTCTTTGATCTCATACCCTAACAAGCTGGAGCAAGTTAGATGTCATACTTTCTTGATCTCATACCCCAACAAACTGAAGCAAGTTAAATGTCATACTTCCTTAATCTAATGCCCTGATAAGTTAGAGTGAGTCAGTGTCATACTTCCCTGATCTCATACCCCGATAAGCTGGAGCGAGTCAGATGTCATACTTTCTTAATCTCATGCCCCAATAAGTTGGAGAGAGTCAGGTATCATACTTCCCAAATCTTTTGCCTCGAAAAGCTAAAGCGAGTCAGATATCATACTTTTTTGATCTCACACCCCGACAAGCTAAAACAAGTCAATTATCATACTTCTATGATCTCATACCCCGATAAGCTAGAGCGAGTCAGATGTCATACTTCTCTGATCTCATACTTTAACAAGCTGGAGTGAGTTAGATGTCAAACTTCCCTGATCTCATACCCTAACAAACTAGAACGAGTCAGATATCATACTTCCCTAATCTTATACCTCAATAAACTGGAGTGGGTTAGATGTCGTACTTCCTTGATCTCATGCCCTGATAAGCTGAAACAAGTCAAATGTTTATTTTTCTAATCTCATACCCTAACAAACTAATGTGAGTCAGATGTCATACTTCCCTAATCCTGTATACTGATGAACTGGTGCTAATCAGAGGCCTTGATCAAGAGTTGATTCACCGATAAGCTAGCAGTAATCACTCAACCAGAGGTTCACTACCCAAAAGGTACGTGTTCAGCACAATCGGAAGCTCACCGCCTTAGGTATGCATCTTCTATTCTTTACTCTGAACTTTTACCAAAATAGTTTCCCAAAATTATGGGCAGTTGTAGTCATTGAGACTGGATTAACCTCTGTCAGGGTTATATGATGATGTTAATGTTGTGTTTAAAATAATGAGAAAATAGCTGTGCCTTCTTCTCTTTTCTGTGGGTGTTTTATCAAGTATGAATAAAATGTTTGCATTGGTTTTTTAAAAGGGAAAAATATTCTTCTATAGGCCTTGTTTTTGTATTTTTTGCAAAATGGCAGGAAATAGACTTTTGGATTATGACTTATGGCTTAATTAGGAGTGAGTCACGGACTCAACTTGTGACTGACTGGCGGACCTAACCTATAATTCATCCTTGATTCATAACTGAAGTGCCTAAATTATGCCCCTCTTATGGCCCGTTACTAGCTGGTGAGTCACAAAATTGGTTCATAACTCGTTAGTGAGTCATGGACCTATCCTATGACTTTTTTATGATCTTAAAAACTTTTATGGGTCCCATTGCTCATTTCTCTTGTGTCACAACCCATGACTTACCCTTTATAGGCTCAGCCCATGACTTAACATCTTCCAGCAAAACTTTTGATTCTTTTCCCATGAAATAAAGGATTATTTCATCAAAAAAATATATTTTGCTTGATCTTAATCCAAATTTAATTAAGGAAGGATGGGACATTTTTTTCGAGATTAAGGAGGGTAATTAACACAGGGATAAAAAAGGGAAGTGGTTTTAGAGAGAGAAGGTATTGGTTTTCAAAAAAACAAAGAAGAATATACTGGTTTAGAAAAAAAAAGGAAAAACAAGGTTTTTATACATAGAAGATGAGGAGAACAAGAGAGCATAAAGAGTTATTTTACTGGCTTTAGCTCACAACGATACTGAAGGTAATAAAAGAGGTCACTCTTGTATCAAATTATAAAAAGGCTTTCTTAGTTTTATTTATATCTTCAGGCTTTATTTTTTGGTGTTTTGCTTATAAATGTTTTGTGTCATTTATTTCTTGTAAATATGATGTTTAATTTTGTGTATTTGATGTTTTCATATGTATTTTTATAAATCATACGTGAGTTTGTGTCATCTATGACTTTTGAGCTTAGTTTTATATCTTTCATGGTAGCTTTCTCTCTCTAGAATTCATATTTTCACCCTAGATCAAATCTTGTAAAACATGTTAATTTTTGTATTTTGGATCTTATTTGAACATTAGGTGTGTTTAAATGAAGTTTGAGTGTGTCTTGCATGGATTTTAGCCTGAAGAAATTAGTTTTAGAATTTAAGCTTTCGTTCATGGTATCATTCTGAAGTTATTGGTTCATTCTTGGGTGAGTCACGGAGTCAGTCCATAAGTGATGTCATGGGTATAACCCATGACTCACCGTAAAATTAGATCGTGACATCCTAATTTGGATGTGGTTCACCTGTGTTAGCCATGACTCACCTTTTTTGGTTGCCCTATGACTTGCTTAGTCTTGGGAATCACCCTTCTTTGTTCCCATGTTCTTTATTCTTTTTCTTACATAAGTAAATTCCATTTTAACTTGTTTATTTATATGTTTACGTGTGTTTTTTCTTAATATACATAGCCTGCATTATTTTTTTATGTCCTAATCTTTATCCATTATGCTTGAGTGTCTCATCAAATTGTTTTTGCCTTTGATGCATGAATCTTTGGGAGTTATCTGGGAGAACGGGAAAAGATAGACCCGGAGGTTTATATTAAATTATTTATTTTGTTTGTTTATTTATTTCAATTATTTGTATATTTTGGCCTACCTTATTGCCTGTAATAATGTATTAAAAAGTATATTTTAGCACAAAATAATTTAAAGAAATCCCATTTAACTATTTTTACCTAATTAATTGGGTTTTGTAAAATAAAATGGACCAATGTCCTATTTATTATTCCTATCGTACCAAATAATTTTCTAAAAATATGCATGGAAAACCAATGTTTCCAAGCTAAACAAATGCCCCGATTTATGTATGTTGTTCTAGTATAAGGATTCAATTTAATTGATTAATTTATTCCCTTTTCTTAGCATAAATAAAAACTATTTCCATTCAAAGCCGTAAAATGGATGATTTATCTCCGATTCTCACATATTATAACCAATGTCCCAATATACATGCGATTTATGTATGAATTTAACCACCTTCCACGTGATAACATGTTTATTTATTTTGTTTTATTACATTGCAATGCATGAGGAAAGGATTAGAATAATTAAATGTGAGTAGGCATTTATGTTAAACATTAACCAAATACTGCGAATAGGAATGGGATCTAAACCCTCTTTGATTTTGGTATCACAAGGTATTAAAAATTACTTTCCTAATGTTATATTAGGTGGCGACTTCTAAATATATGCCTTGTGATGCTCAGCAGATGCCTCATAAATTAGTCGTTAGCAAATAGAATAGGATACCCTGAGAGTTATCTCATCCTTCTAGGGATTCGAGGCATTACGTATTAGGTAAAATCTTTATTCATTACAAAGAGATTGATTTTCATGAGTTAAATGAACCTTGTTCTGATCTCGAATCCTAAAAGTGGGCTTTTAAAAACAAGCCGAATGCCTATGGGGTTCGACGCATGTCACACCATCCCTCGCTAATATAGGCCATCCGTATATGTTTTTAATGTATTTTTGATGTATTTCATGTATGTTTATGCATGTTTACTTCTTTTTATTGTATCTGTATAATATTTCATACTGTACTATCTATTTCTTTATTATTTCATGCTAAATGATTTATTTTTTTAATTCATTTTTTTATGTTATCATATACTAATTCTTTGTCTTATTTTGTATTTTTATGAGTATTTGATTTTTATGACTTTTGGGAGGATTTCTTTAAAAAGTTTTGCATAGGAAGTCATACTTTCAAGGGTGATCCACTACTTGCTGCCTATCTGGTTCTTTTACTTATATTTATTTATTTTTATGGTTTTATTTGCTTAATTATTTATTTCATATTTATTGGTTCATTTTACTCCTTTTTGGATGTATTTTTAGGGTTGTAATAGTTAGTAAAAAAGGATTTTGTGTATAATAAAGATAGAAAGACGTTAAAAATGTTTTATATTAAAAAATTAGATTTTTTTACAAAACATGGATCAATGTCCAATTTTTAGCCTAAATTCAAAAAATATAATAAAATTCCTTTTTTAAATATGCATAAGGAAATCAATGTTCCTAACTTAAATAATTTCCCATTTTATGTATGTTACTTTATTATTGAATGTTATATGAGATAATTTACTTTTGTAATAATCTCAAATATGATTTTTATTTTAAGCATTTATTTATTTTTTCCTGAATGTGATGTTTACTTGAATTCTATCATTTGCATCGTGTGAGAGAAAAGAGTGGATTAAAATATAAAACTCAATTATAAAACAAACACCTAACCAAGATGCCTAATAAGAGTGATGTCCCGAATACCAATCTCATTTTTGGGCATCAAAAGTTTGAGATTCAATTCCTCGACGTGTTATCGGATGGCGATTCCATGACACCTACCTTTTTAGGTCCATTAGTAGATGTCTTCATGTGTTGACTACCAACCATAGATTGAACTTGATCCCTCTTTATGGTAAAGTGGCTAATTTATGAGTTAAGTGAGCCTCCTTTGATGTTGAACCCTAAAAGTGGGCATTCAAGAGCAAACTTGAAAATGAGCATGGTTCTGACGTGTATAAAAGTGGTGACTCCACTAGGGACTAAAGAGACCTTGCTACAAAAAGCATCTTGGTTAAGTTTCTTATAATTAGGTTTTATTAATTAATAATTTCTCCTTTCTAAATTTTATTTTTTGCATACAACTTAGAGTTTCAGAATTAAGTTAAGTATCCCTTCTTAGTCCCGATGTTATCCTAAAGTATGCCCTACGTTCACTCAATGTAGGGAGGTACCAAGGAAACCCATCAACCTAAGTATAGACCAATTAATATATTAAATGGTGAACCATCGATAGTTATGCTCGTGGTGAGCTAGACCTATTGGCAGGGACCATGTTCGGATAGCTCTAAAGTTTCATCACCCTTGACTCAAGCTTATGTAATGACAAAAGTAATTTTCCTTAGGTTGTATAACCATAATAATGCTTGCTCGCTATGTGGACCTTTGTGTATTGACCAAACTCAAACAAATTAGGAGGGCACCAGTCAAAGGCTGCCATACCCTGTGAGCCTAACCCAATATGTATGAGTGGGTCAAAATACATAATTGTCAAAACCTATATGCCTATGTTTTCAATTAGAGAGGTTATGCTACTACTTTTTCATCATGCACCATATGTGTACATTAGATACCTTGTTGATCCATGGGCTAAGCTTACCTAGGAAAAAGATCGCATGACCTCCTATATAAGAGTAATAAAGTTAGAAGGCTTTCGTTTATGCTTGTGTGTGATTGTGATTGACATCTAACGAAAACATTCATTGCATTCAAGCATTATGTAAATACCATGTTCATACATTATTCATCATGCGTCACTCTTAACATTTCATTTTTGCAGTCATCATAGATTCACCTAAGTGTTCCAGAAGGTTAGACAGTCATATTATCCTGAGATCTGTGTCTAAGCTACCAGTGTTGAGATTAAAGTTAAGGTCAAAGTTAGGGTCTGAGATCAGTTCAGAGTTTAGTTCAATTGAGGTTAAAGATTGTAGCTGAAAGACTATAGAATGACAAAAAATCTTAGGATGAGAATATCTGCTTTAAGGGATAGACTAGCCTCTACATCGGTGCCTCCGGTTCCATAAGATGCATTATATAGAGAGTTAGATAGAAGTTTTCAAGAGCTTAAAAAGAGTTTGTAGGCTAAAATTATAGGCTTGATGGACCAAAAATCAGTAGAATTTGAGAAAAGTTTGTTAGCTGGAATTTGCTTGCATTATTAGCTAAATCTCAGTATGACACCCTACCATTCCTATCCACCGAGACTGAAAAGGCCTTTGCAACTATTAATGGAAAAGCTATAGAAGAGCACCTGACTAAGAAAATGAACATCCATGGTAAAAACGGGGCCATAGGGGTTCTAGTTCCAAGAGCAGTTCAAGATCATTACACTATCATGGATAAACCATTATCTTGGCACCTTACTCATTTGAATGAGCAAGGGAAATTACAATCACTCCCACCTAAACCCACTAGGGGGTAAGGTAAGCCATATCATCAGGCAGACTAGTATTGTGCCTATCATTAGCACACACGATATCCAATGGATAAATGTTAAACTCTAAGAGATTGCATCTAAGGCATAGTTGATTCTGAGTAACAAACTAAAGAGGGATGGTTGCTTAATGGGGAAAATCTCATGGAATAGGGAGATGCTAACTATCAAGAATGGGATAGGACAAGGTTCGATGTGAACAACACTGATGAGATGGTTAAAGAACTCACCCTTGAAATGGCTTCGCCAATTACTACATATAAACCACTATCTTGGTATCTCACTCACTTAAGGGGAGAAACAATTGCTAAATCCAAAAAGAAAAAAGCATCAGGGGAGTCTGTTATTAGAGTAAGTGGAGGTGCTCGAAAGATAAATGGGGTATCAATTACAAAAGTTGCTCAAAGATGACATAGCCATCTTTAGCTTCTTAGTATGCCCTCTTGTTATTGGACCACTAGGCATCTTTAAAGGATCTTTGTAGTTGATGGCATTAATGGCGGATTTGTATCATTCCCTCCCTCTTCAAAAAGATTTATCCTCAAATCTGAATCCATATTAAAAGAAGAAAGGTCAGAAACATTAAATGTAGCAGAAATACCATACTCACCTGGTAGATCTATCTTGTAAGCATTATCATTGATGCGCTCCAAGACGTGAAAAGGACCATCACCACGTGCATCCAATTTGCTCTTCCTTTAGTTTGGAAACCTTTCCTTATGAAAATATACCCAAACCCTATCTCCAGGGATGAATACCACTTATGTCCTTCCCTTATTTGCTTTTTCAGCATACTTCTGGTTCTTCTTTTCAATATTAGCTCTTGCTTTCTCATGCAAAGACTTCACCAATTCTACCTCCCTATTACCATCCAAACTTGAAAGCTCATGTAAATGCAATGGACAAAGATCAAGCACATTCAGTGGGTTAAAACCATAAAAAAGATGAAACAGTGAAAAACCAGTAGAAGGATGAATACTTCTATTATAAGCAAATTCAATGAAAGGTAAACAATCCTTCCATGTCTTAAAATTCTTATCCACTATAGCAAGAAGTAAAGTACCCAAAGTTTTATTCACTATCTTTATTTGACCATCTATATGTGGATGACAAAGGTAGAAAATAATAATTTTATACCCAACTTACCCTATAGAATATGCCAAAAGTGTGAAAGAAACTTTGTATCCCTATCTGAAATAATAGTGCATGGAACACCATGCAAGCACACAACTTCTTTAAAGAATAAGTCAGCAATATTAGTAGCATCGTCACATTTATGACAAGATATAAAGTGAGCCATCTTGCTAAAACTATCTACCACAACAAAGTTGCTATCTCTATCATGTTTAGTTTTAGGCAATCCAAGTATAAAATCCATAGAAATATCAGTTCAATGAGAACTAGGTACATGTAAAGGCATATACAAATCATGGGGCATAGTTTTATACTTAGATTGCCTATATACAATATATGAATTACACACTTTTCCACACCTCTGTGCATATGAGGCCAATAAAAATACTCATTTAACATGTCATAAGTCTTATGCATCCCAAAATGTCCCATCAATCCCCCACAATAAGACTTTAATATAAGCAAATCACACATAGAACACTTGGGCAAACAAATTTTTTTGCCCATAAACAAAAATCCATCATGCCTATAAAAGTTTTCAAAAGCTTGATGCTCACATGCTGCATACACATTACCAAAATCAAGATCACCAACATATAGTTCTTTAACATGCTTAAAACCAAGAAACTTAGAACTAAGTGTAGAAATTAAAGCATATCTTCTTGACAATGCATCAGCAAAAAAGTTATCTTTACCATGCTTGTATTGAATAACATAAGGAAATTATTCAATAAATTCAAATTATTTAGCATGCCTTTTGTTCAACTTACCTTATCCCTTCAGGTGCTTAAGGGACTCATGATCAGTGTGAATGACAAACTCTTTGGGAAGGAGGTAGTGCTGCCACACGTCCAGAGCTCTCACTAAGGCATATAATTCCTTATCATAGGTTGAATAATTATGTTAGGCTCCATGAAGCTTCTCACTGAAATATGCAATTAGCTTCTTTTCTTGCATCAAAACTGCCCCAATAGCTACACTAGAAGCATTATACTCTATTTCAAATATCTTATAAAGTTAGGTAAAGATAGAATAGAAGCAGAACATAACCTCCCTTTCAAAGTTTCAAATGCCTTTTGCTGTGCTTCTCCCCACTTAAACCCAACTTCCTTCTTGATTATTTTTGTAAGTAGTGCAACAATGGAAGAGAAATCCTACACAAAACATCTATAAAAGCTTGCCAAGCCATGAAAGCTTCTCATATCTGAAGTAGTCTTAGGCGTGGGCCATTCTTTAATTGCCTTTACTTTCTCTTAATACACTTCAATTCCCTGTGCACTTACTACAAAACCAAGAAACACAATTCTACTTATAAAAATGATCATTTCTTTAGTTTAGCATACAACTTTTCAGAGATTAAAGCTTGTAAAACTAACCTAACATGCTCAATATGCTCTTTATAAGACTTGCTATAAATGAGCATATCATTAAAGTACACAATAATAAACTTCCCTAAATAAGCATGCAACACATGATTCATAAGTCTTATAAAAGTGCTAGGGGTATTAGATCGCCCAAATGGTATGATTAACCACTCATACAAACCATGTTTAGATTTAAAAGCTATTTTCTGTTCATCACAAGGTTTCATTCTGATTTGATGATATCCACTCATTAAATCAATTTTAGTAAAATATACAGCACCACATAATTAATTCAATATACATCTAGCCTAAGGATGGGATATCTATACCTTATAGTGATTTTGTTGACTGTAGGGCAATCAACAAACATCCTTCATGTTTCATCCTTATTAGGCACTAAAAGAACAGGCACTGCATATGGACTCATGCTTTTTTATCACCAATCCCTTCTCCATGAGTTCTTCCACTTGCCTTTGCATCTCCTTAGTTTCCATTAGATTGCTTCTATAGGTTGGTCTGTTGGGAATGGTAGATCCTGGCATAAAATCAATCTGATGTTTTATCCCTCTCAAAGGTGGTAATTCATCTAGCATCTCATCAGGAAAGACATCAGAATACTCCTACAACATAAAAACAAAACTAGGAGCCAAAGAATCAAGATTAAGGTCAGTGTCATAAAATAAAACTTTCTTGTAGATTACAAGGACCAAAGGTTGACCTACAACTAAGGCACTCCTAACCTCTCTTGTTCTCACATAAAAGTTTTATTTTGTCGCCCCCTTGCTTGTTTTCACTCACTAATGGGCCATTTATTTGTTTTGTTTCTTTTCTAACCTCTTTTCCCTTTTTTTTTCTTTTTCTCTTTCTCACCCTTTGGGCTAAAACCTCTCTCCCCATTTCTCTCTTAGCCCAAGCCTCTGTCTCTCACTCAAATATTTTTTTTTTGATCTTCATAAATCTCTTGAAGAGATAATAGGGCTAAAATAACCTTTTTAGCTTCATAAAAAAAAAAGAAAATTTGTTAGTTTACCCATTATGCAAAACTTATCTATCAAATAGCCAAGCCCTCCTCAAAAGTAAATGGCCTACCTATATGGATACAACATCACATAAAACTTCATCTTTGTGCCATCCAAGAGAAAATGGCACCTTAACCTCTCTACTATCGTTTAACTATTGCAATCTATAAGGTCTAGGATGCTTTTCACATGCCAAGTTTAACTTTTCAACCATATTCACACTAGCTACATTGGTGCAACACCCCACTAATAATGATCGTACACACTCTACTATTAACTAAACATTTGGTGTGAAATAAGTTTTCTCTTTGTTTTAGGCTTTCTTCCTTAACATTTAAGTTTAAAGCTCTCCTAGCAACTAATAACCTTCCACTTTTAGCAATTAATAACTCTCCTTCACTATCACAATCACTATAATCTTCTAAAGGAGTCATCTCATCTTTACTATGGTCTAATTTAGAAATAATTTTCCTATCATCCTTAGCTACTATTACCGTTTTATTAGGACAATCATGTGTTATATGCCCCTTTCCTAAATATTTAAAGCATTTAATCTCTCTATTAGGGGTTGGAGTATTAGAGTTACCTTTAACACCTTTATTTAGAACTTGGATAGTTCTTGTTTCCTTGGAGGCCGAATATGCCCTATAGGGTTTCGCTCCCTTTAAGTCCTTTTTTTCCTCCCTTTTTTTCCATTTAGATCCCCAACTATTGTTAGCTCTTACTCATCTTTTGCTTTTTAATCTTCATTGCCATGTTCAACATCTCTTCCATAAAATCATACTTATATAGCTCAATGACATCAGTAATCTCCTTATTTAAACCACTTAGAAATCGAGCCATGGTGACCTCCACATCCTCCTTAATATTTGCTCTCACCATGCACATCTCTGTATCCTTATGGTAATCCTCCATTGACTTTCCTCTCTGCACAAGTTTATGTAATTTCTGATGCAATTCTCTAAAATAATGTGAAGGAACAAACCTTTTTCTCATAGCCTCATTCATATCGTCTTAAGTACTAATGGAACATCTCCCCATCTTCTTTCTATCCATATTGAGTTATTCCCATTAGAATAATGCATAATCAGTGAATTATGCAGCTGCAATTTTCACCTTCTTTTCCTTTGAATATCTATTACACTCAAAGATCATCTCAACCTTCCTCTCCCACTCCAAGTAATCCTCAACCTTATTTCAACATTTGAATAGAGGAATCTTGAGTTTGATATTGCCTAAGTTCCCATCCATATTTGCACTAGTTTCTTTTTCATCTTCATCATCAAGATCAACTTCTACACCTTCATCAACCCATCGACCTCTCTTTGCTGCTCTTTTAGGTGCATTAGATGTACTCACTTCCAATTTTTCTACCTTATCATTCATCTCTCCCATTTCTCTCATAATCTGGGCAAAAGTTCCATGCATCGCTTGTAAAGTGAAAGCTATCTCTTCATGGGATACTCTATTTTTATCCAATTCTTTAGTTATGATTTAATACCTACAAAAGTGTTAGATAATAACCTCACAAACACTTTCTCACATGTTTACACTCAAAGAGTGTCATTCATTTCACATTTCACAAAATTAAGGCTTTTACCCTCTTAATGTTCTCACGTTCTCTTGCCTTTTTTTTCACTCAATCTTGCAACTTTAAAATTGCATTTCAGAATTTAATCCATAAACCAAGAATTTGAGCACATTTTAAGAAAGCAAAGAATAAACACTAATAATAAAAGAAAATTCAAAAACTAGAAATAAGACACTAAGCACAATGGAGGTGATACACAACCAAGAATGGTGTACCACTTGATGATAAGCAATTTAGAGTATTAGTCAAAAGTTCCATACATCGCTTGTAAAGTGAAAGTTATCTCTTCATGGGATACTCTATTTTTATCCAATTCTTCAGTTATGATTTAATACCTACAAAAATGTTAGATAATAACCTCACAAACACTTCCACATATGTTTACACTCAAAGAGTGTCACTCATTTCACATTTCACAAAATTAAGGCTTTTACCCTCTTAATGTTCTCACGTTCTTTTGCCTTTTTTCACTCAATCTTGTAACTTTAAAATTACATTTCAGAATTTAATCCACAAACCAAGAATTTGAGCACATTTTAATAAAGCAAAGAATAAACACTAACAATAAAAGAAAATTCAAAAACTAGAAAGAAGACACTAAGCACAATGGAGGTGATACACAACTAAGAATAGTGTACCACTTGATGATAAGTAATTTAGAGTATTAGACAATCAAAGATACTCTAATAATGTAAAAGGAACAAAAGCTAGCTTAAAATAAAGAAATAAGAAATAAGAATCAAGAAAATGACAATATGGATAAAATGAATGAATTTGATTCACTATAAAGTGAACCAAATATAGAACTTACTTAATCTACCCAAATAAAGTAAAAAATCAACAAAGATACCGAATTACACTAAATATGGCAGATTGCATGCAAAATAAATCAATTTAGAGCCAAAAAGATCACTAGGTCGAATGGTGTAACAAGTTTGATTAGTGTATTAAGTTGTATGCAAAATGGTGACAAAGTGATGGAAAAAAGATGGAAAAAAGATAGAAAAAAGATGGCAAAATGGTAACAAAATTATACCAAAATGATAACAAAATGGTGGCTAATGATTGCAAAATGATGGCACAAATGATTGAAATATGGTACCAAAATAATAGCAATGATTGCTGACAAATGATATCAATGATTAGTAGTAAATGATATGGCAATGATTGGTAGCAAATGATATCAAATGGTGGCAATGATTAATAGCAAATGATATCACAAATGGTGGCACAATGATTGCAAAGTAAATCCTTGTCTAAGTAGGATAAGGAAAGTGAAATCAATTCAAATATAGATTAGGATTTTTGAAGGCCTAAACTTAAAGCAATTAGGATTGATTTTCCTACTCTTTAAAGGATTTTAAAAGGTGTTTAGAAAATGATTTAATTATTGCCCCTCTCAATCTTAAAATAAAAATGATTAACTTTCCCACTTATAAAAGGATTTGGATTTTCTCTTTGTCTATTTATTATCTCCTTACCTAATTGCTTTCTAATTCTTTTCTTATTCTATATGTCTTCTCTTTTTCATTCTTCTCTTTTCTGTTCTTCGCTTTTTTTAAGAACAATACCGTAAATAGTGTTTAAATAGTAACGATGAATAGTGCGATAACAATACCTAAAATATTTTTCTTTTTTTTTTCTTTTTATAAAAATAAAATAACAACTAATCTAAAGCTATTAGGATTCGATTTTCATTCCAAAGATTCAAAGTTCAAGTTTCAATTTTCTAAGGCTTTTTTTTTTCAAAGAAGCAAAACAAAAGGTAAGGAAAGAAAGGCTAGATTTAACATACAAAAAGCACAAAAATCAGAATTCTTGCTACTATTAATTTCGGCACATGCCTAAAGAAAACAAAGACATGAAACACAAACCTAACACTAAGATAAATAGGAATTTACCTTACTTTTGGCTCTGATACCAAATGATACGAAATCCCAAGGCTAAAGAACTCGAAACCCCTTAAACATACACTTTGATGGAAAAGACAAATTAGATAAACACCCTCCTTATTGAACCCCCAAATAACAAGTGATTAGAAATGCAAATAATTGGGATAATAAGAATAGAAAAATGCCACAATCAAAATAATTGATAAGTTAATCTAATTCTTAATGCAATAGAAAAGAAAGCAAGCAAAACTCATAAACTCTCTTATATGAAATTCGGCCAAGCCAAGAAGAGAAAATCTCCAAAGTTTAATTTTACCAAAATCACAAGTTTACAACTTATAATGGCATATTTATACTATAGCTAACCCTATATGCTCTTTAAATCCAAATCAAATACTAAGAAGGCCATTAACTAGTAGTGGCTGAATTCCCCATGGGCTTTATAAGATAAATAAGCCCAATTATTAAGTATTTAAACACAAATTAAGACAAATCTAACAAAGAAAGACATAATGGCCGAATATCCAAGCCCAAAAGAAAGACTAACTAAAACCCAATTAGCTAACATAAACCCAACCTAAATAACTAAAATAAACCTAACTTAAATAAGCCTACACGCTTAGCCTATTAACTTACAACTTAAATAAGTCATGTGACTTTTAAATAAAGCACATGACTTGCACAAATAAAGCCCAAAGTTGTATAAGCCCTTGATGACTTAAGTTGGCCCAATTCCTTCACTTGCTTCCAAAAGACTAAGTAATTTATGTTGGCTTTCAAGTTCTCCATAATATTTCTCAAAGGCCTTTTCACGAAGTTCTTGAGTAACAAAGTCTTGAACATAAGATGACATAGCCATCTTTAGCTTCTTAGCATGCCCTCTTATAATTGGATCACTAGGCATCTTCAAAGGATCTTTGGTGGTTGATGGCATTGATTACAGATTGGTATCATCATTTAATCTTGGAATATAAAAGAATCTAGAAAAAATCCTACTAGCATCAGATATAACTCCTGCAGAGAGAGGAAAAGATTGAGAGAATAAAAAAAATGATATATGAAAGAGTCTTCACCTGGACCTATGATGACCTATCGAAAGTTAGTCAAAAGACAGCTATTCATGCAAGGTATAGCCCAGTCAAGGAAGAAGCCTTAGTAGTGGTGGGAAAAGAATGTATGAACATTTATCTTTAATAGTTTATCGAGTGAAGAATTAGTGGTCAATAAAGAATGGTCATTGGCTTACGACAACTATCTTGAGGAGTTAGTTTGAGGATGCTTTAGCCGCTTTGGTATTGATGTAGGATGACACAAAGAGGATTAAACATGAAACTTACATAGATCTCTATTTTTGATTAGCCACACTTTGAAATTAAGCAAGTAATGGATGCTGAGATAAAAAAATCAGTGTTTCTAGATGATATCACTGAAGAGGATTGAAGAACGATCTATGAAATGTCTACCCAATGCATCAATGTAGGCAGAAGGCTTTATAAGAGATAACATGAGGGTATTCAGTTAAAGTCCTTAAGTGAAAAGGGAATAATGAGTTTATGCAATGCTTACATGAACGGTTAGGTGAAAAAAAGAAAAAAAGAAAGAAAATGACAAATAAAAAAGGAGGAAAAATCATGCACCAATAGTTCTCCTAGCTTGTAATTGACTGTTATAAGTACATTAAATAATTTTAGTTGTGCTAACAATATACAGTTTTGAGACATTTGCCATTTTTTGAACTATGCAATCTTGCATCACCTTGGCCATTAGCTACATGAGCATAGACATAATAAGAATGATTCATTCAAAGGTTCGTTATAGTTACCATAAAATACTTCACTGAATCGGTAGAAGTAGAATCCTTCAAGTAGGTGGATTCTAGGGATATAGCTAGGTTTATTGAAAAGAATCTAATATGTAGGTATGGCCTACCCCACCATAGTGTTAGACAAGGGTTGTAATTCTTTGGGAAACTAAGCAGTACTCTAGAAATATGGGATTCAACATCATAAGACTTCTTCTTACCGACCTCAGGCTAATACAGCAGTTGAAGCAACCAACAAAAACGTTAAGAGGATTTTAGATAAGATGGTTCAAACCTGCAAAAATTGGATCAGTAATCTACCTTTTGCATTATAGGGGTACAAAACTATAGTTAAAAATTCTACAGGGGCTACCCCATTCTCCCTAGTATATAGGATAAAGGTCGTGCTGTTAGTGGAAATTAAGCATCAATCTTTAAGGGTGGTTTTAGAAGCTAAATTACCAGAGATAGAATAGGTCAGATAGAGATTGTTGTAGCTCTACCTACTAGATAGGGATAGAATGAGATCAAATTATGGCAATCAGATTTATTAGAAGAGATTAGCTCGATCATTTGGGAATAAAGTTAAGAAACATCCTCTAAAAAGGGAGATCTAGTGTTCAAATAGATGAGGCCAAGAATTCCAGATATTCGGGATAAGTTTAGGCCTATATGGGAGGAACCTTTTATACTGAAAAAGTTATTATCCAAACAAGTTGCGATTTTAACTGACAATTATGACAATGAATTCAAAGAACCAATAAACATTGATAAATTAAATAGGTTTAATGGCTAAGACTTAAAAGAGAAAAAGAAGAGAATAAAAGTCCTGCAGGTCAAAAATCAAAAAATGGTGATCTTACTAAAATTGGGCACCCCGTCAGGATGAAAATCGAATAAAGACATCCTAGACAAAAATTAAGGGCTGGGAGAAAATAATCAATCAAAAAAACTCAAGAGGGCTGATTTATGATAGGAGTTCTGATGCTCTTAAGATTTTGCTTCGAACTTAAGTAATATGTGTCATTGAGATGATATTGAATAATGATCATGTGTAATAAAATCAAATAGAAAAACCACATTTGTGTCCAAAACATTATTAATGTATTCAAAAGTAACATTTTTCTGTTCAAACTTTAAAGGTTCAAATAAAGTACAAAAAACATGATCTATGATAATACCTAATCTAGTTTATCTGTATCACATATCTCTCTCCATCCAAGTGCCTAAGATGGGATAGCCTATTCTCAACCATTGGACTGGTGACCTATTGCTTGTAAGAGGCAAAAGTGGTGAAGTCTCAAATGTCGATCTTAAAAATAGTAATCCTTACAAGGTAAGGCCCAAAGTTAGATAAAACCATGAACCTTCCAGGTAGGTTGCTTTAATTAATTGTAGGGCTACTCACCCACATTTATGCCTAAACAAGACATCAATAGAGGACAACCATTGAAGGATAGGGATCTCTTACCATGACTTGTGATTCCTCAAGTAGTGAGTTGCAATACTAAATGTGGCATTGCTCAACCTGTGCCAGAATAGACATTTAGGTTGCCCATCTAGTGGTAAACAAAAACCTAGACCATAAATACATGAAAGGGAAATAGGGTTAAATTGTTACGAATCCTTTTGATCATTCTAAGTAGGCTACAATCATAGGTTAACTCCTTCATATCAGTGCTAACTATCGGACAAAAATAGATATGCAGAATGATGCCATCATGGAAAATGGGCATGTTAGCGAAGGGTCATCCGATATGTTAGCTAAGTCTTTGAGAGAAAGAGTAACCTTGAGACACCGGTTTGATAACCGCTGATGGAAGTTCCTGATGCTTTAGTCACTTTTCGCAAGAAGTCTTACATATAGTTTGAGATGTAGGATAGAGTTTCAAAGGCAGAAAGGAAATTTTTAGTCACCATAAACCATTCAAGAAGGGGCGTGACTTCTAAGTAAAGTAAAGGATTATAGGATCAGCATGATATGGTACCTAATGGGATGAATGCATCGCAAGTCATGGGAAAATAAACTTTCTTTTGCCAAAGGTGCAGCGGTAATAGATTTTTACCTTGGAAAAAGTAAGAGAGCTCAGATAGAAGGCAAAACAGGAAAAACTAAGGGAGATAACTAGAGAAAACTTGCCTAGAGGCAAGAATTTTTGAAAAAGACATATGTGGGCCATTAGCTAGCTCACATCTGAGATGAAACCCCTTTACCACCTATGGTGTAGGCCATGCATTCATGCATCCCTCCATTTGATGCATACATTCACGCATTCATACACACTTCTTCATTCTCGTATTTCGTTTATGAATTCTTGCATTCCCATATATTTTTTTTAACACAAATGTTCCGATACACATAGGTCTTTGCATGTATTTGTATCTTGTGAATATTTCATATATAATTTTCTACATGTGTTAGCACTAGGGTTGATCATGGGACGGGGCGGGGGTGGGGAATGCATCCTTATTCGCTGCCCTACCAAGGGCGGGGAATCCCCATTCCTATCCCCGATTGAATAGGGGAAAAAATTTTCCCCATCCTCACCCCGCGGGGATCCCTACCCCCTATGGGAATTCTCGTCCCCCATGAAAAATAAATTTTTTTAATTTTAAAATGCAATTTTCACCATTAATTATAATTAAAATATAATATTTAATAAATACAAAATATATGGACATATGGAATTTATTTCCATTACCAAAAAATCAAGGTATATTTATACAAATGTCATAAGTGTAAATAATAAAAAATTAACAAGTATGTATATATATATATATATATATATAATACCGAGGCGGGGATCCCCGCGAAGCGGATACCCCATTCCCTGCCCTTACCCCAAAATTAAAGTCATGGTTTTTTTATCCCCATCTCTGTCCCCACGGAGGAAAAATTCAGGGATTCCCTGCCCCGTTCTAGTTGGATCCCCATCGGGGTCGAGGATTCCCCACCCCATGATCATCCCTAGTTAGAGCATATAATCCATTTGCACAAACTTTACTTACAAATTTCTATGTGTGTCTCAATATGGAATTTCTTATGTGTATCCCTTATATGATTTTGTGTATATTGCTTCACATATAATTCTTTTTGCACACACAATGTTCTGTATATATCGCTGCGCCCAACTTTGCAAATAAAGAGAAGGCATATCCCACTATTTTTCTCTCAATTATTCTCCTAAGCCTTATTTACAAAGCTTGGAGGTTTAAGAATTCCTTGTGTCAATACAATGGCTATCACAGCGTTGTCCTTTTTTCCAATTTCAGGGAGTATTCCTAACTTAGTTTATTTTTTATAAGATTTTAATAAATTTTTCTTTTATAAGTCTAAGGATCATCACCTCCATGGTGCATTTGAGATGGCCACAATGTTGTCATTTTCCTAGTTTTAGGGAGTGTTTTTAACTTAATCTATCTTGCCAAATTATGCTTAAAGTTTTAACATAATTTTCTTTTAATTTATAGGTCTTAGGATCATCACTTTCCTAATGTATTCAAAAATAGCCATGGCACTATCCTTTTCTTAAAAATGATTCGAGGGTCACTACCTTCCTAACACATTTAGAATGATTGTTACTGGGTCGCCCTTTCACCAATCTCAGGGAGTACATTAATTTACATATCTGGGGCCTTAACCCTAATTTATCTTATCAGATCGTGTCCCAAGATTCTAACATAATCATTTTTTTGCCAATTTTAGACTCAAAAATTGCCTATCTTCTCTAAATGAAGACTCGAGGACCACTATCTCCCCAATACATTTAAACTAATTGTGACCACTACAGTGTTGTCCCTTCTCTAATATATAAAGTATTCTTATTTAAGTAATTCACACCTTAAACTTAACTTATCTTGCCAAGCAATGTCCAAAATTTTGACATAAATACTTCTCATCAATTTTATTTCAATTCAAAATTTTACTACACCCTAGTAATTCTCAACTGTGAATGGGTTTGATCTCAATTTGAAAAATTCATGCTTCATTCAATTATGAGCTGAATAGGAGGTAGTTATATTTTATCTTTGTCTGTTGAACTGCATAAAAGCTTTAGTTATGCCATATAGCTTCTAAACTTTGAGCACTCTGGGCTTATTTTATAAAAATTTGAAAAAAAAATTATTTATGATTGAAGGGATTGGGTAAAAATACTAAGAACACTAGAACCTTTCTGATTACTCATCGAAGCGACCTCGAGATGAGATAAAATCTAGAAAATGATTTAGGCAACCCTTCTTTGTACGACTCTTTAAATGACTTTCTACTACCCTGATTTTAAAATTGCTTGTTAGCCTTTTGAGCCTTTATCTTAAACATGTTGAATGCATGCTCATTTCATTGTTACACATATTGAAATAACCCATAATCCAAAATTATTTTGGCTTCCTCTTAGGAAGATGACCATTGTGAAAAAGCTATTTTACATTTTAAAAATGAAAGGAGATAAATTTCTACCAAAATTTTGTACGAATTCCATTTGTAAAGAATTGAGGTTGTATAATGAAATAAACCTACAAAGATCGAAAAGAATGGGAAAAGAAAGAGAAAAGAAAATAAAATAAAAGAAAAGAAAAGAAGAGAGAGAAATAAAGAAAAGAAAGAAGAAGGGAATGTGAAACCTTTGAATTCAACATCACAACAACGAAAAAAATGAAAATAGGAGAGGATGACCTTGAGTTATTATCTCTCAAACAGTCCCCAATGAGTTAATCATCGGAGTCAAATTCAAAAATCCATGGATAGTGAGAAAATGGGTAGAGAATAGTCCTCCAATCAATTTAAAAGTGTAGTGGTCATTTTCCTCTAGCGACCTAACATTTCTTTGATAGCAATTCACCCAAACCTATTGTTACAACTGATGTAAGACCTTCCGATTTCAGATTCAGTCTCATCCTACCTAGTAGAGATGACCTTCTAGTAAGTTTGGTACATAAAAAGAGGCATATGGTATTTTTTGAGCTTCAAGTGGGAATCCATAAATGCATTTACGCATTCAAGTTGAATCTCGTCCCTAAATTAGCATCCAAAATTTGCTTTTCAAAAGATGAAAAATTATGTTTTGGCCTTTAGCATACATACACAGAAATTACTTGGTATGCATTGTGCTTATGTGTTGGTTTAATAGAGCTTGGTATTAACATACCTATTCTCCTATTCTATCATTGAGAATGATCCCTTAATTTCTCTTATTGAGATTAAACTAGTTGAGAATGTGGTCCATTCAACTTATTTAAGGATGAGTAAAATTCAAGTTTAAAGTATGTGATAAGTTGCAATTACTTTAAATTTTGAGGCACATTTTGGCAAGCAATCCTTTGCACAAATTGTACATGTGAACTTTGCACATACGTTATAATTTCTCTTCACATACTTATAGGAATAATTTCCCACAAGGCAAATGCAATTGGATTTCATGTTTCGAATATAAATTTAAGTAATAGTCAATCAAATCCGGATAGAATTCCCATAAGAGAAATCACTTGAGGATTTTATCTTTAAAGATGACATGACCTATGCATGCCATGCTAGGGCAATCACAACAAGATGGCCACTATGCTTAAAGATAAAATTCCCATAGGCACTAATAAGATTTAATCAACTCGGCCCGATTTTACATGCCCTAAGACTAATCGGATCCAATCAAGTTATCGTGATTTTGCATGCTCCAAGTGCTAATTAGACGCATTCAAATAGCCTTAATTTTGTATACTTCAGGTGCTAGTTAAGCACTAATTGGACAACTGGGGACTTACTACCTTTAATCGAGTTAGTCTCAAACTTTGATTCTGCATGGCCTAGGTTCTAGTAAAGTAAAATCTTTTGTCGTTATCTCAATTCAACATGCCTCAGGTACTAATTGGACAACTGAAGACTCATCACCTTTAATGGAGTTAGTCTCAAACCCTGATTTTGCATGCCCCAAGCATTAGTCAGGTAAAATCTTTTGTTTTTATCTTAATTTTGCATGCTTCAAATGCTAATTGGACAGTTGGAGACTCATCGCCTTCATGGAGTTAGTCTTGACCCTGATTTTGAATGCCTCAAATGTTAATCAGGTTGTCTTAAAGCAACAAGTTAATTAGAGATTCGTAACCTCATGTACACATCTTTTTCTTTTACTTTAAATTTTGGCTCACTTTAGCACTAGTGCACCAACTTTCCAAAAATTTAGGGCAGTTGTAGATACAATGACCCAAGGCAGCCTAGAGCAGGTTACCTGATGATGAGGATATGATGTATTACTGATAGCAAGTTTGGATCTTAAAGCTCCGATCGTTTATTTTTCACACTTCCTAAAAAATTTTCATGATTTTTCAAGAGTTAAAAAAATTCCAAGTGTTTGACAAAATGTGCATAAAAACCTCAATTTAGGCATTCAGAAGTGGCAGACGACCATCAATCACCTGAGGGGTGCTCGTCTGTGGGCCCCTCTCTCTTACAGAAGCCAAATAGGTGCATTTCAAGGAAATTTAAGGTTGAGTGACGAAGGATGGGCTCCCCTCATTGAGCGATGCCTGTCCCTCATTAGAAGCCTAGCTAGTTTTTCCCACATTTTTGGATTTTTAAAAGAGGGAGTTTTAATTCAAGAGATTTTTATTCTAATTTACAATGTTTTATGTCCATATTTGAAGGGGTTTAAGTTGGATTTCAACTCAAACTTTTCCTTGAGTATAAAATCTTAATTTTAGGATTTTCAAAAGGGGGGAATCACTTTCTTTCGAAACCACTTTGGAGAAGAAGAACAATCTGATTTCTTTCTCTCTCTAAACATATAGCTTTATCACTTTTTATTAAAAAACACACCCCATATACAAAGAAACTTTAGATTTTACTTTGAGAATAAGAATTATAGATCAGAGTAAAAGATCTGAACTATAATCGCCATAGAGTCATAATATCTCATGAGTGCAATATTCTAAGCTCACTCACTCTTTCTTTCTCCTTAATTCAATTGATATGATTATGTGATTCCTTGATGTATATTTGCATGCTCTACTTGTTATCATGTTTGAATAAAATGCACGTTAATTTGAGATGTTTTAAGTTATAAACTTGGACTAAATTTGCATGTTGATGGTATGTTGAATGTGATTTCGTCTAAACCCTAAGTGAAAACTAAGATAAAAACTAAAAAAAAAATACGTAATTAAAAACCTACTCTAAGTCTAACTAATTGCTCGCAATCTTGGTGTTTTATCTTGCTTATATATCTTGATTATACTGCCAAAAGAAGAAGGTTTGTGCTTTGTGGCCTCCTAAACAAAAGAGGAATTCAGTTTTAATAGAATAGGAAGTCTTTAATCGAAAGAGGTCTTAAACTACACCGACGAGGCCTTATGTAGCTCGATTGAGGCATTTCCTCCCTCAAATGAGGTGTTTCTAACTCAGGTGAGGTATATTTAGCTTGGGTGAAGTGAAAACAAATCAAGTGAGGTAATTTACAACTCTCCCAAGTTGTTCCTCTCTGTACTCCATGAAGTTTTCTTGTCGTCAACTATAAAATTATACAATTGCCCCAAATATTCTCCTTTCTTTAATTAAGTCATCTTTTTCTTCAATTTAGCCTTTAAAAAACCAAAACTTGCAATTAAATCTACAAACACACAAATTAACTAATTAAACATGAAATCAATCAAATTAACACTAAATTAAACAACTTAAATATATAAAAACATACTAAAAACATAGTATAATTCACAACTATCAAATACCCCACACTTACTCTTTCTCACTCCCGAGCAAATTTGAACAATCTAACTCTTCAAAATAATCAAACTTCAATCAAGAATAATGCAATTCAAAACCAAGTTTAGCAATTAACAAGAGCACTTAACAAAATTTTTTTACTAAAATAAATTCAAGCAAGACAATATGAGTTAGTTTTCTTATGTGTGTGCAAGACCAAAATATTTTAGGATTTTTAAAACTCAACACACCAACGTACTTCATAATCAAGCTCTAAAATTGATGTGCATCTTAGTGTATAAATGGTTTCACACTTAAAACTCTAGAAACACCATAAGCATCTCCTTTAGCATCGAAACCCATAAATTATCTCCTCTAAACACCTTAAAAGCAAAACTTAGAATCACTTAAGTCTTTAAAAGTTGAAATGGGGGTTAAGGTGTTGGTTATCAAAGAATGGACAAAAGATAATAAAAAAGAATAGCCACTCTATACTTAAATAAACCAAACTCCAAAACTTCAATCTAATAAATACATACTCCTTTTTCCATTCTTATTTTCTCAATCCCATAAACATTACAATATCCAATAGAAAACAATATTAAAATTCCTTTTTAATTTCTCAATTTAACCACTTTTGAGAAGCCAAAAATTTATTTCCCTTATAAAAACTCCATACTTAAAATTTTACCATATATGCTAGCTTTATTGCAGACTTTTCTGCCTTTTTTCTTTTTTTTTCACATTAGCTTCTTTGCTGGCAATTTATAATAATAAAATGGGTACTTACTATAAAACCTTTACTAACACCATCCTACTGATTTAAGCAATTAGTCGATTTTTTTTAAATCATATACTAAATCTTACTTATCCATTGACTACAAGATTTTTTTATTCATTAATACTTATAACTTAACCTTGCCGATTGACCTATAACTGTCCAATATACTATTCATTTAATAAAAATTCGGTAATATAATGTCTTAAAAGCTTGGCTAACCAACCTGAAAGCAGATAATTTCCATAGCCCCTCAGGGGCATAATAATTATACCATCAATATATAAAAACACTTCCTGTCAATAATTCATAATTATATATACTTCAAATACTATTTATTACAAACCAATTCTTTAATTCAAATAGATAAATATATACATGGCAAAACATAAAATAGTTTCTATCTCTTTCTCTTCAAAATTTGCTCCACTATTTATTTTGCTCCACTCAGTCTTCAGAACCTATACACAGTAAACACTACGTACTAAGCATTAAATATGCTCAGTGGTAACTATAAATAAAAGAATTTTTTGCACATGCATAATTGCATTAATCATGCATAATTTCTTAATTTTTTTTATCAAAAATAATTTACCAATGTACCTTACATTCAATACAAATTAATATCATTACTTTGATAAACTTTTCAATCTAGTCCTTAATTTTTTTCATTTAATTGCAAAATTGCCCTTTTACACTTTAATTACAAATTTACTACTAGTTTTCTTATTTCACTCCACATTCATTTATTGGCATACCAAATTACCGTTTGGTCCTTATTTTAATTTTTCATGCAAAATTTCATTTTAGTCCTTAATTTTTCAATTAATTACGGAATTGCCATTTTTATACTTGAATTACGAGTTTACCACTAGTTCATTTATTTTCACTCTAAATTCATTAGTTGGCATACAAATTACCAGTTAGTCCTCATTTTAACATGTTCATATCAAATTACATTTTAGTCCTTCAAACTTTCAAAAGTTCATTTCAAGTTGTTTGCTCACTATTTTTTTCCATTTTTACCCTTTATTCTTTTTTTATCATTTTTACTCATTAAACTCACTATTTGAAAAGCTTACCATTTTACCTCTAAACTTTTCATTTCTTTCTAATTAGGTCATTTTTTACTCTAAACTTCATTTTCACTTCACATTTCACATTTTTAACTTATTATTACCATTATGCCCCTAGTATAATCCTAATAGAAATCTGCAGACTAGATATACGGGATGTGAACCTTATGAGCCTACAGTAATGAAATAGAGGATGATTTTGAAGGGTTAATCTACCTCATATCAAAACAGACAGTCAGAACAGAAACTATAGGAGATCATTATGATCTTACCATATCAAAGCAAGTCACCATAACTTGCACCGCGGTATGGGTGTCGCTATGGCTAGCCAATTATATTTTGAACTAGATTTTAACTGCCTGACCACTTCTAAAGGGAAAGTTCACTTATTCAAAAATCATTTTTCATATTTTTACCTTTCCACTTACTTTTTCATTTCAATGCACTAGTCATTCCACTTTTTCTAACACTTTTATACGGATTATGAATTATCTCATAATAATTTATCATTTTCACTTCACATTTTATACTTTTCATTAGCTTTTCATTTCAACACATTAGTTAGTCAATTTTTTTTCATCTTTTTTTTTTGCAAATTTTGGGAACTATCTTATTATGGTTCACCATTTTCACTCATTTCATGAATCATTACAACATAATTTAACAATTTCACATTGTACAATATACAATTTCATTCTAAAAAATATTCATATTATTTTCATAAATTCATGGACACATTATTTTATATCTATATTCATTTTTAGTCTTTAAACCACTTAAATACATAAAATACACTTTGATTTTCCTTAGACATCAATTCAGCCAAGTAAGGTTGTCCACTTTACCAACACTTTTAATTCAATTTAAGCTTTCTAAAGGTTATTATTAAAGCTTCTAAACACTATTCTAAGCTTTAATTCAATTACACATGCATTTTACTAAGATTTACCTAGATTACATAAAGTAAAATCATGCCAAAATGAAGGAAATTGATGGATTTCATAGTCACTAACCTTTCTCACTTGCTTTATCTCCTTTAATCTTCATTTTTCTTACCTTTAACCTTAGAAGCTTGTCCACCACCTTGAGAATCTACAAAGGGCTAATTTTCCATCAAAAGAAACATTAATTTTTTGATCTCTTATGCTTAAATTGACATCATAAATAAACTTTAAGCACATAAAAATACCTTTAGTACCTTCAAACCAAATTAAAACATTGAATTTTACTTATCTCACTTTGACCTCTTTCATTTTCACCTTTGTTTTCTCCCACCAATCTCACTTAAATCAAAAAGTAGAGACTTAGAGAATATGGTAGGGAGGTAGAGCCATTCTTGGGATATTTGGATTTGGTGAGAAAGAGAGAGAAAGCTTGAAAAATTTTAAAAGAGAGGGAGGAGATAATGGTTCAGCCAAGGAAGAGGAAGAAGGAGGCTGAGGAGATAAGGATGACTGCCCAAAAAATCATCTCCCATCTGCTTTTATATGGGTTTAAGTGGTTTGGGCCTTGGTTCAACCCAAAGATCACTCACTTAGGCCCAAAACCACTATTTAAGCCTGTTATGCAATGTTTCTATGGTTCTCTCACTTTCAAATTCAAATCATCCCAAATTTGATTCCATCATTCTTATCATGCCTAAAATAGACTGTATACAAAATTTTAACTCAATCAAAATCCGTTACTAGTTTAATTCAATCAGATTAATCCGATTCAACAATTATCAATGTCATCAAAAAATTAACTTTTTGCAGCCAAAAAATTCTACACATCATTTTAGGCAAAATTGTAATTTTTAGCAATTTTTAGAACTCATTTGCTATTTTTAAGATCTTAGTCAAACTTAAGTCAATCTAGTTGATCTTTGAATCGAATCGCTTTTTTCATATTTTTGACTTTTGGATGCCTATTTGATCTCAGTTTCACTCCAAATTTTAACTCCGAACTAACCATGATCAATATTTTTTGATGTTCAAGTAAAATATTTTTCACCTATAGGTGTACTTTTTACTCCAGAAGCACTATTTATTATCGAAAAATACTATTCACGGATGATCCGGTGTTGAGACCATTATAATTCTCCCCTACTAAAAGAAATGTCATCCTCAAAATTTACCTATATCAAAGAGTAGAGGGTACTGTTATCTCATCGAAGCTTCTGGCTTTCATGTAGCTTATTCCACGTTGTGATGGTTCCAAAGCACTTTCACTAATGGAACCTGCTTTTTCCTGAGCTGTCTGATCTTTCTAGCAAGGAACTTCACTGGTCTCTCTTTATAGGTCATATTAACCTGCACTTGGATTCCTTCCGAGTCACGAATCAAATCAGACCCTACCAACTTTTTTTCTCTTAGTTTTGTCCAACATAAAGGAGTTTTGCTCTTCCGTCTATACAATGCCTTAAAAGGAGCCATTTTATGTTGAACTGGTAGTTTTTGTTGTAAGCAAAATTTGCTAAAGACAAGTATTTTTCCCAACTGCTGCCAATCTCTAGTACACAACATCGTAACATATCTTTCAATATCTAAATCATCCACTCTGATTAACCATCGATCTGAGGGTGAAATGCTATACTGAAGTGGATTCTAGTACCTAGAGCATCTTGCAAACTTTTCCAAAAATAAGATGTAAATCTGGGATCCCTATCAGAGATGGTGGATGGTGGCACTCCACGCTACCTCACTATCTCATTGATGTAGATTTCTGCTAGCTTAGTCAAAGTGAAATGAATTAGTACTGGCAAGAAATGAGCAAATTTGATACGTCTATCAATATTCAACCATATAGCATCATACTTCCTTTAAGTCACAAGCAATCCAACAACAAAATCCATGGTCACTCAATCCTATTTCCACTCTAGTATCAAGATGGGATATAATAATCCCGAAAGAACCTGGTGTTCTGCTTTCACGTGCTGACATATTAAGCATTTACCTACAAACTTTTTCACATCCCACTTCATCTGGCCACCAGTAAAAAGCTTTCAAATCTCAGTACATCTTGTTACCTCTAGGATGTATTATATAGCTACTATGGTGAGCTTTTATAAGGATGTTTTTCTTTAGTATCTCCTGATCTGGAACACTAAGTCATTTCTTGTAGTAGAGGTTACCATCATCATTTAGAGAATAATCCCCATCACTACTATCTTTACACTTTCTCACAATGGCCACCAGTCCTCATGCACAAAGTCAAGCTTCACTTGCATTTTAGCTAGCAATGCTCCATCTGGTGCCAAACTTAAACTGATATTCATAGCCCGAAAAGTTGCAAACACTATCATCAATCAATTATACTTATTAATCGCTTAAACATATTCATTTGAAAACATTCACATTGCCTGACATAAATTTTCTACTGAGTACATCAGCCACTACATTTGCTTTTCCTGGATGGTAGTCGATAAAGCAATCATAATCTTTGAGCAACTCCAACCAGTGCCTCTGTCTAAGGTTGAGCTCCCTTTGAGTGAGCAAGTATTTCAAGCTTTTATGATCCGTGTAGATGTAGCATTTCTCTCCATACAGATAATGCCTCCAAATCTTCAAAGAGAAAATAATGGTTGCAAGCTCTAGATCATGAGTAAGATAGTTCTTCTCATAAGTCTTAAGCTGTCGAGAGGCATAAGCAATCACCTTGCCTTCCTACATCAATACACAGCCTCGGGTTGTGAGAATAGGAGCTTCTGCTAGCATACCTTTAAGTCTCTTGAAACATTCTTAGCATTTGATAGTCCATTCAAACTTAGTATGCTTTTTTAATAGTTGAGTCAAATGAACTACAATGGTGGAGAAGCCCTTTAAAAATATCCTGTCGTACTTGACCAAACCCATAAAACTTCTCACTTCTATAACATTCTTAGGTTGTTTCCATTGAAGAATTACTTCAATCTTTGAAGGATCCACCTTAATGCCTTCAGCAGACATTACATGACCCAGAAAGGATACTTAATTTAGCCAAAAAGCGCATTTACTAAACTTGGCATACAATTGCTTTTCCCTCAGGATATGTAGAACAATCCTTAAATGCTTGTCATGCTCTTCCGATATCTTGAAATACGCCAAGATTTCATCAATAAAGACTACCACAAATTTGTCCAAATAAAGGTGAAAAATCCTATTCATTAAGTCTATGAAGGCGGCTGGTGTATTTGTAAGCCTAAATGGCATGACTAAGAACTCATAATGGCCATATTTAGTGCAAAAAGAAGCCTTGGGTACATTTGTTTCTTTCACTGAAATTTGATAATACCTAGATCTCAGATCAATCTTTGAAAATACCTGCTCTCTTCAGCTGCTTGAACAAATCTTCTATACGATGAACGGGATATTTATTTTTAATGGCCCCCTTATTAAGTTATCGATAGTCAATACACAAACTGAGCGTTCCATCCTTTTTCTTCACAAACAGAACTGGTGCTCCCCAGGCTGAGACACTGGGTCTAATAAATTTCTTATCAAACAATTCTTGTAGTTGAATCTTTAGTTCTTTCAATTTTGTAAGGATTGGAGCAGTGCCTGGAGCAACATCAATAGAGGCAAAACTGGTAATTCTTTAAGGAATGCATCAAGGAACTCTCTAACTGTAGGCACTTCTGACACTTTTGGATTTTCTCTTTTTGCCTCCTTTGCATAACATAAGTAAGCTATGCACTCTTTTATGATCTATCTCTTGGTAGCTGTAGAAGAAATCACATAAGATAAGATGTCGATTCTCACACTTACAACTGTGATTTCCCAATGTCCTTCAAATTTCAAAGTGACTCTCTTTCTTTTGCAATCTACTGTCCCTTGGTGGGCGGATAACCAATCCATCCCTAAAATCACATCAAATTCATGGAAGGGTAATTCAATCAAGTTTGTTAGGAACACATGACCCTGGGCACTAATAGGGAATTCTTTGTACACTTTATTCACTACAATATTATGCCCTAGAGGATTACTCACAAGGATATCCCAATCTAAGCATGCATCTCTCATCCCTTTATCCCATGCTAAGTCAGTGTTAATATAGGAATGAGTAGAACCTGGATCTATCAATGCATGTACTAAATCAGACAATAATAGGAATTTACCTACTATCATATCAGAAGCATCCTCATCTTCTCTGGCTCTCACTGTATAAGTCTGTCCTGCAACACATCTCTGACCCTAAGATGACTGCCCAGTTGGTGTAGATGCTGAAGTGATGGGGGCAGCTCCCCTATCATGGCCTCTCGATGCAGAAGATATAGAACCAAGTACTGGAGTTGTAGCAAAAGCAATCTATCTTAAGGTACAATCTCTGATATGATGGCCTTTTGAATCACACCTAAAGCAAGCCCCAGTCAGGTAATGACATTCCACTGGATTAACTTTGACAAAATGATCACATAACACTTTTTCATTAATGAATGACATTTATATATAGGTAAACATATCACTTAATCCCACTTCGATCTTAGAATCACCTAAATCATTGTTTTGATACCACAAAATGTAATACCCTTACTAACACCGTCCTTCTTATTTCAGCGATTAGCTGGAATTTTTTTAAATCATATATTGAATCTTACTCATCCATTGACTGCAAGATTTTTTCATTAAATAATACTTATAACTTAACCTTGCCAATTGACCTATAATTGTCTAATTTACTATTCATTTAATAAAAATCCGGCAACATAATGTTTTAAAAACTTGCCTAACCAACCTGAAAAGCAGATAATTTTCACAGCCCCTTAGGGGCACAATAATTATACCATCAATATATACATGCAATATTCATCCAATTCTCATATCAAAAAACTTCCTGTCAATAATTCATAATTACATATACTTCAAATACTGTTTATTACAAACCAATTCTTTACTTTAAATAGTTAAATATATACATGCCAAAACACAAAATAATTTCTATCTCTTTCTCTTCAAAATTTTCTCCACTATTTACTATGCTCCACTTAGTCCTTAGAACCTACACGTAGTAAACACTACGTGCTGAGCATTAAATATGCTCAGTGGTGACATAAATCAAAGAATTTCCTGCATATGCACAATTGCCTTAATCATGCAAAATTTCTTAATTTTTTTTATCAAAAAAAAATTATCAATGTACTTTACATTCAATACATATTAATATTATTACTTTGGTAAACTTTTCAATCTAGTCCTTAATTTTTTTCATTTAATTGCAAAATTACCCCTTTTATACTTTAATTACAAATTTACCACTAGTTTTCTTATTTTCACTCCACATTCATTTATTGGCCTACCAAATTAACATTAAGTCTTTATTTTAACTTTTCATGCAAAATTATATTTTAGTCCTTAATTTTTCAATTAATTACGAAATTACCATCTTTATACTTTAATTATGATTTTGCCACTAGTTCATTTATTTTCACTCTAAATTCATTAGTTGGCATACAAATTACCAGTTAATCCTCATTTTAACATGTTCATGTCAAATTACATTTTAATCCTTCAAACTTTCAAAAGTTCATTTCAAGTTCTTTGCTCACTATTTTTTTCCATTTGACCTTTTATTCATTTCTTTGTCATTTTTACTCATTAAATTCACTATTTGGAAAAATTATCATTTTACCCTTAAACTTTTCATTTTTTTCAATTAGATCATTTTTCACTCTAAACTTCATTTTCACTTCACAATTCATATTTTTAACTCATTATTACCATTATGCTCCAAGCATAATCCCGACAGAAATTTGTAGACTGGATATATGAGATGTAGATCTCATAGGCCCACAGCAATGCAATAGGGGATGACCTCGAAGGATCAATCCATCTCAGATCAGAACAGACATTCAAAACAGAAACTATGAAAGATCATTACGATCCTACCATAGCAAAACAAGTCATCATAACTTGCATCGTGGTATAGGCATCCCTATGGCTAACCAATCATATTCTGAACTAGATTTTGATCACTTGACCACTACTAAAAGCAAAATTCACTTATTCAAAAATTATTTTTCACATTTTTACCTTTCCACATACTTTTTAATTTCAGTGCACTAGTCATTCCACTTTTTCCAATATTTTTGTACAAATTAGTAATTATCTCACAAAAATTCATCATTTTCACTTCACATTTTATACTTTTCATTAGCTTTTCATTTCAATACATCAATCAGTCAATTTTTTCATCTCTTTTGCATATTTTGGGAATTATCTTTTTATGATTCACCATTTTCACTCATTTCATGAATTATTACAACATAATTTAACAATTTCACTTTGTACATAATACAATTTTATTCTAAAAAATATTCATATAATTTTCATAAATTTTAAATAAATTCATGGAAACATTATTTCATATCTGTATTCATTTTTAGGCTTTAACAACCTAAATACAAAAAATACGCTTTGATTTGCATTAGATATCAATTCGACCAAGTATGGTTGTCCATCTTACCAACACTTTTAATTCAATTTAAGCTTCCTAAAGGCTATTATTAAAGCTTTAAAATACTATTCTAAGCTTTAATTCAATTACATGTGCATTTTACAAAGATTTACCTAGATTAAATAAAGCTAAATCATTCCAAAATGAGAAAAATTGATGGATTTCATAGTCACTAACCTTTCTAACTTACTTTATCTTCTTTAGGCTTACTTTTCCTTATGTTTTACCTTAGCTGCTTGTCCACTACCTTGAGAATCTACAAGGAGACAAATTTTCAATAAAAAAAAACATCAATTTTTTAATCTCTTATGCTCAAATTGACATTATTAATGAACTCAAAGCACCTAAAAACATCTATAGATACCTTCAAACCAAATTAAAACCTTGAATTTCACTTACCTCACTTTTAACCTTGTTTTCTCCCACCAATCTCACTCAATTCAAAGAGTAGAGACTTAGAAAATCTGGTAGGGAGGTAGAACTACTCTTGGGATGCTTGAATTTGATGAGAAAGAGAGAAAAACCTTGAAGAAATTTGAGAGAAGGAGAGGAGATAATGGTTTGACCAAATAAGAGGAAGAAGGAGGCTGAGGAGATAAGCATAAACGCCTAAAAAATTTTCTCCCATCTGTGTTTATATGTGTCTTATAGGGTTGGGCCTTGGTTCAACCCAAAGCCCACTCACTTAAGCCCAAAATCACTATTTAGGTCCTCTATGCAATTTGTATATGGTTCTCTCACTTTCCAAATCGAAATCATCCCAAATTTGATTTTATCATTCTTGTCATGCCAAAAATAGGTTGTATACAAATTTTTAACTAAATCAGAGTTCGTTACTAATTCGATTCAATCAGATCGATCCGATTTAACAATTATCAATGTCATCAAAAAATTACTTTTTTATAGGCAAAAGATTCTATGCGTCATTTTAGGCAAATTTGCAATTTTTGACTTAAGAGATCGATCAAACATAAATCAACCTAGTTGACCTTTAAATTGAATAGCTTCTTTTTTTCATATTTTTTATTTTGGAAGGTCTATTTAACCTTAATTTCAATCCAAATTTCAACCCCAAATAAACCATGATCATTATTTTTTGCTGGTCAAATAAAATATTTTTGCATTCGGGTATACTTTTTATCCCAAAAGTACTATTTATGTAACACCCCTAAATTTTCATCTGTTATACATAGTATGAAATAGAGCATAAATAATTATCCTAGGATAAATTTTGGGATAATCGAAGTTCAATAAGATAGGGAAATTTGAAAAAGTATAAAGGTTAAATGTGCCCGGGCCAGGGTAATCCGAGGATGGATGACCCAATGGACAGTTTGATCTAAGAGTAGTTTATGAAAGTAGATGTTAAACAGAGTCAATTGGTACAATTTATGGAAAAAATAAGCTTATGTTGACCCTTAAACGGGATAGAGAAGTTTTTACTTGGTACCATAAAAATAATTGACCGAAAGCTTGATCGGACTCTGAATTAGTGTACTGACCTTCAAAAATTATTTTAATTTCATAAATATATTGGTAATAACCTAATTGAACTATTAGAAGTGAAAAATAAGTTTTATGGCAGTTGCAAGATTTTGAATTTTGAACTGGCTGCACAGGTCACCGAAGACAAAAGTATACTGAAATAATGTCAAAATATATTGAAAGTTTAACTATGTGTTCTTGAAAATACAATGACATACGAAGCAAAATTTCAGGGCATTCTGACTTGGGAAACGAAAATTCAATATTTAGAGTGCAAAATCGAAATCGAGCTAAATAAGGAGCCTAATTCAGAAATTTGAGCATATGAAGATACGAGAGTCATTAATATGAAGTTATAACATGTACAAGCAAATTTAAAATAAAATGGGTGGGTAGAGATAGAGGATTTGGTGACATGTGGCTTAATTTAAAGCCATTAGATTCAATAGTTAGAGAAATAATCTTGGCCATTCCTTTTACCCACTAAAAGACAAAGTGGAAAGGTGTAGAAAAATCTAAAAACCACTTAAAAATTACAAATTTTCCCTTGTTTCTTCCCCCAAATTCGAGGCAAGAACTAATTTCCCTCTCCTCTATTTTTGCTTCATACAAGCTTCTCTCTCCAAATCCAAAGCTCCAATTTTGTACTTAGACATGTAATGACCTCTTATTTAACCTAGAAAGAGATTTTCATCAAGAAGGAGTCAAGAAATCAAAGGATTAAGGTGAGAGAAACTTTATCTAATTTAGTGATTTTATGAGTTTTATGTGGAATTAATTGGGCAAATTATATGAGCATGTAGAGCATGATTAGGAGAGTATTGTAGTAACTTTTGATTACTTAAAATCATAACTTAAACTCATGAGAATTTATTTTCCAATTTCGGCCAAAACAGGGGAAATAAGAGGAATGGAAAGGCAATGAGGGAAAAGGAAAAGAGAAGGAAGAATATGTATGAATCAAGCCAAATTGAGGTTAGTGGATGTAATTTACATTCAATTTCACTCTTTAAGTTGAATTTCTTATAAAATCTACATTATGTAATTATACTAAATTGCATGTAATAGTGAAATAAATCAAGATAACATGATATAATGCTAAATTAAGTCATTAAAAACTCAAATTAGTGAAGAAATTAAATAAAAAAAGGGAACTCAAGTGGCCGAATTGGGTACCTTAGAGTACCTTAACATATTTTGACATCTAATTGAGTATTCCATGGTAATTAAACAAGTTAAGACATAAGAAAGGTAAGAATGTTGATAAAAATGAAAGATGAGGTATATCCTAAATTTTGTAATAGTTAATAATGGTGGAATTTATTAGAACTAGAGAATTTTTATGTAGATTTAATATATTTCATTATATTATGACTTGTAATGAATAGATAACTGTGTATAGTATGAAATTAGAGGAAGAAATAATTGGTAAGTATGACTTTGCTTATTGACCGAATGATTTGTATATATGGAAGGGTATGATTAACTTGAATTCTCATGAAAATAATCACATGTGTGAGAAATTTATGTTTTATAAGCTGATATGAATGAAATTAAAAGCATAATGCAGTTAATATAATATGATGAGAACAAATAATGGTATAAAAATGTAAAGGGATATGAAATTTGATAATGCCCTTAGTATTTAGTGGGTGATACAAAACTTTAGGATAGTTTAACTAGCCATAGGGTTATATATATACCATAGAAGATCATGAGTATATAGAGATTATACCATAAGATATGATTATGATGCATTATGACCGTATAGCCAGCTCATTAAATGGTATTACTTGAGATAGTCTCATACCCTAGTTGTATGCTCGCTCCAGTATATTGGATACCCATTTTGCTTATCCAGTTTGTGGTTTCCCATTGGTGACAACTAGGGGCAAAATTATAATTTTACATGTAAACAGAGATAAAAAGGTAATTATGACATTAAATATATTATAAATATCAATAAGAAATAAATAAGATGAAATATGAGATTGATACGTCAAATAGGGGTAAATGATAATTATGTGATGAACCTGGGATAAAATGGTAATTTAAAGATAAAAGGATGAACAATGAGGTTAAAATAGCTAAACGGACCTAAAATGGTAAAATCGTAATTAAAATGAAATTCAAGGACTAAATCGTAATTTGCCATCCTTAGAAAAAAAATTTAGGGACTAAAATGTAATTTATGCATTTAAATTAAATTAAAAGTCAAAAAATGTCAACTGGATCAAAATTAAGGTCAAATTAGTCAAAATTGAGAAAAAGTCAAACTTTAAGGACTTAATGGAAATTTATCTATTTTTTTTCACATAATTGTGTAAATAAATGAAATTAAGTGAGAAAAATGACTATTAAGATAATTAAGAATAAATTATAATATAAAAGATTAAATTTTGAATTAATTTGACAAATAAAATTTTTAAATGGCAAATTGGTAATTATGCTTAAATTAGGCAATAAAATAATTAGATAAGATTTTATGTAAGTGCCTTCACCACTAAGCGACAAGTTTACTTAGTGCATGGTTTTGTTTTAACTGTGCGCAGGGACATGTACAGTGAAGGAATTTGAAGAAAAAGATTGTGGCATGTACATGTGGGAGTCCCTTGGCATTTTGCTATTGTCTGAGATGTATAAATTGTAATTGGCTATATAAATATGTATACATAAATATGGCATGCACATTAAATGATACTATGACTTAGTGAATTGATATGTGTGGATGTATGTGATTGTGTGCTTGAGATGCACTTATGTGAGACTAAATTTGGAAGCACTATGTTGTTGACTGAAGTTCAGGAGGTGGAGGAAACTGTTATTGGGAGTGTAATTTAAATTTTTACAGGTTTGGGTAGCATGATTTTAAGCCATCATGTTGCTGAAAATTTCATCAAATAAATAATAATAATAATAGTATTAAAATATTAGGAAATTGAGTAAGCGTAGGGTGTCACATGTAATGGTTTTAGAGTAAGGTTTAGGCGGTCCTAAGATCGGAGTTGATATGAGTGATACTGACTGGGTAAATGAATGAGCATATGTACATGCCACATGATTGTGATGTGAGTTTTGGAATTTAAATTGTATTTGTTCTTTGTGTATTTCAGTATTGGCCATGGTTTTCGGCTCCAAACAAGTAGCTGAGTTGGTGAGTGATGCTGAGAGCGAGGCTTCAGCAAGCCCAGAGGTACAGGAATCAATACCAAGTGATAGATCACAGCAGCCTACTCAGCCTACTCCTATACCTGTGCCACAGGCACCTCCACCTCCTGCCCCAGTTGATTTTATGCAGATAATGGTGGAGTTCTTTTAGACATTTCAGGCCCCAGCCTTTTCTCAGCCTTAGCAACAACCACCACATCAGGCATCTAGAAGATCCATCCCAGAACAATTAAGAAGGTTGGGTGCAGAAGATTTCTAGGGTCGAGAATAGGTTACAGCCACGGAAGCTGAAGAATGGTTGAACAAAATTGAGAGGTTATTTGAAATTACTCACAGCCCACCAAAAGAGAAGTTAGAGGGAGTAGTGATATTATTCCAAGATCCAGCTTATGTTTGGTGGGACACAGTCAAACACCACACTCCATTAGAGCATATCACTTGGAATTATTTTTATCAGCAATTTAGGGATAAGTATGTGGGTAAAGAATTTTTGAGGTCTATGGAGGAGGCATTTTGGCAACTGCGTTAGGGTACCCAGATGGTGCAAGAGTACGACCAAGAATTTGAGAAACTTAGTTTTTATATGAAAGATTATTAAATTTCTCTAAAGAAAATGTGTCAACTTTTTGAGAGGGGACTCCATAATGATTTGAGGAAAGTGCTAGCAGTTTGGGATTATAGAAACAAAAAAAAAATTAGTTGATACAGCGATGAAAATGGAAACTATTCAACAAGAAAAAGTAAATAGACAGGCCCAATTTTAGCAAAGAAGAAGATCAGCTTTAAAAGCAGCGGGTAACAAGCCCAGTAAAAGAGTTAGGGGTTCCATTGCAGCTCCTCCATAAGACTCCACAACTACACGAGCAGCTAGTCAGTGTCCTACAGCTCGAGCAACACCTTCCACAACATCTGTAGGCAGTGCCCCTCGAAGTCAGGGTCCAGCCAGATATGAAGTATCATTATTTAAGCATTATGGACATCGCCATTAGGGTAAGTGCTGAAGATTGACAGATGCATGTTGGAGGTGTGGGTCCAAGGAGAATTTTCAGAGGAATTGTCCTCGTGCACAGGCATAAATTTCTACATCAATTGCATTGGCTTTTATTAATAGACAAGCCACTACTTTAGCACGAGGCAGAGGCAGGGGAGGACCTAGTGGGGCTACATCTGCTTAGGGTAGTGCTCCAGCTCCACCAGCCATAGATAGACCTTATTTTTCCAGGACTTATGCAGTGAGTGCTCGAGAGGATTAGGACGCACTAAATGTGATTGTAGGTAAATTCTATTTGTTTGATGATATTGTTTGTGCATTGATAGATCCCGGGTCCACATATTTCTACTTGAGTACTAGAATTGCATAGAAAAGGGATTAGAAAAAGCGCAGTTAGACCAGGATATCTTGGTAAGCAACCCATTGGGTCATAGTGTGGTCGTAAACAAGATATATAGGGATTGTCCTATTCAGATACAATAGGCTACCTTCCCTGCAAATCTGATTAAACTTCCATTCCATGAGTTTGATATTATCTTGGGGATGGATTGGCTTCACCAATACCAAGTGATAGTTGATTGTCATTTAAAGAGAATCACTTTAAAAACTCCAAAAAAATGAAGAAATTAAAGTTGTAGGGGAACGATCTGATTTCCTATCCAGTGTTATCTCAGCTATCGCAGTACACAGGTGTATCAGGAAAGGGTGTACAGCTTATTTAGCCTTTTGTAACTGAAGCTAAAGTAGAAAAGCCGAAAGTTAGTGATGTACCCACAATCCGAGACTTCCCTAATGTCTTTCCTTATAATTTACCAAGATTGCCTCCAGAGAGGGAAGTTAAATTAACAATTGATGTGTTGGCAGGTACAACATCTATTGTATTGGCTCATTATCGCATGGCACCAGTGAAATTGAAGGAGTTAAAGATTCAGTTGCAAGATATGTTAGAAAAGGGCTTTATCCGTCTGAGTGTGTCTTCCTGGGAGCTCTAATATTATTTGTGAAGAAAAAAGATGGATCTCTCAGGCTATGCATTGACTACAGGCAGTTAAATAAAGTCACTATTAAAAATAGATATCCATTGCCCATAATTAACAATTTATTTGATCAATTGAAGGGTGCCAGCATATTTTCAAAGATTGATTTAAGGTCGGGTTATCATCAGCTTTGGGTGAGGGAAGTAGATATTCCACAAACTTCTTTTCGCACTCGATATGGGCACTATGAGTTTGTAGTTATGCCATTCGGCCTCACTAAGACACCAGTTGCATTTATGGACCTGGTGAATCACATTTTCCATCCTACCTAGATCAATTTATGGTGGTATTCATCGATGACATTCTGGTATATTCTAAAACACTAAAAGAACATGATCAACATCTGAGAATAGTACTGCAAACATTGAGAGACAACTAGTTATATGCTAAATTTAGCAAATTTGAATTTTGGTTGAATGAAGTCAACTTTTTTGGCCATGTGGTGTCGGCAGAGGGCATTAAAGTGGATCCTAAAAAGATTGAAGCCACCCATAAATGTTCCCAAATTTGAAGTTTTCTCGGGTTAGCTGGATATTACAGGAGGTTTGTGAAGGGATTCTCTATGATAACTTCCTCGCTTACTAAACTTGTGACACCCTACGTGCGACACCCTAATTCTCTTACCCTAACAATATCAATAATTCAACTATTTAATCATGTACCATTATTATGTCAAATAGAAAACCTTACTATAAGGATTTTCTTACATAAAAGCTTAACTCAACACATATATAAAAACTTCAAGGTATAATACTTAATTATATAAGAGTCCTTTAACAACATTACAATTCTACATATACAAAACATTTATACTTATACAAGATTTCCAACACAAAATAAAATCCAAAAGAAGACTATATACTTTTCAATCTTCACTAACTTGTGTTGGCCAATGCACTGCGGATATCAACCCTAAGATGAATTTTTATCTCCGTAACCTATATGGATGAAACACCCGTGCTAAGCTATAAAGCTTAGTGGGGAACTAAAATCATGATAAATAACCACTCACAGTGATCGTCAATAAGCACACAACATGGCTCAAATATAATAATGATTTATTTCAAGAAATGAAAGAAATTAAACATTTACATTCACTTATAGAAATCATAAAATTTAATGGTAAGAATTTTCATTGATGCTTCATTCACCATAAATAATCATACAAGTTCCAACATCCTTTGGCCTTAAATTCAACTATTTATAATATGATTATTTTATTAATCAATGTTTAATCATAAAAGTATAGTTATCTATTATTAATTTCATAAACAATCTTCACAGATATTGAAATTATCTTTCATCTATTCTTGTATGTCTTTGATATACAAACATTAGAATTATATAGCAGATCAACACTTCCAATTACCATGAGATTATTATATTACTACAGGCTTACTTTATTTTCCATAAGTTACTCATGTTATAACATATTAGATGTATCATAAAAACAAGCCTATCAACCAAACATAACAATTATATATCATCACCACAAATAACAAATACACATTAATGAATGTGCACATACAAACATTGTGAACACATAAATATAATCATATAAAAATATTTCAAAAACAATAGGTGTTACTATATAATTCTTATAATCTTTAATATGAAATATGCTTATGCAATTATGATAATTATTGTCTCCATTCAATGTTATAATATTCTTTACCCTGATGATAGTTTCTTCATATATCATACATTGTCATACATATAGAAAAAAAAAACTTATGATCACAAAAGACACACATGTTTATATCATCAATTTAATCAAAGCATTAATATAATACAAAATTCATTATATAACAAACTAGTATGTATTTTGGATACTAGTAGTATTAAAATACCCTAACATTTAATTTAGCATTCTTAGTATCAATATCACATAATATGCTCTTAGAATGTATACATGTAATCCATACAATAAAATCATTATTCATCATACTATTCCATACAGTACAATTAGCCATGACATTGAAATTGACTATAATGCATTTATACTTTAATTTATCTTGCTTAAGTTCTAAAGGTAGATAATGGGAACAATGAATATCCGAGGGAATCAATTAAAAGATATATGAAGATATCACAATATAGGACCTAAACGGCCAACACAATGACCCCTAAAGGCAAATAGAGGACCTAATTGGATCGATATAATGGCTCTGAAGAACAAGCAATGAGCCCAAAAGGATCAATATAGAGGTTCCGAAGGATAAACAATGAACCCAAAAGGGTCTAACAGAATATGGAACCCAAATGGGATTAAACAAATAACTTGAACCGGTCAAGCAGACCCAAACGGGATCGGCTACAATCCAAACATGGTTGTTTAAATCAACGCTAACTTTTAAATCCAAATAGGGTCGCAATAACTTTTAATTTTGAACTAACCCAAATAGCTCGAAACTATTCTGAAGTAGCTGCAATATAAGTATAGGTGCCTATCTATTCACAAATGAACTATAATAGCAGGAAAATACTTTGTTTTTATAAATTTCATTTATCATGCTTTAACATTTCATAATCAATTTCATCGATGAATATTTGTATAAAAATATACACTATCATTTGATTAAATATATGTATAAGCATAATTTCATATCAGAAGTCGTGTACATGTTTTTGAACATACATGTATATACATAAAACTTCAATTAATTATTTTGCATGCTATTTGTAAATCAATGTATTTCCATGAATACATAAATTTAACATAACATTTAAACATTAAAAATTCATATTCATAAGCTCAATATATATTCAATTCATATTCATAAGCTCAATATATATATTCCTTGTGTTTTTAGTAAAGATAACAACATTTAAAATTAAACATTAAAATTCTGCCTTTAGGATTCTGCACAGAGGCTGAATTCCAAATCTAACTTATATGCCATTTTTGACAAAGAAAATGTCCTTTTTAGTAAAACCGTCCTCTAAAAACATGATCCCTTATGTTTCCAGTTTCTGGAACATCAAAAATAATTTCAATAACACTTCCATAACTCAAGATATTTACACTTTATTAAATACTATTCCTATTGACAGTGTTGTGTGTAGGTTCAGAATTAAGCTAAAATTAGACAAGCTTAAGGACATAATTAGGCTTTACTTTCTTCATTAAAAGTATATTCTATTTTTTCCAGAATTTAAACTCATAGTATTTCGTTCACTATTCAAGGATATATATCATATTGTCTACAATCTATTCCAGAAACAAATTCAACAGCTCTATTAAATTTCCAATTAAATATTAGGATGACTTATATGCATAATTAGCTCCTAATTCCTTCTACAATTTTGTAGACATATATCTTATGTAGCTTCAAAAATTAGAATAGACTCAAATAGAATTTTCTAAATCAAATTATGCTAAAATTACAGCCACTAACTCATATGGCTTTCATCTCTCTCTTTTCTTTTATTTTATTAAAACTTATTAAAATTGTTTCTCTATTCATTTATACAACCACCATACTTTTAAATCATGTCCGTACTCCAATTAATCACATGCATGTATGAGAAATCTAATCTCATACATTAAAAATAACTTAATATCACATCTATAACTCAAGATATGCAAGAAAAATCATAAATTGTTCATAATACCAAAACAGTTTCTGTCAACAATTAGAAAATTCATATAAAAATATACATGCAGATTTGGAAAAACATTTCTTCATGAAAGTTGTATCCATGACTATCTTAGAATTTTACATCATGTAATTAAACTCCTCTACCAAAACTTATGCTTGAAATACTAAAATCTATTCTTTCACTGTAACTAACAGTGTCTACAACATTCAAGCTAATTTTAAAATAGTTAAAGGCCGATTCAGAAGTGGATTTCTTCTACATAAATATACACTAATGTCTTAATAAAAGGCACCAACTGGAATCATTCAATTTACTTTCCTAGAACTCAAGCTATTAACAAAACAATACTGCTAGGTCAAGTGAACTTAAACCTAGTATTTTATAATAGAATTGCATGTAGTTTTAAACTTTATGATAATTATTTTCCAAAAATAGACCTTTAAGTTATTTGTTGTATCCTCACATTATAACACCATTGGAACTAATTTCAAATTTTCCACAGAATTAAATCACTTAAATCTTAACTATATATAAACTTGCAAAGTAATAAATCTAGATTTAATTCCTATAATTGTAACCTCATCACAAAACACATCTAATAGAACTATAATCCATATTTCCACATTTCAAACCCACATGCAACAATAAAGAAGTTCCCAAACTATATTAACACTTGATTATTGTATCCTCTATCACAAGCAGTTTTCTGAATTTAACTTGTAAGCAATATTTGACCTTCCAAAAAGCATTTTTAGCAAATGTTGTCCTCTACAAACTTATTTCAATATTTTTCTAGTTTCTAAAACATCAAGAATCATCTCAATATCATTTATATACTTTCAAATATTTACATAACACTACTACTCCCAGTTACTAGGCAGCAGACTGTTCTAGATTTTATATTTAAATATAGCCCAGTTAAAAACATATTTAAAATTTGGTTTCTTCATATGAGATATAGGTATGCATGGCTATTTTTAAACCCAATTGGAATCATATAATATGGTGCTCTATAACTCGAGATATAGGTAAAAGACTGCCAAAATGTCAAGCAAAATATAATAATGCATCCAATAATGTTTAATTAGACTTTACTAATGTAAAATTGCCCTTGAATTATTCTAGGGCCTATTTTGGATCCTTACAAATATCTCCCCCTTGAGGAATTTCGTCTTCAAAATTCATACTTGTATTATTTATTCAAATACATCATTATCATTCTTATACTTCTGTGTCTAACATTATAAACTTTTATTCCATAATATCTCTACCAACTTCCCTTGATGCTTACTTAAACTTAATTTGATTCTCTTATAACTCTATCTTCATATAAGAGCAACCTTATCATGCGGTTACATCATTACCATGCACAATGTATATCCTGTTAGTTTCCTTTTTAATTGGGGCCTATACATGTAACATGATGCTTGATGCTATGTTATGCGTGAATGATGCTTTCATGTATGCAATAAGATGTAAATGCATAATCTCACATGCTGTATATGTTTTTGCCCTATCCTATGTGTAATGTGTCGTCAATTGCCCGTACTTGATAAGAAAACACTGACAGTTATATAGAGCATTGTAATTAAGCTCAACTTCCGTACAGTAACTTCATGTATAAAAGACTTTATTCACTATATCTAAAACTTTTTCTCATACACCATATAAAATAATTCCTATATACTTTACTTATAGACCTACACTATAATTCATACATTAATCATATTCACAAATTATTGACAAACTTCCACCATATCCAAATATTCCAAAAGCATATGATTTTATTTCTATGTTTAGGATCTATCAATCCAAATAAATAAATTCTAAGGTAGAAGGGATATTTACCAGAAACTTGTTCTGTAATGCCCGCTCTTATTACCTTTTATTTACATAATAATTTTAATTACTTGCATAAAATATACATAAACATATAAAATTTAATACATCTGGCATATATTACATTTAAAGTACAAATACAACTTAGTTCATTACATACAGTTCAAATCTTTTACATTATACATTTACAAATAATATATTATCAGAATTAGCCCTGACTTTATTCCCTTCTAGTGGCCTGCAGATGTTAACTCTAGCAAAAGCACTTTTTCACACTTGAGTACCTACATGGGAAAACACCCGTGCTTAGCAATGGCTCAGTGGGGAGTAAACAGTACAATTGACTTCTTATCGAAGTTGCAAATACAATCAATATAACATGCCAATACATATAACATAATAACATGTCCCTCTTATTCAGTACATGTATTAACCACACTCAATAGCAATTATACACTCAATAGCAATCACAATATAGTTTTTCACTTACACTTCAATATTCACTGAAAAGCACTAACATTATCATAAGCCATTGTAACACTTAAACTATTGGTCACTTATCCTTATTTAATATTCAGATCATGATTATTGCCTGAATTCTCATAAATGGCGGATACGGGTACAAACACTAGATATTGCACTAGAGACAAAAAAGTCTCGATTCACTAGATACCAAAAGGTATCAAACACTACACTAGTCACATTTTAGTGACAACACTTGTAGCTGCGATCACTATCCCCTTTAAAGGCATGCTATCTATCCACTACCATGTGAAATTCAAGCTTACAATTAGTCTTTAATCACTCAAAGTTATCACACTAAATACAACTAAATTCAAAGAGATAACACATCAAATAGAGCATGCAACAAAATCACTAAACAATAACTTCAATTACATTTAACATTAACATTAGTGTAATTATTATTTGTCATGCAATTAGTAACATTATACTTACCATTTATCATATTCACTCACATTCATTAATTGTACATTTTATTGCATATTTTTAGAAACATAACATTGACACATGCCATAGGTCATGCCTTTATTTCCCTAAATCATGCTATTCATGTTCATTCATATTCATTTTTTGTACAATGCATTAAGACTTAGTGTATGTTTAATTCTACTTCATTAATTCGCTATGTTTTACACTCATTTTGTATCATTCCTATATACTTGTATATTAAGGCTTATTATGTCCGGTTATGAAAGCAACACATGGGAATAGCTTACTATAGTGGAAAAAGGGAGAAAATAGGCAAGTACAGGTGACAAGCGGTTGTTGTCGCGCTCGTGGCAAGTGTCGTGCTCGTGGCAGGAGGCAATGGCCTAAACGACGGTTCCTCTGATCACAAAATCCTATAAACTTGCTAAGAAAATCAATTTGTACCTCAATTTAGGCATAACAAACGACTTTTTCTAGCAAATCTGTCTTCAACAAAGTTTTAGTCCTATGTTTATAGTTTCTAAAAAATCAAAAATCACTCAATTATGACTTCTAAATCTCAAGATATCACTAAATAATTATAGACTATTCCCATGAGATGGATAGCAGGGGTCTTTCCACTTCAAGCTCATTTTCGGAAACTTTAGAGATAGATTTAGATCCCAGTTTCTTCTAAAAATATTTAGACATATGTCTTATCTTCCATATTCAACTTGAATTACATCAATCAGACATTTAAAAAAAGAGTTATACCATTTTTACTAAGACTGGTTCATGTAAAACTTATGTAGATTTTTCACTATAGAATTCCTTAGGACATAAGTCACATTTCTCATACATCTATTCATCACTCAAGAACTCTATCATCAATAACAAAACATTTATAACACATAAATCAACTTAAATCAATAAATTAGATACCAAATAAAATTAAAAACTCCCAAACCTCTATTAAGATTTAACTTGTTCTTTCCTCCTTCTTATCTTTTCTTCTTTACTCTTGCTTTTCATCTCTACCATCTACACCCTTTTCTCTAATTGGAGCAGCATTTTTGTGGACTTGAGGAGAGAAGAAGGAAAGAAATGCAAAAGAATAAAAGAAAATAATTTCTTGGCCAAGAATGGTCGGCCACACACTCTCACTTCCTTTAGCTAACTTATCATTTACTCTTTTTTTTCTAGAAATCCTTGTGTCAAGTCTCCATTGGCTGCTCAATAAAAATCTTACAAAAGTTCACTTTAGTCCCTCTTTAAACTTATATCTCTTACTTTAATCTCTTATTTTTTTTATTTCTAGTTTTACCACAATTCTTTTACTTTGTCTTTTCAATTAAGTCCCTACATAAAATTTTCTTTTAATTAACCACAAAATCAATCACTTTCTCATGCGAAATGACCATCTATCCCTCTTAGGGTACCATTAGGGGTATTACAACTCTCTCCTCCTTAAACAATTTCGTCCTCGAAATTCTCCCTGTACCACCTATCAAATCTCATCAATTAAATTCCTACAATTGTATCTTTATCTCAATCAAACACTATCCATTACAATCCATTCCTACTTCTCTTATTCCTTACTTTATCATGCTTATATTCAATCTAACTTCATCCACAACAAAAAAACTGCCAATTAGCGACTAAAATTAGCGACGGCCCATTTTTCGTCGCTAATTTTGCGACGGATTAGCGACTGTTTTACATTTCCGTCGCGATAATGATATTTGCTATTTTTTGCGATGAAATAGCGACGGAATTAATAAACAATCGCTAATTATTGGCGGGAAGAGTACGCGCCCTATTTTGCGACGGAATTAGCGACAAAATTTTCCGTCGCTAAATTTTATAATTTTTTATTCAGGAAATTAGTTCCAGAAATTTTAGCGACTAAACTTTTAGTCGCTAATTTTGGCGGGAAAAATTAGCGCCTTTTTTTGTGACGGTTTAGCGACGGAAATATTTCTGTCGCTAATTAGTATTTTGTTTCTGTAATACGATTAGCGACGGAAATATGTAGTCGCTAATCCGTCGCAAATAAATTAAAAAATAAGTTTTTAAATTTCACTCCCATGATTTATGTATAATTTCAAGTAATTTTAATATATACCATATATTAAAATGAATTATTTCTTTTGTAACAGAAAATTATAAATTATTTTATAAGTTGGTAATAATTTTTTACCAATTATACCAAAATCTAATGTTATTTATTTAGAAAATTTACATTTTTAATCATAATAATAAACTAATTGTTATGATTATTATATATTTGCATGTTCAAGATTAATAAAAATAAATATTTATAAAATTTATTATTTCATTTAAAATAATAATAATAAAAATTTGTAATTAATTTTTATTTTATAAAATTTAAATCAAATATTAAATTATTAGAAATTCTATTGATTTTTTTATCAATTATCCCCAAATATAAACTTATTTATTTAAAAAATTACATTTTAATAATAATAATAATAATAATAATAATAATAATAATAATAAAGTAATTGTTATAAGTATTAAATAGTCATATTATGAAAAATAATAAACATAAATATTTATATAATAATAATATAAAGTTTATTATTTCATTTAAAATAATTATGAAAAATTATTTAGTTGAATAAGATAATAGAGTTCAATCCAAAACTTAAACTCATACAAGTCAAAATGAATAAATTTTCTAATTTAATTTCTTCAATTTAATTTCTATTATTTTTCTAAATGAATAAATTTTTTAATATATATATATACACACACACACACTTTTCAATTTTATTTCTATTATTTTTCAAAATATTCAAAGCTCCATCTAAACTCATACTTACCATTTAACTTCGCTACCACGGTTACCTAATTGAGTGGTATGGAAGACTAAGAAAACTTACAGATTTGAAAATGAAGAAATGGCTTTGAAATTCTAAACATGGCAAGATTAATAAATAAGTTAAGATATTATCTGATAAATCCAAATATATAGTCCATTTGAATATGCATGTTTACGGTTTGGTTGGATCTTCAAATACAAAGTGAACAGCTTTTATACGAAATAGTGTAAGTAAAGATTCAACGGTTAAGTATTTGCCGTTAGATTGGCCTGATATTTGGTGAGTACGTTCGAAACTCCTTGTTGTTAATTTTGAATGGTGAAGATTAGTTTTTAAGGTCTGTGAGTTTGGTTTTTGTTGCAAAAAAATGGTTATTTTCTGGATTTTTTACGTAATGACCAGTTTTGCATACGAAGACGATCGGAAAATCAATTTGCCGTTAGATTGGCCTGATTTTTGGCGAGTACTTTCAAAACTCCTTGTTGTTAATTTTGAACGGTAAATGTTAGTTTTTAAGGTCTGTAAGTTCAGTTTTTGTTGCAAAAAAGAGGCTGTTTTCTGAATTTTTTACATAATGACCAGTTTTATATACGAAGATGATCGGAAAATTATTTGCCGTTAGATTGGTCTGATTTTTGGTGAGTACGTTCAAAACTCCTTATTATTAATTTTGAACGGTGAAGATTAGTTTTTAAGGTCTTTAAGTTCAGTTTTTGTTGCAAAAAAGAGGCTATTTTCTGGATTTTTTACTTAATGACCAGTTTTGTATACGAAGACGATCGAAAAATCATTTACCGTTAGATTTGCCTGATTTTTGGTGAGTACGTTCAAAAGTCCTTGTTGTTAATTTTGAACGGTGAAGATTATTTTTGGTGAGTACGTTCAAAACTATATAGTTGAACTGGTACATTGCTATGTTTCAGACCCAGATGCATTCTCTAGCACTAAAGGGTAAAAGTGAATATAATTATTTAATAGTTACATAAGGGTAAAAGTTAATGAAATTAATATTTGTGTCACTAATATTAATTTATTTCAGTAAAAAAAAGATTAAGTGAATATTTATGCTCACTAATTATTTTTAAAAATATTTCATATAATATTATTTGCCTATTTCTCTATAATGTCCCGAATTTAAATTAATCGAATGGCATGGTTACTTAACCCAACCCTAAGCACAACCCAGTTTACAATAAAAATAAATAGGTATAAAAAATGAGAGAGAATTATTGGCTTAAGTTAGTCATATAGTTTGTTGAGTATTTAATTCGGTTTCGTGTTTTCTAGTCATATAGTTTGTTCCATTTTGCCATTCACGTGTTTAGTTAGTCTAATATGCCTATTGTTTTATGAAAATTTTAATTTTTTTTTATATTTTGATATGATATGCAAATTGGATCCATATGAATATTTTTTTATTATTTAAAGTCTACTCGATTTGTATATAAAGTAACTCATATTATCCTAAAGATTTTAAATAAAATTAAAGATTAATCCATAATAATTTATAGTATAAAATTAAATTAAAATTTATTGTTAATTTAAAATTTTTTTATTAATATCATAGATAACTATATTTTATTAAGCATTGTTAAATAAATTTTATACTAAAATTTTTATCTTTTAATAAATAATTTATTTTTGTTAGCTATTTTATTATTATTATGATTATTTTTTATATTTTTTATTTAATAAAAATTTTAAATAGTTACAAGATTATTAATTGATATGGACTAAAATACTCTTAATTTTAAAGAAAGAAAAGAGGAAGGAGCATGGACATTTAGGTACTTTCATATGGGTACTTTCATATGAGAGAGAATTATTGGCTTAAGTTAAAATTGATATGGGTTTTAAACATAAGAATTTAATGGTTAGAGGGCAAAAAAAAAAGAATGTTAGGGGGGCTTAAATGAAAATTTCCCAATCCTAGCCAAAACTGTACCGTTTTGGAGGATGAGATATAAATATCCTCTTGCTGCTTCTAGGGTAATCCACCGCCTCTTCCCCTTCGATCATCCCCTTCTCCTCCTTCTGCCCCTCTCTGGTCATGCCGAACCGTCAAGCTGCCGCCTCCGCTTCCTGCTGCCACCTCCGCTTCGTGCTGCTGCTGCAGCTCTCTAACGCCATTGTTCTTCTTCCTCTCCTTCTCTCCATCGTGTGGCAGCATGCCCCCTGCCACCGGTTTCTCATCCCCTGATTTGGCTCATGCTCCGGCCTCTTATAACAGCGTACCACCGCCTGCCGACGAGATCCAGATAGCCAAGCAGAAAGGAAGTTCTTTCTGAGGTAATTTCTTACCGGATCTGTGCTGTTATTTGATTATTTCTTACCGGATCTGTGCCTTGCCTTTTGATTGCGTTTAGTGTTTCTGATTTCGCAACTATGATGGTAATTTCTTACCGAATCTGATGCATTGCATGATATTTCTGTGCTTATGTTGAGAAGTTCCAGGCTTATCTTTGTTTTATGTTTATATTTAATTTTTGGACCCATTGTTCAGATTTGGTGATGGTAACTCTTGCCCTTGCTATTGACCCTGGGAGAAAATGGAAAGGTATACACTTTTAGCCCTGTTAATTGCCTACCAAACTCTTGCAAAACATGGACCAAATGTGCCTATAATCTTACCTAGCATCTACAACCTATTGAAATATTTGCTGCACTACTTTTAAAAATTTTCTCTGTCAAATATCATATTTTTTAAGCTTTTATTTGGTTTGTTTGCTGGATAACTGTGATTTAAATTTTATTTTTTTAATATCAACTGTATTTGGTTTTGTTTATTTGTATGATTCTGTGGAGTGAATTATTGTATAGAATTTATCAGTTATTTTACTATGCCTGAATCTTTATTTGCTTGGTCATATTCTTTCAGAACACTTGGTTGGTATGATGCTGCAGTTTATGAACTAGGGGCTGCTGATTCTTTGTTATGCGATACTTATTTTTTCTTTTTCAGTTTTGTGCGTGTGTGTTAATATTAAGTTGACTTTGAATTACAATTGGTGTACTTTGTAGCTTCTGATATGCTCAGTCTTTCAATTGTGCGGTGTGATTTGTCATTTTGGAGTTAAATACATTAATCATTTGTTATCTTGTTTCCTTTGTGTTTGTGTATCTACAGTAAAACATTGCTCAAGTTGACTATACCACGCATTAAATTGATGAGGAATAGGAGAGAGGTTCAGATAAAGCAAATGCGTAGAGATATTGCTAAGCTTCTTGAGACTGGCCAAGAAGCTACTGCTCGCATTCGGGTACTGCCCTTTTATATAATCATTGTTGGCTATGCTGTTTCAGTGTGTATAACCACTTTCTTACTTGGGATTTTTTTTCCTTGGGTAGAAGAAGAAAATGTACTTATTGTTTGATAATATTTTACTCCCTGTCTATTTCAGGTAGAGCATATAATAAGAGAAGAGAACATGATGGCTGCTCAAGAGATCATTGAGCTGTTTTATGAGCTTATATCTGTGCGACTTCTAATCATTGAAGCGCAAAGGTTATTCCTCAAATTTTATGTTATGGCATGCTCTGTTTATTTCATCATTTTCTGTAAATAGGCTTTCTAAATAGGTTATATTCCTAGCTGAAATTTATAGAATGTATGGTTTGAATTTACACATTGATGAAATTGTAGAATAAAGATTCATGTGGATTAGTCCAAGGTCTATTCCAAAGAAGAGGAAGAGGTAGATGGACAACTTTGATGCTAGCCTTGTATTATCCTATCCCTCAATTATAGAGTTCATTTTAGGGCTCCTATCTGACTGAGAAGAGCAATTTCCTGCAAAGAACATTCGGAGATGATAATGTCTCGATGATTTGAGGAGTATCATATTCAGTACACAAACCATCAAGACATTATCATCTCCTAATATTTTTTTGTACTCAATATGTGAGTATTTCATACTTTGAAGTAACTTTATATTTACATGCTTAAATCGAAATTTGAATATTTTGTTGTTTTAATTCTAGTTATCCTGCTTAGAACATCTGTTAAAAAATATAGAATAGTTGGAGTATCAACTTTTTGTTTTTTGGCTAGTGTTTCTATTACATCAACTGTGATACAGAAGTTGTGATGGAACTTCCATTTGAGATATTTATTACTGCTGGATAAAGCTGCGCAGGGAGCGGATTGCTGAGAGAATAAAGGCTTTGCAGGAGTTAGTCCCTACTGCCAACAAGGTTCACGTATTTTTTGCCACAGACTATTGGTAAAGAGGGACTGTATTTAGGCTTAGGGTATATTACTACAACAATATTATCTAGGAGGGTAGGAAATTGTAAAGATTTAATTTTTTAGTTATTAATTTTAGGAAAATGGATTGTATAAACAATATTTTGTTTTATATATTGTTTTTTTTATGTTAACACTATATTTGTAATGAATTCATTACAAATTATATATATATATATGAAAATATAAGATTATTATTTATATTTGTATTTATTATATATATTATATCTATTATATATATCTATTATAATATAAAATTTATTATTTATATGGAGAACTGGGTGAAAATTTAAAAATACATAATTTAGCGATGGATTCGCGACAGCAATTCCGTTACTGTATAAACATTAGCATTTAACAAATAATTAGCGACGGAATTTGCGACGGAATATATAGTCGCTAAATATTATTAATATATTTCGGCGACTAATTAGGAATATAAATTAGCGACGGAGAAAAAAAATATTAGCGACGTAATTTTTCGTCGCTATATTAGCGACTGATTTTAGATTCCGTCGCTAATAAATTAGCGACTGGGCTATTAGCGACTGTTCGTCGCGCCGTCGCTAAATTATATTAGCGACGGAATTTTGGCAATTAGCGACGGAAAATGCCGTCGCTAATTCCCAGTTTTTTTGTAGTGATCTTTTTATAACTATACTATTCTCTCACTATCATATCATTAGTGCACTCAATATATATCGTGTTAGTGTCCCTTCTAGTTGGGGCCTTTGCATGTAATATGATGCTTTTCATGACTTTGCAAATAATGCTGATGTAATGTGGTGAAAAAATGATAGGATGCAAATGTATGCTTTCATGTATCATGTATGTTTGCCCCATCCCATTCTATAACATGTATAATCAATTGCCCACACTGTTAAGGAATTACTGACAGGTACACAAAACACCATGTCCAATCTGAATTCACTTTCATATCAACTTTACATAGGGCTATCGCACTCTACTATCTATTGACATAGAGACATCTACATTAGTCCTTACACTAACACTGGATTTACACTCTGGACTATCTATACTTTCACTAAGATCCAATTCTATATGTACACTAGACAAAACAACATCTGCTTTAAGGCCAAAACACTACACAGACACACATTTATAATCTATACACTAACACCTTATTGCCAAAATCCGCATAAACCTTGGCTCTGATACCCAAATGTAATGCCCGCTCTTATTACATTTTATTTACATATTATTTTTTTTATTACTTGCATAAAATATACATAAACATATAACATTTAATACATTTGTCATATATTACATTTAAAGTACAAATGCAACTTAGTTCATTACATACAGTTCAAATCTTTTACATTATACATTTACAAATAATATATTATCAGAATTAGCCCTGACTCGCTTCCCTTCTAGTGGCCTACAGATGTTGACTCTAGCAAAAGCACTTTCTCACACTTGAGTACCTATACGGGAAAACACTCGTGCTGAGCAATTGCTCAGTGGGGAGTAAACAGTACAATTGACTTCTTATCAAAGTGGCAAATACAATCAATATAACGTGCTAATACATATAACTTAATAACCTGTCCCTCTTATTCAGTACATGCATTAACCACACTCAATAGCAATTATACACTCAATAGCAATCACAATACAGTTTTTCACTTATACTTCAATATTCACTGAAAAGCACTAACATTATCATAAGCCATTGTAACACTTAAACTATTGGTCACTTATCCTTATTAAATATTCAGATCACGATTATTGCTTGAATTCTCATAAATGGCGGATATAGGTATAAACACAAGATATTGCACTAGAGATAGAAAAGTCCCGGTTCACTAGATACCAAAAGGTATCAAACACTACACTAGTCACATTTTAGTGACAACACTTGCAGCTGCGATCACTATCCCCTTTATAAGCATGCCTATCTATCCACTACTATGTGAAATTCAGGCTTACAAGTAGTCTTTAATCACTCAAAGTTATCACACTTGATACAACTAAATTCATAGAGATAACACATCAAATAGAGCATGCAACAAAATCACTAAAAAATAACTTCAATTACATTTAAAATTAACATTAGTGTAATTATTATTTGTCATGCAATTAGTAACATTATACTTACCATTTATCATTTTCACTCATATTCATTAATTGTACATTTTATTGCATATTTTTAGAAACATAACATTAACACATGCCATAAGTTATGCCTTTATTTCACTAAATCATGCTATTCATGTTCATTCATATTCATTTTTTGTACAATGCATTAAGACTTATTGTATGTATAATTCTACTTAATTTATTCACTATGTTTTACACTCATTTTGTATCATTCTTAGATACTTTTATTTTAAGGATTATTATGTCCGATTATGAAAGCAACACATGGGAATAGCCTTTTATAGTGGAAAAAGGGAGAAAATAGGCAAGTATAGGTGACAAGCACTTGTTGTCGCGCTCGCGGCATGAGGCAATGGCCCAAACGATGGTTCCTCTGCTCACAAAATCCTATAAACTGGTTAAGAAAATCAACTTGTACCTAAATTTAGGCATATCAAATGACTTTTTCTGGCCAGTTTTGCTCCTACAAAGTTTTATCCCTATGTTTCCAGTTTCTAACACATCAAAAATCACTCAATTCTAAATTCTAAATCTCAAGATATCACTAAATACTTATAGACTGTTCCTATGAGGCGGACAGCAGGGGTCTGTCCACTTCAAGCTCATTTTCGGACACTCTATAGACAGATGTAGATCCTAGTTTCTTCTATATATTTTTATATCTATGTCTTATCTTTAATAACAAACTTGAATAACATCAATCAGATATCTACAAAAAGAGTTATGCAATTTTTACTAAGACTAGTTCATCTGAACCTTATGCAGATTTTTCACTATAGGATTCTTTAGGACATAAGTCACATTTCTCATCATCTATTCATCACTCAAGAACTCTATCATCAATAACAAAACATCTATAACACATAAATCAACTTAAATCAATAAATTAGATACCAAATACAATGAAAAACTCCCAAACCATTATTAAGATTTAACTTGTTCTTTCCTCCTTCTTATCTTTTCTTCTTTACTCTTGCTTTTCATCTCCACCATCTGCAATCTTTTCCCTACTTGGAGCAGCATTTTTGTGGACTTGAGGAGAGAAGAAGGAAAGAAATGCAAAAGAATAAAAGAAAATAATTTCTTGGCGAAGAATGACCGACCACACACTCCCACTTCCTTCAGCTAACTTATCATTTACTCTTTTTTTCTAGAAATCCTAGTGTCAAGTCTCCATTGGCTGCTCAATAAAAATCTTATAAAGTTCACTTTAGTCCCTCTGTAAACTTATAACTCTTACTTTAATCTCTCATCTTTTTTTATTTCTAGTTTTACAACAATTCTTTTACTTTGTCTTTTCAATTAAGTCCCTACAAAAAATTTTCCTTTAATTAACCACAAAATAAATCTCTTTCTCATGCGAAATGACCATCTATCGCTCTTAGGGTACCATTAGGGGCATTACAACTTCCTCCTCCTTAAAGAATTTTGTCCTCGAAATTCTCCCTATACCACCTATCAAATCTCATGAATTACATTTTTATAACTGTATCTTTATCTCAATCAAACACTATCCATTACAATCCATTCCTACTTCTCTTATTCCTTACTTTATCATGCTTATATTCAATCTAACTTCATCTTTTTATAAATGTTCTTTTCTCTCACTATCATATCATCAGTGCACTCAATATATATCCTGTTAGTTTCCCTTCCAGTTGGGGCCTTTGCATGTAATTTGATGCTTTTCATGACATTGCAAATAATGCTGATGTAATGTGGTGAAAGAATGATAGGATGCAAATGTATGCTTTCATGTATCATGTATTTTTGCCCCATCTCATGCTATAACATGTATAATCAATTGCCCAAACTGTTAAGGAATTACTGACAGGTACACAGAACACCATATCCAATCTGAATTCACTTCCATATTAACTTTACATAGGGCTATCGTACTCTACTATCTATTGACATAGAGACATCTATATTAGTCCTTACACTAACACTGAATTTACACTTTGGACTATATATACTTTCACTAAGATCCAATTCTATATGTATACTAGAAAAGACAATATCTGCTTTAAGGCAACAACACTACACAGACACACATTTCTAATCTATTCACTAACACCTTATTACCCAAAACCGCCTAAACCTTGGCTCTGATACCAAAATGTAATGCCCGCTCTTATTACCTTTTATTTACATATTATTTTTTTTATTACTTGCATATAATACACATAAACATATAACGTTTAATACATCTAGCATATATTACATTTAAAGTACAAATACAACTTAGTTCATTACATACAATTCAAATCTTTTACATTATACATTTACAAATAATATATTATCAGAATTAGCGCTGACTCGCTTCCCTTCTAGTGGCTTGCAAATGTTGACTCTAGCAAAAGCACTTTCTCACACTTGAGTACCTACACGAGAAAACACTCCAGTTGAGCAATGGCTCATTGGGGGTGTAAACAGTACAATTGACTTCTTATCAAAGTGGCAAATACAATCAATATAACATGCCAATACATAAAACACAATAACATGTCCCTCTTATTCAGTACATGCATTAACCACACTCAATAGTAATTATACCCTCAATAGCAATCACAATATAGTTTTTTACTTACACTTCAATATTCACTGAAAAGCACTAACGTTATCATAAGCCATTGTAACACCTAAACTATTGGTCACTTATCCCTATTCAATATTCAGATCACGATTATTTCTTGAATTCTCATAAATGGAGGATACGGGTACAAACACTAGATATTGCACTAGAGACAGAAAAGTCTCGGTTCACTAGATACCAAAAGGTATCAAACACTACACTAGTCTCATTCTAGTGACAACACTTGCAGCTGTAATTACTATGCCCTTTATAGGCATGCCTATCTATCTACTACTATGTGAAATTTATGCCTACAAGTAGTCTTTAATCACTCAAAGTTATCACACTTGATACAACTAAATTCATAGAGATAACACATCATATATATCATGCAACAAAATCACTAAAAAATAACTTCAATTAAATTTAACATTAACATTAGTGTAACTATTATTTGTCATGCAATTACTAACATTATACTTGCCATTTATCATATTCACTCACATTCATTAATTGTACATTTTATTGCATATTTTTAGAAATATAACATTGACACATGCCATAGGTCATGCCCTTATTTCCATAAATCATGCTATTCATTTTCATTCATATTCATTTTTTGTACAATGCATTAAGACTTAGTGTATGTTTAATTCTACTTCATTAATTCACTATGTTTCACACTCATTTCTTATCATTCTTATATACTTGTATTTTAAGGCTTATTATGTCTGGTTATGAAAGCAACACATGGGAATAGCCTACTATAATGGAAAAAGGGAGAAAATAGGCAAGTATAGGTGATAAACGCTTGTTGTCATGCTCGCGGAAGGAGGCAATGGCCAAACGACGGTTCCTCTTCTCATAAAATCTTGTAAACTGGTTAAGAAAATCAAATTGTACCTCAATTTAGGTATATCAAACGACTTTTTCTGGCATATTTGTCTTATAAAAAGTTTTATTCCTATGTTTCTAGTTTCTAAAACATCAAAAATCACTTAATTCTGACTTCTAAATCTCACGATATCACTAAATACTTATAGAATATTCCTATGAGATGGACAGCAGGGGTCTATCCACTTCAAGATCATTTTCGGATACTCTAGAGACCGATTTAGATCTATGTTTCTTCAACATATTTTTAGATCTATGTCTTATCTTTCATAAGAATCTTGGATCACATCAATCAGACATCTACAATAAGAGTTATACCATTTTTACTAAGACTGGTTCATGTGAACCGTATGCAGATTTTTCACTATAGGATTCTTTAGGACATAAGTCACATTTTTCATGCATCTATTCATCACTCAAGAACTCTATCATCAATAACAGAACATCTATAACACATAAATCAACTTAAATCAATAAATTAGATACCAAATAAAATTAAAAACTCCCAAACCTCTATTAAGATTTAACTTGTTCTTTCCTCCTACTTATCTTTTCTTCTTTACTCTTACTTTTCATCTCTACCATCTACAACCTTTTCTCTAATTGGAGCAGCATTTTCGTGGACTTGAGGAGAGAAGAAGGAAAGAAATGCAAAAGAATAAAAGAAAATAATTTCTTGGCCAAGAATGGTCGGCCACACACTCTCACTTCCTTTAGCTAACTTATCATTTACTCTTTTTTTTCTAGAAATCCTAGTGTCAAGTCTCCATTGGCTGCTCAATAAAAATCTTACAAAAGTTCACTTTAGTCCCTCTTTAAACTTATATCTCTTACTTTAATCTCTTATTTTTTTATTTCTAGTTTTACCACAATTCTTTTACTTTGCCTTTTCAATTAAGTCCCTACATAAAATTTTCTTTTAATTAACCACAAAATCAATCTCTTTCTCATGCGAAATGACCATCTATCCCTCTTAGGGTACCATTAGGGGTATTACAACTCTCTCCTCCTTAAAGAATTTCGTCCTCTAAATTCTCCCTGTACTACCTATCAAATCTCATTAATTACTTTCCTATAATTGTATCTTTATCTCAGTCAAACATTATCCATCACAATCCCTTCCTACTTCTCTTATTCCTTACTTTATCATGCTTATATTCAATCTAACTTCATCTTTTTATGATTGTACTATTCTCTCACTATCATATCATCAGTGCACTCAATATATATCTTGTTAGTTTCCATTCCAGTTGGGGCTTTTGCATGTAATCTAATGCTTTCCATGACTTTGCAAATAATGCTGATGCAATGTGGTGAAAGAAGGATAGGATGCAAATGTATGCTTTCATGAATCATGTATGTTTGCCCCATCCTATGCTATAACATGTATAATCAATTGCCCAAATTGTTAAGGAATTACTGACAGGTACACAGAACACCATATCCAATCTGAATTCACTTCCATATCAACTTTACATAGGGCTATCGCACTCTACTATCTATTGACATAGAGACATCTACATTAGTCCTTACACTAACACTAGATTTACACTCTGGACGATCTATACTTTCATTAGGATCCAATTCTATATGTACACTAGACAAGACAACATCTGCTTTAAGGCCACAATACTACACAGATACACATTTCTAATCTATTCACTAACACCTTATTACCTAAAACCGCCTAAACCTTGGCTTTGATACCAAAATGTAATGCCCGCTCTTATTACCTTTTAATTTACATATTATTTTTTTATTACTTGCATAAAATATACATAAACATATAACATTTAATACATCTGGCATATATTACATTTAAAGTACAAATACAACTTAGTTCATTACATACAGTTCAAATCTTTTACATTATACACTTACAAATAATATATTATCAGAATTAGCCCTAACTCGCTTCCCTTCTAGTGGCCTACAGATGTTGACTCTAGCAAAAGCACTTTCTCACACTTGAATACCTACACGGGAAAACACCCGTGCTGAGCAGTGGCTTAGTGGGGAGTAAACAGTACAATTGACTTCTTATCGAAGTAGCAAATACAATCAATATAACATGCCAATACATATAACATAATAACATGCCCCTCTTATTTAGTACATGCATTAAGCACACTCAATAGCAATTATACACTCAATAGCAATCATACTACAATTTTTCACTTACACTTCAATATTCACTGAAAAGCACTAACATTATCATAAGGCATTGTAATACTTAAACTATTGGTCACTTATCCTTATTCAATATTCAGATCATGATTATTGCCTGAATTCTCATAAGTGGTGGATACGGGTTCAAACACTAGATATTGCACTAGAGACAAAAAAAGTCTCGGTTCACTAGATACCAAAAAGTATCAAACACTACACTAGCCACATTTTAGTGACAACACTTGCAGCTACGATCGTTATCCCCTTTATAGGCATGCCTATCTATCCACTACTATGTAAAATTCAAGCTTATAAGCCGTCTTTAATCACTCAAAGTTATCGCACTTGATACAACTAAATTCATAGAGATAACACATCAAATAGAGCATGCAACAAAATCACTAAACAATAAATTCAATTACATTTAACATTAATATTAGTGTAATTATTATTTTTCATGCAATTAGTAACATTATACTTACCATTTATCATTTTCACTCACATTCATTAATTGTACATTTTATTGCATATTTTTAGAAACATAACATTGACATATGCCATAGGTCATGCCTTTATTTCCCTAAATCATGCTATTCATTTTCATTCAAATTCATTTTTTGTACAATGCATTAAGACTAAGTGTATGTTTAATTCTACTTCATTAATTCACTATGTTTTACACTCATTTCATATCATTCCCATATACTTGTATTTTAAGGCTTATTATGTCTAGTTATGAAAGCAACACATAGGAATAGCCTACTATATTGGAGAAAGGGAGAAAATAGGCAAGTATAGGTGACAAGAACTTGTTGTCACACTTGCAGTAAGTGTCGCGCTCGTGGCAGGAGGCAATAGCCCAAACGATGGTTCCTCTGCTCATAAAATCATATAAACTGGTTAAGAAAATCAATTTGTACCTCAATTTAGGCATAACAAATGACTTTTTCTGGAAAATATGTCTTCTATAATGTTTTGTCCCTATGTTTCTAGTTTCTACAACATCAAAAATCATTCAAATAAGACTTCTAAATCTCAAGATATCACTAAATACTTACAGACTATTCCCATGAGATGGACAATAGGGGTCTATCCAATTCAAACTCATTTTCGAACAATCTAGAGACAGATTTAGATCCTAGTTTCTTCTACTTATTTTTAGATCTATGTCTTATCTTTCATAATCAACTTGAATCACATCAATCTGACATCTAAAAAAAGAGTTATGCCATTTTTACTAAGACTAGTTCATCTGAACCTTATGCAGATTTTTCACTATAGGATTCTTTAGGACATAAGTCACATTTCTCATGCATCTATTCATCACTCAAGAACTCTATCATCAATAACAGAACATCTATAATACATAAATCAACTTAAATCAATAAATTAGATACCAAATAAAATGAAAAACTCCCAAACCTCTATTAAGATTTAACTTGTTCTTTCCTCCTTCTTATCTTTTCTTCTTTACTCTTGCTTTTCATCTCTACCATCTACAACCTTTTCTCTACTTGGAGCAGCATTTTTGTGGACTTGAGGAGAGAAGAAGGAAAGAAATGCCAAAGAATAAAAGAAAATAATTTCTTGGCCAAGAATGGCTGGCCACACACTCCCACTTCCTTTAGCTAACTTATCATTTACTTTGTTTTTCTAGAAATCCTAGTGTCAAGTCTCCTTTGGCTGCTCAATAAAAATCTTACAAAAGTTCACTTTAGCCCCTCTTTAAACTTATATCTCTTACTTTAATCTCTCATCTTTGTTTATTTCTAGTTTTACCATAATTCTTTTACTTTGTCTTTTCAATTAAGTCCCTACATAAAATTTTCTTTTAATTAACCACAAAATTAATCTCTTTCTCATGCGAAATGACCATCTATCCCTCTTAGGGTACCATTATGGGTATTACATGTTTAGCAGCTTCATACTCTTTTAGAACTTTAAGCTTTTTTTTTTACTCATAGATGTTGTTCTCTTAATCTTTTAGGTTCTTGGGCAATTTGTCATAAAATGATTAGTATGCCCACATCTAAAACAAGCCTGATTTGCAACCCTATATATATCCCAATGGTTTTTAGAGCAATAAATGCACTTAGGGGCTTGAGGACCTCCGCCTTCCTTGGTTAAACCTTGCTTAAATTTAGGTATTTTACTAGAAGCACATTTTCCATCATCCTTTTCCTTTTATTAGATTTCTCTTGTTTTGAGTTCTTACTATAATTTCCTTGAGTATCACAGCTCTTCTCAACATTCGACACCATTTTCAGCTCAAATAACTCTTGCAGAATCTGAGTCAAATCTTCGATCACCTCTTTTAACCTTTCAAGCAAGGAAGTCGGTATCTCCACATAGTTCACTTTCGAAGAATTAGGAACAGAAGAGTTCAAAGCCTCAGAACTATAAACTTTACCTATCTCATCTCCAAACTCTATCAACTTATCCATCCTTCAATCTATAAAAGAACAAAACAACGATATCTACATTAAGCCAACACACAAAAACATCTTATAACAACAACTCTAAACACATATAGCCTAAAAACGGCTAAACCAGGCTCTAATACCATTAAATGTGACACCCTGAATGCGACACCCTAATTCTCTTACCCTAACGATATCAATAATTTAACTATTTAATCATGTACCACTATTATGTCAAATATAAAACCTTACTATAAGGATTGTCTTGTATAAAAGCTTAACTTAACACATATATAAAAACTTCAAGGTATAATACTTAATTATATAAGAGTCCTTTAACAACATTACAATTCTACATATACAAAATATTTGTACTTATACAAGATTTCCAACACAAAATAAAATCTCGAAATACAAAAAAAAAACCCAAAAGAAGACTATATGCTTTTCAATCTTTACTAACTTGTGTTGGCCAACGCACTGCTGATATCAACCCTGAGATAAAGTTTTATCTCCATATATCATACATTGTCATACATATAGAAAAAAAAAGAACTTATGATCTCAAAGGACACATATGTATATATCATCAATTTAATCAAAGCATTAATATAATACAAAATTCATCATATAACAAACTAGTGTGTATTTTGGATACTAGCAGTATTGAAATACCCTAACATTTAATTTAGAATTCTTAGTATCAATATCACATAATAAGCTCATAGAATTTATACATGTAATCCGTACAATAAAATCATTGTTCATCATACTATTCCATATAGTACAATTAACCATTACATTGAAATTAACTATAATACATTTATACTTTAATTTAGCCTGCTTAAGTTCTAAAGTTGGATAATGGGAACAATAAATTCCCAAGGGTATCAATTAAAAGATATCTGAAGATATCATAATAAAGGACCTAAATGGCCAACACAGTGACCCCTAAGGGCAAATAGAGGACCTAACCGAATCATTACAATGGCTCCGAAGAACAAGCAATAAATCCAAAAGGGTCAATATAGAGGTCCTAAAGGACAAACAATGAACCCAAAAGGGTCTAACAGAATATAGGACCCAAACGGGGTCAAACAAATAATTTGGACCGATCAAGCAGACCCAAACAGGGTCGGCTACAACCCAAATGTGGTTGTTCAAATCAACGCTAACTTTTAAACCCAAATAGGGTCGCAATAACTTTTAATTTCAAATTAACCCAAACAGGTCAAAACTATTCTGAAGCAACTGCAATATCCCTATAGGCGCCTATCTATCCACAAATGAACTCTAATAGCAGGCAAATACTTTGTTTATATAAATTTCATTTATCATGCTTTAATATTTCATAATCAATTTCATCGATGATTATTTGTATAAAAATATACACTATCATTTGATTAAATATATGTATAAGCGTAATTTCATATAAGAAGCCGTGTACATGTTTTTGAACATACATGTATATACATAACACTTCAATCAATTATTTTACATGCTATTTGTAAATCAATGTATTTCCATGTATACATAAATTTAACATAACAACATTTAAACATTAAAAATTCATATTCATAAGCTCACTATATATTCAATTCATATTCATAAGCTCAATATATATATATATATATATATATATATATATATATATATATATATATATATATATATATATATATATATATATATATATATATATATATATATATATTCCTTGTGTTTCTAGTAAACATAACAACATTTAAAATTAAACATTAAAATTCTGCCTTTAGGATTCTACACAGAGGCAAAATTCCAAATCTAAATTATATGCCATTTTTACCAAAAAAATGTCTTTTTTAGTAAAAATGTCCTCTACAAACATGATTCCCTATGTTTTCTGTTTCTAGAACATCAAAAATAATTTCAATATCACTTCTATAACTCAAGATATTTACACTTTATTAAATACTATTCCTGTTGATAGTGTTGTGTATAGGTACGGAATTAAGATAAAATTAGATAAGCTTAAAGATAAAATTAGGCTTTACTTTCTTCATTAAAAGTATAGGATTAGAAATCTATTTTTTGCAGAATTTAACCTCATAGCATTTCGTTCACTATTCAAGGAGATATACCATATTTTTCGAGAATCTGTTCTAAAACCGAATTCGACAACTCAATTAAATTTCCAATTAAATATTAGGATGACTTATATGCATAATTAGCTCCTAATTCCTTCTAAAATTTTGTAGACATATATCTTATGTAGCTTCAGAAATTAGAATAGACTCAAATAGAATTTTCTAAATCGAATTATGCTAAAATTACAGCCAATAACTCATATGGCTTTCATCTCTCTCTTTTCTTTCATTTTATTAAAACTTATTAAAATTATTTCTCTATTCATTTATACAACCACCATACTTTTAAATCATGTCCCTACTCCAATTAATCACATGCATGTATGAGAAACCTAATCCCATACATTAAAAATAATTTTAATATCACATTTATAACTCAAGATATGCAAGAAAAATGATAAGTTGTTCATAATACCAAAACAATTTCTGTCACCAAGTAGAAAATTCTTAGAAAAATATACATACAGATTTGGACAAATATTTCTTCATGAAAGTTGTAGCCATAACTGTCTTAGAATTTTACATCACAATAATTAAACTCCTCTACCAAAACTTATGCTCGAAATACTAAAATCTGTTCTTTGACTGTAACTAACAGTGTCTATGACATTCAAGCTAATTTTAAAGATAGTTAGAGGACAATTCAGAAGTGGATTCCTTCTACATAAATATACACTAATGTCTTAAGAAAAGGCACCAACTAGAATCATTCAATTTACTTTCCTAGAACTCAATCTATTAACAAAACAATACTACTAGGTCAAGTTAACTTAAACCCAGTATTTTATAACAGAATTGCATGTAGTTTTAAACTTTATGATAATTATTTTCCAAAAATATACCTTTAAATTATTTGCTGTATCCTCACATTATAACAGCATTAGAACTAATTTCAAATTTGCCATAGAATTAAATCACTTAAATCTTAACTATATATACACTTGCAAAGTAATAAATCTAGATTTAATTCCTATAATTGTAACCTCATCACAAAACACATCTAATACAACTATAATCCACATTTCAAACCCATATGCAACAATGAAAAAGTTCACAAACTATATTATCACTTGATTATTGTATCCTCTATCACAGGCATTTTTCTAAATTCAACTTGTAAGCAATTTTTGACATTCCAAAAAGCATTTTTAGCAAAAGTTGTCTCTAAAAACTTGTTTCAATATGTTTCTAGTTTCTAAAACATTAAGAATCATCTCAATAACATTTATATACTTTTAGATATTTACATAACACTGAGGTTTACTCCTGGTGACTAGGTAGCAGACTATTCCGAATTTTATGCTTAAATATAGCCCAATTAAAGACATATTTAAAATTTTGTTTCTTCATATGAAATATAGGTATGGATGTATATTTTTAAACCCCATTGGAATCATCTAATTTGGTGCTCTATAACTCGAGATATAGGAAAAAGACTGCCAAAAGGTCAAGCAAAATGTAATTTACATCCAATAATATTTAATTAGACTTTACTAATGTGAAATTGCCCTTGAATTCTTCTAGGGCCTATTTTGGATCCTTACAAAGCTTTTACAAGAATGCCAGATTTGAGTGGACTGAAAGATGTCAGGAAAGCTTTGAGAAATTAAAGAATATGTTGACTGAAGCCTATGTTCTTACATAGCCTACTTCAGATAAACCATATGTCATTTATAGTGATGCCTTCAGGAATGGGTTGGGGTGTGTGCTTGTGTAGGAAGGGAAAGTAGTTGCTTATGCTTCCAGACAGTTAAAACCATACGAGAGAAACTATCCTCCCCATGACCTAGAGCTAGCAGCTATTATGTTTGCCTTGAAGATATGGAGACATTACCTATATAAGAAAAAGTGCTACATCTACACTGACCATAAAAGCTTGCAATGTCTACCTACACAAAAAGAACTTAATTTGAGATAGAGGCAATGGTTGGAACTCATTAAAGACTACGACTGATTGATAGACTACCATCCTGGCAGAGCAAATATGGTGGTTGATACACTTAGTAGAAAATACTTAATGGAATTGCAAGCTATGAAGGTAAAGCAGAATGTAGCACAAGATGAAGCACTTATAGTTGAAATGCAATTTAAACCAAATTGGCTCCAGTAATTAAAGGCAGCTCAGAGGTAAGACGATAGGTTAACCTCTATCATTTTTCATCCTCAAATACAAGCGGGTAAAGTTGTTGAATTTTTCATTGGCTATGATGACTGCCTTTACTATAAAGGCAGAGTATATGTACCAAATGATGCAGAATTGAAGAAAAACATTCTGACTGAAGGTCATAGTAGTCACTACACCATGCATTCGGATAGTAACAAAATGTATCAAAAACTAAAGATAACTTATTGGTGGTCAGGAATGAAGAGAAAAATAGCAGCCTTTATGGTTAAATGCTGGGTATGCCAACAAGTAAAAGCTTAGCACCAAGTTCCGTCATGATTATTACATCTCATTACCATACCCGAATGGAAATGGGAGCAGATCACTATAGATTTTGTGTTGGGGTTGCCACTTAGCAGGAAGCAGCATGATTCTATTTGGATGATAGTAGATAGAATGACTAAGTCTGCCCACTTTCTTCCAGTGATGATAGATTTCCCCTTAACATAGTTTGTCGGGATCTATGTAAATGAGATTGTGAGATTGCATGGCGTTCCTATCTCTATCATTTCAGATAGAGATCCATAATTTACTTTCAAATTCTGGTAGAAGCTTCAGGAAGCATTAGGAACCTATCTGCATTATAGCATAACTTTCCATCCACAGATAGATGGCCAATTTGAATGGATGATATGGATATTAGAAGACATGTTGTGGTGTTGTATACTAGAATTTGGTGGCAACTGGGAGAGATACCTTCCATTGGCAGAATTCACTTATAACAAAAGTTATCAATCCAGTATTAAAATGGCACCATATGAAGCATTATACAGGAGAAAATGTAAAACACCTTTATGTTGGACTGAATTGAGTAAGAGTAAGCTAGTAGAACCTGACTTGATCAAGGAAACTAAAGAGAAAGTGAAGTTGATAAGAAATAACTTGAAAGCAGCAACAGATAGACAGAAATCATATGCAGATTTGAAAAGAAGAGATATATAATTCAATGTGAGAGATAAGGTATTTATGAAAGTTTCACCTTGGCAAAAATTTCTCCGGTTTGGCAAAAAGTGCAAGCTCAATCCCAGATTTATTGGGCCCTATGAAGTGATACAACGTGTGGGACCAGTGGCTTACATGTTGAAGTTACCCTCAGAATTGGAAAGGATCCACAATATATTCCATATTTTTATGCTACGGAGATATCGTTCAGATCCTTCTCACATCATTACACCAGAGGAGATGTAGCTAAGGCATAACTTATCCTATAATGAAGAACCAATGAGAATTTTTGCATGGAAAACTAGGCAATTACGAAACAAGAAGATCCCATTAACCAAAATTATTATAGACATGTCACCATGTAGAAGAAGCTATTTGGGAGCTTGAATAAACCATGAAACAACAATATTTGCACTTGTTCAATCCAGATAAATTTCGAGGATGAAATTTTAATCAGTGGGGGAGTACTGTAACATCCCTAAATTTGTATCTATCATACATAGTATGAAATATAGCATAAATTATTACCCTAGGACAAATTTCAGGATAATCGGAGTTGAATAAGATAGAAAAATCAAAAAAATTATAAAGGTTAAACGTGTTTGGGCCAGGTTAATCAGAGGATGAGTGAAACGATGGGCAGTTTGGTCTAAGAGTAATTTATGAAATTAGATGTTAAATGGAGTCTAATGGTACAATTTGAGTGAAAAACGAGCTTAGTTTGATCTTTAAACGGGATAGAGAATTTTTTACTCAATACTGTAAAAAGAGTTGATCAAAAGTTTGACCAGACTCTGAATTAGTGTACTAACCTCTGAAAATTATTTTGAATTCATAAATATATTGGTAATAACATAATTGACCTATTAAAAGTGAAAAATAAGTTTTCTGGTAGTTTTGAAATTTTGAATTTCGGACTGGCTACATAGGCCATCGAAACAAGAAATATATTGAAATAATATCAAAATTGATTGAAAAATTAACGATGTGTTCTTGAATATACTATAACACGCGGGGTAAAATTTCAGGGCATTCTGACATAGGGAACAAAAATTCAATATTCAGGATGCAAAACAGAGATTGAGCTAATTAAGGGGCCTAATTCAAAAATTTTAAGCATATGAGGATATGGAAGTCATTAATAAGAAGTTATAATCATGTACAATCAAATCTTAGAATAAATGGGTGGGTAGAGATGGAGGATTTGGTGACATGTGGCATAATTTAAAACCATTAAATTCAATAGTTAGAGAATTAATCTTGGCCATTCCTTTTACCCACTAAAAGACAAAGTGGAAGGATGTAGAAAAATCTAAAAACCACTCAAATTACAAATTTTTCCCTTATTTCCTCACCCAAACCTGAGACTAGCACTAGTTTCCCTCTCCTTAATTTTTTCTTTATGCAAGCTTTCGCTCTCCAAATCCAAAAGCTTAAATTTTGTGCTTAGACATTTAATGACTTCCTCTTTAACCTAGAAAGAGATTTGCATCAAGAAGAAGTTAAGAAATTAAAGGATTACGGTGAGAGAAACTTTATCTAATTTAGTGATTTTATGAGTTTTAGGTGGAATAAATTGGTGAAATTATATAAGAATGTAGAGCATGATTAGGAAATTATTGTAGTAATCTTTGATTGCTTAAAATCATAACTTAAACTCATGAGAATTTATTTTCCATTTTTGGCCGAATGAAGGGAAACAAGAGAAAGGCAAAGGTAATGAGGGATAAGGAAAAGAGAAGAAAGAATTGGTGTGAATCAAGCCAAATTGAGGTTAGTGGATACAATTTACATTCAATTTTACTCTTTTTTAACTAAATTTCTTATAAAATCTATATTATATAATTATACTAGATTGCATGTAATAGTGAAATAAATTAAGATAACATGATATAATGCTAAATTAAGTCATTAGAAACTCAAATTAGTGAAGAAATTAAATAAAAAGAAAAGGGAACTCAAGTGGTTGAATTAGGTACCTTAGAGTACCTTAACATATTTTGACATTTAATTGAGTATTCCATGGTAATTAGATAAGTTAAGACATAAAGAAGGTAAGAATGTTGATCAAAATGAAAGATGAGGTATATCCTAAATTTTGTAATAGTTACATAATGGTGGAATTTATTCGAAGTAGAGAATTTTTATGTGGATCTAATATATTTCATTATATTATAACTTGTAATGGATAGACAACTATATATAGTATGAAATTGGAAGAAAAAAATAATTGGTAAGTATGACTCTGCTTATTGATCGAATGATTTGTATATATGGAAGGGTATGATTGACTTGAATTCTCATGAAAATAACCACATATGTAGGAAATTTATGATTAATAAGCTGGTATGAATGAAATTAAAAGCATAATGCAGTTAATATAATATGATGAGAACAAATAATGGCATAAAATGTAAAAGGATATGAAATTTGATAATACCCTTTGTCTTCAATGGGTGATCCAGAACTTTAGGATAGTATGGCTAGCTATAGGGTAATATATATACCGTAAGAGATCATGAGTATATAGAGATTATACCACGAGATATGATTATGATGCATTATGATAGTATAGCCGGCTCATTAAATGATATTACTTGAGATGGTCTCATACCCTGGCTGTGTGTTCACTCTAATATATTGGATTTTGTCCCGTTTATCCAGTTCGTGGTTTCCCATTAGTGACAACTAGGGGTAAAATTGTAATTTTACATGTAAATAGGGATAAAAGGTAATTATGACATTAAATATATTATAAATGTCAATAAGAAATAAATAAGATAAAATATGACATTGATAAGTCAAATAAGGGTAATTATATGATAAATTAGGGATAAAATGGTAATTTAAAGATAAAAGGATGAATAATGAGGTCAAAATAGCTAAATGGACCTAAAAGGGTAAAATTGTAATTGAAATGAAGTTGAGGGACTAAACCATAATTTACCACCCTTAGAAAAAAATTTGAGGGACTAAATTGTAATTTATGCATTTAAATTAAATTAGAAGTCAAATAAAGTCAACTAAATCAAAATTAAGGTCAAATTAGTCAAATTTGAGAAAAAGTAAAACTTCAAGTACTTAATGGAAATTTATCTATTTTTTCACATAATTGTGTAAATAAATGAAATTAAGTGAGAAAAATGACTATTAAGATAATTAAGAATAAATTATAATATAAAAAGAATTAATTTTGAATTAATTTGACAAATAAAATTTTTAAATGTCAAATTAGTAATTATGCTTAAATTAGGCAATAAAATAATCATATGAGATTTTATATATGTGCATCCCCCACTAAGCGAAAAGTTCGCTTAGCGAGTGATTTTGTTTTAACTACATGCAGGGACGGGTACAGTGAAGGAATTTGAAAAAAAAAAATTGTGGCATGTACATGTAGGATTCCCTTGGCATTTTGCTATTGTCTGAGATGTATTAATTGTAATTGGCTATATAAACATGTATACATAAATATGGTATGTAAATTAAATGATACTATGACTTAGTGAATTGATATGTGTTGATGTATGTGATTGTGTGCTTGAGATGCACTTGTGTGAGACTGAATTTGGAAGTGTTGTGTTGTTGACTAAAGTTTAGGAGGCGGAGGAAACTGTTATTGGGAGTGTAATTTGAATTTTTATAGGTTTGGATAGCATGATTTTAAGTCGTCATGCTGCCAAAAATTTCATCAAATAAATAATAATAATAATAATAATAATAATAATAATAATAATAATAATAATAATAATAATAATAATAATAATAATAATAATAATAGTATTAAAATATTAGGAAATTGAGTAAACGTAGGGTGTCACAATTCACTATCAAGAAATACTATTCATGGTTGATCCAGTGTTGAGACCATTACACTTACATGGTCAATCTTTCACTAATTCCTTGACTTAATTAATAACCCATGCCAAAAATACCAAAATTATCTTACTATACCCTTTACAATGTTCCGTGGAGCGCCTGCCATTGATTGAGAACAAGATCGAACAACTTCCATTAATAGAAGGAGTTTATTCCATACCCCGTAAGCTATATCTGGATAGAGTAGAGAAGGCATCTATCACACCAAAACCAATCCAACGGATCTTGCAACTAGATTTCAAAAATCGTAAAGTCGGCAAACTTAAGGGGGGAAGATCGTCAGGTAGGAACAGGGGAAAACTCTAACTCTTTGTTCGTTTGGTCCAAATCGGAGAGCCTACCGTATAAGCTGGAACTTTCGGTGTTTGATGGGAAAAATTCGAATGGTTGGATACTACTAGCTGAATGCTATTTTGAATTAAATGGACTCATCCGGGATGATAAACTTAAATCAGCTGCTGTTTGCCTGGAAGGGGAAGCACTATCGTGGTATTACTATGAAAATAGTCGTCAGACATTCCATGGGTGGGATGACTTCAAGAAGGTCATGCTAGAGAGTTTTTGCAGTACCCAGGCTAGCAATCTGATGGACCAACTCTCGTCTCTTCGGCAGACGTCTACAGTAGGGGAATACCGAAAACAATTCGAGCTATTATCTGCTCTCTTCCCTGACCTTCCAGAAACTATTATGGAGAACACCTTCATTAATGGGTTCTAGGAAGATATTAAGTCTGAGTTGAGGCTTTGGAAGCCTAATGGATTGGGCCAAATAATGAAGGTCGCCCAAATGCTTGCTTGAGGATAAAAATGAGGCAGCCAAATTCAAGGCCATATCCAACCCCAATAACCTCACCAACAACCAAGCCATATCCCGATCTTTCACAAGTACACCCTTGAGTACCATGACTATTATTCTGAATTCCTAATCTACCCTTGCATTTACTGTATGTATTTGTAATGGGGGGCCTAGCATTGGCATCACTTTGAACTCGTAGTGCCCCTGATGAGTCCGAAATGCTATCTTAGGAATGTCTTCAGGCTGGACCCTTATCTGGAAATACCTAGTCTTAATGTCAATTTTGAAGAAAATAACTGCCCCATGAAGCTTATCCAGGAGTTCCTAAATGACCGAAATAGGAAATTTATTGGGGATTGTTTCTCCATATAGGGCATGGTAGTCTACACAGAATCGCCAACTCCTATCTTTTTTTCTTGACCAAGTGGACTGGACTAGAAAATAGGCTGGGCCTAGGTTGAATGACTCCTGCTGCTAAAATTTCTGCCACTAGTTTCTCTATTTTTGACTTTTGAATGTAAGGATATTGGTATGGCCAAAATGAAATGGGAGTTATGCCAGGTTTCAGGGTAATAACATGATCCTGTTTGTGTATTGGTGGCAGCCCAGTTGGTAAGTTAAACACATCTTGGAACTTGGCCAGTAATGGTGCGGCTTGAGGATGAAATTTCTCTGAAATTTCTCCATCCAGCTTCATATGATTCAAGTCAAGGTGGCAGCCTTCTAACAATATACAATTACCCTCTCATTTGATAGTCCATTCCATAGCATGCAGAGACATCTGATGCAAGTTTTCACCACCCTGTGTTCCCACCAGCTTTTCACTAACAAGAAAAAGTGTGTTTTTCCAATCATGGGTGGAATATTTGGGGCATATCATTGACTCAACAGGAGTCTCCACTGATCTAGAAAAGGTGCAAACCATGGTAGATTGGCCCATACCTACTTCCTTAAAGTCTCTTAGAGGGTTCTTAGGAATCACAAGTTACTACCAACGCTTTGTTCAAAATTATCGCTGAATTGTTTAGCCTCTAACCTAGTAACTTTGCAAGGATGCTTTCAGTTGGGATTCCTCAGCCCAACATGCCTTTCAATGACTCAAAGATGCTATGACAACACTATCGATATTGGCTTTACCCAATTTTTCACAACCATTCATTATGGAGATGGATGCTTCAAGATTTAGGCTACGTGCAATGTTGATGCAGCAGGGCCGGCCTATTGCATTCTACAACTAGAATTTGAGTCCCTCCGCTCAAGCCACTTTGATCTATGAGAGGAAACTAATGGCCATAGTCTTTGCCATCAAGAAGTGGTATCCCTACCTATTGGGTCAGCTCTTTATCGTCCAGATAAACCAAAGAGCCTCAAATTCCTACTTGAACAACATATTATAGATAAGGATTATGCTAAATGTCTTAGGAAGCTGATGGGATTTAATTTTGAGATTTAATAGAAGTCAGGCACTACTAATTCAGTGGCTGATGCTTTATCTCGTATACCAGCCTCAACCACTCTCTACTCACTCACAGCTCCCATATTGCTGGATTTCAGGGATATGCCGGCAGTAGTCGCAGCTGACCTTTTCCTTTCCAACATCCTCTGGACTATCTAGCTCTAGCCTATTGCTTATCTGAATTTCCAAGTAAAGGGAAATCTCCTTCGGTATAAGGGGAGGCTTGCTTTACCCTTTGATTCTCCATATGTTCCTTTACTATTAAAGAAGTTCCATTATAGCCCAATAGGTGGACATGCTGGCATGCACCGCACCTACCAACACCTCGCGATCAAATTCTACTATAAGGGAATGATGAAGCAGGTTTAGGACTTTGTGGCTATTTGTGATGTCTGTCAACACAGTAAACATGAAACCATGGCACCTGTCAGACTGTTAAGCCCTTAGCATCTCCAGGCAAGGTTTGGGAAGATATCACCATGGACTTCATTGAAGGATTACCAAAGTCTAATGGGTATGATGCTATCTTAGTGGTTGTGGACCGCCTCACTAAATATGCCCATTTCATAGCTTTGAAACACCATTTCTCAGCCCCTATTATTGCTCAAGTCTTCCTCAAAGAAATAATCTGCCTCTATGGAATGCCGAAAAGTATCATCTCCGATAGGGATAGGATCTTCATGAGCTATTTTTGGAGTGAATTGTTTCACCTCCAAGGGTCTGAATTGAAGCGAATCAATGCTTATCACCCCCAAACCAATGGGCAATCCAAAGTTGTGAATAAGGGGCTGGAAACTTACCTGTGTTGCTTTGCCATGGATCACCTATCCTAATGGTCCACTTGGTTATCATGGGCTAAGTACCACTACAACACTGCAACTCACTCTTCCCTAGGACTCACCCCTTTTTAAGCTCTCTACGGGCATACTCCTCCCTCTCTAGCCCAACATAAATGGGGTTTAGTAGCCAACCTGGAGGTTGAGCAATACCTATCCAGTAGAGATGCTATTCTGGATGACTTGAAGTAGCAATTCCAGAAAGCCTAGCAAAAGATGCGATCCTACACTGATGTCAGGTGATGTCTAGTTGAATTTAAGGTGGGAGACTTGGTTTATCTCAAACTCCAGCCTTATAAGCAGTCCTCCCTTGCAATCCGTACAAATTGGGGCGGTAACCTGTGCCCTTACTCTCCCAGCTCACACACACATCCATGATGTGTTTCATGCCTCTCAGCTTAAAAGGGCTATAGGTACGCACCCTTTTTCTTCCACCATCCCTGTCTCTCTAACTCATGACATGGAGTTGCTAGTGGAACCCCTAGTGGTGCATGGAATCAGACCTTACCCTACTACTGGTTCGGCTTAAATAGATGTGTTGATTCGATGGAAGGACCTACCAACCTTTGAAGATTCATGAAAGCCTTTTGATACCATTACCTCTTAGTTTTTTGGTTTCAACCTTGCGAACAAGGTTGCGCTTTGGGCCATGGGTAATGTTAGGCCCCCCGTTACAAATACTTACAGTAGATGCAAGGACAGATTGGGAATCCAAAATTTTGTTAAAAGTTAGTTAGGCTTTGGGAATTGGGTTTTCTCTTTTTTCAATTACACATAGGGTTGTAGAAGGTGTGGGAAGGTAGGTAATGATTTTTTAGTAATTTGACAGTGGAGAGAGGTAAGGCTCTTGAATTCCTCCTTATGTCTTTGCTTTTCTCTATTGGTTATATCAACACAAATTAACCATTCTTTTGGTTATTGCAATATTTTCTCTTCCCCGTTATTGTTGTGTTCTTACTATAGTTGTGGTTTGTGTGGATCTTACAGGGACCTAACCTAACACTGACTTAGCATGGGATAAAGGGATGAGAGATGTATGCTTAAACCAAAATATCTAGGCGAGTAATCCTCTAAGGCATAATGTAATGGTGAACAAAGTATTCGGAGAGTGCTTTATTAGCGACTAAGGTCATGTGTTCCTCAAAAACTTGATTGAATTGCCATTTCATGAGTTTGATGTGATTGTAGGGATAGATTAGTTATCCACCCATCAAGCGATATTGGATTGTAAAAGAAATAGAGTAATTTGAAGTTTGAGAGAGGTTGGGAGATCACCTTTGTAGGTGTAAAAACTGACTTCTTATCTGATGTGATTTCTACTACAGCTGCTAAAAGATTGATTAGAAAATGGTGTATAGCTTACTTGTGTTATCCAGTGGAGGTAAAAAGAGAAAGTCCAAAGGTATCATAAGTTCCTACTGTTAGAGATTTTCTTGATGTATTCCCTGATGTGTACCAGGCTTACCATCTGATAGGGAAGTGAAATTCTTAATTGATGTTGCTCCAGGCACTACTCTAATCTCCATTGCTCCTTATAGAATGACATCTACAGAATTGAAAGAATTGAAGATTCAGCTACAAGAATTTCTTGATAAGGGATTCATTAAACCTAGTGTCTCTCTCTGGGGAGCACCAGTCCTCTTTGTGAAGAAAAAGGGCAGGACACTCAGATTATGTATTGACTACTGACAGTTGAATAAGGTGAACATTAAGAATAAATACCCCTTTCCTCGCATTGAAGATTTATTTGATCAGTTAAAGGAAGCGTGTGTATTTTCAAAGATTGACTTAAGATTGGGCTATTATCAAATGGTGGTGAAAGAAATAGATGTACCCAAGACTATTTTTTGCATTAGATATGGCCATTATGAGTTTTTGATCATGCCATTTGGGTTTACAAATGCACCAGCTGCCTTCATGGACTTTATAAATAGGGTTTTCCAACTTTATTTGGATTAGTTTGTGGTGGTCTTCATCAATGACATCCCAGTGTATTTTAAGACACTGGAGGAGTATGACAAGCATTTGGTGATTGCACTACAAACCTTAAGAAAAAAGCAATTGTATGCCAAGTTCAGTAAATGTGATTTCTGGCTGAATGAAGTATTCTTTCTAGGTCATGTAATGTCTGCAAAAGGCATAAAGGTGGATCCTTCAAAGATTGAGGTGATTCTTCATTGGAAGCCACCTAAAAATATTATAAAATTGAGGAGTTTCCTAGGTTTAACTGGATACTATAAGAGATTTATAAAGGGCTTTTCCACTATTGCAGTTCCTTTAACTCGACTACGATAAAAGCATACCAACTTTGTATTGACTGATAGATGCCAAGAATGTTTTAAGAAGCTTAAAGGTATGCTAACAAAAGCTTCTATTCTTACACAACTCGAGTTAGGCAAGGATTTTGTGATCTACAGTGATGCCTTAAGATATGGTTTAGGCTATGTATTGATGTAGGAAGGCAAGGTGATTACTTATGCCTCTCGACAACTTAAGACTCATGAGAAAAACTATCTTACTCATGATCTGGAGCTAGCAGTCATTATTTTTGCTTTAAAGATTTGGAGGCACTATCAGTATGGAGAAAAGATGTTACATCTATTCAGATCATAAAAGCTTAAAATACTTGCTTACTCAGAAGGAGATCAACCTTTGATAGAGACGCTGGCTGAAGTTGATCAAAGATTATGATTATTTTATCAACTACTATCTAGGAAAAGCTAATGTAGTGACTGATGCACTCAGTAGGAAATTCATATCAGGTAATGTGAATGTTTTCAAATGAATATGTTTAAGTGATTGATAAGTGTAATTGACTAATGATAGTGTTTGCAGCTCTTTGGGCTATGAATGTCAGTTTAAGTCTGGCACCAAATGGAGCATTATTGGCTAAAATGCAAGTGAAGTCTAACTTTGTGCATTAGGTGAAGATGGCTCAAAAGAAAGATGACCGACTAATAGCCATTATGAACAAGCTTAAGGATAGTAGTGATAAAGACTATTCCTTGAATGATGATGGAAGCCACTGCTATAAGAAATAACTCTGTGTTCTAGATTAGAAAGAATTGAAGAAAAGAATCCTTATAGAAGCTCACCATAGTAGTTATGCCATGCATCCTGGAGGTAAAAAGATGTACCATAATTTGAAAGCTTATTATTGGTGGCTAGAAATGAAACGAGATGTAACAAATTTTATTGGTAAATGCTTAATATATCAGTAAATAATAGCAAAGCACCAGGTTCCATTGGGATTGCTTCATCCCATCTTAATATCGAAGTGAAAATGGGATAAGGTAACTATAGATTTTGCAACTGGATTATCTGTGACTCAAAGGAAGTATGATGCTATATGGGTGATTATTGATAGACTCACCAAATCTATTCATTTCTTGCTAGTATGAATGGATTTTCCTTTAATCAAGCTAGCAGAGGTTTAGATTAATAAAGTGGTGAGGTTGCATGGAGTGCCATCATCCATCATTTCTGATAGGGATCCTAGATTTACTTCCTATTTTTGGAAAAGTCTACAAAAACCTCTGGGTATAAGGCTTCACTTTAGCATAACATTTCACCCTCAAACAGATAGTCAGTCAAAGTAGGTGATTCAAATATTGGAAGATATGTTACGATGCTATATGCTAGAGTTTTATAGCAGTTGGAAAAAGTACTTATCTTTAGTAGAGTTTTCTTATAACAATAGCTACCAGTCCAGCATAAAGATGGCTCCTTCTGAGGCACTGTATAGAAGGAAATGCAGAACTTATTTGTGTTGGATAAAAATGAGTGAAAATAAGCTTATAGGGTCTGACTTGATCCATGGCTCAGAAGAGAAAGTACAGGTCATCAAAGGTAGGTTGAAAGAAGCTATAGATCACCAAAAATCTTATGTAGACCTGAAGACAAAAGACATAGAGTTCTAGGTCGGAGATAAAGTGTTCCTGAAGGTATCTCTATGGAAGAAAGTTTTGAGATTTGGCAAGAAGAGCAAGCTAAGTCCAAGGTTTATTGGTCGTTATAAGATACCTCAACGAGTGGGTCCAGTAGCTTATCGGTTGAAGCTACCATCGGAGTTAGAGAACATGCATGATGTGTTCCACGCGTTAATGCTTCGAAGGTATAGATCTAATCCTAGCCATGTGATCACACCAGAAGAAATACAACTGCAGGTTGATATGACCTATGAAGTGAGACCAATGAAGATCCTAGCTAGAGTAATCAGAAAGTTCAAGAATAAGCATATTCCACTAGTGATGGTGCTTTGGAACCATCACAACGTGAAAAAGGCTACATGAGAGCCCGAAGCTACAATGAGACAATAGTATCCTCTGCTCTTCAATATAGATAAATTTCAAGGATGAAATTTCTTTTAGTAGGGGAGAATTGTAATGAACTAAACATCGGGTCAGTCGTGTGCTTTCGAGCTGAAAAGTGCATCCGGAGGTAAAAAATATTGTATTTGACCATCAAAAAATATTGATCATCGTTAGTCTGGGATTGAAATTTGAAATGAAATTGAGGTCAAATGGGCCTCCAAAAGTTAAAAATATGAAAAATGAAACGGTTCGATTTAAATAGTAACTAGGTTGATTTAGATTTGATTGAACCTTTAAAAATATAAATGAGCTATAAAATTGCCAAAAATTGCAGATGTGCTTAAAATGATGTGCAGAATATTTTGGCTATAAAAAGGAGATTTTTCAGTGACACCGATAATTGTTAAATCGGACTGATCTGATTGAATTGAACTAGTAACTAACTCTGATTGAGTTGAAATTTTGTATACAACCTATTTTAAACATGATAAGAATTCTGGAATCAAATTTGGAATGATTTGGATTTGAAAAGTGAGAGAATTATAGGAAAATGGCATAATGGGCCTAATTATGGCTTTTGGGCTTGAATTAGTGGACTTTGGTTTGAACCAAAGCCTAACCCATTCATCCATAATAAAAGCCATTTAGGATAAGATATTTTGAGAGTGAAACCTTATCTTTTCGTCCTCCTTCTTCCCCTTTCAAGGCCAAATACTCCATAGCCATTTTTTCCTCAAATTTTGTCAAGTTTTCTCTCACTTTCTCTCTTAATCCAAGCATTCTAAGTGGAGTTTCACCTCCCTAAAAGATTTATTAAGCCTCTATTCATTGATTAGAGGAAGAAAAGTAGGAGATATCAAGTGGAAAAGTATAGGGTATCAAATTGAGGTAAGTGAAAATCAAGGTTTTAGTTTTATTTAAAGGTGCCTACAAGTGTTTTTAGGTGCCTAGAGTTTATTTATGTGGTTAATTTAAGCATTAAAGATCAAAAAAATGGTGTTTCTTATGTTAAAAAATTCAGTCCCATGTAGATTTTCAAGATGATGGATAATCTTCTAAGGCTAAAGGCAAGAAAAATAAAGCCTAAAGAGGATAAAGCAAGTAAAAAAGGTTAGTGGCTATTAAATCCATCCATTTCCCTTGAATTAGCATGATTTTCCTTTATGTAACTTATGGAAATTAGGAAAAATGCATGTATAATTGAAATTGAGCTTAGATTAATGATTTAGGACCTTGAATATGGCTATTAGAATGATTAATTTGATTTAAAAAAATGTGTAAGGTGAACATCCCTTTATGGCCAAATGGTACCCTAAGGGAAATCAAAATATAATTTGTGTAATTTTAGTGTTTAATGCTATAAAATAACTATAGTGATGAAATATTGTATCCATGAATTTTTATAGAATTTATGAAAATTATTTGAATATTTTTTTAGAAGAAAATTAGATTATGTAATAGGTAAATTTATTGAATTATTGAGAAATAATCCATTAATTAAGTGAAAAATGGTGAATCATAGTGAAATAATTCACAAACTGTATAAAAGTATTGAAAATTGTACTTTAGGGTCATTTCTCAGTATGTATTATGGCCCTGTGGGATCCACATCTCGTATATCCGGTCTGAGAATTTTTGTTGGGACTGTCTAGAGGTATAATGGTAAAAATAAGTTAAAAGTATAAAAAAAAGGTAAAAATGAAGTTTAGAATGAAAAAATGACCTATTTGAAAAGAAATAAAAAGTTTAGAGGTAAAACGGTAATTTTTTCAAATGTTGAGATTAACGAGTAAAAGTGATTAAAAATGAATAAAAGTGTAAAATGGTAATTTAGTGATCATACTGTCTAAAAATGAACTTTTGTAAATTGGAAGGACTAAAATGTAAGTTTGCATGAAAAGTCAATATAAGGACCAATTGGTAATTTTGCATGCCAAAAATTGAATGTGAAGTGAAAATAAGTAAACTAGTGACAATTTTGTAATTAAAGGCTAAAAAGGGTAATTTTGTAATAAAACGACAAATGAAGAACTATATTGAAAATTTTATCAAACTATTGGTCTTGATTTGAATTGACTATTAAGAACACCGATAATTGTATTTTTGATAGAAAAATTAATAAATTTGGCATAATTAATGCAATTATGCTTGTATGAAAAATACCTTAATTTATAGTCACCACTGAGCATATTTAATACTCAGCACGTAGCGTTTACTGCGTCTAAGTTCAGAAAATTGATCAAAGCTAAAAAGTACACAAGGGAGCAAATTTTGGAGAAAAGAGATAGTAGAGTTATTTTTGTATTGGCATGTATGTATTTAGTTAAGCTTAAAGTAAAGAATTGGTCTGTAATTGAATAGTATTGTATGTATGTAAATATGTATTTTGTCAGGAAGTGATTTGAATGATGTGTATAGAGTGAGAATGAATGGTGATGTGAGGTATATGTATAAAAGTTGTTTATAAACTATTTTGCCTCTGAGGGATGTGGATTGTTTGATTTTCAGGTTGGGTAGGCAAATTTTTAAGACGTTATATTGCCGAATTTTTACAAAATGAATAGCAAAATTGGACAGTTATAGGCCATCGACAAGTTGGAGTGGTAATCATGAATAATGGAAAAAAATTTATGATAAATGAATTAGTTGGTTAAGTATATGGTTTTAAGAAAAAAAATTCCGACTTAATCTCTTAAATTTGTAGAACTATTATAGTAAGGGTATTACATTGTAGATACCCAAAGGTATAATTCATGTGGATACTCATAGGTATCAATCCTATAGGATACCTAAAGTTATTAAATTGTAGGACCAAAATGGGGTCAAGTTATAGGTTCAAATTTGGGACTAACTGTAGGACCTAAACGAGATCAAAATTGTAGCAGCTGTAATATCATCCTAGTGGCATGCCTATCTATCCATATCTAAGCTCTATATGTTGGCATTTAGCTCACCATTCACCTTATTTTATTTATCATGTTCAATTCACTATCTTAAGCACATTCATATGTTCATACATATTGATATACATATGCCTTGCATTATATTCTTGAGGTAAGTCATAACACTATTATGCATATATAGCCCCATTATGCATAAATTTAACAACAAATCATTGACATTATATATGTGTAAGTACTTATTATTCATAAGAGAATACTTATAACTATGCATTCATAATAATAATATGCCTTGACATAGCAAAAACATTAGATTATGCATATCATGTCTCTTATTAGTCCTTTATAAACACTGGAGGTGTTAAAAGTAATTACATAAATGACATTATATACCACTAATTCTTTATGTTTAGGCTCAATTGGTATTCATAACTCAATGTGCCACTATGTATTTCATGTACATAACATCGTGTTAAGTCCCTAAACATGTGTTCCTAATGTTTTAAAAGTGTTTGAAAAAGTCTAAAAACCGTTTAGTAACATTTTGGGATCTAAATGTTGAGTACAAACTGGAACAAGGAAGGCTCACGGTTGAGAAAAAATGGTTCCAACTATGACAATTGCTTCTGGTTCGATCCAGAATACTTCATCATGGCTAAGATAAAAGTGTCTCAGTAGGTAGATTCCCAGGTTCAACTTATACACCAATTTGACATAACAAACGTGATTTTCTAAAAAAAAAAATTTCTTCTAAATATTTGTTCCCCTATATATCTAATTTCTATAAAATTAAGAACCATGCAATTTGGACCACTACACAAAGATATATACATAAAAACATATAGACTGCTCCCATTAACAGGGCAATAGCTCTTACAAAACTTCAAACCAATTTTTGACATACTTAAAGATAGAATAAATTTTTATTTCTTCTACAATTTTTTATATCTCTATGTTTTAGCTTTAAATTTCAACTAAAATTACTCCATTTAGAGTTTTATAACTAAGGATATATATAAAACAAACTTGACAGGACTAAAGGATCCTGTGATAGCTTTTGGGTCCTAATTTTCCTTTTTCATAATTCAACTCACACAGCATTTTATTCTGCTTTTATAGCACAAACACACCTATATCAATATCAAACTTTTCCATACCTTAATAGCTCTAAAAGCTCCCTTCAGGCCTTCTTCACTTCCTTCTTTTTAGCTTTACTTGACTCACCAACCAAAAAATCATGCTTAAGTATCTTATTTACCACTTATACATTACAGTTCTTAATGAATAAACAAGAAGTAAATCGAAGGAAGAACCATTGAATTTACTTCAATTTCCTCTTAAAATTTACTTAATTTCCTTATTCTAGCAAAAAAGTGGAATTAAAAGATAGAAATAAAGGAAGAAGGAGAGGAAAAATTTTGGAAATGGAAGTTCCAGCAATTTCCCATTCCTCTCTCCTATTTTTCTACCTTTGTTGACTTTTTTAGAGGTTGCTAGATGGAATTTTCCTATTGGTCCACTAGTTGGACTTAGGAAAATCTCATCTAGCTCCCTCACCTTCTCTCAATTCTTACAATTAGCCTATAACACCTTACAAACTCTTAATTAAATCCATATTTCAAGTCTTTTAAATTTTACATATGCATGATAATGACCAAAACACCGATATACCCTTGACTTTTGAATTAATTTCCTTTATGTCCCATTCTTTACTCTATTACTACTAAGGCCTAAGTTGGAGCCTTACATATTTTGTCTGGAGCTACTAACATCTTAATGTGCAAGGAATTTGAAAATTTAATGAAAGAAGAATTTGAGATGAGTATGATGGGAGAATTAACCTTCTTTTTAGGACTACAAATAAATCAAAATAAGGATGAGATTTTATCAATCAACTCAAGTATAAAAAGGAGCTGTTAAAGAAATTCAAAATGATGGATTCCAAACCAGTTAGCACACCCATGAGTCCATTAATCAAACTTGATCTTAATGAGAAAGGTAAAACTGTAGATCAAAAGCTTTATAGAGGAATGATCAATTTGTTACTTTACTTGGTAGCACGTTAACCTGACATACACTTTAATGTTTGTCTTTGTGCTCAATTTCAATCAAATCCAAAGGAATCTCACCCATCAGCGACCAAGCATATCTTAAGATATTTATTAGAAATCCAAGAAATAGGTTTATGGTATTTTAAAGATTCAAGCTTTGATCTTATTGGTTTTTCAGAGGCTGACTATACAGGTTATAAAATTGAAAGAAAAAGCATATCTAGAGCATGTCAACTATTGGGCCAATCACTCATCTCTTAGTCTAGTAGGAAATAATATTTTGTTGTTTTATCAACTGCAAAAGCTAAATATATAGCTGCTGGAAGTTGTATTGTATAGATTTTATAGATCAAACAATAATTAATTAAATATGGTTCAACTTCAAGGAGATACTAATTTATTGTAACAATGCTAGAACAAAAAATCTAGTGATGCATTCAAGAAAAAAATATTTTGAGATTAGACATCATTCATAAGGGATCATATTCAAAGAGAAGATATTGCTTTAAATTTTGCTTTAAGTAAACATCAACTTGCTGATACCTTTACTAAACCATTAAAGAAAGAGCAATATTGTAAGATAAGAAGAGAATTAGGTATGGATATTTAGAAAAATCATCCTAAAGGTAATCCTATTTTCTCTAAAATTTTTTTTAATTTATCTTTTGTTGTTATTTGCAAAACTAGGTCTTTTGTGTTCTATATATTTTTCATACTCTAATAGTTATATCTGCTCTATAGGCATTTTGTGTTTTACATATGTGTTGTGTTCTATGATCTAATTACATTTCGTGTTCTAAATATATGTCATGTTCTAATTGCATATCTGATATATTTTTTTATTTTTAATGTCCATTTTTTTAAAATTTTTGGCAAATATTTATGAATGTTAAAAAGGAATATTTTATAACTTCTATTTTTAATAAAATATTCTTCCTACATTTGTTTCCAGAAAAAAAAATTATTTTTGATTTTTGTAAAATGCCTTTTCAACTACTCAATTAATACATCAATTTTTATTTTCTCTGCATAATTTTTTTTTCAAAAGTCACTCATTTCATTCTTTGCATTCATATCTATGCTTCATGAGAGATAAGTTAGTGATGAAGAGAGAAGAATAGGATGATTATATATGGTGATATAAATTAAATTTGTAGGTACTTGTTAGAGAACATGAGCACTTGTTAGAGAACAAGGTATTGGATGGACCCGCTATAAGATACTACATGGGTTAATATCATTAGTGATCTCATAATAATTATATTATCAATCCTTATATCTAAGATTATCACAATATCTTACATGAGAAACATTATGTTTTGACATAATCAAATATTATTTTTAATAAGATAATCATAAAGATTATGATTGGACATGATGAGAATTATGTAGAGGATAGTGGATGATCAAGATGGAATTTGTCTCTCTTATGAGAGAGATATCTATTAGGCTCTTCAATAAGTAGGACTAAAAAATGTATGGCCATGCTCAAATGAATTGATGGAACGATCAATATTAATATTATTTTATATTATCAGTCTACTTAGTGATTGAGAAATTATATATGTGACCTATATAAATTTAACATGGACCATGACTTATATTCAAACAAGATATCATGTGAGAAAGGGATTATACCATGTTCTTTTATGTTAAAATTTAATTATCAATATTCATAATATTTGGGCAATCACAATGTCTTGCTATAGGCTGCTTATGACTTGTAGACCCATAAAGGGATTAAGGCTCACTGCCAATATAATATGAACCTATTAGGTTACACACGTAGAATGTAATGAATGTATTAAAAATTAATTCAGGTGTTTAGAATTTTATTTTTTTGACAAATTAAAATTTGAAATAAAATAAAAAAATTTAAGTTAAAATTTTAATTCTTATTTAAATAAGAAATAAAATATTTCTTATTTTAATAATAATAATAAGAAATATGGGCCCAAATTTTTCTCTCTCTAATATTGGGTTTAGGTTACATTATATATATAGTGATATATGTTTTTTAAAACCCTAAGTTATCTTAATTAAAAAGTGTTAGCTACCATTTTGAAAGGTGAAAAAAATTATTTTTTGTAACTTTAAGAAGTGAACAGAAAATCAAAACCCTAGCCATCAAGCAAGGGAGCTAACACCCTAAGCGATTTTGATCATCTGTTCGTGTGTGGATACCGGTAGAGAGTATTCATTTCATGTGAGGCAATACCTTAAAAATTATTTATCTGCACATTAAGAGGTTAGTAACTGTTACATCCACTCTTTTGAATTAATTGAATCATATGGATCCTAGTGGGTTTGAATTTTTCTATTGTGTTATTGTTTCATTTTTTTCTATCGAACCCCAATAGTGGTATCAGAGCCTCTTGTGAATTCAATTGATTCAATTATCATGATTTAAATATATGTGATGTGTATAAAATAGATTACATGTGATATGAGCATAATGTATGTTGATACATGATGAGTTATTTACTATTTTAATAGTTAAAACTATTATGTTTTTATGTGATATAAATGAATTAAATCTATTTGTATGAGATATAAAATGAAATCAATCTGTTTATATGAGATGTGAACGTAATTGACCGATTGATATTTATAAGGTTATGTATTAAAGGCTACAAAATTGATAAACGTTAATATGATTAACATGTGTGTTATAATTCTGTTATAATATAATCAAATAAATTATCTTGTGATTAAATATGTAATCGGTATTTCAATTGATTCTGATGGTATTCTGTATCTATAAGTGAATATTTAATGTCATTAAACAATTTTTGATATGATCGGTAGATTTGAATTTTAAGGATACATAATAGGATTTTAGGGAAAAAATTGTTAATCTTAAAGTTTTTTGTTGTGTTATTATTTTATCTTTTTCTGTTGAAACCCAACATTTTCAAGCTGTTAAAATCTGGTTAAAGAAAAGATTTTTTTGATTGAATTTTTTGGCTATTATATCTCAATTCAGGAAAGCAAAAATCGGATCTTTTTTGCAAGTTATGGAAATGTTTTTAAAAAAAGTTTCACAATTAACATCTCTTTTTCATTTAGACTATACAAAAGTGTCTATTTAAGTGTTGAAACATATGAGTGAAACATATTTTATTTTGAACTTTATATTGCTATAAGTTTCACCTTATCATCATGAGCATTCAATCACATATCCTTAAATGATTATAGTTTTTAATTATAATCATAATTAGTGAGATTTATCAAAAATAATGTGAGATAAAGTGAGGTTAGGTTGCTAGAGTCTAAAGAAATAAACTAGCAAGTGTAAATTTAGGTTCTTTTACTTTGAAAAGAAAGGGCTAAGTGTTTTTGAGTTTTTCACTTGGTAGAAAAACTTAGGGTAGCTACTCATTGTTACCGGTTTTTTTAGTCTTACCCACTAAATAAAGTCACATTAGAAGATACAAACTCTTAAGATGGTCTGTCTTAAAGAGATGATGTAGGTAAAGACCCAAACTTTATAAATAGCGGAGTAAAATATCTCTATTCCTTAATCTTTTTATTTTATATTCAATCTATATTTATGTTGTGTTAAATCTGTTTGTTCTATGCCTATCTCATGTTCTATAAAACAAGTTATAAAAATCAATATTTGTTTTAACACAAGTGACCGGTGTCTAGCAAGTGTACTAGATCGGCTAGTAATACAGGGAAATATAGATTAAGACCCCAAATATCGTACCCAAGGGAACATGGATTGCTAAGGATAATATCTATGTATGAATTAAATCAACCTGAGATTGTTTCCCAAATGTTTTTTTGATTTGAAAGCAAAAATTAAACAAAATAAACAATTAAACAAAATAAAAGGTAAAACATGAATTAAAAACAAAACAATAACTGAAATTCTTTTGCTAAGGAAACTATCCACCTTAACTTTCATTGTAATGACTTAAATTCAAAGAATAATACCAGTGATTATGGAAAAACTAGTAATAAAGCCAGATATCTTTATTCAAGTCTATCATTCTTAGTATTAAACTCATAGACAAATCTAATACTTAGCATGCAAATCTAGTTTTAACTTCCTAAATATTCATTGAAGCCTTTCTCAAGTGATTCAATTCCAATTCATTCTTGATTCTTCCTCTCTTAGTATTAACCAATAAAATTCATACATAATCATCTCATATTTCGGATAATAATCATGCATAAACATTAAAGAGTTAATCCAAGGACATGCAAATCATTAACTATGTCAAAACCAATTTTTAGTTATTTATTCAATAAACCAACAATCAATCTCAACTCAATCAAGGATAAGAATATGCTTAAAACCAAGAAATAATCAACCGATATTGAAATTAAGCTCAAAATAAAGTCATAACAATGAAAATTCAAGATTTCAAGAATCCATTAGCAAAAGTTAAAGAAAACTACTCAAAAGACATGGTTAAAACTAAAAACAAAAGCTTGAATAAAAACTTGAAAACTAAGAACGTAAAAGAAAAAACTTTAAGAAAAACAAAGCTAAACTAAGGATCTGGTCTCTATATCTCTATTTCTTCTGTGTTTTGGGGCTCTATTTATAGGCAAAAACGTGGTATATTTCTTCCAAAATTGCAGAATCAGAATAGGAAAGGAAGTCCGCTCAAAACAGGAAGCTCGGGAAATCCTTCGCGCAATTGGAGAATCAAAGCACGTGGCCACACATCAACTTGTGCCTTCCTACATGTGGTCACGTGTAGATGTTGTCCTTCCTCACACGTGGCCACGTGTGAGTTTTGCCTTGGGTCACACGTGGTCACGTGTCTTGCTTCCTTCTTCACTTAATTCTTCACGTGGCCACTTACTCTTCTTCATTTCCTTTTCACATAGCCACATTCTCTCATAATTAACCTCTTCACGTGGTCACGTGTAATATACTTCAATGTTTTCACGTGGCCACGTCTCAATGCTCTGGACTGAAGCTCGTTTTATTGCACAATTTCTTCAATTTTATGCTTTTGGCCCAAAACTTTGCCTTTTTTTACAATTAAGTCCTTTTTCATCATTTTAGCCCTGAAAATCATGCAAAACACAGAATTAACTCTAAAAACACAAAACTAACAAATTAAACTCAAATTAAACCTAATTAACACAAAATTAACTTAATTAAATACCTAAAAACACACTAAAAACATCATATAAATGACTATTATCAAATACCCCACACTTAGACTTTGCTCGCCCTCGAGCAAATTAGAACAATCCAACATCTCAAAATAATCAAACTCAAATAAAGAATCATTCATTTCAAAACCAAGTTTAGCAATTAACAAGAGCACTTAATAAAATTTTCAACTAGAATAAATTCAATCAAGACAATATAAATTAGTTTCTTTGCGTGTGTGTGCAAGACCAAAACAATTTAAGTATTTTCAAAATCCAAAATACCAATGCAAATTCATAGTCAAGGCTAGAATGAATGTACACATAAGTATACTCAAGGTTTCGCACTTGAAACTCTAGAAACACCATAGGCCTCTCTTTTAGCACCGGAATCCGAAGGTCATCTCCGCTAAACAACTCAAAAACAAAACTTAGAATCATTTAAGTCTTTTAAAGGTTGTAATGGGGCTTAGGTATTGGTTATCAAAGAATGGATAAAAGATCAATAATAAGAATAGCCACTCTAAGATAAAATAGACTAATAATTCACAAATATCATCCCATTAACTTAATCAATACAGAATTTAGCCAAAATTTCCCAACCTTTCACAATTCAAAGCTCTTTTATGAACAAGAAATAATAATTGAAACTCTTTTTCATTCACAATTCATACCCTTTTTGAAGAAGTCATAACCATTTTTTCTTGTAACTACCCCACACTTAAGATTTTGCCATACATGCTAGCTTTATTTGTAAATTTCTTTCTTTTTCTTTCACTTTTTCTCTTTTTTTTCTTTCTTTCTTTTCTTTTTTCTTTTCTTTTACTAGCTTTGATGTTGGCAATACAATAATAACATGGGTAATCATAAAATCAAAATTCACTATTCATTTGACTTCAACAATAGCCATTAATAATAAAATCAACAACATCTTATCACACTCATCAAAATACTCAATTCTTATTAATCCATCCAATCCTAGAGTGGCCAATTCTAGAAGGGAAGCTAAAAGCTTTTTAGGCTATATGGTGAAATAAATGAGTGTAACAAGAAAAATAAATATGGCACGCATTAAGCATACCTCATTAGGCTCAAAATTGGCTAACAAAGGATAAATATGCATATAAGGTAGGAAAATAAGTTAAAATATGGCTCAACAAAAAAACATTGCCTAGATCACTTTCCAAGTTATTTTGAGTTATTTATATGCTTTGAAGGGTGATGAGGAAGGTTCTAGTGTTCTAAAATTCATCACTCAACTATTTCAATGCATTATTTTTCTTTAAGTGCAAAAACTGGTCTTAAGTGCTCAAAAATGTAGAAACTAACAAATATAAGTCAAGTTGAATATGAAACTAGCTAAAAATTCATTAAACAACATGCTTGTTCTAATGCTAAACAAGAATTTTAAACATTGCACATTCTAAATTCAAGTTCAAAGTTTAATTTTTGAGAATAACTAGGGCGAACTAAGCTAAATGTACAATAAATGATAAATGAATAAACTAAACTAACATGCAAAACTAAAAAACTAAACATGCAAACTAAAAACAAAACTAGACTAAACAACTAAACCAACTAAAACAACATAATTCATGAGTAAGAAACTAAGTAAGGTAAGAAAAACTCCTTTAAATTGGTCTTCAATTTCAGCTCAGCTGAGCTCTATCCCCCTCTTTAAAATCTTGCTGTCCTCAGCAAAGTATGAAAATGTCAGCACACTGTATCACTTTTGAGAAATAAGTTAGTGACCAAAAATGTAAGCTCACCATACTTAGAACCATAATCAAGTCAAAAAGAAGGCAAGAGGTCAATGGAATTAAGTTAACAAGCAAACATGCCTCTAAACCAAATGCAGTGCAATGAACAAGACTTAATAACCATGGTAACTAAGTGAATAAATGTAACTAGGCCAAACTTGCTTAAGTGCTCAATGCATACTAACCATAGGTGACAAAGTGGACAATGTATGAATGCATAATGCTCAGGAAAAATTTTCTGCACAAAAACTTTTTTTTTTTAAATCCCTGAAACAAATCAAATTCTGAGCAATCATATAAGCACTTGGTTATTCAATATCAATGCAAATAATAAACACAAGTAAAGTGCAATAATGAACAAATGATAGTGTGCTTTACCTGAATTAATGAGGATAGAAATAATGAGAAAATGAAGTTCAACTTTGAGGTGTGTGCGTGAGTGAGTATGTGAGTGCGAATGAGTGAGGATGTCTGTGCTTTTGGTTGTGCGTGGCCACGTGAGAGGCAAGGGAAAAGATTCACGTGGGCACGTGTGTTTGTGTGAATAGTATATGTATGGCCACGTGAACACTTAGATGGGTGCAGCCTTACCTACACGTGGGCACGTATGGAGGCATTTGAGAGGGAGGACGTGGGCATGGGAGGGAGTGAATATGAAAAATAAAAAAAAATAAAAAAAAAGAAGTGAGGAAGCCATGAATTTTATTAGGGAAGGGGACGTGGCCACGTGAATCTTAGTGAAGATAAACACGTGGTCACGTGTGGGAATCCTAAAATGGCCAGTGAACAATTGCGTGGCCACGTGATTTCTTGGGTAAGAACACACGTGGTCACGTGTGGGGAAACAAACTTGGACAGTGAGCTGAGACGTGGCCACGTGAAATTTTATGAAGACAAACCCGTGGTCATGTGTGTGCATATGCTATGTGATGTGTGGCCATGTAAATTAAATCAACGTTCCAGTGCATCAAGGCGTGGCCACGTGATTTCTTGTGTAAGAACACACGTGGTCACGTGTATAAATAGAGTTTCTCCTTTCTCTAACCCGTGGCCACGTGGATTCTCCTTGAGAGACCACACGTGGTCACGTGAATGACCAATTTTCATCATTTCTGCCCACTGCCCGGGTATATGTCTATGTTTGAATCCTACAATAATTTGTTCCCACATGTCTCTTAAAAACCTGATTTTTCTTATTTCTTTCATGAATCAAACACACAAACATACAAGCATGCATAAATAACTCAAGACTCATAAATCCATATTAAGTTCAACTAATTTGCAATTCACTTCAAAAATTATTGTAGCTCTTTGAAATCCTTACTTAAATATGATAATTAAGCACAAAATTACTAGGAGTAACTTATGTCTAACCCCTAATCTTAAACTCATGAATTAAAAGACACAAGCAACTAACAAACATGCATTAAACCTTAAAAGATAAAAACAATAGCAGAACAAAAAACATGCAAAACATCAAAAATGAAAATTTAAAGAGAAGAGTTAAAGAAGAAGTTCTGGTTTATTGAGTCCCAGCTCGACTCTTGTTACTCTCGGGAGGTCGAGCTTGTGATCCAAACATAGGTCTCTCCGGACTTTGCTCCTCATTTTCTCCCATTAGTAGAAGAAACTTGTCATAGTTTATCAAAGCTGGAAACTCCATATCTTCAATAAAATATGACTCATCCTTTGGCTCATTTATGACGAACTCTACCGGCTCTTCTAGCCTAAATAAATCCTTCAAGCGAACTGAATTCGTTATCTCCACTTGAGAATCCTTTCCTTCTTGCTCCTTTGGTGAAAAATTCTCTACAAAAGATCCTACACCTTTTAAATAAACATACGTCTTATCCTCAAATATGAATTGATCCTCCATAAATGAATGATTTTGTTCCTTTTCCTTACCATCATCACCTTGTGTGCTCAAAAGTTCTAGCTTAGATTCCAACTTTTCAATTCCATGCTCTTTATCCCTTGATAAATGTTCTTGACTTTTAATTGTCTCCTCTTGAGCCCTTATTTTCTCTTCTTGAATTCTAAACTTTTCCCCTTGAGCCTTTAATGTAGCCTCCAACTCTCCTTTTTCAGCATAATATTCCCTTTCCTTTCTTATAAGCAAGTCACAAACATTTTCGATTTCGGAGAGAATAGCTTCTTGTGTGGCCTTCCATCTTTCTTTTTCTGCCCTAAGTTGCTCGTCCATACATATAAGCTGGTTTTGAAGACGTTGATTCTCGGAGATATAGGCCTCTTTTGAGTATTGTAGTTCTTGATTCTCTCTTTTCAATTCTTCCATTTGTGCTCTAAAAGTCCAAAGAGAATAAGAATCTTCAGCCATGGGTGGTGGTGAATAAGGATTTTGTGATTGTGCACGCAATCGTTCTACTTCCTCCCTTTCTCTTAGTAGATCATTCATTCGTTGTTTCAACAGATACAATTCATAATCTTGGACCTCATCTTGCATCATCTTGAAAGATGTTTAGAATTGTTCCTGCAAAGAATAATCACCAAATTAAAAACAAAATAAAAATAAAAATCTCAGACTAACTCAACCAAAGATATTAAACAAACAACACCGCTAATCCCTGGCAACGGCGCCAAAAACTTGACCGGTGTCTAGCAAGTGTACTAGATCGGCTAGTAATACAGGGAAATATAGATTAAGACCCCAAATATCGTACCCAAAGGAACATGGATTGCTAAGGATAATATCTATGTATGAATTAAATCAACCTGAGATTGTTTCCCAAATGTTTTTTGATTTGAAAGCAAAAATTAAACAAAATAAACAATTAAACAAAATAAAAGGTAAAACATGAATTAAAAACAAAACAATAACTGAAATTCTTTTGCTAAGGAAACTATCCACCTTAACTTTCATTGTAATGACTTAAATTCAAAGAATAATACCAGTGATTATGGAAAAACTAGTAATAAAGCCAGATATCTTTATTCAAGTCTATCATTCTTAGTATTAAACTCATAGACAAATCTAATACTTAGCATGCAAATCTAGTTTTAACTTCCTAAATATTCATTGAAGCCTTTCTCAAGTGATTCAATTCCAATTCATTCTTGATTCTTCCTCTCTTAGTATTAACCAATAAAATTCATACATAATCATCTCATATTTCGGATAATAATCATGCATAAACATTAAAGAGTTAATCCAAGGACATGCAAATCATTAACTATGTCAAAACCAATTTTTAGTTATTTATTCAATAAACCAAAAATCAATCTCAACTCAATCAAGGATAAGAATATGCTTAAAACCAAGAAATAATCAACCGATATTGAAATTAAGCTCAAAATAAAGTCATAACAATGAAAATTCAAGATTTCAAGAATCCATTAGCAAAAGTAAAGAAAACTACTCAAAAGACATGGTTAAAACTAAAAACAAAAGCTTGAATAAAAACTTGAAAACTAAGAACGTAAAAGAAAAAACTTTAAGAAAAACAAAGCTAAACTAAGGATCTGGTCTCTATATCTCTATTTCTTCTATGTTTTGGGGCTCTATTTATAGGCAAAAACGTGGTATATTTCTTCTAAAATTGCAGAATCAGAATAGGAAAGGAAGTCCGCTCAAAACAGGGAAGCTCGGGAAATCCTTCGCGCAATTAGAGAATCAAAGCACGTGGCCACGCATCAACTTGTGCCTTCCTACACGTGGTCACGTGTAGATGTTGTCCTTCCTCACACGTGGCCACGTGTGAGTTTTGCCTTGGGTCACACGTGGTCACGTGTCTTGCTTCCTTCTTCACTTAATTCTTCACGTGGCCACTTACTCTTCTTCATTTCCTTTTCACATAGCCACATTCTCTCATAATTAACCTCTTCACGTGGTCACGTGTAATATACTTCAATGTTTTCACGTGGCCACGTCTCAATGCTCTGGACTGAAGCTCGTTTTATTGCACAATTTCTTCAATTTTACGCTTTTGGCCCAAAACTTTGCCTTTTTTTTACAATTAAGTCCTTTTTCATCATTTTAGCCCTGAAAATCATGCAAAACACAGAATTAACTCTAAAAACACAAAACTAACAAATTAAACTCAAATTAAACCTAATTAACACAAAATTAACTTAATTAAATACCTAAAAACACACTAAAAACATCATATAAATGACTATTATCAACAAGAAGAACTTGAGTTTTTGCATAAATTAATTGAGCAAGATTTAATTGATTAATTACTCACCAAAAGTTTCATCCGTGCATATGTATTTGATACTAAAAAGGTTGAGCAAAAATATATTGAATAATATTTATGAAATAAATTATTATGATCTTGATATATGCATTTGTTCTAACTTGAGATTATTATTTGTTCTAATTTAATTCAATTGTTCATTAAAAGTTGTAATACTTTATTCACCTCCCTCTAGAGTATATTTGGTACTCTCATGCCTCACCTTCAAGAGTCTGTCAATGGTGTTCATGCCTCCACCTAACATCAAAAGGGCTAAAATCAAGAGGAGAAGCTTTCGGGTTTTAAAAGGAAAAAGAGAAAAAAAAAACAAATGTGGCAAAATGAAGGGAGAGACAGCAACTGCTTCTATGGAGTAGGCATTAGGTTATCATCGATGATGGAATTAGGCCACCACTGGTGAGGGAAGATTTGCTTCTCATTTAACTTCCCCTCCACCTCCCTACAGATCTCTCTCTATCTCTCTCTTTTACTTACTGACTTCTTTCTTTCTCTTTTTTTTGTAACTTATTACTTTATTTATTTTATTCTATTTCTACAAACATGAAACACCAATAATAAATCCAAAATTACAATGCATTAGAAATAAAATAAAAAGTTCAGATCTTCAAATTTTTAAAGGAGAATGAGAGATAAAAGAGATAATGTTCGTTAGATCATAATAAACTACAACCACCACAAGGATCGAAGGTTCGAATCATGTCCCTAGATCAAGAGAAAGTTGTGCTTGAATGTTAAAATCACTTCGTCACCAATCTACCTTTCGGTACGAGAAAAATCATGATCTATGAGAAAGGAAAGAGCATGATAACTGATAATGATATGATATTTTGCACTAGTTGACTGGGGTTTATAAGGCAAAGATGTTGTCACCTGTGGAAGGTGACAATTGGATTCACCAATGAAGGAAAAATAAGTGATGATGAGGAAGATGAGGAGGAAGAGGAGAAAGAGAAAGAGGGACAGAGAAATTTTTTTTAATTTTTGTTGTTTTAAATTTTTTCCAAGCAAGCTGCCACATCAGTTTTTACTTTATTTTTTTAATTAATGCTAATTAGTAGAGATGTCACGCAGGTGATAATGTGTCGCGTTCATATTGACTGCCATTAAATCCGTTAGTTAGATAAACTTTCTATCCAAAATGAGGGCATTTTTCATATATTTTCAGAACTTTAGGGGTATAAACCGATCTAAAAAAAGTTTGATGATGTTTTCACCCTACTTACAATAGTTTGAGAGTAAAAAGCCCCTTATCCTTAAAAAATATTAAAAATAACAATTAAAGTAAAAATTACATGTAATGTAATTTAAATAATTGAAAATTTAATTATTTTTTCAATTGATTAAAATTCCTCCCTTGAATAATGATTCATACTGGTGCATATTATCACATTGCCACCCATTTCCATAAATATAATTATAGAAAAAAATAATAATATTCTAGCAAGACAATGGTGGTTGTTAAGTGTTAATCCAGCATGATCATAAAGGGTTAATTTCATCCATAATAACTGAACTTATACTTAATAGAGTAAAAGTAACTAAATAATTTTTCGTATCGAAATTATCACAAAACTTAGCACTATTTTGTGCAAAAGCCATTGTGATCGATTTTTGGTGAAGATCAATGCTGGAGTGCTAACGTGGCATATCACGTGTGCACAAGTAAGCTGACATGGCATATCATGTGTGTAAAAGTAGATGAAGTTGTAACACCCTTGATATATCAAAGTCATATCAATTTAAGCGATTACCAAGAAAATTGTTTTCCTTTTTCCAAACCTTATACTGAACCTTAAACTTTCCAATTTACTAACCACAAGCCTTTTTTAATTATTGTTGGATACAAGTTTACACTTGCCGATTGACGTATGACTTTCCAATTTAATTAACCTATCCAACCTACACGACAAACAATTCCGGAGGACAAACCAATTATAAACCATACAGATATTTATCCATCACAATCATTCTATCAACACTTCATATCACAAGTCATATACACATATAGATAGTCATATTTGTTACTATTACAATCCAAACTTTAACTTTTAGAGCTGGGTTATATATTTACATGCCACACAAAAAGAACTTCCTACTATTCTTCTCTCTTTAAAAAATAGGCTCCAGTGCACTTTGCTTCGCTCAAGTGCTAAAACCTACATGCATAAAATACTACATGCTGAGCATTAAATATGCTCAGTGGTGGCTATAAATATATGAATTTTCATATCATGCATAAATGCATTAAACATGCAAAATTTCTTAGTTATTCAATAAAACACATTTATCACTCCACTTTACATTTTATGCTATTAAATACCACCACTATGGTAAAATTTCATTTAGTCCTTATTTTTGTAATTAATTACAAAATTATCATTTTTACACCTTATTTACAATTTTGCAACTAGTTCACTTTTTTCTCTAAATTCATTATTTGGTATACAAATTATCAATTAGTCTCTATTTTACCATTTTCATTTCAAATTTCATTTAAGTCCTCTGAAACTACAAAAGTTTATTTCTAACCCGTTCATCCACTATTTTGTCAGTTTTACCCGTTAAGCTTATTATTTAGGTAAATTACCATTTTGACCCTAAACTTTTCATTTTCTTTCATGTAAGTTATTTTTCACTCTAATTCTCACTTTCACTTCACTTTTTTTATATTTTTAAGTCATTTTTACCTTTATGCCCCTAGTATAAACCCAGCAGAAATCTACAAACAAAATATATGAGATGTGAATCCAATAGGTCCACTACATTGCACTGAGGAATGATTCTGAAGGACCACTCCAACACTTTCACTAAACATATAACGTATAACATGTAATATATCACTGCACTATGGGAGACCATCGCAAATCTACCATAGTAAAGCAAGTCGTCATGACTTACACTGCGGTATAGGTATTTCTCTGGCTAGCCAAACATATCCTGAACTAGATTTAGATCATCAGACCACTACTAAGGGCAAAAATTACTTAATTATCTTAAATTCACTTTTCTCATTTTAACACTTTCACTTACAATTACATTCCAATACACTAGTTACTTAACATATTCATCATTTTTGCACATTTCATGAATTATGTCATCATAATTCATCATTTTCACTTTGAACCTAATGTAACTTCGCACTCTAAAATATTCATACATATTCCATAAATTCCAAAAAAAATCATGGACACTTCTTTTTATGTCTAAATTTATTTTATGCCATTAAACATCATGTACACACAAAATATACCCTAGTATACGCTTAGGCTTCATTCGGCCAAGGTAGATCTCACACCTTACAAATACTTTTAATTTGATTTAAGCATTTTAAATGTCATTTTAAAGGCCCTTAATCACTTTTCTAAGCTTATATTTAATTAAGCATGCATTTAACACAATTTAACTTAAGTTACCTAATGTAAACACATTCAAATTGAGGGAAATTAAAGAATTTTATAGCCATAAATCTTACACACTTGCTCAAGCTCTCCTATACTTTCTTTTTCTTGCCTTTCTTCTTGGAAGCTTGAATACCAACTTGATTATCTACATGGGACCGAAATTTTCATCAATAAAACACTAAGGTCTTGATCTCTTTTGCTCAAAATAACCTCATAAATGAATTCTAGGTACGTAAAAATATCTTTAGGCACCCTTAAACTAAACTTAAAACTTAAATCTCATTTACCCAAATTCAAGCTTTTTACTTTGTCCTTTAATTTCACCCACTATTTTTACCCAAATTAAAGGTTAAGGACCTTGAGGATCTTGTAGGAAGACTGAATCTTACTTGGGATGCTTGGATTTGGTGAGATATTGGGAGGAGAATTGAAGAAATTTCAGAGAGAGGAAGAAATGGAGCATTCATCCAAGCTAAGGGAGAGAGGAGAGCTGAACAAGATAAGGATTCTAGCCAAAATAATTTCCTCCTTAGAAAAATATACTAAAAAGAATATAAACATACTCATAATAACACCCTCCCACCTCAACCAAAAAAAAATCAAAATTAAGACTTTAGAATTTGCAATAAGAAACAAACCTTAAAGTTGACAATTTCTTGAATCATAGGCTCTTTCCCTGGATCATCTGTTACATCCGATGTTGGAGGTCGATTCACCGAATTTCTCCTTTTACCAAAAAAAATAAAAAACAAAAAATGTAAATTCAAACTTAGCTCAAATCTTAACTTGAACTTTAGATTTAGATTATTAAACTAATTAAAGACAAATTAATACTAACATTTGTCCATGGCAATAGCAAAGCTGCAGCAATACGAAGCAAAACACGATCCCCTACAATTTGAACCTTTTTATATTGGTTCTAATAGGTTACTATGCTAGTTCTAGTAGGTTAATTAGATAATTGCACGCCATGGTCATATAAAGTTACTTCAATCAACAGTTTGTTAATTCAATAGAAAAAAATGATGAAATAATTATAAATATGGAAATTCCAAAAACTTACAGGTTACGAAGTGCAAGGAAGCAACCTTCAATACGTATCAATTCTCTAATAGTACCCACCAAATGATTGTTGCCAACATCCCTATATAAATAGTTCAACATGGAGACCCAACATAAAATAATATGCTTGGACGCAAAACAAAGCAATTAGTTGTCTATGTATGTAATATGCTAATGCAATAGATCCCAACAAATTTCACTATGAAGTAAAAGAAATGTCATACAAACCATAGATGAAGGACCCCGAAAACCATATTGTTCCAAGCACCCGTAAGCCTGGGAAGCCTCCAAAACCTCAACAAAAAGCACAACACCAACAATGGCGCCTAGTCCAAAGCCATGGAGAATGCCATAATCAGAAGCCCGACCCGTTAAAGCACCGATGACAGCTCCAGTGAAAGCACCGGTGAGAGTTATGGTACATGTATAGATAGATTTTTAAGACACTTTTTCGAGCTGGAAAGGAAAGAATGAAAGCAACACAAGAGGGATGAAGTTTTAAGGATTCAAAAAAAAAAATATCCCGCAAACATTTTTTCATATCCCGCTCAAAATTTTGGAAAATTTGCTAGGTTATGGCTCTGGGAAAATTGGCGAGAACCTTTTTCCAAGCTGATTTTGTGAGAACCATATCCTTGCAATTTAGTTCCCTCATTATATAATTAATAATAAATGATATTATTAAATTTAAACATGATAATTTAGTTCACTTTAATTAATTTAAGTAACAATAATTTAGTCCATCTAAGTTTTACTAAAAAAATATACTAGATAAATTTATTAAATTAAATGGTCTAATTAAATTTAAATATTAGTTCGATTATTAGCGATGATAAAGTCCTCGCCAAATGCTTCAATAACCAAAATGATATATGATTTATGCTTTGGCGAGGCAATTATCCTTGCCAATTTAGTGAGGACAATATCCTCGCCAAATGCTTCATGGTCCAAAATGGCATATGATTCACGGTTTGGCGAGGAAAATGTCCTCATCAATTTAGCGAGAATTTTATTCCTAGCAAAATTAAAGAGGATAATATCCTCGCCAAATGCTTCATAAACTAAATGGCATATGATTTACGATTTGGCAAGGGAAATGTCCTCACCAATTTAGCGAGGATTTTATTCCTAGCAAAATTAGTGAGGATAATGTCCTCGCCAAATGCTTTATAAACCAAATAGTATGTGATTCATGGTTTGCCTAGGGAAATGTCCTCGCCAATTTAGCGAGGATTTTATTCCTAGCAAAATTAGCGAGGATAATTGTTAGTGTAAGCCCTAGCCCCAATGCATTGTAACGAAACACTTGAAATTAATAAAATGAGGCATTAGTTTTATCTTTTGTATTCCTGTGCATATCAATTGATAAAACTATCCAAGAATGTCGTTTCGGTTTAAGTTATCATGTGTAAGGCACATGGTTGTAAGACCTTGAAACAAATGAGACTTCATTCTAAATATCCCTAGTCAGTCATTGTTATGGGAATAACAATGAATTAAGACTAGTATGCTCTCTATGATATTATGAGTTCTGTCTTACGGATCATTAGGACAAGAGTGTCAATCAGAGATCATAGATACATGTTAAAGAACATGGTATCTGGATACGATCCGCTCATGAGAACACTGCATGGTACAAGTCATAAGTGTTTCTCATATGCAAGTTTTGTATCGGAGTTTTTAGACCTGAAATCTCTATGAAACTCTTTATGAATTACTGTGTACTTTGACATACACCTAACGTGCTCGTAACAGAGTGACAAGTACGGGTATGATTGGGTATGCATTAATTCATGTTTGAGAGCATGAGAGAAGTGAAGGGATTACCCCTCTCAATAAGAGAGAAAATATCATCGGCCACTTGATCAGTGAACTGAGAAGTGTATGGCCATACCGAGATGAAATAATGAGTAATCATTATTTATCTGAGAGTTTAGTGTCACCGGAATATCAAGAAATGAATTAATATATATAAGGATGACTAGTTCCATGCCTTATATTAATTCTGATATTTATGGGTAAGGGACTATACAAAATTGCATTAGGTCACTAAATGCCATATGCATTTTCATTTAATTTGGAATGCTATAATATCTTGCTAGAGAATATATATAGCCTTTGAATTAATTTATTAATTCATTGCCAACATTAAATGGACTTATAGGATCGCACACAAAGCATTGGGCTTAAAATATTTAAATTGTGTATTGGAAATTAATTTGGACTTTTATTTAAAGTCAAATTAATGCATAAAATGGGTAAACAGATTTTTGCCTAAAACAGCTGTTTTAGGCAAATTTGTAAAAACAGTTTTTTTGCCTAAAACAGAAACTGTCAAGGTGCGATTTTGCCTAAAACAGCTGTTTTAGGCAAATCTGTGAAACGTTTTTTTTGCCTAAAACAGCTAGCTGTTTTAGGCAAATATGTTGAACTGTCTTTTTGCCTAAAATAGCTTGCTGTTTTAGGCAAATCTGTTAACAGTTGGTCACGAGAGAAATTTGTTGGCATGTGCTAGGTTTAATTTCAATTGATTAATTATCTATGTATAATTAAGTTAATTGAGTATTAAATCCTAATTTGTACTTAATCAAAATATAATACTTGAGAGGGAATTAAAGTAGCCAAAATTCAAACTAAAATACTAGTTGAATTCGGCAACTTATCACCTTAAATAAGTAAGTTTGTTTTGATTAAATGACTAATGCCATTTGAATTTAAATTCTAATTGAATTTAAATTAAGATATATCTCTTAATTAAAAAGTGATGGAGGCTGAAATTAACACTTAATTTTTGGCACTCACACTTGACCTAAATTGAGTGATATATATTAATGAATTAAATGAATTAAAATGTATGCCGTTTTGCTATTTTTCTCTCTTGGCCGAAATACTCAAGGGGAAAGAAATCTTTCTTGTTCTCTTGTGTTCTCGGGCTGAAACAGTAACCTAAAGGAAGAACAAGATCAGATCTTGTGGCTTCAAATCATTCCCATTTCCGAATACACAATCATAGAGCTAGCACTCTTGATTTTAAGCCATCTTTGCAAGTGTGTGTGTGTGAGAATAGAGGGAGTGGCGTAAAGGCTGTTCCTTGGCATTGGTGGTGAAGATCTAAGGTGGACATATCCTTCTTGGTTGCTGGTCATCATCAAAATCAAGTTTTAAAGGCATCTAAAGTTGTAAGTTTAAAACTCTAAAATTGCATGTTTCGATTCTAGCTTTGGATATGTATGGTATGTATGATAAAAATTTTTGTTTTCCGCTGTGCCACCATGATATTCATACCATGTCATATTCCATCAGTGGTATCTGAGCCTAAACATGCTTATTTTAGTGCTTTAGATGCATGAAAAAATTAATTAAAAATTCGTCATTATGAAAACATGCAAATCTGAAATTTTCTGTTTTGAGTTTTTTGCATTGTTTTGGAGTAAAAACGATTTTAATTGATTATATAGGTATTATAATTAATATGACATGTTAATATACTGTCCTAAGATGTTATTGGGGCTGGTAATGGTCGGATTTAATTATTTATACATGATGGTACATGTTAATTATGAAACTAGGTGCTTGTTGGCATGTAAATTGCTATTTTAACAACTAGTTTTCAAAATTAAATGTAAAAACGTTTTTGGGATGTTTGTAAGTGATTTTTAAAGATTAAATATCAGGTCTGGACATGTTTTAAATTTGGTTTTAATTCTGGTCCATGACAATTTAATTGATTAATTTTAAAATCACTTAAAACTATGTCTAGTTTGTGTTTGTTACATGTTTAATCAAGATTGTTTGTTTTGTTTTGATTAAAATGGTAAAAACACATTTAGATCAGATTGGTACATAATATTAAATCAATGTTTATGGACTTATTTAGATTATTAAATGACTCATAAAATTTATTTAAATATTTGTGCATTTTATGGCATTACATAAGCATTAAACAACTAGTTTTTGTTGTTTGTTTGTTTTTGCATGAATGCCGTGTACTATATATGTGTTCTTCATGATTTTATTTTTAATTCATGTTAGCACATATTATATGCATTTTTAATGTTTATGGGCTGTATGAAATAAAATTAAAAATGGCATAATTGGAAATTATACTAGAGTTGATTTATAGCACAAATCTAACTAGTTAGAGTTTTGGGCTTTTAAGAGAACTTATTCAATAAGAGGATTTAGTCCATTTGGGCTTTGGCCCAGGCCCATCATGGGGTCTTCTCTTAAAGGTTCAAGTACACAATTTCCATTAATGGGCTTGGCTAAATTAATTAAAATTGGACTTTGTTTTATCCATGAACGCTATGTATATTTATTTGCTAATTTGGTGTGATGAATGGATATGCATGGTGCATTCATGGGCCCTGGGTTTTGTAATTAAATATGGCCTGCGAGCCATTATATTTTATTGTAAAAGTTTTTCATTTATTTCTTAGAATAGAATATATTTGAAGACTTTGTAAATCAAGACGAAGCCCACCGGAGTGGAGAAGCCGAACTCAAAGATTCTTATGTAATAGTATAGAATCTTAGTTGTAGGTTTTTGGGCCCATGTTTGTCACGCTTTACTTTATGCAATTATATATATATGTATGCTATGTATGGATGACAAAGTGTATGCCATGTAAGCCGTAATAAAATGAATCCCTAAAATAGTAAGTCACAAAGTTGCCTTCCTAATTCAAAACATGTCAAGGCATCGATCATCGGTCACGTAGACTAGGAGTCCTAGATGCGCCCGATTATCTTTGTGAGGCATGGGTTGTGAATGTAGGTTGGACTTAACATGGAAAGGGATGCCCGGACCTAGGCAACTAATAAATGGGTTGTGCTATAACATCTTAAGATGTTAGCCCATTTGATCCAAGAGTCATGTACGAGACATGATTGGAGTTTTCCTACCTAAGTAACTTAACTTGTTAGGTGTACAAGCTCAGCTTGACTAATAAGTTGTTGTGAAAAGTGGATCTTGGCCCACATTAAATCACTAACGCGAATTATTTAAAGGGATATTAATTCGGTTTGTGGGATCATAAATAAGACCTCATTTAATCTTGCTAAATTTTATTGTAGATTGAAAATGGCATCTTCAAACAACAATTTCTCATTGCGATCGGTCCTTGAAAAGGACAAATTGAATGGCACCAATTTCATAGACTGGTCTCGAAACTTAAGAATAGTTCTTAAGCAAGAGAAGAAGTCGTATGTTTTGGATGCACCCTTACCTGAGGAACCTGCTAGGAACGCTTCTGTGGTTCAAAAGGAAACTTTTGAGACCAAGAAAAGTGACTATAATGATGTGACCTGTTTGATGCTAGCCACTATGGTGCCTGAATTGCAAAAGCAATTTATGGACCAAGAGGCCTATGCGATCATGGTGCACCTCAAGGAGATGTTCCAAGAGCAAGCTCGTCACGAGAGGTTCGTGACAACAAAGGCCTTAATTTCTTGCAAGATGGCTGAGGGTACTCCTGTTAGTACCCATGTACTCAAGATGAAAGGGTATCTTGATACTCTTGAGAAGCTTGAGGTACTAGTGCCAAAGGAATTGGCCACTGACTTGATCTTAGGATCATTGCCTGCTGCTTATGATCCATTTGTAATGAATTATAACATGCATGCAATGAACAAGTCAGTCACTGAGCTTTATGGGATGCTTAAGAATGTTGAAGAAAACATTCGAAAGACCAATCCCGTACTAATGGTTCAAAAAGGAATTAAGAAGGGACCTGCTAAGGGAAAGGGAAAACCCAAGTCAGTTGGGAGTGCACCTCAGGCCCAATCCAAGCCCAAGGCATCAAAACTCAAAGAGAGTGAGAGCACTTGTTTCCATTGCAACAAGATAGGGCATTGGAGGAAGAATTGCGCTCTCTTCAAGGAAGAACAAAAGAAGAATGGAGCCAAGGCGTCCAGTTCTAGTATTTTTGTTATTGAAATTAACCTTTCTATTTCTACCACTTGGGTATTGGATACCGGTTGTGGTTCTCACATTTGTTCAAATGTGCAGGGGTTAAGAAATAGACGGTTACTTGGGAAGAATGAAGTGGACCTCCGTGTGGGGAATGGAGCACGAGTTGCTGCCATGGAGATAGGCGACTATCACCTCACTTTACCTTCCGGACTTTGTATTGTTTTGAATAATTGTTATTATGTGCCTACTATGAGCAGAAACATTATTTCAGTTTCATGTTTGGATAATGATGAATTTGATTTTGTTATTAAGAATGGCAATGCTCATATTCGTCGCCAAGGCATTTCTTATGGCAATGCCATGTTGCAAAATGGCCTTTATATCCTTGATTTACAAAACAAAGATTCCATATACAACATTAATACAAAGAGGGTTAAATCAAATGAATTGAACCCTACTTACTTCTGGTATTGTCGCTTAGGACATGCAAACGAAAAACACATTTCAAGACTCCACAAAACTGGAGTGCTTGGGTCATTCGACTTAGAGTCTTATGATACATGCGAGCTATGTTTGCATGGAAAAATGACAAAGAGTCCTTTTAATAAAAAAGGCGAGAGGACTAATGGCTTATTGAAACTAATACATACCGATGTATATGGACCTTTAAGTACACATGCTAGAGGTGGTTTTAGCTACTTCGTGTCATTCACAGATGACTTCAGTAGATATGGCTATGTCTATCTAATGAAGTACAAGTCTGAAACTTTTGAGAAATTCAAAGAGTTTAAGAATGAAGTAGAAAACCAACTTGGCAAAAGTATAAAAGCCATTCGATTAGATCGAGGTGGCGAATACTTAAGCCAAGAGTTTGACAGTCATTTAAAGGAGTGTGGTATTATTTCACAGTTCACTCCTCCTGGAACACCTCAATGGAATGGTGTGTTCGAAAGGAGAAATCGAACTCTGTTGGACATGGTTCGATCTATGATGAGTCAAGCTAATCTTCCTCTCTCTTTTTGGGATTATGCATTAGAAACTGCTGCGTTTCTATTGAACCGTACTCTAACTAAAGCAGTTGAGAAGACACCATACGAGGTATGGACTGGGAAAGAACCCAATATGTCTTTTCTCAGGATTTGGGGCTGTGAAGCACATGTTAAGAAATTAACATCTGACAAACTAGAGTCCAAATCCAGTGTCTGCTTGTTTGTGGGGTATCCTAAAGAAACAAAGGGATACTACTTTTACTCACAAGCCGAGAACAAAGTATTTGTTGCTCGCAAGGCTGTTTTCTTGGAAAAGGAGTTCCTTCTCAAGAAAGACAGTGGGAGTAAAGTAGAACTTGGAGAAATTCAAGCACCACAAACTCCTATAGAGGATGGTTTGGAAATGGGATCAAGTTCACAACCAGTTATGGAACAAGAACCCATTACACAAGAACCTAGAAGGTTCGGTAGGGTACGTCAGGAGATTGAGAGATATGGATTTCTAATCGCTGACAGTGACACTATTGAGTTAGTAGATCGTGAGGATCCTACTACCTACCGAGAAACTATTGAGAGCCCAGACTCGGAAAATTGGCTTGAAGCCATGAAATCTGAGATGCAATCAATGTACAATAACCAGGTTTGGACCTTGGTTGATCCACCGAAAGGTGCTAAGGTAATTGAATGCAAGTGGCTATTCAAACTCAAAGCTGATAAGACCTACAAAGGTAGACTAGTAGCAAAAGGTTTTCGACAAACTCATGGTGTAGACTATGACGAGACCTTTTCGCCTGTAGTCATGCTCAAATCCATTAGGATCTTGCTTGCCATAGCTGCATATCATGATTATGAGATATGGCAAATGGATGTCAAAACTGCTTTCCTTAACGAAAATTTACTTGAGGATGTGTATATGACACAGCCTTAACGAAAATCCATCAGAATTTTATGATCGAAAAAAAAATTGATGAAGATATATAAGAATAGAAAATTTATAGAGCAATCGAGGAAGGAAAAGGGTTTAGGAACTCCAGTTTACCAAATCGAATTAAACGCATTGAGTAGTAAGAATGAGAAATTATAAAGGAAATGTATCGAATCTGAGAGAAATAGAGATCACTAGAAAATAGAAAAAAACAAATCAGGAATTGGAAAAGAGAAGGTCTCGCGCAGTTAGAAAGAAAGAGCGTGCATGCAATAAGGTTTGTATTATAGGGTTCTAATGATATATTTTAAGGTTTAAGCATGAAAAAACTACTGAAAAAATAATTGAAACAATAAGTTTCTTAGGTCCACAATGACATAAAAACTAAGGTACAAAATTCCTATTTCTTATGTGTTCCCTACATTTCTCAGCAACAAGAGAAAACAATCAAATCTACAAGAAAAATTCTAAATTGCGATGGAAATTTTTTGACGAAAAACTCATTCTGTAGGGAAAATGATAGTGGAAAATCATAGGTGGTGACCGAATAAGAAATCCATCTTAAAAACTAGAGGAAAATTTTACCGCCAAATATTACCGACGAAATTTAGCGAGGAAAATGAAAATTCCATCGGTAAATTAGCACCAAAGTTTTACGGTTGAAATTGGACACTGAATTTACCAATTGAATGTTATTTCCGTCGATAATTTAGCAACAAAGTTGATATTTTATATGTAAATTACCTGTGGAATAGTATTTTCGTAGAAACATTCCCTACAAAATTGAAATTTCATAGGTAATTTACCGACGATATTCTTTTTCGTCGGTAATTACCTACAAAATTTCAATTTCGTCGATAATTACCTGTAAAATTTCAATTCTATAAGGAATTTTCCTACGGAAATGAATACTGTCGATAAATTACCTATGGAAAAGTAATTTCGTAGGAAAATTACCTACTGAAAAATAATTCTGTAGATAATTTACCAATGAAATTTCAATTCCATTTCTAAATCTTTCCTATATAAAAAAAATTGCTCCTATATAAAAAAAATTGCTCCCCTTCTCTTTTTTATTCTAAATTAAAAACTTCAATATACATAAATAATTTATAAAAAATTACGAATACTTAATTTTTTATTACTTTATTAATTTTATTTAACTATTTTATTAAAAAAACCCCTCAATTTTTTACAATAAATAATTAAATGTCTATTTTATTGGATTGTAACTTGTATTTTTTTATTTGTTTGTTATAACTTAGATCATACAACTTTTAGTGCAATTTGGGATAATTTGTAATCATGGTTCATATTTGGTGGCTTATGATAAATAACTAATTAGGGATGAGAAAAAAAACCGAAAATATGGTTAACTGTAAAATTGGTCCGAAACCGAACCGATTTTTATGGTTAACCAATCCAATGGACTCGGTTACGATTTTTAATTTTTATATTTTTGGTTAATGGTTACGGTTTAGGTTTTTAGGTACAGGTTAATCGTTAGTCAACGGTTAACCGGTTCATATATATATATATATATATATATATATATATATATATATATATATATATATATATATATATATATATATATATATAATTTTTATATCTTCAATTTTTTCTATTTCTCTCTAAAATTTACATAAAATAATATTTTAAAATATATTTTTATTTTTATACCTTAATTTATATTATGTCATTCTCTTTAATTATATAGTAATATTTATATATAGTATACGATTAATTTTTATATATATTATTTTTTATATTAAACTAAATTTATATTATGTCATTCTCTTTAGTTATATAGTAATATTTATATATAGTATCCAATTAACTTTTATATATATTATTTTTTTATCATATATTGGTGTTCATATTTTACTTAATAGCATGTAATTACATTTTCTTATATTTTAGATTTTATGTTATAACATTTAATATTATTCAAAATTTTATTTAACTTAAAAACAAACATATTCTAATTTTCAATAAATATCAAATCTATTTTATAATATCAGCTATTAATCTATATAACATGAATTTTGACTAGTAAATTATGTTTGTTTCGTAATGTTTATATTAAATTACTTTACATATTTGAAATTGAATTAAACTTTGTTTAATTTTTTTAATAATTTTATGTTATAAATTTTAATGGTTAACTGAAAAATATTGGTTAACCAAATCAAAAAATCGAAATTGATGGATTGGTTAACCGAATGCAACGGACTGGTTAATGGTTAATGATTTTAAAAAAAACCAATATTAAAGGACTGGTTAATTTTTTTTTGCTAATGGACCGGTTAACCGGTCCATGCTAATCCCTATAACTGATGCTTAATAAAAAAATATATTATTATTTATTGATTGAAGGAAATTTTGGTTGAAGATATAATTAATTTTTAAATATATTTTACATTATATATATGCATACATATGATTAAACTAAAAGCTAATTGGTACATTGAGAAACTATTTATGAGCAAATTGATATGATATCCATTGATATATCCATAAAATAACTCAAAAATATATTCACAAGGGAATAGCAAAAAGGACAACTAACTAACCCAATTTAATTTGTTGACAATTGAAATCTTTTTTCTAATTTTTTGAGTTTATAGTGTTTTTAGTTTAAGAGAAAAAAAAATTATAGGAAGATTGTAAATACCTAGACCTATGAAATGAGGCCAACAAGACGGTTTCGAGACATATCAAATCGGGTTAATTTGAATTTTTTTATTAAAGTGATTTTCGAATCAAATTCAAATTATGTAACGTTAAATTGTTTAAATTATTAAATTAAATTTTAATTCTATATCAAAAATTTCTAATTTTTTGTACCAAAAAAAAATAAAAACATAATTTTTGGCAAATATCTACGTCAAACAAATTTATTTAATAATTACATGTAAATAGAATAAATGAAATAGGTTATAATAATAATAATAATAATAATAATAATAATAATAATAATAATAATAATAATAATAATAATAATAATAATAATAATAATAATAATAATAATAATAAATAAGTAACCCATTCTACTTGTATGTATAAAAAGTGGTGAAGCTACCACTTACAAAGATCAATTTGACATTAGTAGCATAGGCGTAACACTGCTGCTTTTTTATAGTTTTTGCAATATTAATTTAAATTGCGAAGTTTAAATATTCTAGGTATAAACATTCTTTATTTTTTAAGGTTCAAACATTAAAGGTACCCAACGTATAAATATGTATTTTTAGAAAAATATTATTTCTAATTTAATAATTTATATTCATTAGTTTTTACACCGTCCTATTAAGTAATAATAAAAATTATGGCCACAAAGTACAAGGAACCTTTATAAGATGGCCATAAAGTACAAGTAAAAAGAGAACAAATAAAGAAAAAAGAAAGAAAAGGAAAGAAAAGAAGTGAGGGAGTAGGGAAAGATGAGAAAGGGGGGCATGGAGATCTAAGAAGGGAGCGAACGGCCGACCACCCTCATTGACGGTGAATAACGTATGGCACTGCTTTTTCCCCCATCGCATTTCCTTCAGTCAGCTGGCACTCGATTCCTCTCGTGGACGAAGCTTCAATGTAGGACTCCGGCGATCAGTGATGGCATCTGGCGATATTGCTTACATCAATGAGTCCCTAAAGGCAAGGCGTTCACTTGGGTGCTCTCCATCTGCCTCCACTCACTGGTAATGAGTAGATCGGAGAGGAAAAAATGGACAATTCTTAAGCAAATCCCGATTAAATGATGGTGCATTGGAGCACGTGACCGGTGTTATAGGACTTCTTTCGATGTTGGCTATCTTTAGGTGTCCTTGGTTTCATGTTAGCGAGGCTCCGACGATCGATCTGATGAGGAATCTATCACTGGTTGGTTTAAATAAATTATACAATTTATTTATAGAAAATGTTTATTTTATTTAGGAAGGAATCTATCACTGGTTGGTTTAAATTGTGCAATATCCTAGACTGTTAAGCCTATCCATAAGCTTGTATTTTGAAAAATTAAATCACAATTTGCATTATTGGTACAACTCTTGAATAATTTTAATAAAACATAATATAAAATGCTCATGTATTAGTAAATGATTGTAATATTGTCAAGTGTTGTGAGTTTGTGTTTGTAATATTAACAGTGTATGAACTGTTAGGTGCCAAAAATAGTTGGTTGCAAGTGTAGACTTTGGAATTTGGTTTTGTTAGTGTTGGTCTTATGAACTTAATTATTGATTTTGGTTTTCTTGGTGTTGGTCTTATGAAATTAATTATTGGGTAAATTCTATTTATCACATATAAATAGCAACATTGAGTGGATTTTTAGATTTATGAAATTTGCGTCAAGGAAATGTAGTTTACTGGATAATTAAAGAGTTATGAGTGCTCACTTGACGGGTTTCATGCTTAATTAAGGTTCTCTTCAAGTTAGTTAAAATGTCTAAAGTAGAGAATTAATATAGAATTATAAATCAAGGCAATTGGAGTTAAAATTATAACTTAAGTAGTAAATGAATTGTCACAATGATGTATATTGGCTGATATGTACATATGTATATAATTTGGGACCTTAGGAAGCACCTTATAACGACTTAAATATGAAATGCGGGAAAATTGACTAAATGTGTTTTATGGTTGGTTTAGTATGCAAATGAGATGTAAAGTAAAAGGCTTATATTTATAAAAATGTACTTATTTTGGTGGTAGGACTATAATTAAGTGTAAAGTTCATATTTAAAAAAAAAAAAACAATTTGAAACACAAAGTGAAATGAACAAGGTAATATGGGAATATATGTGTTAATTTGCTTGCATAAATTTGGGAATAAATAAGTTATCTACCCTTATTGTGTATGTTTAAAAAAAAAAGAGGGTAGGCTTGGGTCAAATATTTTTACATAATCCCTCAATTATGTTATAAAGTTTATGTCTATTTTTGTGTATATGACCTTTACTTTGTTTTAAAGGTTCATACTAACTGTTAATTTGGAATGACTAAATTAAACCTAGTATTAAAGGCCTAGGACATACAAATACACATATAACTTGAGAAATATGTCTGAAAAGTAAATGATCACTTGGGGTGATTATGTGAACTAGATTTACTGGTATAATCCAAGCTATGATGAGAGCTTAATTTGATATGTTATTGAATATTATAAATTTTAAATTATATTATGAATTAGATCTCTATTAATTTATTATTATTACTTATATATTTTATATCACATTATTGATTAGGATTCCATTATATAAAGAAAAGAAAATAATGAAAAATTGAAAACGAAGATTTCTCGACGAAAATGTAGAAGACCGTCGCTAAAAATATAAATTTGCCTACAGAATAGAAAATTTTATTCAAAAAATTTTACCGATGGAAATTACTATTTCGTCGCTAAATCTACTGACGGAAAGATATATTGGGTAGGAAAATTTGGTGATGAAATATTAATGTCTGTCGGTAAAATTTTTTCTGTGGGCAAATTTAATGACTTATTTTAACTTCGTTGATAAAAATGGCATATGACGATAGTTTTTCGATCTGTTCTTTACGATGGAATTAAGGACAGAGATGTTTTTCGTCGGTAAATTTACAGATGGAAACATTTTTGTCGATAAAGGTGCCTACATCCAATTTTCCTTCGCCATTTTTCGTCGCTAAATTGTGTCAGTATTTTGTTTTTCCTATGAAAATTTACTCAATTCTGTTGAGAATTTCCATCGAAAAAATGGATTTTTCTTGTAGTGCAAAAACTTAAACCTTACCCACATCTATGATCAGAAATCGAAAAAAAAAACTTAAAGAAAAAAAAATAAATTTACACAATGCCAAGTAACACAGTATACCAAATCAAGGATTCTAACTTACGTCTGGAGATGAGTCTTTAAAGATTCAGAATAGACTGATCTTCAGCAAGCAAACATATAGAGACAGAAGAGAATGATTTGAGAGGGACTTTCACTTTAATGAGCAGAGAGAGAGCGAGGGGGGCAGCAGAGGGGAAAATATGATTATCTGTCAAGCCGTTCTTTAAAAACTCCATCTCTCTTTTTACCATTATCCTAAGTGAAAAGGTATCTTGAAAAACCCAAGTCCGATAGACCACGTAATCAAACCATCTTGAAAATAGAAAATAGCAGATTCTTGACGAGATGTCCCTCATACTTTTTCTAATCGAGAAATGATTTTTTTAAAGTCACTGATACTCATCCAACCTGGGAGAGAAAGGTTTTTTAAATTTCTGATTAAATCTCATGATTAATGTCTAGGATGTCTCTCAGGCCATCCATAAAAGCACGTTAAATGCTAATGAAAATTATTGTCATAGTTAACATTCAAGTTAATATGATGAGCTGAGAAAGACAGTAGTGTCAGAGCAACTTGATCATTCCGCCCACACTACAAAAAAATTGATTTTATCGATGGAATTTCTCTTTCTACCATTGATTTTTTAATGTTTTATCAACATAATACATCCATCGGTAAAACGCTCGTAAGTAGCAATTTACTGGTAGAAAATTCTATCAGTAAACATTACCAACGAAGTTATAAAAAACATTCCATTTGGTATTTTTATAAAATATCTGTTGGATGTTTCATCGCGTTGACCATCTACCGACGGAATATTATGTCGGTAAATTTAATGAATAAAATTTTAATTTATTTTAGTATAAATAGCCATAGATTTTTTCATCAGTAACTTTGTCAGCAAAAATATTTAATATTAATTTTTAATTTATTAAAATATCAGCGATGAATTTTTTCGTCGAAAAATTTATTAGTAACATTAAATTTTTCTACTTATTTTTTTTGTAATTTTTTGCAAAAATTATATATTTGAAAATTCCAAATTAAAGATGATAAATTCAATACAAAAAGTTTAAAATTTAAATTAAATATATATATATATATATATATATATATATATATATATATATATATATATATATATATATATATATATATTATAATTCAAAATCAATATATGCACATTCTAATTTTTGTATAAATAATATCAATACAAGTATATAATGTGCACAATGTTTTGCATTATTATACAAAAAATTATGTTAAATTCTATTTGTACAAATATTGTGTAAATTACAATACCAAACATAAAAATTATATCTATATGCGAAACATAGAATTCAACATCCTGAAAGATAATGAAACTTCAAAATTACTGAACCTATCCCAAGCATGTAACCACCATGTTCATCGACTTTCAGTCTTAGATTTGAAACTAGGACGGAAATCAACTGTAAAACTTCATATGTAGGCTCAATTTAAGCCTTGATAGTAACCTATGGCATAGCATACAGAATAGTAAATAATGCTTCTATAGTGAACATAAGATTCGTTATTGATAAAATCAAATAGCCACAAAAAAATTCACAAGTAATAGAAAATAAGTAACAGGATCAAAATATCCCAATAACTCCAAACACTGATTACAAAAGTAGCAGCACCAAAAAGTTTAGGAAAAACTGGTTTTGCAATAGAATTCCAGTTGCACATCCACATACACGAGGTTGATCTAAACTTTAGTAAAAATATGTGATTCTTTTATCAAAACTATAAATTCTCAAAAGTATGAGATATCTTATTCGAAACTATTCCAATTTTATGAATAACAATGGATTTCGATCTTCTTTTTAGAATTAGCAAGTAAATTCTGCTTACTGATAATTGCACCAAATAGAGAATCGAACGAACATATGAAAAAGTTTTTCATTCCCATTCCCTTCATTTTAGGTTATCAACCAAGAAAAACGACAAAAAAAGTCAATAGGCATTTTGACTAGCTAGAGAACTTCAATGCAAAGTAGAGACTAAATTATGATGCTACTATAACCACTAAAGTGACGTGCTAAAATAGCATAAAACTTTATAACTTAGATCATGCTACTTTTAGTGCAATTTGGGATAATTTGTAATCATGGTTCATATTTGGTGGCTTATGATAAATAACTGATGCTTACCAATATATATATATTGATTGAAGGAAATTTCGGTTGAAGATACAATTAATTTTTAAATACATTTTACATTATATATGCATACATATGATTAAACCAAAAGCTAATTGGTACATTGAGAAACTGTTTATGAGCGAATTAATATGATATCCATTAATCTATCCATAACATAACTCAAAAATATATGCACAAAGGAATAGCAAAAAGGACAACTAACTAACCCAATTTAATTTGTTGATAATTGAAATCTTTCTTCTAAATTTTTGAGTTTAACGTGTTTTTAGTTTAAGAGAAAAAAAAATTTATAGGAAGATTGTAAAGACCTAGACCTATGAAATGGGGCCAGCGAGACGATTTCGAGGCACATCAAATTGGGTTAATTTGAATTTTTTATTGAAGTGATTTTCGAATCAAATTCACATTACGTAACATAAAAATGTTCAAATTACTAAATTAAATTTTAATTCTATAACAAAAATATCTAATTTTTTGTACCAAAAAAAAATACATACTTTCTGGCAAATATCTACGTCAAACAAATTTATTTAATAATTATATGTAAATAGAATAAATGAAAAAGGTTATTGTTGTAATAATAATAATAATAATAATAATAATAATAATAATAATAATAATAATAATAATAATAATAATAATAATAATAATAATAATAATAAATAAGTAACCCGTGCTACTTATATGTATAAAAAGAGGTGAAGCTACCACTTACAAAGATCAATTTGACATTAGTAGCACCGGCGTAACACTACTGCTTTTTTTTATAGTTTTTGCAATATTAATTTAAATTGCAAAGTCTAAATATTCTAGGTATAAACATTCTTTATTGTTTAAGGTTTCTACATTAAATGTATCCAAAGTATAAATATGTATTTTTAGAAAAATATTATTTTTAATTTAATAATTTATATTCATTAGTTTTTACACAGTACTATTAAGTAACAATAATAATTATGGCCACTGTTGGCTCAAGACCGTATCCAAATTTTGATGATAATCAAACATTAAATAAACTCTATTGAGAAATCTGTTCTAAGCATGTTTTGCATGTATTTCTATACATCTATCTGATGAAATTATCAAAAATAAAGATTGTGGAATGGATTCATGAAGATCGAGTTGAAGAATATTTTAGTATATATGAATTTAGGATATTAAATTGTAAGATCAAATTGAGGTATAATTAATCTCTCATGCATACATATTCTAAGTCTTAAAATTGCATAAAAATGTTTTTAAGTAATAAATCATATTTTTTGAGTTAAAACTTATTTCTTTCAGAAAATGTTTTAGAAAATGGTTTGTCAGAATTTGTGTCATTAGAAATTGGATTAGAAATCTGGACAACTTTCTGATCAAAAATCTGTTTCGCACTATAGGATAAGATAACGGCTAGTTAGAGGCAGATTCGTCTGTTCTATTCTCTAACGGTCATAAACGGCTAGTTTTATGTTTTCTCACTTCAAACCAAGTTTTTGGGTGTAAATACATGTTGTTAGATAATTTAGAAGGTTAGAGAAAATATTGAAAAGATTTTCTAACTCTTAAGAGAAAGCTTACTTGTTTTAAATCTCACTTTCCATCTTTGCACTTCATCTTTACATATTATCCTCAATTGGTTATAGCTTTTGTTGTAAATATTTATGATGAATTATTATTGTTAAAGATTGTGAGTTGGGTTGGGTAGAACCTAAGAGAAATTCTAGTAAGTGTTTCAATCTTTTACTTTGGGAAAAAGATTATGGGTAGATGTACATAGGATTGTATATTGGCTTGAAATCTTGCCCTTAAAAGAGTTAAGAGTGGAGAGAAAAGCTTAAGAGTGATTCTTGAGGAGTGGACGTAGGTAGGTTGGCCGAACCATTATAAATTCTGTGTGTACTCTGTTTTTCTACTCTATTTTCTATTTTCTATCTTCTATAATTTTGTTTTACATTCTGAAAATATCTGTGTTTTCAAATTTCTGTAAAACGAATTTCTGAAATATTCACAACAAATTTAACACACTTTTTCAGAAATATATTTGAAATTTAAAAAGAACTTACAAAATCTATTATTATTGTTATCTTGCATTTTTTACATTCTCTGTTAGAAAAGCTATCAGAAATCTGCATTTGCATACAATTCTGTTTCATTAGAAATTTGGCAAAAAAATTTCAAAACACCCAATTTATCCTCCTATTGAGTGTCTTTCGGGACCTACATTTGGTATCAGAGTGGTTCTCTATTCCCTAAGGTTTAACACCCATGAGTGATCCTAAAAATGGCTGAATCAAGTAGTTCTCCAATTGCTAATCCATTCAAAGAGGGACATTCTATCCATCGTCCTCCTATGTTCAGCGGTAAAAATTATCCTTTCTGGAAAGTTGTCATGAGGCACTTTATCCAATCTCAAAATATGGATTGCTGGGATATTATTGAAGATGGATATGAGCATCCACGAAAGATTTCTGATGAGGTAGGAGCTTTAGAATCTGCTACTATTCCTAAGACCAGAAAAGAGTTCACAGAAGATGAGAAGAGAAAAGTGCAGCTAAATTCTAAAGCTATGAGTATATTTTTCTGTTCGTTGCATACAAATGAATTCAATAGAGTTTCTGGATGTGATACAGCAAAAGAAATTTGGGATAAGCTACAAGCTACATATGAAGGTACAAATCAAGTTAAAGATACTAGACTTCATGTTCTCATGGTAGACTATGAAGCATTCAAAATGAAGTCAGAAGAGTCAATTTCTGAGGTAATCAACAGGTACGTTAAATTAACTAATGAAATTAAAGCTCTTGGTAAGAAACTTGGTGAACATAATAAAATTGCTAAGCTTGTTAGAGGTCTCACACCTAGATGGAAAGCAAAAGCATCAATTCTGTTAGATAAGGATCTCAGTACTCTAAATTTTGATAATGTTTGTGGATCTTTTATTTCTCATGAGCTTTACATTAAGTCTTAAGATGCAGAAAAAGAAAAAGATAAAAAATTAAAGGCTATTGCTCTCAAACCAAAATTTGAAAGTGATTATTCTACAGGTGATGATGAGATGGCCTTGATTACAAAGAAGTTCAAAAAGCTATATAGAAAAGGTAAAAAATTTTACAGGAATCAACATCAAAAATTCTCTCATCACAAAGCAGAAAACTCATCAAAATCTGTTGGAGAAGTAGTTTTTTATGAATGTAACAAACCTCATCACATCAAACCTAATTGCCCCAATCTGAAAAGAAATGAGAAAAAATTTAGAAAGCTATGAAAGCTACATGGAGTGACAGTGAAGATTCAAGCATCAGTGAACCAGAATCTACAAATTCTGATGATGTTGGTCTGATGGAAATTTATGATCACGAAGACTAAAATTTTAATTCAGATGCTGATGATAGAAGTTCACCTGAAAATTATTCAGAAAATTATGAGGTAAATGATTCTGATTCAAATTCTGATTCAAATGAAAATGGCAATGAATATGAAAAAATGCTTGAATACTTTGAAGACTTACATCATAAATATCTTATGCTTAAAAAGACTTATATTGAGGTAAAGAAAAATTATGATGAATTGCTTATGGAACATGAAAATTCAAAGGAGACAAAATTAAAAACAAAAAAATGATTATTCGGTTCTCGAAGGTAAATTTATTGCTTTGCAAGAAAAATGCAATGAAAAAGGAAAACAGATGTGTATGTGTAATGAGAATTCTGTTAAACATCTAAATACAAAATATGTCCATAATTCTCATGTGAGTATATCAAAAAATTATAATAGAAAATACACTCAGAAAAGGTATAAGAAATACTCATCTGATAAAATGGTAATTAACACTTCTGCTACATGCTTTTATTGCTATAGAAAATGATATATTTCAAAATTTTGTTATTATAAGAAGAATGCTAATTCTACCAAACATAAATGGGTTGTTAAAAATTCTACAAATGTGTTAACTAACCACGAAGGACCCAAGAAAGGTTGGGTGCTTAGAAATACTTGATATTTTTTACAGATTTGCCTAAAGAGAGTCAAGACAGAAAAATGGTATATGAATAGCGGCTACTCTAGGCATATGACGTGGGACAGAGCTAAATTTTCTAAACTGAAAATCTGAAAGTGGTTTTGTCAGTTTTGCTAATAATAGAAAAGAATATAAGATGTTGAAATGGAAAAATATATTCTATAATGGTAAAGATCTAAAAATCTCTATAAGAAAATTGCGACATGCAAGCTTTTATGCATTAGAAAAGTTGGTCAGAAAAAATTTGGTGAAGGGAATGCCAAAAATTAAAATTGATAAAGACCATGTATGCAAAGTATGCCAACTTGGAAAACAACCCGAAATTCAATTAGAAAAAGAACGAAAAAAATGATGATAGGATAAGCCATGCGTGAATCTTGTGAGATGTGATACCATGTGATATGGTCTATTATTTAGTGTGTATTTTCTTTCATTTAAGGAGTTAAGTGTGTAATATTATATATATTTTATGTGTTTTTGTTTAATTATTGTGTTTAATTGTATTGTAGGATGAGGTAGGTGTAAAAGTGAATAAAAGGGGATAAATATTCACGAGTCGTGAAGGGATTCACGACTTGGACAGCTTTGCATGGCTCGTGAAGAGCCTCACGAGTGGAGAAGGAGTGAAAAAGGAAGCTCTCTTCATGACTCGGACAGACATTCACAAGTCATGAAAGGATTTACGACTCGGTAGGCAAAGGGATCACGAGTCAAACCTGAATTCACGAGAGAAGACACATGTTCACGAGTGATACAATGTGTGAAGATGCACGACTCGTGAAGGCATTCACGAGTCGGACATCGCAACTGTTCTCAAGTGACATCATTCTTCAGCATACATTTTCTCAACCAACCATCATGACCTTTCATGGAAACTTTTCACATTGACAACTATTATGAAGAGACATATTTATAGAGTTATTCCCTCTATAAATATGGATGGCATTAACTGAAGAAAGGGGATCGATCAATGTTTAGTTTTTAGTGATACAGTTGTTATTTTGGATAAATATTTTTTTACTTAATTTTTACTAAAAGATGGCAAAGGGACATAGCCAAATGAACAAGAGATAAGTTTCTTTCTCTAGTTTATCTTAAATTTAAATATGTATTTGGCTAGTTTCCTTTGTACATTATAAATATGTACTAGTATTTGTTTAAGACATGTTTATTATTCTTATTACAAATGAAGTATGATTTACATCCATTTGTGTGCTTTGATTTGCTATGTATGATTGGCCACCATATTTGGCATGTTAGTCAATTTGTTTGCAATGAGAGTTGGAATTCTTTGATGGAAAAACAAATGAATGTACTTGAAGCATTGAATTCACTTAGAGATAAGGAATTCACTTTGAGGGCTTAAAGAATTGGCACAGAGCTTCATAATTTTTGTTTATCTCTATAATGACACAAGAGTGCTTATAGACTCTAAATGAAAACATTTTTACTGACAACAAGAGTTGCTTTAAAGAATATTGGCTAAATTCTCCAGTCACTTCATCCAAACAATAACTTGATCTTGTTCTTAAATGAATTGCTTCTCTTATTTATAATATATATTCATACCATCATTTAAGTTATCTTTAATCCAATTTGATTTAATATATGCAAAGTAGTTTAGATGTTTAATTAAATACATAATCTTCATTTTATTCGTTACCTATCCATCTACTCTTTGTGGTTTCAATATAAAATTTATCTCGTTCCCTTTGGAACGATACCCTACTCATCCTATACGCAGTCTAGTGAGATTAAGGATTCAAATAAATCCCCATCAAATTTTGGCGCCATTACCGGGGAATGATTTAAATGAATTTTTATTGATTAAAACAAAGTAGTAGATTTTTTAGGACTGTATGTTATTTGTTAGTTATTTATTATGTATGAATTTTTATTTTTCATTTTATTCTTTAAAAAAGCATCAAGATTTCTAGTTTGATATTAAACCATTCCCATTAAATTTTGGCGCCGTTGCTGGGGAACGGTTTAAATGAATTTTTATTGATTAAAACAAAGTAGTGGTTGCTTTAGGACTGTATGATATTATTTAGGATTAAGTTTTCTTAATTTAGATTTTATTTGTTTTATGGTTAATTTTCGATTTTGTTTTATTTATTTTATAGTTGTAGTTTTATTATCTAATATCTATTTTGTTTCCTTCGGTTTTTGATCGAGTTAAGTAATTTTTGCAAAAAAGTTACAGCACTGGGATCTATTCACGAGTAAGGTTCGAGTCGTGAAGATGTTCACGAGTGCTCCAGAAGCAAAAGCTTCACGAGTTGTGAAGTTTTTACCGAGTCGTGCATTGCAAGATCGACTCGTGAGGGGATTCATGAGTAACACAGAATTGAAAGGTTCACGAGTCGTGAAGGTGTTTTCAACTCGCAAAGATGTGCCCTACTCTAATTTTTCACGAGTCGTGAACTTCTGTCCGACTCGTGAACATTTTCACACGTGTCACATAATAAGTTCTTCATGAGTCGTGATGTTTTCTCCGACTTTTGATTCACTGTTTCTCAATTTTAACGAGTCGTGAATTTTAATCCTTTTTCCTTCTTAATTTGTTTTTTTTCTTTATTTCTTAATCATTTTACTTAGTCATCCTTTCCGTTTTTAAATCTTTATTAACTACACTCAATTAGTTTAAATAAATTGGGGGAACGGTTACAATTGAAATTAGGGTTTGAGAAACAACATGTCATTTCACTATTCTCCCTTATTTCTCTATAAATATAGAAGTTACTATTTTCTTTTCTCTCACATTTCTTTTCTTTCTTCACTCATGCACTTATTTACTTTTGGGTTTTGTCTTTCATTTCTTTTCTTTTACTTTGTCTTCTTTTATACTACTCATTTGTCTGTGTGTTCTCTTCATCATCTTCTTCTTTCATTTCTACACTCTTGCATTTCTTCTTTTTCTGTCTTCCTCTTTTTCAACCATGGTGAGAACAAAGAACGTGTCATCTTCAAGGGGACAGCAAAGGGCAGATGAAGCACAACCTGAAAGCCTCTCAACACAATTTGGTGCTCCATTTCCTATTTCCTCTGTGCATGAAGGTAATCATTTTCTTTCTCTCAAGGATAGGGCAATCTCCCAATGTAAGTATTTTTCAAACTCTCTCCTTGAACAAGTGGGACTGCTTGATGGTGTTAATGATATGTTATCTCAATGTGGGTTGCTGCATTTTGTTAATATGCATGAACATTTTTATACTGATTTGGTCTTGGAATTTTACACCAATTTGAATGAAAATGCAGAAAATTCTAGGCTAGTGGACTTTCGTTTAAATGGCATTGATTATATACTTACTTATTTCGTGATGCATCGCATTTTTGGCTTTAAACCATCTGGATTATGTGATCCTCCTAAGGTTTATAGACCTAATGAATTTTGGAATTTTCTGACTGGATTGACCACACCATTTAGGGCTAGAGAGGCTAAATCAATGTTCATAACGGATTTGAAATATTGGATTTTGCATAAGATTTTAGCTTCTGTTGTCTTTAACAAGCCTAAATTTAATAGAGTCTCTCATTATGAGTTATTTTTGATGTGGTGTGTGCATAATCGCAAGTCAATTTGTTAGTCTTATTAGGTATTTAATCAGTTAATGAATTGTGTTAGTCGTCCAGAGTCTCCTCTCACACATGGATATGTAGTAGCTGCTATTGCTAGGAGTCTTGATGTTGATTTGTGTACTTATGATCATATCCTACCATGTTTATATTTTTCCAAACATCTTTTTGTTCGGGGTGAAGTTGTTAATAATTCTTTTCAATTCATTCCCCCGCTTTCACGTTCTTGTTGGAAGAACCTTGCAGGAACCTCTTCTCTACGCGAAGCTGCTGTGGAGAGCACTTTGGATGAAGCAAGGCAAGAGGAGCAGGGACAAAGTGATGATACTATGGATGATGTACCTAGTGACAAGGCTGCTATTTCACCTACTGTTGGATCTTCTTCAAATACCATCCATTCCATGTTCACTCAATTACTGCAAAACCAGTCCACCATACAGTATCAACTCACATCCTTGGAGCAAGTTACATCACAATTGGTTCGACATCAACGACGCCTTGAGCACAAGGTGGATACTTTCATTGCCCAATCGGGCTATGTGGTATCCTCGCCTTCACCTTCACCATGATCTTTAGGGGAGCGTTCTTTCCTCTATTCTTTAGTTTGTTTCATTTTCCTTTTGTTTTTGTTTTATTTCTTCACATTGAGGGCAATGTTTGTTCTAAGTGTGGGGGAGTGTATGTTGTGAGTTGCATATTTTGTTTCACATTGTTATGTTTGTTTGGTTGTGTGTCTTTTTCTTCATTTAGGCTAAACTTTTTAGTAAGTTTTATTATAAGTTTTGCTCACATTGTATATAATATAGGTTGTTATGTTAAGTCATTTGCCTTTTATGCACATTTGATTAGTTTTTCAAGGCTTTTGACATGTATTTTGTGTTTTCAAGTTATCTCTTTTTACTTCTTCCAACATTTTAGGTCATTTAGTCTCTTTACTAACTATGCTTTAAGGTTAGAATTTGCTCATTTAGTTTAAGATTTTTAGGATTTTTGTTGCCTCATGGAAACTATAGCCATAATTCTTACCCTTAGGCCTTTCAATAATGGATGAGGACTATTGAAAATAAGAAAAAAAAAGGAAAATGAAAAAAAAATAAAATAAAGCAAGATGCATATCTAAAAATTTCAATAGAGTATGGGATGAAGGGTAAAATGCACCCAATACTACATTTTCTTGCTATTTTAAAATTCATGGGATAGAGTCTAAAAGTATACCCATGTAAAAAAAAAAAAAGAAAAAGCCAAGTCTAAAAATGCCATGAGATTTGATTAAGGGTATGAGTGCTTGCAAATTGTCCTCAAAGACAACTAACAATCTTAGAACCTTAAATTTTATGACCAATATTCTCTCTTGAGCATGTTTAGTTTTGAGACTTTATACTATTGATGTTGAAATTAGTAAATTTAGGTGACTTGTTAATTTAGAATGCATGCTTTAAGATTTGATTCACTGATATTTTGAGTGTTTAAGGTCTTTGATTTCATTTCAATCATATTACATATGCATTTGAACAATGCTCTATCGTACAACTTACTTAGTTTAATTTGGAATTAAATTTTCTCATTCTTTTCTCTTGCTTGAGGACAAGCAAGGTTTAAGTGTGGGAGAATTTGATACCATGTGATATGGTATATTATTTAGTGTGTATTTTCTTCCATTTAAGGAGTTAAGTGTGTAATATTATTTATATTTTATGTGTTTTTGTTTAATTATTGTGTTTAATTGTATTGTAGGATAGGTGGGTGTAAAAATGGAGAAAAGGGGATAAATATTCACGAGTCGTGAAGGGATTCACAACTCGGATAGCTTTGCGTGACTCGTGAAGAGCCTCACGAATGGAGAAGGAGTGAAAAGGGAAGCTCTCTTCACAACTCGGACAGACATTCATGAGTCGTGAAAGGATTCACGACTCGGTAGGCAGAGGCATCACGAGTCAAACCTGGATTCACGAGAGAAGACACATGTTCATGAGGGATACAGTGTGTGAAGATGTACGACTCGTGAAGGCATTCACGAGTCGGACATCGCAACTGTTCTCAAGCAACATCATCCTTCAGCATACATTTTCTCAACCAACCATCATGACCTTTCATGGCAACTTTTCACATTGACAACTATAATGAAGAGACATGTTTATAGAGTTATTCCCTCTATAAATATGGATGTCATTAACTGAAGAAAGGGGATCGATCAATGTTTAGTTTTTAGAAATACAGTTATTATTTTGGATAAATATTTTTTTACTTAATTTTTACTAGAAGATGGCAAAGGGACATAGCCAAAGGAATAAGAGATAAGCTTCTTTCTCTTGTTTATCTTAAATTTAAATATGTATTTGGCTAGTTTCCTTTGTACATTATAAATATGTACTAGTATTTGTTTAAGACATGTTTATTATTCTTATTACAAATGAAGTATGATTTACATCCATTTGTGTGCTTTGATTTGCTATGTATGATTGGCCACCATATTTGGCATGTTAGTCAATTTGTTCGCAACAAGAGTTGGAATTCTTTGATGGAAAAACAAATGAATGTACTTGGAGCATTGAATTCACTTAGAGATAAGGAATTCACTTTGAGGGCTTAAAGAATTGGCACAGCTTCATAATTTTTGTTTATCTCTATAATGACACGAAAGTGCTTATAGACTCTAAATGAAAATATCTTTACTGACAACGAGAGTTGCTTTAAAGAATCTTGGCTAAATTCTCCAGTCACTTCATCCATACAATTACTTGATCTTATTCTTAAATGAATTGCTTCTCTTATTTATAATATATATACATACCATCATTTAAGTTATCTTTAATCTAATTTGATTTAATATATGCAAAGTAGTTTAAATATTTAATTAAATATATAATCTTCATTTTATTCGTTACCTATCCATCTACTCTTTGTGGTTTTAATATAAAATTTACCCCGTTCCCTTTGGAATGATACCCTACTCATCCTATACGCAGTCTAGTGAGACTAAGGGTTCAAATAAATCCCCATCAAGATGTTTAAAAGAAAATTGGATGAGCAAGAAAAATTTGAAATGATGGCTCAAGGCTACAATGAAGAAGAAGAAAGACAAACCTTATCAGCTAAGAAGAAGACCTGAAATGGGCATATCTGAGCATTTATTTTCTCATTAAAAAAGGTGTGTCTTCCTTAAATCTCTAAGAGCAATTTTTGTTATGTGGTTTTTATCTTTGGTCTGCTGAAATTTATTTTTGAATGGATGTTTGCATGTTGAAGAAGTTAAATATATGAAGAAAAAATCAAGATTTATGCAAAATATCTTTGTTACCCTAAGCATTATGTGCGTTGTTTTAAAATTATATAGGGGTATCCTTGTCCTTTTGGTGTGCTTTGGGTTTCTGTGTATCGGTAATTTAAAATTTTTATCTCTCCTATGTGTAATCATTACATGAACATGCATAGTTTTTCAATGGTCAAACCACTTTATTGATTTTTTTTATTTATTTTGATAAAGTGGCATGGTTTTTTTTGTTTAAGTTAAAAAATTCATTGATTTGGGATTAAAACCAATCATTTCTTAAAATTTCCAAATAGTTGTTCATTTCTTTAAAACCACATCCTTTGTTTCTCCATCTTTATTTTTCTTCTCTCTTGCCAAAATCACACTTTCAATGGACTGATCAAAAGAGGTGGCAAAATGGCATCCTTTTCGATCTCTTTCACCACCACTGGCACCTTCTCCGATGACCCAAATATCTCATTCCACCCAAGCCACTTAGGTTTTCATACCCAAGTCGTCCTCATCTCGATCCACAAAAATAAAACTCCATTCTTCAAAATACGCTACTTCCTTGATTCAAATCAACCTTTGTTACCATCTAAAAATTATAATTTCAGTTCGATATTGAAGATAAAAGTTTCAAAATGGCTTTGCAAGGTTCCATCTATATTGTTACTCGATTTTTTTTGGCTGAAAACATTCAAAGGTACATTGCTGTCGAAACTTTGAAAAAATTGCTCAAAAATTCATACAAAATTCTGTTGAGTGAACTGTTTGTTTAGAAATTCATATGTGAATTTTTATGACGAATTCTGCACGTGAAAATATTACTTTTTATCCTTCTCCTGTCATGCATTAAATTGATATGATAGGTTTAGTGTTTTACTTTACAAAGTATGTGTGCATATTATCTTTTTTATCCCTAATTGCTATTTGTCCATATTTAAAAATTATAGGGTGAAATATGTCATTTTATACTTTAACAATTTCCCACCTTCTTGGTTTTTGCAAACATACAATTTTCAATGCAGCTTTTTTAAAGTTCAAGGCAAACTTTTTTTAAAACTTAAATTTTTTTTATTAAAATTTAAAAAGTTACTTTTTACCACCTACAAAATCGTGCACTTTACTTTTACAAATTTCAAGTCAAATATTTTTTAACAAATTAATTTTTAATTCAAAAAACAAATCCAATCTTTTATGCCAAAACGTGATTCACTTTACAAATATGGTTTGTTGTCTTTGAAAAATGTGCTACTTTAAAAATATTAACTTTTGTCTTTAAAAATTGTGCCTTACTTTTAAAAAGTTAACTTTTTGACGTTGAAAATTGTGATATTTGATTATTCCAACAATTTAACTTTTTTAACTTTGAAATATGTGCTTTCCACTTTTCACTTTTTATCTTTTAAAATTTTTCCTTTCACATTACACACTTTACGTAACTTTTCTTTCAAATTTTTAAAATATCATTTCTTTGTGTTTTTTATACAAATATGATTTCTTCTCTGGGGAAAATCATGCCATTCATTTTTGCTTTTTATCTTTTAAAATCCCACATTTCATATTTCACAATTCTTAAATTACATTTCAACTTCTTAAAAAATTAAGTTCTTGTGTTTTATCTTTGTATCTTCTTTATCCTTTCAACCTCAAGTTACTGCCACCATGCGAAAACACTAAGTCACCGGTATCGATATATATGCCACAACCAACCAGTTAATATATTTTTTTTGGCAAGTTTTGCATCCAAACACCTAAAATCGCAAGCCAAAAAATCAAAAATCAAACTCCAAATTTCACGGTTCCATATCCATTCTTACCAAATTGAAAAACTCAAGATGAAAAACTCAATTTTCAGATTATTCATCTTTATTGTCTATAATTTTTTTAGATGATCTCCTTCGGTTGACCACTTTGCAGCAAAAATCTAGGATAGACAGGCTTTTCTCTTTGAATTTTGTTGGTATATTTTGGCTATTTTGGATTATTATTTTATGGCATAATTTTTTTTATGATATTTGAATTTTTTATATTTGTTTGGATTTGTTAAGTTTTTTGTGCACATTATATTATCTCTTTCCTTTTTTATTGATGACAAAAAGGGGGAGAATAATGGAGAAATGTTGATGAATAACGATAATTAAAAATGGAGAAAAATGTCTAAATGATTTACTATATGGTTATATGATTTGCTAATATTCTAGAATGAATTCTGAAAATTGCAAAATTGTTTATTTATTGAAAATTTGATCTGTTGATGCATTAATGTTATTTGATTCATTGTGATGCTTGATTTCTTTAAAAATATTTCTTGTAAAAAATCTCAAGTTATATTTTTACAGAATTCATTGGCATGCTTATATTTTGATAAAATCTTAAGTTCTACAGGAATTTATACTTACTTTACAGATTTTATTTTTTCTATAAATATCCCGTGCATATATTCATGGGGAGCTTTTTAGACTAACCTAGATAGACTTCCAAGTGGAGTTTATTAAGGTTTTGTCATCATAAAAAAGGGAGAGAATGTTGGCTCAAGGCCATATCCAAATTTTGATGATAATCAGACCTTAAATAAACTCTATTAAGAAATCTGTTCTAAGCATATTTTACAAGTATTTCTATACATCTTTCTGATGCAATTATCAAAAATAAAGATTGGGGAATGGATTCATGAAGATCAAGTTGAAGAATATCTTAGTATATATGAATTTAGGATATTAAATTGTAAGATCAAATTGAGGCATAATTTATCTCTCATGTATACATATTCTAAGTCTTAAAATTGCATAAAAATATTTTTAAGTCATAAATCCTATTTTTTAGTTAAAACTGGTTAAAATATTTTAGAAAATGGTTTGTCAGAATTTGTGTTATTAGAAATTGGATTAGAAATCTGGACGACTTTTTGATCAAAAATTTATTTCGTACTACGGGACAAAATAATGGCTAGTTAGAGGCAGATTCGTCTGTTCTGTTCTCTAACAGTCATAAAAGGCTAATTTTGTATTTTCTCACTTCAAACCAAGTTTTTAGGTATAAATACATGTTGTTAGATCATTTAGAAGGTTAGAGAAAATAATGAAAAGATTTTCTAACTCTTAAGAGAAAGCTTACTTGTTTTAAATCTCACTTTCCATTTTTGCACTTCATCTTTACATATTATCCTTAATTGATTATAGCTTTTTTTGTAATTATTTGTGAGAAATTATTATTGTTAAAGATTGTGAGTTGGGTTGGCTAGAACCTAAGAAAAATTCTAGTAAGTGTTTCAATCTTTTACTTTGAAAAAAAGATTGTGGGTAGATATACATAGGATTGTATATCGGCTTGAACTCTTGCCCTTAAAATAGTTAAAAGTGGAGAGAAAAGCTTAAAAGCGATTCTTGAAGAGTGGAGGTAGGCAGGTTGGCCGAACCACTATAAATTCTATGTGTTCTCTGCTTTTTTACTTTATTTTCTATCTTTTATAATTCTGTTTTACATTCTGAAAATATCTGTATTTTTAAATTTCTATAAAATAAATTTCTGAAACATTCATAACAAATTTAACACACTTTTTCAAAAATATATTTAAAATTTAAAAAAAACTTGCAAAATCTATTATTATTGTTATCTTGCATTTTTTACATTCTCTGTTAGGAAAGCTATCAGAAATCTGTACTTGCATACAATTCTGTTTCATTAGAAATTTGGCCAGAAAATTTCAAGACATCCAATTCAACCCCCTCTTGAGTGTCTTTCGGGACCTACAGCCACAAAGTACAAGGAACCTCTATAATATGGCCATAAAGTACAAGGAAAAAAAGAACAAATGAAGAAAATAGAAAAAGAAAGGAAAGAAAAGAAGGAAGTGAGGGAGTAGAGGAAGACAAAAAAGGGGGGCTCGAAAATTAAAGAAGGGAGCGGACAACTTACCAGCAGCCACACCGGCCACCCTCATTGGTGGTGAATTATGCATGCCACTGATTTTTCCCCTATCATGTTTTTTTTCATTAGCTAGCCCTTGGTTCCTCTCGTGGCCAAAGCTTCAATGCAAGACTTCAATGATTGGTGATGGCATCTGGCGACATCGGTTGCACTAGTGAGTCCCCAAAGGTAAGGCGTTCACTTGGGTGCTCTCCATTTGCCTCCACGCACCGATAATGAGTAAATTGTAGAGGAAAAAATGGATGGTTCTTAAGCAAATTCTAATCAAAGAATGGTGTGTTAGAGCACGTGACCAGTGTTATAAGACTCATTTCGACATCGACTATCTTTAGATGTCATTGATTTCATGCCGGTGAAGCTCTGACGATCGGTCCGACGAGGATCCAACAACCGATCCGGTGAGGAATCTATCACCAGTTGGTTTAAATAAATTATACAATATATTTATGGAAATAGTTTATTATTTTATTTAGGATGGAATCTATCACTGGTTGGTTTAAATTGTACAATATCCTAGATTGTTAAGCCTGTCCATAAACTTGTATTTTGAAAAATTAAATCACAGTTTGCATTATTGGTACATCTCTTGAATAATTTTAATAGAACATAATATAAAATGTTCACGTATTAGTACATAGATTGTAATATTGTTAAGTGTTATGAGTTTGTGTTTGTAATATTAACAGTGTATGTTCTGTTTGGTGACAAAAATAGTTGGTTGCAAGTGCATACTTTGGAATTTAGTTTTGTTGGTGTTGGTCTTATGAACTTAATTAATGATTTTGGTTTTCTTGGTGTTGGTCGTATGAACTTAATTATTGGAAAAATTCTATCTATCAAATATAAATAGCAATATTTAGTGGGATTTTAGATTCATGAAATTGGTGTCGAGAGGAAATATAGTTTACTGGATAATTAAAGAGTTATGACTGTTCACTTGACAGGTTTCATGCTTAATTCGAGTTCTCTTCAAGTTAGTTAAAATGTCTAAAGTATAGAATTAATATAGAATTATAAATCAAGCAATTGGAGTTAAAATTATAACTTAAGTAGTAAATGAATTGTCACAAGTATGTATATTGTCTTATATGTACTTATGTATATAATTTGGGACCTTAGGAAACACCTTATAATGACTTAAGTATGAAATGCAGGAAAATTGACTAAATGTGCTTTATGGTTGGTTTAGCATGCAAATGAGATGTAAAGTAAAAAGCTTATATTTATAAAAGAATACTTTTTTTGGTAGTAGGACTATAATTAAGTGTAAAGTTCATATTTAAAAAAAAAATGAAACACAAAGTGAAATGAACAAGGTAATATGGGAATATATGTGTTAATTTGCTCGTATAAATTTGGGAATAAATAAGTTATCTACCCTTATTGTGTTTTAAAAAAAAAGGTAGGCTTGGATCAAATATTTTTACATAATCCCTCAAATATGTTATGAAGTTTATGTGTCTATTTTTATGTATATGACCTTTATTTTATTTTAAAGGTTCATACTAACTGTTAATTTGGAATGACTAAATTAAACCTAGGATTAAAGGCCTAGGACATACAAATAGACATATAACTTGAGAAATATGTGTGGAAAGTAAATGATCTCTTGGGATGAGTGTGTGAACTAGATTGATTGGTATAATCCAAGCTATGATGAGAGCTTAATTTGATATGTTATTGAATATGTTAAAACTTAAAACTCGAGGCTTAATTTGATATGTTATTGAATATTATAAATTTTATATTATATTATGAATTAGATCTCTATTAATTTATTATTGTTAATTACATATTTTATATTATATTGTTGATTAGGATTCCACTATACAGAGAAAATAAAATAATAAAAAAATTGAAAACTAAGTTCCCGAAGGAAATATAGCAAACCGTCGCTAAAAATATAAATTTGCCTACGGAATACAAAATTTCCATCTGAAATATTACCAACGAAAATTATTATTTCATTGCTAAATTTGTTGATGAAATGATATATTCAGTATGCAAATTTATCAATGGAATATTAATTTCCTTCGATAAAATTTCCGCCATAGGAAAATTTAGCGACGAATTTTAACTTCGTCGGTAAAAATGGCTTATGATCACAGTTTTTTGATCTGCACTTTTCGACGGAATTAACGACGGAGGATGTTTTCCTTCGGTAAAGGTGCCTACAACCGATTCTCCTTCACCATTTTTTATCGCTAAATTCTGTCGATATTTTATTTTTTCTATAAAAATTCACTCAATTCTATTGAACATTTCCATCGGGAAAATGGATTTTTTTATAGTGAAAAAACTTAAACCTTACCTACATCCGTGATTAGAAATCGAAAAAAAACGTAAATAAAAAAACTAAATTTACACAAAGCCAAGTAACGCAACATACTAAATCAAGGATTCTAACTTATGTGTGGAGATGAGTCCCTAAAGATTCAGAATAGACCGATCTTCAACAAGCAAACATATAGAGAGATAAGTGAATGATCTGAAAGGGACTTTCACTTTAATGAGCAGAGAGAGAGAGATGGGGGGCAACAGGGGGAAAAAGGGTGGCAGTACATAAGGGAATAAGGTTTTAGGGATTTAGAAACTTTTTATCTCCCACTTAAAAATTTAGGTAATTAGTTAGGGCATGATTGTCGTAAAATTGGCGAGAACCTTTTTCCTAGCTAATTTTGTGAAAACCTAACTGTCACAATTTAGTTCCTTTTATTATATAATTAATAATAATTGATATTATTATATGTGAAGATAATAATGTAGTTAATTTAAGTACCAGCAATTTAATTATCTTAGTTTTTCTAGGAAAAAAGTGCACCTGATAAATATATTAAATTAAATGATCTAATTAAATATAAATAAAATTTAAGTTGTGAGAATCAAAATAATAATTTTAATTCATTTTTCAAGTACTAATAAATTATAATTTACTATAAATTATATAGTGTTAAAGCAGCATCAATCACATTTAAACTAAATTGACCCTTTATTTCTAAAAAGTACAATTGGCAACAATATTGTTCTTGCCAATTTAGTTACAACGATGTTCTCACCAATTAGCGACAAGATTTTTGTTGCCAATTTAGCTACAACAATGTTCTCATCAATTAGCGACAATATTGTTCTTGCCAATAGAGTTATATGAATAAAATAATATATGTTACTAAATTAGTGACAATAATGTTGTCGCTAATCAACTACAACGATGTTCTTGCTAATTAGTGATAACAATGTTCTCGCCAATATAATTATATGTATGGAAGTAAAATTCAACTTATATTTTGTTGAATTAATAACAACATTATTGTCACAAATTCACTACAACACTATTGTCAAAAATTCGCTACAATATTATTGTCACCAATTTAGCAATATGAATGGAATTATGCTAGTATATTTTGCTAAATTAGCAACAATATTATTATCGCTAATTAACTACAACATTGTTGTCGCTATGATTGTAATATTTCACATTGGTTGGAGAGAAGAATGAAGCATGCCTTATAAGGCTATGGATACCTCTCCTTTGTAGATGCATTTTAAAATCATATAGGCCTCAGCTCAAAGTGGACAATATCTGCAAACAACCATACTGTGGACATTACAGATGGTATCAGAGATGGTGGTCGGATTGATGTACCAGTGTGATACTGGGCCTCCAAGCCAACGAGATGTTGGGCCTATATAGGTGGGGTGGATTGTAATATATCACATCGGTTGAAGAAAAAAATGAAGCATGCCTTATAAGGTTGTGAATACCTCTTCCTTATAGATGCATTTTAAAATCATGCGGACCTCAATCCAAAGCGGACAATATCTTCTCACCAATATAATTATATGTATAGAACTAATATTCAACTTATATTTTGCTAAATTAGCAACAACATTATTGTCATAAATTCGCTACAACACTGTTGTCGCAAGTTCGCTACAACATTGTTGTCACAAATTCGCTACAACACTATTGTTGCAAATTTCCTACAACACTATTGTCGTAAATTTAGCAATATAAATAGAACTATGCTAGTATATTTTGCTAAATTAATGACAATATTATTGTCGTCAATTAGCTACAACATTGTTCTCGCTAATTACTGACAACAGTGCTCTTCCCAATTTAACTGGAACTATATTTTGCTACATTAGCGATAATATTATTCTTGCCAATTTAGTTACAACAGTGTTCTCACTAATTAGTAACAATAATGTTCATGTTAAATCTGTTTTTATCCTCGCAATTGTTTGCGCCAAAATTTTAGCACCTAATATTAACAACAACAAAAATATGTTCTTGCTAAATTGTTGCAAATTTTTTCCCACCAACTCCTCCAATATTTGCTAAGAAATTCTTTTTTTGTCACAATGTTATCGCTATATGGTGCATTTAGCAATGAATTTCATCGCCATCGCAAATTTTCATCACTATTCTGTATTTTTTTGTAATGAAGTCTAAAATAATTTCTTCTTCTGAGTTCTTAAAAAATCTTCACAAAAATATTGAGCATCTAGTGATACTTATGATCCATGTTGTGCTTTTTTTATAAGCCAAGATAAATTACTTACTACTAAATAACCTACAAGATAAGGATGAGGATAATAGTCCTATGAAAATTTGAACTTACACAATCACCATATACAGTACCTTAAACAAACAAAGCAAAAACCAGAACAACAACTCAACTAGACCCCTACTCCTAATCTTATACGCAATCAAAAAAATAGGACACCAGTAGTAAGTAAAATTAGTAGCAACAGTCTCATGAATAAAAAAACAAACACATATATCACAGTAGTAACAATCTCAAGAATAAACAAATAGTCTCAGCATCAACTAATACCTTATTATATCAAAGACCTAGAATAAAGTTATAGCCAAGCAATTAAATCATGTTCCCTAGAAACACCCATTCTTACTATACTTAGTTCTTTCTCTTTGAACTTGAAACCAGAATGTTATTTCTCTTGAATTTAATGTGCATGTTAAGCTAGAACAATGTTGTACTTGTTATCATGATAAGAATTTCAATCATCCTTAGCATATTATGTTTCTTGATAATTACAAGTTGCTTTAAGCCAAGAGAAACCAAAATTAGGTAATTAACATTAATTTTGGATTCAATCTTGAACATGTTTTAAAGAAAAAAATTAATTTTTGTAATTGATCAAACTTTTTTCTATGATGATGTTGCTCAAAGGAAAAGTGGAAAAATTCTAAAGATGTTTAAACTTGCAGAGTTGGGCAACGAAGACTCGAATTTAAAAATATGTTCTAGAATCCAACCAAATAAAAGTTTTGAGTTCTCTGCCACTTATTGTAAGTGTTTTTTTTATCTAAGATAATATAATTACTAAATATATTTATAGTGGGTATTGTTTATTATATTAAATTAACTTAAAATTTCTTACTAGTATTTAATATATTATATTTTAGTTAACTTTTATATGTTAATAGAATATTTAAACAGATTTTAATAATTACAATCATGTTGCATCTATATATAATTTTCTGAGAGTAGGATCCATAATTTTAGTTAAACCCTTGTTATAGATCAAATAGCTCTTTTTATTTTTATTTTTTATTTTTAGATCAGTAGAGAAACAGACAATGGAATTAAAGTAAAGGAACAAACTTACGTGTTTACATATGATCTATGGTTTTTGCTCTGGACCAGAAATCAAAAAATAGTTTAAAAAAAACATGACTAATACTCAAAATTCATGCCAAACATAGAAATTTGTATATGACTTGTGAATTATCTTCAAATGATTAAAATGTCAAATCTTAGTTAAAGTTAAAAAGTTGAAGGATCAAATTTAGCATCCAAGAATAATATATTCAAACATTACCATGAAGCCTAATATTTTTTTATAAGCCAATGAATATATTGATATCAATAGAGTAAAAACAAAAATGAAAGAGGAACCCACATATTCCTAAAGGAAGAACAACCCCTAATTATATATAGATGGCAATGAGACAGATGCAAATTCAAAATTTAAAAACAAACCAAAGAAATAAAGATCAAGAGGTGCAATTACTATGTTGAAAGAGTTCTTTATATGATCTAAATGAAAATGAAACCACTAAGTGTATTTCTCACAGCTTTCAAATTAGATACCAAGTTGAAATGGTTGGCAATATCTGAACAAAAGCTACATCCCACCATCAAATTTATTACAACAATAGCATCACTACTAAAGATAGCAAAACATTCTGCCATCACCACATTTTAAAATTACTTTTGCTATCAACTCATTTTATCATCACTTCCCATGTTCATTTTTGCAATGTAATTAATTACAAAGTTTCAATTACTAATGTTAATTAATGAAAGCCTAAATTCATATTCAAACCAAATGATAGTCAAATGCAATGAAAATAAGGCAATACAAGGTAATAAAAAAATATGATAATACAAGATAATGGAAATGCAGTCTATTTAAGCCCATTCTTTGCTAGCTAGGAATTTCATCAAACACCTATATTGTACCGCATATATAAATAGTTTTCAAACCTCCAACTAGAAAGCTTACAGAAATTATACCAAATGAGAAATCATATTTTACCAAACTAGAGTAGCAAATCCAAGTAACTTTTTTTGATAAGCCAACAATTAACATTGAACAAAAAAAGGAGTACATAATCAATGAGGATCCTATCTACTAAAGAACAAAAACCAATAGCAGCAGCATTCCCAGGAAAACCAAAAGCAGATAAAAAACATACTACCAAAGCAAATAGGATCCTAGTTGTTGGAGAACAAAAAAACCATCCCCAGTAATAATAAAATAACTCAAAAATAGATGAAACCTACAACCTAGTCCAATCAGAAAATCATGCCGCCAGCAACAAATTTCAAAACATGAGAAATAGAAGTTCAAATTAACAAAACTAACAAAAAAACAAACTTACCTTGACAAATGCATGCAACCCTTTTAGCCACAAAACCCCTTTCTAACGAGCTTCCAAGCATAAGCACTATTCCCTTATCCTTCTAACGATCTGATGGGCTAATTGATAGATTGGTTACATTTTTTATTATCCAAACAAAAAACTACAAGCGAGCTTTAAGTGCTAAAGAGATCGACTAAGCGAGGGAGAAAAAGAGAAAGATTCAAAGGAGAGAGAGGGGTAGACACAAAAAAAGAGCAAGGGAGGGAGATTGCGAGATAACTCCATCGAGATGGCGATGGCATTGAATCACTAATGGGGGTAACCTCACCGTCGAGATGGTGAGGAGGGATGGTGCGGCTGAGAGGAAATATTGAGCTAGGGCTTTTTAAAATAAGGGATGGCAGACATTTGGGGATTTTTAGCTCTAAAATATTTTATTAATTATAAATATAAAATATTTTATTAAAACATTACCAATGGCTTACATTTACCAACGAAAAATAAATTCATCGCAAAATCTATTGGTAAATCTTCCAAGATGCTTGTATTACCGATGGAAATTCCATCGCTACATCAATTAAATGATAAAATTAATTATCAACGGACATAACCGTAGGTAAATTGATCGCTAAAAATTGGTGCCAACATTTTTCGCTAAATATACTGACTAATTACTAATTCCGCTGGTAAAAATATTATCATTTATTGAATTCAGTTTTTACCTATGGATTATCAATTTAGTTGGTAATTTGTCAATAATATCTTACTTTTACCTAAGAAATCTGAGTTCGTTGGTAGATTTCATTTTTTCTGTAGTGATACAAGACAATCCACCTCTACCATTTGTACCCTAAACATTAAAACCTTTTTTGAAACCCAATGAGATTTGAATACAGTTCATCATATCATCATATACCCTTGTCTCTATTAATAAGAGAATATAGGGATTTTGCGACTTAACCAAACGTCGCAAGTTAGCAGCTGCCATAAAACTCCCGAACCACGATAGTTGTAGCTTAGGATACTCATGGCAACAGGCAATTGGGATTAGAACCACCAGTCACCTTTAAATTATTTTCTCCCTGTGAGACAACATTCACATCTTTCATCTTCTTCATCAAAACCACCGAATCACCACTAACATCTCCTATATGACTAGATAAATTAGATCCACCATAGTTTTTTACCTCTGAAAGTACTTCCAAAGCTAGCCTCCCTTCGGAATTTTACTCCTCTAGCTAATCATTTTCAGGAACCCTATTTTATTTTTGATATAACTGCCCCTACATCCCCAACTCCTTTAACATTACCGTTAACTATACAAGCATTAGTGCCTATATCTGTACCTACCCCTTTGTCTACATATAGCATTTCAACATCTCCCAACCCCACAAAAACATCAGTACCGGTATAAGAAGATTTTGAAACAACATTATCCAACCTCTCGTCTAAAAAGTCAGCAGCTATAGGGGATAGAGAATTACTAGATTGAGACTGACCTAAATAGTTTACAATAATAGGTAACACAACTTCTGCACTTGAACGTGAGTCATGAGGCGTGACAATATCATTCTGGATGTCCGTTTCCAAGGAAGTTGGTTGGCCTTCATTTGCCTCAGTAATATCTGACATCCCAATCGGCTTGGAGTTTAGTTGTTCTAGTATGACTTTCAAAGACTTTGCACACGTCGCCCCTCTTATCTCTTATTTCATTTTGACAAATTGATTTTTTGCTCATCGGGCTTACTGCATTCAGCTGTGCCAGCAATTTATCATCTTTTTAGAATATTGACATGTGATAAAATAATCAAATTTCTTTTATAATTTGTCAATATGTCTCCAATATTTTTATTTTAAAACAAATATCGCAGTTACTTGCTCCGTTTTTTTTATCAGTCACTTTTATTGTTTTCACTAGGATTAAAAAATAATAAATAGATTTAAATTTAGTATTAAATTACGTGATTAAGACTAAATTATCAAATCCGATTGGTTCTGACTTTATTGATAAAGAAAAATAAATTAAAAAAGCAAATTAAATTACATTGAAAGTCTAAAAGTGACAAATAAGTAAAATTTGAATTTTATTTAAAAGTAATAGATAAAAAAAAATGGAGGGAGTAATATGTATATATTTATTTGAATTAATTATCAGTATCGATTATATTGATACGTGAGGATATTTAACTATAAACAATCTTAAGCAAATGTGTTTAAAATTATTAGTTAATATTCAAATAATCAATATATATACTTATTTAGTAAAAAAATACAATAATTAAAAAAAAGCCGGCAACTTTAAGCCTGTACATCAAAATTAGAAAACACAATTTAATAATTGCTTAGAATGCAATGTATGAAATTGAATTAGTAGAATGGTCCAATTGCAGTTGGAAGAGAAGACAGAGGAAGAGACAAAGAGATAGGACTAATAGGGTGGGGCAATCTCAAAAGAAGGGAAAGGTGGGCGCGTATTGGGGGAATTGTATGGGCTTTGGTTTGTTGCACATGTCGAATAGGGTCCCTGTCCTATGAATGGGAATTTTGAAGGGGCCCTACCCTACAATCCCCGTCACTTCCCAATTCAAGAAGGTTTCCACAATCTTCAAAGATAAGGTTTCTTAAATTACATTTTCATTCTTCCCATAATACCTCTACAGTATTCGCCAACCTAATCAACTTTCCTATTGATAGTACTCATAATTAGGATTAAAATTGATGGAGAGACACGAATTAATTGACATTTAAATTTAATGAATGGTATTCCATATGCAATGTACCTTTCATTACAAATAATTAACGGGGACATATATCATAAAAATCTACTTGAACTTATCTACAAAATCCTTGTACGCCAAGACTTTGTGGACCATGAAACGTTATCTGATTTTTGAGTTGAATTTTGAATTGGTTTTTATTTGATTATGCCAACCAACTCTTTAAAGTAATAATAAATTTACTTTTAGCCAAATTTAGTCTAATTTTGAAACTTATTTCTATATTAAATTTAATTAAATATAACAAGTACTGGGATAGTGGCGTGCACCGTTGGGTTGGTTTTCACTAGCCGTTGCCTCTAAAATTGAGAATTGATATATTTCAGTTCGATTTTTTTTTTAGTTTTGAGTTTTTTAAAATAAATTTATGATAAAAAAATACTAAAATATTTTTCATAGGGGCTGAAATGCTTCTAATTTTCTTAAATATATCTTTAACTTCTAAAAATGATACTAAAATATCTTTTCATTAATCTGTCTGTTTACTTCAAAATAACAGTGCTAACGTAGCGTTACATAAATGCAACGTAAGTGAAAGATACATCATTAAATATTTTAGAAAAAAATAGTAAATGGAAGTGAAAGACACATCATTAGATATTTTTGAAAAAAATAATAAAATATTCTCCATATTTTCTCAAAAGAGCTAATATATTACTAAAAATGGAAAACAAAAGTTTAAAAAAATTACTGTTTGTATCGCACTTACATGACACCTATATGGCATAAATATACTTACATATTTACCATGTAAGCAATAATCAATTCTACTAATATGACATGTTGGCTCCGTTACCTTTGAAGTAGACGACAACTTAAATGAGAGTATTTTAATAATATTTTATAAGTTTAGGGGTATTTTTATTCTAAACACTCTAGGGGCATTTTAATGTATTTAAAAAAATATGTAGGGCATTTTAGCATTTTTTTCAAAAATATTTAATATTGAATCCCTCGCCTACGTGATGCTTATATAGCACCACATCGGCACCGTTATCCTAAAGCTAACGGTAGATTAACGGATGGATATTTTAATATCATTTTTAGAAATTAAGAAATATTTTTATTCCAAAAAAATTTTAGGATCATTTCAACCCATCTAGAAAACATGAAAGGTATTCTATAACCTTTCCCCTAAATTTATTTATAAGATCCATGTCAATTAAAATTGTAAGTAAATAAAATTAAAATAATTTATAAACTCAAACATTTATAATATTAACAATATAATTATATATAATTTAAATTTTATAATAAAAAATAAAGTTTCAATAAATTAAAAAAAATACAAAGGAGTCAATTATTCCAATTATATGCCATTCAAATTCTATAACAAAAATAAATTTAAACTAATAACACTACATTTTGAGGGAAAACAAATACAAGACAATCAAAATATAGGCATAAAATTTACATAATTTGAATTTATAATAAAAATTAATTTCATTCTTTAAAATTTTGTTTGGCATAGAAGATTTTTAGGGTGCGTTTACTTATAAAAAATATTTTTCTTTTTTCTATTTTCTTAGAAAATTGAATTATTTATTTTTCGTAAAAAAATTAAAAAACGCATTTATTTATCAATAAATGAAAAACTAGAGTGTTTATTTTTTTGCATATATATATATATATATATATATATATATATATATATATATATATATATATATATAGACACATATATATTACATGTATATGTATGCGTACATACATACATACATTTATATCTGTATGTGTGTGTGTGTGTGTGTGTGTGTATATATGTATATGTATATGTATATGTATGTGCACACATTTATATGTATATGTATGTGAATATATGCACATACATACACATGTATTTATGAATACATACATATGTACATGTATGTGTATGTATGTATATACATATATATATATATATATCCATATGTATATATATGTATGTACATACATATACATATTTATGTATATATGTATGTATGTACATACAAGCACATACATATACATGTATATGAATATGTATGTGTGTGTATGTGTGTATGTATACGTATATGTATATGCATAAATACATATTTATATGTATCTATATTGTATATGCATATGTGTATATATGTACATATACATATACATATACATATACATATACATATACATATACATATACATATACATATACATATACATATGCAAATGTATGTGTATGTGTGTATATACATATATATACATATCCATACGTACGTATGTATACATGTACTACATATATATATACATGCACATGCATATGCTTATGTATATATGTACGTACAAAAACTTACATATACATATGTATATGTATATGTGTGTATTAATATTATTCAGAAAATTTAGAAAATATTTTTTATTAATTTTTTAATTTTTTCTTTATTTTATAAAACTGAAAAATTCATTTTTTATTTTTTATTTTAAAAAACTGAAGAAAATAAATATGATTTTTATTTTTTATTTTCTATGAAAAACTTTTTTGAAAAATTGAAACAATTTTTTTTTAAGTAAACATGCCCTAAGATTATTTTTTACCCTTAAATTTTGTAAAATGATAAATTTTATTTCTATTTTATAAAAATGCATAAAACGATTGTCATAAAACGATTGTCACACTTAATCCCTCAGTTGTCAACATCCAGTAGTGGATGGCAATTGATAGAGTGACAGTTTTAATACGTGGCATTTAAAATAGTGTGATGATCTCAAGTCCAATAATGTTTACACCTATTAATATAATAAGATACTTACATATTTATTTGAAGATCCAGGTCTTCCTATATATATATATATATATATATATATATATATATATATATATATATATATATATATATATATATATATATATATATATATATATATATATATATATATATATATATATATATATATATATATATATTCACATGTTAGTGCCGAATATTAACATACTCGCAGTTATAAAAAATATACTTTTCAAAATAAAATAATTTAACTTTTTAAAATAGAAAAAATTTATTACGAATTTGTCGAAATAGATTGTTTCAAAGATGATATTTTATGACAATTTTAAATATTTTAATAATATAAAATAATAAAAAAATTACAGAGATAGAGTCCATCCAATTCTAAAATTTTAAGAAAAAAAATTAACCTTATCTCAATCTTTTTTTTAGGAGGGAGAGATTTTTATACTACATTCTAATTATTTATCACTGCTTCCACTTAGATATTGATTATGTCACTGTGGCAAGTCATGTCACATAATGTCTCCTACCTCGCACCATAACTTTCCACCATTGCATTATTGAAGTAAGTGGAGTCTTATTCATTTGGGGTTTAGAAAAATTAATACCAGCACATTAATTAATTAATTGATTAATTAACTTTATGGAGTGTATTTGCATACGCACTGAGGCCTAATGTATTGCTTTGTAATTTCTATTATAAATTTATGATTTTTTGTTGGTATAAACTGCACGTCATCTTTGATCGATCATGTCTTCTATCCGATAAAGATTAAAATAAAGTTCACATGATGTGAAACCGGCATAAATCGTTTTCAATAACTTAACACCATAACTTGAAATTTGATGTCCTTTTGCTTTCGCAATCCTGAAAACAACATTTTATTTTATTTGTTTAGGTACAAAGTTGAAATTTACATTATGCTCAATATATATTAATCAATGCCCAATACCAATTTTAACACCATTTTATTTTATTTTATTTTTTCAAGTACAAAGGTGAAAGTTATATATATATATATATATATATATATATCAGTACAATAATATTTATTATAACGTAAATTTGGATCCCCATTAGACTTTTTTTTTTTGTTATATCCCAAAATCATCATATCTAGAATTTTTAAGTGTATATCAAAGTTTGAATGCATAAGATTATTATTCATCTAAACTAATATTTGATTATTTAATTATTATGCTATTTAAATTTTTTTTCCATTCGATTTTTTTGAAATTTCTTCAGTTCGATATCAAAATATCTTATCTCAAAGTTTCAATTTTCATTTTAAGAGTGCCTCACCTTTTGTTAAAGTGATTATTGATAAAACACAAAATTTTATCGTAAAATGAGAGATCGCCGGTCATGGAAGAAGGAGGCTCTAATGACCTGCAAAAAAAGAAACTAGCCCGGTTTTGCCGGATTTTTGAGCTCCGATGCCTAAGTTAGTTATCGAAGTGTGGAGAAAAAACTTAATGGAGAGAGAGTATTAAGAATTAGAGAGATGGAGAAAGGGAGAGAGCCTCCTTAGTTATGTGTTTACCTCTCATATTTATACCCTTGAGTGTTGGGATTTATGGACTTCTGTTCTTAGGCCTCTTCATGGGCCTTTAACGGACCGGCCTTATAATTAATTTTATTTTGAGTGTTATCAATTATACACATAGAATGCCAAAAATTGGCCTGATATTAGCATTTATTAAAAGTGTAAGGGGTTTTAAATTTAATTTTCTAACAGCATTTATAGTTATAATTATGTATTTTACTACCATATATATATAAGGTAATGTTATTTTTATTGAAATTATATTCTTGGTTCTTGTAACTTATAAGCTATTATGTAAACGTGAATAGAACGCATTATTTGTGTATGTTTACATTCACTGCTTGTTGCATTAAAAATTGTGTTCCAAGGCGATGACTTTACACTGAAGCTAGTTTCGCCGATGGTTAATTATTAAAAAAGCCAATGCATTTTATTTTCTCTTTAAGAGTGTGTACTTATCCATAATTAAATACACGTAGGATGATTTGACAATTAAATGAAAGAAGAAAAACAACTAAACATCCCAAAGTTTGCTAATTGACAAGTTTTTACATTACATAACAAAGATAATCGATCGCAGCTAGAATTAAGACATATATAGAAATTGAAAGGTGGAGGTAACTTCAATTATATATTACTTTTAACCTACCTGTAACTTATAGTTTAGTGGTAATAATTTAATGACCAAGCTGTGAATTATTTATGCATTTTTAAAAAGATAATTGATAAGTTTTAAATTGGTAGAATTTATAAGAAATGTAAGATAAAGATAAGAGTCGACTGAAATGATTTACATGTGTGATATCAAACAGATGAAAATTATTTTTCATGTGCAAAAAATTAGTACTTCGATATCTAAATTATGAATGATTTAGAGTGAGAAAGTACAATGAGAGAATAGTTGTAACACTCCTTAAATGGTATCCATAGCCAACCACAAGAAGACAAATAATTCCTGAACACATATTCAAGGAATGCATTTTGTTTGTAGTTGAAATATATATATATATATATATACACACACACACACTCATTCATAAGAGATATCATCACACATTTGGCTAATCAAAGCTATACAAATAGATATTACAAAATGATTTTTCATTCCACTTTACATCATTATCCAAAAAATTATATTACATCATTATGCTTACTTGGTAGTTTATAAAGAGTTATTACATATACAATCATCTTCATCCAAAACGTATATTTCAAAAATACGCTGACTTCTAATGGTTGGCCTTGGCTCCTGCAGGAGATCCCCGTGCCACATTCCTATTACATAAACCTAGCTACATGGATTAACACTCGTGTTAAGCCTTAAGCTTAGTGGAGAAACACTTAACTTGGACAACTACTCATAGCAGTCATCCGCCAAAACACACATCTTCATAAATATCATAAAATCATATAAACAATGATAGCATAAATAAAGAAAAGTGCATAATGCGGATAAGCCTTGGTGTATTATTCATAAATAGTAAGGTCATTCTTATAAACTATAAGTTGATGTTCAATGTTCATCAACAAATCAGTCATATTACCATATTGTATTTCTAAGTTATAACAATTTATTTAATTTTTACATTAAGCCTACATATTCTTATGGGTGTGGATAACTGGTATTATAGATATTTGAAGATATCAAACTATAGATACCCAAAGGTATCAACTGTACTATAATTACCATCAGGTAACAAACTATAGATACCTAAAGGTATCGAACTATAAATACATTATAATCTCGAAGAATGGACACCAATGGTGTCAAACTGTAGCAGCTACAACTATAACCTTATAGACATGCCTATTTATCCACAATCAAGTTCTATATATAGGCATAAGATCAACCTTTACATTATTACCTCTATCATATTCATTTATTATATTATCATATTTAAATAAGCATATACATCATTTAAAATATGAAACATGTCAAATTATAATATGTTTAAATATTTTTGTTATATTTATTTTATATAATTTAATGTAAATTTTTTATGATTATTGTGTTATTAATTTATTGTTTGCTGTAATATTTAAATATAGGTATTGTAAAAAATGGATCATTTTCAAAATCAACAATATGTAAATCTAGGACCATACGTGGATGATCTTTTAATGTTAAAAGGAAAACATCGGACAGATGCAGTTTGGTGCAACAATATAATTATAATTTTACTATTTAATTAAGATATATTGATTTTTGTTCATCAATATATAGATGCATGTAAAAGCTCAAATTCAACTGCATGACTTTTTTGTGTATTTTTTAGGTTTCACATAATGTATTATTTGATCAAAGAGCCAGTGTGGAGGCCCATTATATAAATATAGATGAGAGAATTCTTCTATATTTGAGGTTGACAGGATTTTATGAAGTGTCATAGATTGATGCAATGCATGCAGTGGTGACGCCATTTGAAGAGGAAGGGGGGCAATTGCCCCCTTATATTTTTAAAATTTTTTTAATTAATTATATATATATATATATATATATATATATATATATATATATATATATATATATATATATATATATATATATATATATATATATATATATATATATATATATTAGACAGATAATTTTACTCTCCTTAAAATTTTTTTTCATCCCTCTCTTTTTTACTTATTTCTTAAATTGTGATCAATGAAATATTTTATCTTCCCACTTCCAATGAAATAAACATACAAAACTCTATTTTTCTTTGAATTTTTAAAGAAAAATAAGATAAATTTAAAAAGAAACTAAAGAATACAACAAAGATTTATTTTTTAATTAAAGGTTTGTAATTTAGTTTTGCAATTTTTTTTCTTTTATATCTCTTAAATAGTCGCAATATTTCTTTATTTTTTGCATTTTAGAAAACATATGAAATTTTAGATAAATGCTAACCTAATTAGATTTTATATTATCTATTTGAATTGATGAAAGCCTTTAAAATAAATGATTAATTCAAACATATCCTAAGAGCAAAGCTAGTAAAGAAGAAAAAAATAAAAATTCTGAGCAAATGCTGCCAATAAAGGAGATATGGTGAATAAGGAGCGGCATTAACAATGTTTGGGCATCTGATTTTCGGAATTTTATGGACCTAAATTTTTTAATTTTCGTATTGTGCCACTAAGAACTATGTTGTATCAGTTTGCCTTAATTGATGCATTTGCAGTTACAGATAATTTAAATGGACACAAAGAGTACTTATATAATACCAACAAATAGATTATAAAACTTTACATTTTCTTACAGAGTACAAGCAAATTAAGTAAATATGTTATATAATATCTGAATAATTTTTTTAAATAGATACGAAGGTTTATGTTGTATCATTGTATTCGAATAACTTTTTAATGATTTTGAAAGTTTAATTTGTAATATAATAAGTACAGTAATGGTTTAGGTAGATTTGTTAGTTCAATGAATATTTTTTTATTCAATAATTTATTTATAGTATTTATGTTATATATTATTTTTAAGTAGGTTTTATATTTTTACCCCCCTTGATTATAAATTCTGACTTCGCTACTGAATGCATGTTGATGCAAATTTAATGACTACACTTGTAGAAATATGGAGGCCGAAGACCCACACTTTTTTATGCGAGCACAGCTAAAGAACATCAAATAAGGTACAAGTTCAAGGATGAGCTGGCATTACCAGATGGTCCAATAATGAGATCACGGGTTAAGAAGTTCGAGAAAGCACTAAACACATACTTTAGCCAAATTGTGAAAGCTATGGAGAACTTGCCTTCTATCGCGGGCGCGAAACACATCATGAACGTGACAGGTGTGACATATGGGATATATGAAGGTTGAGACAATGGTGCCTTAATGGGATGGATTTGTGAATATCAAGTGAGCATAATCAACATGACATGTGCAAATCATGTGACTCTTGACATGTGCCGATCACGTGACGCTTGACATATGCGAGTTATGTGACACTTGACATGTGCCAGACATGTACAAGACATGTGCCATAAGTATGTGTACGTCATGTGAGCTAAGGCATGTGCATAACATGTGTTACTTATGGGCTTCAAAGTCTTCTTTGTTTGGGCTTTAGATAGGATTTTTTATTTGTTATTTTTATTTTGGGTTTATTGTAATAAGTAGGCCTTATTTAAATGGGCTACACGTCACTTGTAAGGAGGCCCATTCATTTTATCTTATTTTATTATCTTAAGTAGGAAATTAAGTTCAATTGTCAATCCTAATGGGAATGAAATTTTGACCTAATAGGTATTTAATTAGGTTTAGGATTTTCTTTAAGTGGCTATAAATACCACATTAAACTTGTTGTATGGAATAATTTTTGATGGTTGATTTTAATTAAATTGAAAGTTTTCTTATTGGCTTAGTCGAAATCTTCAAGGGGATGATTACTTATCTTCTTCTTTTGAATCAAGAATTTAGATTTCTTATCAAGGTATTTACTTTGTAGCGAATTTTATTCTTGTGTTTAAATCAATCTATTATAAGCGTTTTCATTCATATATTATTTGAGGGTTCTTTAGATTAGAGATTTATTTCTTATTTCTATTCATGCCATATTGTGTGTTTTAGGGATTTTAGGTTCTTTAACCTTGGGGTTCCGCATCATTTGGTATCAAAGTATAAGTTAAGGAATTAATTTTTAACTATCCATTATATCTTGTTTCTTTATTTTTCTGGTTTTCATATCATTTGGTATCAGAGTTTGGACTAGGATAAATTCTTATTTATCTTGTTTAAATTTCTATTCTATTGTTTAATTTCCATTAGATATAAAAAAATCATTATTACTATTCACAATTACTGTTCATTCAAAAAATATTTGTTAGCACTGCTCATATACTGTTCATCTGAAAAAAAAGAAAAAGAGAAAAAAATAGTTGTTAATATTGTTTATCTGGAAAAAAAAGTGTTTTATTTGAAAATTGCCTCTAGTTGGTGTGAACATATAGGAATATAACTCTTTGGGAAAAATTTATCCTTTTCACATCTTGACCTAATTTAAATATTATATTTCTACCTCTTGTCACGCTCGCATTAGTTGTTGTGCTCGCGACAGTAAGCAAGCATTGCTGCATCCTAATCATTTGTTTTGGGTTTTTTAGTGTCATAATATATCTTATATCAAGTTGAATTTTCCATTAGGGAAATTTCAATTTCTGCATTTTTGCATTAGTTTTATCATTTCTTTCATTCTAAGTTGCTTTCTTTGGTGTCTTTACATCTTTTGCTCCTATTTATACTATAGTTAACAATTTGTCTCTTATTAATTAAATTTACTAAATCAGACAGCATACGTATCTTCATCTTGTATTCTCATTTCAAATTTTTTCATTTTGGTATTTTTGTTTTTAATATTGAGCCTATCTTTGTTGTTTAGTAATTTCATTACATTCCTCATTTTATTTGCTACTTGTGAATCACTTTAATTTGAATTTGTGTTCTGAAGTGTAATTGAGGATAACATGCTTGAGTGGTAAAATGCTTGAGTGTGTGAGCTTAAAAGAGGGTAAAAGCCACATTTGAGTGAAATACGAGTGGAGTGTTATTTTTAAGAGTAAACATGTGAGGGAGTGTTGTGAGGTTATTTTTTTCTAACATTTTTTGCAAGTTCACATCATGACTGAAAATAGTAACAAGAGGGGAATATTCCACGAGGAAGATGAAAATATCCCTGATTTTAAATTATTTTACAAGGCATTTGTTAGTGAGTTCAAGAAGATGAGTATTAGGATAGATGGAATGGAAGACAAGTTAGAAGTGAGTACATCTAATTATAAGAAAACAACCAGGAGAGGTAGATGGATTAATGAAGAGGCTAATTTAGGTGATTGGAAAGATAATAAGGAAGTACAATCCGTTAAGGGTAGAGTGAGAAGAGATGAAAGAATGGAGATGAGAGATAGTAACCTTAGTTCCATAAAAATGAATATTCCATCTTTTAGAGGAAGGAATGATGCTGAAGTGTATCTAGAATGGGAAAGAAAGGTAGACATGATTTTTGATTGCCATAACTATGCTAAAGACAAAAAGGTGAAGTTAGCTGCAGTAGAGTTTAGTGATTATGCTTTAGTTTGGTGGAATGAGTTAGTGAAGAGTAAAATAAGGAATGGAGATCCACCTATATCTACTTGGGATGAAATAAAGTGGGTGATGAAAAGAAGGTTCATGCCATCTTACTATTATAGAAAATTACACCGACATTTACATAGACTCACCTAAGGACCTAGATCAGTAGAGGATTATCACAAGAAGATGGAGATGTTATTGATCAAAGCCGGGATTAAAGAAGAAGAAGAAGAAAAAGAAGAAGAAGAAGAAGAAGAAAAGGTGACTATGGCTCAGCTGATTGGAGGTCTAAATAGAGAAATCGCTAATATAGTGGAATTGAAATACTATGAAAAGATGGAGGACTTAGTAAATATTTCTATAATGGTGGAAGAGCAACAAAAATAAAGGAAGGTAGCAAGATTATTTCCAATTTCTAGCAACAAATGGAATCTCAAATGGAGTAAGAATGAAGAAAAGAAGGAACACCATTCGGCTTTCAAAGAGAAGGGCATTGAGATAAATAGAGATAAGAAAAAGAGTATTTCAATCCAAAAAGGTACTATTGATCCTTCACCAAACTTTTTAAACATAAGGATATTAAATGTTTTAAGTGTCAAGGGCATGGTCATTATGCATCTGAATATCCTACTAGAACGACTATGTTTATTAAAGGAGGAGAAATTATTTTTAAGTCTGATAATAGGAATGAGTCTGATGATAGTGAATTAAGTATGCCACCTTTAGAATATTGTTCAAATATGAATGTGTTTAGTATCCTGTTAAAGGGGTAGCCTTAGTTACTAGGCATGTTTTAAATATGAATGTGAAGGAATATAGCCTATAACAAAAGGAACATATATTTCACACAACATGTTTGGTAGGTGGAAAAGTCTGTAGTCTAATTATAGATGGGGGTAGCTGCACTAATGTAGCTAGTACTACTTTAGTGGAGAAATTGGGGCTGAAATGTAATAAGCATCCTAACCCATATAGACTGCAATGGTTGAATGATAGTGGTGAAGTGATAGTGACCAAGCAGGTTGTAGTTTCATTTTCTATTGGTAGATATACAAATGAAATTATTCGTGATGTAGTGCCAATGCAAGCTGGTCATATTTTATTAGGTAAGCCTTGGCAATTTGATAGGCATGTTGTGCATGATAGGTATAAGAATAGGTATTCTTTTATGTATAATGGGTGTAAAATCATTCTAGCATCTTTGTCACCCAAAGAAACTTACCTTGGACAATTGAGCCTTGAACATATAATTGGGAATTCGGGTAGTGAGGTGAAAAAGAAAGAAGAGAGAAAAGAGGCCATGAGAGAAAAGAATAAAAATAAAGGCCCAATGATGAGTGACTACACAAGTGAGGAAAAAAAAAGTGGGATGTGCAGGAAAGAAGTTAGTGAGTGAATGTTCTATCATGAGCGCGATGTATATTGTGGGCATGATCAAGATAAAAAGAAATGAAAATGAGAGGAGTGAAAAAGTTAAGAAGCAATCAAGTTTTTATGCAAAAGAAAGAGAAATAAAAAGTGCATAATTAGGCAAGAGAGCTCTAGTTTTGATTCGATTTAAGGAAACTTTGTTTACTGACATCGACCTTAACCCCGACTTGCCTAGTATATTTGTGACCTTATTGCAAGAATATGAAGATATCATTCCGGAAGAAATCCCATATGGATTACCACCAGTGGGAGGGATTGGGCATCAAATTCACTTCGTACCTGGATCTCAAATACCTAACCATCTAGCTTACCAAAGCAATCTTGAGGAAATAAAGAAGTTACAAGAGCAAGTGGATGAATTGATATAAAAAGGTTATGTGAGAAAAAGTATGAGTATGTGTAATGTACTAGTCTTATTGGTGCCCAAAAAGGATGGAATATGGAGAATGTGTGTGGATTGTAGAGCGATCAACAAAATCAATGTAAAGTATTTCCATCCTATTCCTAGATTAGATGATATGCTTGATGAATTGCATGGTGTATTTTTTTAGTATAAGTGTTGCTTCTGGGATTAGTATAAGTGTTGTCTTGATGCAGGAAAATCATCCGATATATATTTCAGTGAGATGTTAAGTGGGCTATTGTGGAATTATTCTACCGATGATAAAGACTTATATGCATTGGTAAGAGCTCTTGAGGTATGGGAGCACTACTTGCTGCCTAATGAGTTCGTGATACATTGTGATCACCAATCTCTCAAGTATTTGAAGGGACAGGGTAAGTTCAGCAAGAGGCATACAGGTTGGGTAGAATTTTTAGAGACATTTTCACATATGATTAAATACAAGCAAGGTAAGAAAAATATAGTGGATGATGCACTTTCTAGAAGGTATGTTTTAATTTCTATGCTTACAAATTAATAACTTGGATTTGACCATTTGAAGGAATTATATGTTGGTGATGCTGATTTTGCTACTGTGTATTACTTGTGAACATGCTGCATTTGAAAAGTACTAAAGACATGAAGGATATCTTTTTAGGGGAAAATAACTTTGTATTCTAACATGTTTTATTAGGGAGTTGCTTATTTAGGAGTCATATAGTTGAGGGCATTTTGGTGTGCAAAAGACATTAAACATGCTTAGTGAACATTTCTATTGGCCAAACATGAGATAAGATGTGGAGAAAATTTATGCCAAGTGTATGACAAGTAAGTAAGCTAAGTCTAGATCTATGCCTCATGGACTATATAAACCATTACCTGTACCTAGTGAATCTTGGACTGACATTTCCATGGATTTTGTTTAGAGTTTACTTAGGATTAGGAAAGGTAGAGATAACATATTTGTTGTAGTGGATAGATTTAGCAAAATGGCTCATTTCATTACTTATTTTTAAGCAGATGATACAACAAACATTGCTGATCTTTTCTTTAGAGAGGTGTTTCAGCTTCATGGAGTGCTAAGAACCATTGTGTCTGATAGAGATGCTAAGTTCCTGAATCATTTTTGGAGAGTTTTGTGGGAAACGTTAGGTACTAACCTTTTGTTTTCTACTACATGTCATCAACAAACTGATGGGCAAACTGAAGTAGTAAATAGGACTTTAGGAACCATGTTGCATGTTATTATTAAAAAGAATTTGAAAACTTGGGAAGAATGTTTACCATTCATTGAATTTGCATACAATCATATTATATATTCTACTACAAGTAATTATCCACTTGAAATTGTGTATGGTTTTAATCCTTTAACTGTTTTGAATTTGATGCATTTACCTTTGAACAAGCTTGCTAGTTTAGATGGCAAAAAAAAGGTTGATTTGGTTAAAATGATACATGAGAAAGCACGTGAACAAATTGAGAGAAAGAATCGTATGTATGCACAAAAGGCCAATAAAGGAAGAATTATAAGTCTGAGTCTCTTTGTAAAGGCATTTGGACCCAATATGTCATATTAAAAATCGGTAACTCAATAACTTATTAATCCTCTCGTGTGCAAGTAAAAGTCGGTATAGGCTGGCATCTTGTTAGTAAGTTATAATGCAATTATATAATTTTTAATTAATATTTATCCATATTTATATGTTGTACTCATAAAATAAAGCAACAAAAATTGAGATCTAAATAATAATTTATCTCATTTGATGTATAAATAACTCCAACAAAAATAATAAAATTTTCAAAATTATAAATACCAAAACAATTAACAATAACTAAAAAAGATAAAAATTATCGTTTTTTACACAAATCACATACATAAAGGTAACAATTGATTTTACCAATTGATAAATAAAAAATTTTCATAGTAAGAAAAGGGCATTCTGAATAGGAAAGAAGGAGAAGCTGATGCATTTTTAGAGGCTAATTTCAATCAAACTAAGGAGTAAGAGCCCTATAAAAGGTGTTTGCCCGACCGTACCAGATATTAACACTTCGATGCTTCAATTAGCAATTAGGAAAAAAGCTCTTAGAGAGAGAATATGGATATAAATTAAAGAGAGATAGTGTGTGTGAGTTTATAAAATAAATCTACAATTTATAGAGCTAGAAAAGCTGAATGGTCTTCTTGAATCGTCATCCTACTCTGAAGTAGGTATGGCTTATAGGTAATGGCAATTCGATAGAGGCGTGTGTTAAACAGCCATGTCTGGTAGGGAAAGGTCTCGTTCGATCGAACGACCTTATTTTATGTGTTTTAGCCAACGATTTGGAGAGGCATTCATGGGCCTCTGATGTCCCTTAAGAATTTTAGGCCTAATTTTGATTTTTTGGAGTATTATCATTTATCCCTTTTTTGAGTCATTTAATCATTTCTAAGAGAGATTGAGTATTGCGGTTTTTTATATTCCCTTGACAATTATTTGGCTAGTGATGAGAAGGAATAAATCCTTAGCCTTTGAGACTAAAGTTCAATCACGCCAATCATTAATTAGGAAAATGAATCACCAATCGAGAGACTGGGATTGTAATTACATCGATCAGAATGTACATCAATTGAAAAAGATTGGGATCTGAATTTCATCGATCATTGATCGAAAAAATGAGACATCAAATCTAAGCTTGATATTTTAATTACTTTGATCGAAATGTGCGTTGATCGAGAAAATGAAACTTCAATTAACAGACTAGGATTTTATTTGCATCGATATTTGATCAAGAGAATGGGGCATCAATCTAGAGACTGGAATTATAATTACATCGATCGGGATATACATTGATCAGAAAGATGGAGCATCAATAGTCATCGACCGAAAATCTCTTTTCTTGTAAACAATTTTTATAATCGTGGAATGGAATTTCAAAGTTTAATTATCTAACCTATTTATTTAATATTTTTATCTCGATATGTTATCCAAAGGACTTCATGAGGCTTCATGCTTTTGCATGATGTACCACTTTTTTTATTATATCTCTAGTGTCGAACTAGCTCGCTTTTCATGTTATATATGCAGTTTCTATAAGGAAGTATATTAATTGTTCTTGCTATAAAATGTAGAGCAAAGTTACCTGAGGGTGCTACCAATCGTTATCTTTCTTGTCCACTCATTCGATGATGGATATTTGGATTGCCACCTCTTTTTCCACGTCGATGCTTTAGGAAAAAATGCCTTTTAATTATCGCAGTTTCATTTTTCAAGCTTTTATTGCAACATTAATTCCTTTTATCTGTCATCTAATGTGAGTTTTAATGTTTCCAACAACATTTGAGGTAGAGATTATGTTCAACAGAATGGCATTTCGAAGCATTTTTATGGATCCTATAGCCTTAGTCCAATCAGTCTTATTTGTTATTCTTTCTACTTTCTCATTTACTGGATTGTTGATTCGATCGTCCTTTTCTAGGGAGCATGCCTTTATTTTTCTTCCTCTTTATTGCCAGCGTGGGTTCCCCTGAATAACTTTTAAACTTCTATCGGCCTTTTTTTATAGTTGGGCCAAACTTCAATTTCCCTATATGCCTTTTGAGTGGCATCATCTTGTGGGGTGTGATTGGCCAATTGCCTTTAATAACTACCACTTTATTTTTCGCGCTTTTATTATGATGACTTATTCTCTTTCTTAATTTGGGATTTATATTTATTGGGAGTTTCCATATGGCAACTTTTATTTATACCTTTGAAAATTTTTTTCCTAGGAGTCTTATAAATAGGCATCGCCTTTATATTTCTTTGTGAGCTTTGCTTTTCCTTATTTTCCTTTCTTCTTTCGCTATGAAGCCACCTGATTACTTTACAATTTTTATTTTCAATTTTCCTATTTTAGAAAAAAGAATGAATTGTTGGGATTTTCTCTAGTATGGTATCATCTACCACAACAGGCAAATATAAGCTTTACTCTTTGCTGCAGATTTTGTTCTTATCTTCTCAAGCTAAAGCTGGTCTTCTTTCATTTTCCAAGTTATAATGTGCCACAAGTGGAAGATATTTGCAATGTTTTTGGGGTTGATAAGAGGTGATTTTGTAACAAATTACGGATGCAATAGTGCATTTTCTTCTCCCTTTTTTCTTGATGTTAATCTGATAGAGGGGGGTTAGGGTTAGAACTAGTTTTGTTGTGGTGAAGCTGTGGATTATTCATCATTTTTTATATGTCACCTCATTCGATGTTTGCTTTTCTAATGATATTAAGATGATGAAAGAGAGATATTATAATTGAGTGTTATGTTAACTTATCTTGCAAAAGCGTAATTTTGTAATTTGGTCCCGATTAAGCTAATTCATTGTGACTTAATTTTTATGCTTTTACGATATCAAAATGACTCAAATTTATCATTCCCTCTCGAGGCTTATTAACTTAATAGGTTTGAATTATCCTTCTTCTTTTTGTTTGAAATTGAGATTCAATGCTAACAATTGTGACATGCACTGGCGTGCAAAATGAAAATTTGATCAGGAAAACATCGAACAAAATAGTCAAGGCATAAATTTTATTCATCAATCTTTGGATTGGATGATAGCAAATTTCATCGATTTTCGATCGAGATGATAGCAAATTTCATCAACCTTTCGATCGAGATAATAACAAATTTTCATCAATCTTTCGATAATAATAATTTTTTATCGATCTTTCAATCTGGATAATAATTTTTATCAATTAAATATGATTTACCTTCTTGGTTTAAAGTTAATGAAGGGGTGCACTTTTAGGGCCTTCTTCACCTTCATTGGATCGACATCCATTTTTCCCTTTTAGACTAAATCGGACATCATTGTCCAGATGTCTTCTTCCATTGGATGCTACTTCATCTATAGTGTTGATCCTTCTGGCTTTTGATCTTACTCACCAGAAAGGAGTTTGAAAGGTTTCTTTACCTTTTTTTTCTCCTTTCATGTCTGGTATTTTCTCCAGTTATTTTCATCCACGAGATGTGATTTCATGGTCATCTTTGGGATTCATCAACTGCTTTGATTATAATTAAATCCCTCGATAGACCTTCCTTAATGCTAGAATAAGGGAGATTATTTTGCAATCTCTCCCTATTCTCATCATGGCAGTAGCCATGTAATATCTTAAAGGAAAGATATTTTATTTTTCTTTGGACTTAGCTCATATTATTTCATTTTTTGGGCTTGGTAGTTGGTCATTTCTGTAATGCCCCTAATCGTACCCTAGGAGGTAGATGATAATTTCACATGAGACAAAGGTTGATTATGTGACTAATTAAGAGAAATTGCAAATTAGGGACTTAATTGAAAAGTTAAAGTAAAAGTTTTGAGGTAAAAATGTGAATTGTGAAAGATGAGAGACCAAATTAAGAGACATAATTTAGAAAGGGATTAAAATGAAACTTTGCCAAGATTTTTTTACGAAACCAATAGGAATTAAGCACTTATGAGGCAATAAAAGAGAGAAGAAAATTGGTCTTTTTCTTCTTGTGGTGGCCGGTCATTCTTGGCCAAGAAAAATTTATTTGTTTTGTTTCCCTTTCTTTTCCTTTCTTCTTCGTTTTCTTCTATTCCTCTCAAATTATGCTATTGTGCTCTAAGTGAGGAAATAGTTGTAAATGATAGAAAGAAGTGTTTTACAACAACCTGAGACTAAGATCAAGAAGAGATGAAGAGCAAAGATAAAGAGGATGAAGGGGAAAGATAAGAAAGAGAGAGAGATTGGTGGAGCTTGTTAAGGTATGGGAACTCTTCATGGTTTTTGTGTGTGATTTATATGCATATGATATTTGTAGTGAGATAATTGATGTTATAACATGTTATTAACATGAAAAATTGAGGATAAACATGGTTAAACTTTGAAATTAGGAAGCTCTCTTCAAGAGAGTGAAAACTGTTTTAGAGTTCACAGGATCAGTCATCACAATTTTAATGATATCTTGAGTTATAGGGATTGGAATTGAGAAATTCTAGTTGTATATGAAACTAGACTCACATATCTTCATTTCATATGAAGAACATGAAATCTAAATCGATTTTTATGATAGAGAAAAATAGGCTTGAATCTGGGTCTTGACTGCTTCCTCTGTTATTGGGAGCAGTATGTGTTTTTAGTGAATAACTTGAGATTTAAAGCTCTGATTGGGTTGATTTTTGATGTTATGGAAACTATACATACAGATCTATAACTTTATAGAAGGAAGTTTTCCTTAAAAATGATGTTTTCTGGGTTAAAAATGGTATATAATGCAAGATATAAATTCTATCTTTGGGCGATTTAGGCATCACGATTACTATGAATTTTATAGTAACCGTATAGTAACCATGAGGCAGTCCAGTTTTCAGTCCAGAGCCAAAATTCACCCTACCTCATGGTTACTAAGCTTTTTATAGTAACTGTGACCCCTTTAAAAAGTATATAATACAGTTATTACTTATTCGGTAATAACCGTAGGTAGTCTGGCGTAGTTCAGACCCGAAAGTGCACTTAGATCATAGTTACCATGAATTTGGTAGTAACCATGACCCCTATGTCATGTCTTGGGCCACAGTTACGATGAATTGGTAGTAACCGTGACCCTCATTCATAGTTCAAAACTTGAAACTATAAGATGTATTATAAGGCCTAAAGCTACTTTAACTCTTCATAAGCCTTATAAATTCTATTGAACATGTAGAAATGATAATGTAAAACATTCATTATACTAATTGTATAAGAAATGCAAAGGCAATGTTTATGTTATAGTATATGATACTTGTACGCATTTACTTGAATATGAATTTATGAATACAGTACAATTATACGGTAATGATTGTTGTATATATATTGTGATAGTTGAGAACCATAGTATATTATATTATTTTGAATTATTGTAATTTATAGTGGAATGCATTAATATGAACTGATGACATATGTAATATGATTATTTGCCTGCACATAGAACTTGAGTATGGATAGATAGGCATGCCTATAGGGTTACAGTCACAGCTGCTACAGGTTTGACCCCGTTTGGATCTTTATTTGTCCCCGATTGGGACCACAGGCTTGACCCAGTTGGGTCCACATGTTTGATATCTTCGAGTATCCACAGGAACAATACCTTCAGGTATTTATATATTTGATACCTAAAGATATCCACAACACCCGTTATCCACACCCATAGGGCTTTAACATGCATTTCAAAGTATGAAACAAACAGTATATGTGTATTATTGATAAAGACTTTATTAGTCTATTATGATCTATCCTTACACAGTAATGTTATAAGATCAATTATGCTATGGGAGTTATATTGTAACTTTTGCATGTTGATTATAATATTTTGATATTAATACTGTTTATAGTGTGCTTGAAAACAATCACTGTGAGTGGTTGTTCATACATATATTGTTCCCTACTAAGCTTTATATCTTCGCACGGGTATTTATCCGTGTAGATTCAAGATATGTCGTTGCTTCAGGGACAAGGCCAACACCATCTAGAAAGGGAAGTTAGGATGTCTAAATTGTACTATTTTTTCTTTTTGATTTGTGTAAATCTTATAAAATAATATAATGAACATGTTCTGTAACTATTAACTCAAAATATGTTTACAATGTAACTTGTTAATGCATGAATTATAAAGTCAAAGTATACCCAATTGTATGACAGATGAACATATCACTAGTATTATATATATTATTTATTAAAATATTAAGATAAGTAATAATAATCCTGATAGACTAGTGTGGTCTTTACAATTTCACTAATTTGACTTCCTCCTTTTATACTTTTAATTTGATCAGGTACAAGAAAAAGATCCTTACTCACCTGGATTTTTCCTCTTCTTTGTGCTTGATCAAATTTCATCTTTCTAATTTCTCCTTCTTGCTTTTCTTTTGCTGAAGGGGGGAGTTGGTGAGGTAAAAGCATCAACACTCAAATTTTGGATTGCTCATATGTATGAAGGTAATTTTCTATTTTGCCTATATTTCTTTTTACGGAAGAACGGTGTAAATTTTCACCTTGATGCATAATATAGAAGAAGGGAAAAATTTCATCCTCTTTTAATATTGGCATGAGTTATTACATCTTTCTTCAATATTTGGTATTTTTCCCATTTCTCTACATGCATGCTTTGCAAGAGGCATAGGTCCTGGCTAGATTCTTATTTATACTGATCGATCATGGATTCTAACAAATTTCTTCTAGGATCCCTTTCCTTCAAGAGACCTTTAGTTATATGTGTGATGCATATCAGAGCCCACACTTATTTCCTGGTTCACTTTCGGAGGCTCGTTTTTAGGGTCTGATACCAAATGAGGCTTGCTTAACTCATAAGTTGATCACTTTGCAACAAAAAAAAATCAAGCCCAATTTAGTATTGGTAGCCAACCCATGAAGGTATCTACTAATAGGTCCAAAAAGGTAGGTGTCATGTAGTCATCATCCAATAAAATATCGAAAAGTTAATCTTGACTTTTTGCTACCCGAATAGAGATTGATGTTTGGGACATCACTCTTATTAGACATCTTGGTTAGGTATTATTTTATAATTAAGTTTTAAAATTAGTCCCCTCTCCTCTCTTAAACAGCGCAAACAATAGAAATTAAAGCATCCCAATCAAATAAAAAGGTAAAAAATAAATACTTAAAATAAAGTCCTATTTAAATTATTACATAAGCAAATCATCCAAAAAAAAGAATAACACACAAATGAAAAATTATACATAAAATAGGATATTAATTAGTTTGAAAATGTTGGTTGCCTTATACATATTTTCAAAAAAAAAAGATTTTTATTATGTTGTGTGAATTTGAGCCAAAATTTTGATATTAGTTTATATTTATTAAAGAAAATCCAGTTAATTAGTAAAAATATTTTAAGTAAAATTTTGTCATTTAATGTGTAAAAATCACTTATGACTACTTATTACATCCCTAAAAGCAAACACATCCAAAATAAAAATAATCAAATAAATAATGGCAAAATTAAGTAATAAACAAAATAAAACCATAATAAATAGATGAAATAAACTGACTGAAGTGGCTAAAGAGTCAAAGAGATGAAATTTAAGAGCATGACTTCCCATGTGAAAAAAATCACAAACCCTCAAAAAGCTGCAAACATTAAAAATTCAAAGAAAAGTCACAAAAAAATAAATGAATTAGTAAAGATCATCACAATAAGATAATCATTTATTCATTAATATTAATAGATGAGATTTAGATACAGAGATTTATTATACAAAGGTGAGATCACATCAAATAATATATAAACATACTAAAAAAATGAATAAATGACATAAAAATATATAAAAGTATGAAATACATGCAAAAAATGGCCTAAAATACACTTAAGGATGGCCTATACAGATGAGGGATAGCCTACGAAAAGCGAGGGACGAGATGAAAGTATTGGCATAGGGATATCCCATTTGTCACATGATGGACAAATGTCCATCAAGTTATCTTCTCGTCCATCATCTCTAGATATAATAAAAAAACACAGAATTTGGTAGGAAATGAAAAAAATCGTGCAAAAAATAGTTTTAGCCTAAAACATGCATTTATATGATCTAAATGATGCCAAAACATGTCATAATAATGAAAATACATAAAATATATGAAGCATGCATTTATAAGGTTAAAAGAATAAAATCAAAGCTTCACAAATACAACAATGAAGGGAATCACATTCAACACATCATTAATATACCAATTTAGTCCAGGTTCACAACTTAAAACATAGCAAATTAACTTATACATTATTCAAATATAATAATAAGTAAAGTATGCCAATGTACATCAAAGAATCACATGATCTTATCAATTGAATTAAAGAGAGAGAAATAGTGAGTGAGCCTAAAATATTAGATATCTCTTACTTTGATTCATGATCCTTATTCTCAAAATAAAATTTGAAATTCATTTATATGTAGTGTGTATTTTTAATAAAGATTGGTAAATTTATAAGTTTAGAGAGAGAAAGAAATTGGATTGTTCTCCTTCTCTAAAGTGGCTCCCAAAAAAAATTCTCATCTAAAAAACCCTAGATTTTATGTTCTATACCTAAGGAAGAATTTTAAATTGAAATCCCTCTCAAATCTCCTCAAATATGAAGATAAATTCCCGTAAATTTGGAAGAAATCTTAAGAGATAAAAAATGTCCTTTTTGAAATTCCAGAAGCTTGACTAGGTTTTGAGTGAAAGATGGGTATCCCTCAATGAAGGGTGGCCATCCCTCATCCCTAAACCCTAAATTTTTCAAAATATCTCCTAGATGGATCACCCAAGAAAGAGGGACCCACAAATGGCACCCCTCACATGATAGACGGCCGTCTGTCATCATTAAAGGCCAAAATTGAGGTTTTTCGTACATTTTGTTATAACAATTGGAAATATTTGGAAAAGCTTGGAAAATCATAAAAAATCTTTGAGAAAGAATGAGAAATTCATGATTGGAGCTTTGAGATCCGAACCTATTATCAATAATATACTATTTTCTTATCATTAGGTAATCTTGATCTATGCTACCTCAAGTTTCGATGTCTATAGCTACCCCTAATTTTAAAGAGTCGGTGCACTGGTGCCAAAGTGAGCCAAAACTCAGAGTAAAAAAAAAAGATGCATACCTAAGGTAGCGAATCTCTTGGTTGATTTATCATTTGAAATTACTGATAAGCACCTGGGACATGCAAAATTAGGGTTCGAGACTAACTTTATTGAAGGCGGTGAGTCTCTAGTTATCTAATTAGCTTTTGAGGCATGCAGAATTAGGACAACGAAAGCTTTTGCTTGACTAGCACCCGGGGCATACTGAATCAAGGCTTGAGACTAACTCCATTAAAGAAAGTGAGTCTCCACTTATTCAATTAGCCCCTATAGCATGCTAAAATAAGATAAGAAAAAAAGTTTTTGCCTGATTTGCACCCGGGGCATGCAAAATTAGGTTACTCAAATGCATCTGATTAGCATTTAGGGCATGCAGAATTAGTGTTGCTTGAATATATCCAATTAGTGTCTGGCGTATGTAAAACCAGAATACCATGGTTGGATTTAATCAGTGCCTAAGGCATGTATGATCAAGATGACTTATTATACTTGAGCAGACCTATTGGTTATTGCTTGCAAGGAATGATTGTTTTTTTGTGGTAACATTCCACTGGGGAGATTTTTTGTAAGTATTTATCTATCCACAGAGTAGATGTTTGATAAATTTTCATCTATAGGGAATCATCAAAATGCTCAAAATCATTTTGGCGAATATGCATTCGATAATTTTTTATGTGTTCATATCAAAATACCTCGTATTCCAATAGATCATGAAGACGAATCCAATCCATGGTGGAAGGGTTCCTTCAAGTCATAAAGAGAGTTCTCTCAAGAATAAAAAATATCTACATTTCCTCTTATTGTTCATTTCTTTTATTTCAACCTATTTAAGGTAGTTCTTTGCGATGTGGAACAAAGCCTGCATTCTTCTTGGAAAAATAGCCATATACCCCCTGGTGGATGTTCTCCATACCTTTTGTGAAAAAGTATAAAGTATTAGTATCTTATTTGCTTCTTAGGCTTTCTTTATCATTACCCATTTGTTATTAACTTTTCTGTTACCTTTCCTTTTACTTTGTTTTGTCAAGGTGTGATTATTTATAAATTATCTTATTAGTCTTATGACATTCATTTTCATTTGTCGATTATAAAAAGCATAAATAAAGTAAGACATGAAATAAAATGATAAACTATATACAACTCTATTTTCATATACATCAAAATTTTAACAAGTACTCCCTGAATACAAAATAAAAAAAGTCACTGTAAGGGCTCTGATCCAGGTGCTCTACGATAAGCCAGGTATGATGGTTGTCTAGAACTTGGCAACTTGGGTGGTTGAGCTAGTGCCATGACCTGAGGTACTGGTGGTGGCTGCTCTCCTGCTTGCTCAAATATGAATTTGAAATTTGATAGCATCGATGTCAGCAGCTGCAAAATCTATGATATCACCTCTGCTAGCCTCTCTGATCCTTGACCTATCTTGCGAACTGCTTTGGAGTGAATCTCTAGATACCTTATCAAGTCTCTCCTTAGGTATTCAATGTACCTCCTCAACTCCTCATCAGCCTCAATCCCAGCCTGCCTTGCCCTAGGACCTGTGGTATCAATACGAGTGTTTTGGTCTCTGAGTTGAGTGATAGAATCATAAACCACCTATAAGGACTCATCAAACCAGCAACCTGCAATCTCCATATCTGCTTTAAGGCTCTATTCCTTTATCTATAAGGTTTAAATAGTCACTAGTAAGGTCTAAAAGGACTATATTACGATAAGTATGATATGTAATACCTCTTCCAGATGTTTGCTAGCTTACTTAAACACTACCAAACTCATGGAAAAGTCATCTGATTGAGGAATCGATGATGCCTATATAGGTGATGGTGGAACTGATGGCAAAGGAGCTAACGATATGGATGCCCCCATGTGTCCATAAGCTGGAAGGGCCATAGAAGATGATGCTTATGGATGCCTATGGGGAGAAAACCTCACAGCCGGTGACCTCTAATATCTCATAGGGGAACTGAATCATGTTAGAGTCTGCAGAGAGCCACCCAAGAGGTCATATAGATCGATCTGCATGTTAAATACGTAAATAAAATCCACCCTCACCTTCTAGGGCTCTTATACCTTGTGAAGCTCCTCTGGCTCACCATCCTGCTAAGTTAGCTATGCTGGGGGTGCCTGGGGCTTTACTGGTATCTCCTCCGGTGCCTGATCTTAACCATCCTTCTCAACCTCTGCATCTGAAACTATTAGATCTAAGTCACATCTCTATCAAGTCTCAGGTATTGTCGGTAGTTTGTACTAGTTCTCTCACCCCTCTATAGGCTCCACCATACCCATAGTGATCGTTGCTTGTAAGTTTATATGAATGCTCTTTAGGATGGGATCTCCAAAATGGTCCTCATTCAGTCTCAGAGATATCAACAGTCTAGTGATGACTCCTCTTATGCAAACTTAGGTACCTAGCATGGTGCTCACCCTAATCAATGTAATGATGATCTTGTGGGCAATGTATGTGCAATAACCCTCCTCTATCCCTCATAAATTGGTAATATCTACTGAATTGATGTTTTCCCAAACTCCTTATGCATCCTAGGTATGAGGTAGATAATACTCTCTAAAGATACCTATATATTTGCAAAGCCAACATTGTACTTTTTGCCTTGTTCAAGTTGTATACTGTATCTGGCAATGTCATAGCCCTTCACCTATCCCTGTCTATCATTTATGGTGGTGTGACTATGCCTGGCTGCTAGGAAGTCCTATGGCCTTTGCAAATCTATGCCTTGTAATGTTATATTATATCCCCAAGGCCCTAAATCGTACAGCCCCCTCTCGGGTGTCTTACCATAAATATCCCCTATACTGTAGGGTGGTAAGCACCTCCCGAGTGATGTCTAGTTATGTCATGTAAGTTAGGGTGAAGAAATCGGTCCAACTTGCCCTAGCTAGGAGTTTATCAGCCTCTTAAAGTAATCTAAATTCCTCAGGAACTGCCTGGACAAAAATTGACTCACTTTATACTATACTTGACCTAAAGCTCAGTATCTCATAGCCTGTTCGAGCATCAGATAGGCTGGTACTGGCTGAGAGAGCTGAGGACGTGTTATCCTATAAGGCATCCTGCAGAAAGGGTTATAAATTAGTCTGAGATCTAACTTAAGTCATAAGCAAATTGAAATGTCATAATTCATAAGAATCTTGCTATCATGTTAAATTAGAAATATATACAAGGAGTGATTGACGCATACATAATTCTAACGATCATGTACGAAAAATAAGGTAAAAACATATTACACTTTTTACAATAAATCAAATAAAATTTGGGCAACATTCCAGCTAGGAAGGTGATTGCCCTATGTATAAAGAATGCATTTAAAACAACAAACCATAGGCCATTACAGTCACCAAACAAAGCAAAATTCAAGTTATTAGCATCATTCATGTTTTACAAGAAATTTTGAAAAAAATCGATAATATTTTGGCTAGGAATGAGGCTGCTCCCTGCACAAAAATTGCCTTTAAGGCAAAGCAATATAGGCCTTCAGGGCCACCAAGCAATACAAATTCAAGCTATTTACATTTGGTGCAATCATAATACATGTACAATTATCGGTTACATGCTCATATATAAGGCTTTAAATCATTTGTAGTGTCATTACACTATATTACTTAGACCACAAGGTATTATTTATTCTTAAACTAAAAAAAATAACAATAAATACAAATAAAAAAGTAAGTACTCATATTCATTGTGCCTAAACTAAAGTCTTCTAGCCTAAACTATATTATGTCTTAAGGAAAAATGAAGAAAAGTAAGTAAAAGAATTAAATTATACTTACTTAAAGGAGGCAAAAAGAAAAAAGTATAAATGCCAAAAAATAATGTTCCTTGAAGTGTGCCTCACTGATAGGAACCAGGAGGCATAAATATATTGAAAAATGGATGTCGGATGAGGGAGAAAAGCTTGCAAAACCGTTGAGAGAATTCAAACGCCGAAAGTTTATGGAGTTTTGGCTGGAAAATAAAGAAAATGGCCCTTATATTGTCGAAATCGTGCGAGGGATGAGAAGCCCATCCTTCGCTTGGCCATAGACGGGATGGACATATGTCCCGTTCCTCGGGTTAAAATGACCAAAATGCCCTTATATTTTGATTTTCTCCTATTTCTCAAATTTTAACTTTACTTTCTTCAATTTTTTGACCCTTTTCATTGATTTTTTGTGCTCTATCCATTTGAAATTAATTTACAACATTACAACCACTCTTTTATGGTTTACAACATTATTTCTTGACATTTATAGATTTTAATGTCCTTTAATATACACAGTCTGTACAAAATTTCGAAATACCCCCTGAAATTTGAGTACCCTTTGAAACAGATGACCTTTTGCATTCCAGACCCTTTAAGGTTGACTGTTCAAGTCGTTAGACCTTTAAAACTCTCTGAAAGATATAAACAAAGATAAATGCAATAATATGTACTTGCAATGCATAAGACATGCAAATGTGTGACTTTTAGCTTTCTAAAGGTAAGGGACGGGCAACCGATGGCTTGCTCATGGTGAGGGACGATCGTCCCTCATCACTTTTTATAAATAGTGCTTGCTTTTCTTGATTTTTATGCCTTTAACTTTGCACCTTCCTAGAAAGCTTCTATCAGGTGTTTTCTCTATCTTCTTCTCTTCTTTTATTTTTTTTTTCTTTTTTTATTTCACTCATTCATTATTTTCTCTATCACTCTTGCACTTCAAATTGCTTAGAAATTCTATCACTATGACTACTGGACTTATAAAATTGCATCAATTACTAGATGACTTGAAAACTTGGAAGGATCCTCTTTGGGCTCCTTACTCGAGTTTAAGGTTTCTGAGGAGAACTTCTCCAAATAAACACTTATTATCTACTGCCCTTCAATATTAGGATTCGAGGTTTCACATATTCCAATTCGCTTATTAGGAGTTATATCCTTTCCCTAAAAAGTTTGCTGCCATATTAGGTGTCAGATTCAATCTCGAAGTTCGACCATACTTACCCTCTCATATGGTTAGCTATCCTATAGAGGTGGTTCATGCCTTAGATGTTCTTCCTTTTGAGGTTAGGGGTTTAGTGCCTCATGGAGAGACATTTTGGTTGGAATGGTTGATTGATGTTTTTACTGACTTTAATGATTTTCCCACCTTCCATTCTGGTGTGGTATTGCTTTGGTGCCTCACTTGGTGCTTATTGACATACGGTGGTGATTTCATAACTATAGATTATGGGTTGTTCAGTGTTGTGGATGGCATACGCTATAATTCATTTCCCATGATTATGGTTGAAGCTATCATTAACCTGGATTTTTTTTGTCATAACTCTTCTACTTAATGTTGCTCTTTTTCCTTTCTCATAGCATTCCTATGCTTCTCTAGGCATGTCCTTTAATTTTAAAGGTAGTACGCCCTTTGTGAGTTTTCATACTAGCTTTTCTTGTTAAAATATGTGTCCTTTTGGATTTTTAAGTATTTTGAATCCTTATTTTTACCTGAGATGGAACCAACTCACCCCAATTGATTTTCTTTCAGGTATGGCTTCGTGAGAAATTGCAACTGCTATCGAAGCCCCCTCATCGGATCAAAGATATAGGCATCTATCCTATTAGTTATATTATAATCCAACACTTGCAGTATCAATTTCAGTCAGTCCAGGATACACTGGATTAGCTGGGTCGTTTGATAGATGTTGACATCAGGTTTAGGTGTTCCTAATTACCTATTACTTCTGTGGTCAGAGATGGAGAGTCGGGATGTGTTTTTCTCTGTGGGCTTCACCAAGCCACTTTTTATGTCGTTGCCCATTGTGTCCGCCAGTTCAGGGATAAATAGGATATCATTAGGCATCCACTAGGCTTCCAGAGAGGCATTCATACTTCTTATTTCTTGACATAGTATTATCAAAGGATCTGGACTCAACTTTCAGTAAGGACTACCATTCCTGGTACTAGTGCTTGTGATTTCACCACTTCCAACTCATACAAGAATGCATCACTAGTCTAGTTGTCTATAGTAGACTTTTCTATGTAAGGCACCTGGATAAAGAGAGATGTGATATTGATAGATTAGATTAGATATTTTTATAGATGAATTTTATGCTTTTATTGAACATGTGATAGAAAAATGATGTTTTTAAATACTTGGATGACATTTATAAATACATGTATGACATTTATTTCTGATTTCGGTACATATAATCAACATTTCACCTCATCTCAATGCATATATTATTCAATCTCGAAATTAAACTTTACAAGCATCATAACTATTATCATCAATCAGCCCTCTTGGATTTTCTTGATTGATTATTTTCTCTCAACCTCTAATTTTTGCACAAGATGCTTTTTTTGATTTTCACCATGGCAAGGCATCCAATTTTAGCCAAGCCGCTATTTTTTTCAATTTTTAATTCATGGGACATTTATTCTCTTCTTTTTCTCTTTCTTATTCTTTACCCATATGTCAATATTTATAGGTTCTCTGAACTCATTGCCATCATTGTCTGATAAAATAGCAGCACCTTTGGATAACAACTTTTTAAACATAAAAGGTCCCTCCTATGTGGGCTTGAATTTGCCTTAAATATCTGAAATTCCTGATCTCATCTATTTAAACACTGAGTCTCCTTCTTTCAGCGGGTGTTCCCTAACCTTTCTCTTAAATGAGCGAGCAAGTCTTGTCTGATAAATTTGATTATGGTAATAAGCCCCCATTCTATCCCTATCTAACAGGTTAAGCTATGATAGTCTCTATCTAGCCCATTTTACTTTTGGTATCTTAGCTTTCAAAATAACCCTCAGAGATTGATGCTCAATTTATACTGGTAGTACTGTTTATGTCCTATATACCAAAGAAAATGGTATGGATCCCGTGGACATTCTAGCTATAGTCCTATAATCCCACAGTGAAAAGGATAGTTTATTAGCCCAATCCTTGTAATTTTAAACCATTTTGGCTAGAATTCTTTTCACATTCTTATTAACCGCTTCGATTGATCCATTTGCATGAGGCCTATAAGGAGAAAACTTGTGATGTTGTGCCCCATACTTGATTGGTATCTACCTGGTTTCACTTGAAAAATTATAGCCCATTATTTGACACTACATGGTGAGGTAAGCCCTATTTGCATATCAAATTCTTCTCGATGAACTTAGTCATATCTTGGGCATCTACTTTTTTGAAAAATTCAGCCTCTACCCATTTGGTGAAATAATCAATATCCACCATAATGAATATGTGTCCACTCAAAGTAGGTGAATGGATCATTTCCATGAAATCTATACCTTATATGGCAACAGTCCATGGGGATGTAAGGTTACACAACTCAGAAATATGCAAATACCTCAAGTCCATATACTGTTGACATAATTGGCACTCTTTGACATACTTAGAATAATCAGTGTCCATTGTGAGCCAAAAGAAATCTTATCTCATAATCTTATTTTCTAAGGCTAATCCATTCATATGAGCACTGCACACTCCCGTATGTACTTCCTTAATTACCTTCTTTGCTTTCTTTCCATCCAAGCATCTTAGTTGGATTCCATCAGGCTATTCTTGTAAAGGACAACTCCTACAATAATGAACTAGGTGGACAACTTATGAATTAGCTTTTGATCCTTCTCAGTTGCTTCTTTAAGAAACATTCACTTTTTTAGATAATTTTTAATGACAGAGTACTAAGGCTTTCAATCATCTACTTTGATATCTATAATCTATTCTTTCTCAAAGCACGGTTTTTCAGACAGGGATCCATCAGTTTGGATAAATATTATGGCTAAGGTAGCTTGAAAGGTCATATGTATTTCTTAGTTGTGGAGAAACATGTCCCAAATGAGCGAGCAAGGAGCAATTATTACCTCTTGTTTGATTTTTGAGTTTGTAACTATATGTTATAGTTCCTAATGCTCCAACTTGTGATTTTATGCATGTTAGAATTTAATGGTGATTTTTCAGGAGCCAATCACAGCTCAGAGAAATTGTCTGGAAAATATCTTCAGACGAGTGATCAGGGAGTGACTGTTACTTATTATGAATTGACCTCATAATGAATTTGAGATGGGGATTATCTTGACTAACATTTTTATTTTTGCGGAGGGATTTTTTACTCATCTGTAATAAGTTGCCACTGTCTACTTTTTGCTTTGGAGATGTTTTGGTTTGATTGAAGTTGAATAGAGTTCATATGTGGTCGTGTTTCTATGGTTTCAGAATCCCATCAGTTTGGATAAGCACTGACAAAGAAGCAGCTTGTTGTGTTCATACACTGTTGCCACTTTGCAATAAAAATGAATCAAGTCCAATTTATTGTCGGTAGTCAACCTATAAAGGTGTCTACTAATAGGTCCAAAAAGGTAGGTATCATGGAGTCGCCATCCGATAGAACATCTGAAAGTTAATCTCGACCTTTTGATGCCCAAACAAAGATCGGTATTCAGGACATCACTTTTATTAGTTATATTTTTTAGGTGTTATTTTATAATTATGTTTTAAAATTAATCCTCTCTCCTCTTTTGCACAATGCAAATGATAGAAATAAAAGCATCCCAATCAAATAAAAAGGTAAAAAATAAATACTTAAAATAAAGTCCTACTTAAATTATTACATAAGAAAATCATCCAACAGGATAGAATAATATACAAAAAAAATCATACATAAAATGAGCTATTTATTAGTTTGAAAACGTTGGTTCCCTTACGCATATGTATAAAAAAGGCTTTTATTATATTATGTGAATTTGGGCTAAAAATTTGATATTGGTCCATATTTAATAAAGAAAATTCAGTTAATTAGTAAAAATTATTTAAGTGAAATTTTATCATTTAATGTACAAAAATCATTTATTACTACTTATTACATCCTCAAAAGTAAATATATCCAAAATAAAAATAATCAAATAAATAATGGCAAAATTAAGCAATAAACAAAATAAAATCACAATAAATAGATTAAACGAATTGACTGAGGTGGCTAAGGAGTGAAATAGGTGACTCATTTGAGAGCATGACTTTTCGTGTGAAAAAAACCACGGACCCTCCAAAAGCCATAAACATTAAACACTCAAAGAAAAACCATAAAGAAATAAATGAATTAGTAAAGATAATTGCAATAAGACAATCACATATTCATTAATACTAACATAGGAGAAGGGTATCCTGAATAAGAAAAAAGGAGAAGTCGATATGCTTTTGGCAGCTGATTTCGATCGAACTAAATAGTAGGAGCCCTACAAAAGGTGCTTGCCCCATTATACCAGGGGTTTACACTCTGATACTTAAGTTAGCAATTAGGAAAAAAACTATTAAAGAGAGAATATGGATATAAATTGGAGTGAGACAGTGTAAGTGAATTTATAGAATGAACCTACTATTTATAGAGCTGGGAAAGGAAAGCTAAACAATGTTTTTGAATAGTTATCCTACTCTAAAGCAAGTATGGTCTATAGGTAATCGCGATTTGATAAAGGCATGTGTTAGATAGCCTTGTCATAAAAGGTCCCATTCGATCAGACGGCCTTATTTCCTCTGTTTTAGCCAGCTAGTTTGGAGAGGCATTCGTGGGCCTTCTGAAAATGGACCTCTGATGTCCCTTATAATAAATTGTACAATTTATAATAAATTTTTTGCTCAACAGGAATTGTATCTATAATTTTTAACAGATTTCTCCACTAATTTTTATTACATCTTTTGCAAATATTATAAGAAATTTCTCATATTTTGTTACATGCTCACTATTCCAAATTTTCATTACAGACTTCAAATAAAATATTGGTATTGACATGCAAAATGCATCCAACATCTTTGCTTCCGTCATCGAATATCCTCTTATTATAATATTTTGTAATTTTTTTATTTATTATAATAATATGATCGAACATTGTTACGCCATTTTCAATTCAGTATTTGTACAGATCATTCCATTTTTTTGGTGACGATTTCCTTTGAAATACTACTCATCATGGCTCTTGGAGCTAAGTAGGTGTGCACCATCTATTGTATAAAATTAATAAAAAATTTATATTACAAATTAAAATTTATTCATTTTTTAATAATTATTTCCTAAAATTAAATTTATTCATATCATTTTGTCAAAATTTTAAAATATTATGGTATAATAATATAATATTTCTATTTAAAAATTTTAAAAATTTTCTTATACGGATTTACAAATAAAGAAATAAATTATTAGTGAAATAATACTTACTTTTAATATTATGATGGTTGTGACTTTTTTATTTGCTCCCCTCGCAATAACTCTCAAACGTTGTCTATTATTTTTTAACTCTCTCGCAATTAACTCTGAAGTTTCAAGTGCACATCCAATTATGAAGTTTCAAATATATATATATATATATATATATATATATATATATATAGAGAGAGAGAGAGAGAGAGAGAGAGAGAGAGAGAGAGAGAGATGGTTTTGGGTGAAATTTTATTCAATGTGTTTCATTATTTCCCGAAAGAAAAGAGAAAAGGCCTATGTTATTTTTCCAATTACGCGTATGCTCTTTGCAAAAATGTAACTTCAATTATCGCCATTTACTATATGCACTTCACTGTTTGGTGAGCCCCACAATACCGTTTTTGCAGCTTAACCTTGCGAAAGTCATTATGTTGTTCCAGCCTTGTGGTTGGTCCTATTGCCCATTTCCACAGGGAGTCTATGCGACAATGAACTCCCATCATCCCCCTATGTCGTGGATCCCACATCCTATTTCTGCTAACATGTCTTGCAGAAATGTAAAAAATAAAAAAATTTCAATTACTTGTCAAAACATCCCAAAAATCCAATTATTTTTTCTTAAAATATTATTAATAAAAAAAGTCCTTGACTACAATGGATACTTAAACATTTGTTTATTTTATTTTATAATTTAGATGAAATATTATACTAGCTCTGTCTCATTTTAAAAGTAAATTTTTTATTTTTTATAAAAATTAATAAAATAATTAAAATACCTCAATTTTATAAAAAAAAAAAAACTATAGTCATTAATAAAAAATATCATTTTTATATTTTCAAGAATTTTATTTAATTTTGATTAAAAATAGAGTGATAAAAAAAGAGAAATATTCAATAAAGTATATAATAAATAAGTGTATATATGTAAATATATCTCTTAAATTTTGAAAAAAAAAATATTTAAAATGAGATAAAATAAAATAAAAAAATAACATTTTAAAATGAGACGGACGAGTATAAAATATTCTTTAAGCTCATCTAATTATTTTTATAAAAGTCAATTAAATTTTGACTTTAATTGGTAATTACTATTTCACTCTTTTTCAATTAATTTATTTTATCTGACAATTTTTTTAATTTAATTAGTCTATAAAATTGTGGATCATATTTAAATAAGTCTTTTTCATTTGCATGCATTAGGCTGTGGGAAGATTGCATTAAGACCGCGTAAGCATAGGGTAAATATTTAAACGCTGCCCACAAGTTTTTTTGTGAAATTATATATATATATATATAAGTTACCAACGTCCTTGTAGAAACCAACAACCAAAATTCATTGTTGTCTGAAACATAGGCTTTGGAAGAGTGAATGTTTACGGTATACGTATTAGTTGAAAATCCTCCTAAGAACTTTTTAATCGCTCGACCATATTATTTTTTCATTTTATTTTAAGAAATTATTTTTTATATTTTATTTTATTTTAAATATATTTTTTTAAAATTTAAATGATAAATTTACATATATATCTCTATTTATTATATATCTTATTAAATTTTTTTATCACTTTTTATTTTTAACTAAAATTAAATAAAATTTTTAAAAATATAAAAGTATATTTTTATCAATAATTATAATTTTTTTATAAAATTTAAATATTTTAATTATTTTTTTAAGTTTTATAAAAATAAAAAATTACCTTTTAAAATAAGATGAAAAAAAAAATATTTTTCTCTTTAAAAGTAATTTATTTATTAATATTACTTTCCTTTTTGGGAAATATGGAAACACAGAATGATTAGAATGAAGGCATCTGGTCCTGTGAGGTGGGGCTTAGTGGCTAAGAAAGGATCCGACAAAACGTGGGTATTGAACTAGTTAAAGATACCTTAAGATATTGAATAAAATAAAATGACAAAAAGATGGACCAGTCATCATATAATTGAATTAATCAGTTTCTTTCCAATATGGATAAAATTTGCAGAAAATTAAAAGCTGAAATGATAAAATGGTGGACCATTCATCATATAATTTAATTAAATTAGTTTCTTTCTATATGGATAAAATTTGCAGAAAAATTCAATGTCTAAATGATGACTCCATTTATTTTCAAAAACAAAAAATCATTGTATGGGTCATTTTTTTAGAGAAAAAACAAATTTTATTACCTATCATTTCAAGAGTACATGTTAATAACAAATCTTTTTATTTACATTTACGAATTGTTAAATCTAGTAATTATTAATTTTATGGTAATATAAATTTATATGCTTACTGTATTTAAAAAATATTTATAAAATTCTTGTAAGTTGTATCCCATGTAGCATTATCCGATTTACTTGATCCGTAAGAAATAAGTACTACTACACTAACTGCTAAACTAACAGACTGATAAATGGCATTTCTTCACCTACAAAAATCTGTTCAATTCACTGAATTCTTGTATATAAAACACTTTTTAATTATATGGAAAGCTCATAATGATCAGTATGGCTTCCTCAAATAACAACAAGGTAAAACAGAAAACGGAATTGATTCAGTACGTTGGGTGTACTGCACATAATATTGAATGAAAAATAAAAAAATATTTATCTTTTATCCTGCGGTTTTCGTCATACAGAATTCACATTCCAAAAAGGATTATATATTTGAGAATAGAAATTCAATTAAATATAAAAATATATATATATTCACGTGCATTAAAAATAGCAGCGGTGCCCTCTTGTTATTTTGTGGTTTGGACTTGATACAAATACGCAACTCCGAGGAAGAAATATACTATATGAAGATGATTGAGCGATAATCAAAATAACGAAGATGATTGTTACTATTTAGTCAAAAACAGCCAACCTGTATACGTATTTTCTATATATATATATATATATATAATCGGATCGGCTGGTCAGCAGTTAGTCCGATCAATTCAACGCATAAAAATCACTACAAGAAAATATTAAAATAACAACGAAAATATTTTCGTTGCTAAAATTCGTTAAAATTTTTATATTTAGCAACGAAAATAAAAATGATTTTTTTCGTTGCTAAATATGGAGAGAAGTTTTAGCACCAAAATATAGAAACGGAATTTTGCAGCGGAACGCTTATTCCATTGCTAAATAAGGTGACAGCAGTTAGCGCAAAAATTTTCAGTAGTGAAAATAGCAACGAAAACATATTCCGTTGCTAAAATAGCAACGAAAAATAAATTTCGTTGCTAATTCGGAACTGAAAATTTTTAAGGTCTCCTAAATAGCAACCGAATATTTTTTTCGTTGCTAAAATAGCAATGAAAATAAAATTCGGTTGCTATTTTAGGAACCTTTAAAATTTTTAGTAGCGAAAATAGCAATCGAAATCTATTCCGTTGCTAAAATAGCAACGGAAGGATTTTTCGTTGCTAATTCGAAACTGAAAATTTTAAAAGTTCCCTAAATAGAAAATTTTCATTTTTTGTCGTTGCTAATTGGGCACTATGACATATAAAGATCATAAGAATATAATTATTTTTAGTGATGATCACTTAGAAGAAAAAGATACTAGGAGAATGATTTGTATACACTTATACATATAATTAATTAATAGAATAACAAAAAAAATTATAAAAAAATCGATCGGTCAATAATGAAAATTAAATATTTATTTATCATAGTTAAGTATGAGTTAAAAGCTAATTACAAAATTCTTTGTCATCACATTAGAATTTATATAAAAAATTAAAATTTCAAGTCAGTTTGAATTTAAATAGACATAGTATAGTTAATAAAATATATTATTAGAGTTTGTTTGGCTAAATATGATAAAATTAAATCCAAAACAAATCAAAATATAATAATTTGTAATAGTTATAGAATAAAATTTAATAATTGATAAATTTAAAAGAATAAAATATTAAAATAATAAATTTAATTATCTTTTGAAAAGAATTTAGGTATCAGAATGTAAAAGTTTTTACTAGACTAAAAAAAAAAGTCTAATTGGCCAATTAAAATGAAAGAAAGGAAAGGTGTCAGAGAGCGTAAGGGGGATCCATTAGCTTTTGTAATAAGTACTTTGGGCCATAGATTTCAAGGGAATAACAATTAAAAAAGAAAAGATTACTAGTTAACAAAAACGGGAAAGAAAAGAAAGGAAAAAAGGAGAGGAAAAAGGAGAGGCGGTGAGGCAGAGACGGGCTCCACCTACATAGGCGACAGTCGATGGCTGAAAATCGGTGCTGCACTGGCCATCCCTGTGCCCTTCATACCTCCGTTCTGCCCTCTATTATCGTCATCGTTGTTTCGTTTTCAAGGGAGGAGCCAAAGTCTTTTCAGGCGACTTTCAGCCAACTCCAATAGCTGATGGCAATATGAACACCACCGTCGAACTCCTCGTGACCAGACGTTCATTTTCATGCCCGTCGTTCACCTTTAAATGCCGGCAACAAGTAGATCGAAAAAGGGAGTGGCGGGTTGCTTCGATGCAGATCTCGGCCACACCGTGGCCCCTCTAGGCGTGTGATCACCGATAACCGGGTCCCCGACGCTTTGGCTTCACGATGGCAGTATTGGTGCATCTCCGGTGAAGCTCCGACGACCAATTTGGCAAGCACTGTGGCAACAGAATATAGGAAATGTAGTAAAACCAACATCAAAAGTGCAAGTAACTACCAAAATTATATCTATTGATTTTGTTTAAAAATAAATTCTAAAATTTGTTAAGATCTATTTAGTTTTTAATTAAATGTCTATTGCTACATGAATTCTGCTTGTACAATATATTTGTTAGTTGGATTTCACTTGTTTAAGATTAAATTCTGAATTTTAATATTTTTGATTGGTGATTCGAATGTCTATTGAAGGATGTCTTTTTCTTCCTGCTTTTACTCTTTCTCTGCAGGTTTTTGCTTGATTAGTTTCCCTTGTGGCTTAGTTTCTCGGTTCTGGTTTGGTTGTCGTTAAAGGGAGTTCTGAAATTTGCTTGGTGTAGGTTGGTGGTTGGATGGCATGCAATATGTTCTTTCAAATTATATGGTGGTTGGTGAGGTTGGTGCTTGGTGCAGGTTGGTGGTTGATAAATTGATATATATATATATATATATATATATATATATATATATATATATATATATATATATATATATATATTTGGTGTTGTGTATGTTCTGGATGGTTCACGTTTGCAGGAAGGTACTCATGCCATTTTGTTCATTTGTTACTGCTATTCTATGCCTTCATATCATTAATTTATGACTTTTCATTTATGACTTTTCAAGACTTTTACTTTTAAAACATTTAAAATTAATAGATTGGGTAGCAGCATATATATACATTGTAATTTGTAATTGGCGCGGTGCCGACTTTATTAAAACATTTAAAATTAATAGTTTAGGTAGTAGCCCAAGTGTGAATTTCATTATTCTCACAAAAAAAATGTCAATTTCCCAAGTGTGAATTTCATTTTATAAGTATCATCAATTAGCGTTGATCCTTATTTTATACATGCGTTGATAAAATATTAAAATTGGGAAACGCTTTTTTTCTTTTTCATTTTGGCAGTTTGATATATTTCACTATCTCCTCTTCATTGGCAGGTACACAGGACAAAGACTTGGGAAAAAGTAGAATATTACAGGTCATACTCTCAAACAAGCAATTACACGCAAGGTGCATATTGCTTCTCAACTTTGAGCGATATTAATTGTTTGTTAATATACTATTAGTCTGATTTGTATAGATCAATATTTTTTCTTAATTGAATACTATTATTAACATAAAAGTTAAACTAATATTAGCTTCAAGGTTTATAATATTCTTTTGCAAAAGTAATTGTTATCCTGTTTGTTATTTATTATCTTCAATAAGAACACAAACTGGGCTTTGAAAGTCTGAATTGGATGAATATAAGAATTAAAACCCTTAACATTGCTCTATAAATTGATCTATTAAAGTATGATGTTATTGGTGTTTTTGAATGCTTATAATGTATGAAGCGTTGGTATTTTATAATTGAGTTATAATTTGTTCTTTTATCAGCATTCTTGTACATTCTAGATATGTTTATCTTGCATTATTCTTGTACATCCTAGATATGTTTATCTTGCATTAGTAACTAAGTTGATTAAGAGGCCAGCTCAAAACATTCACCTATCATTCTGCTATTCTAATTATAACAATTAAAAAATTATAATAATTATTTGTGACGGAATGATAACGGATTAAACCGTAATAAATTTTTTTCTGTGCTAAAAATAGCAATGAAATTGTAATTTTTGTTACTAAAATAGCAACAGAAATTACAATTCGGTTGCTAAAAATAGCAACAGAATTCTATTATCCGTTGCTAAAATTAGCAACAGAATTTCATATTCTGTTTCTAAATTGACCAATTCACCGAAACTTGCCTTGGTTGAATTTAGCAACGGAATTCATTTTTCGTTGCTAATTTTAGCAACGAAATTCTATTTCCGTTGCTAAAAAATAGCAACCACCAGATTAGCAACCAAAATTTCCGTTGCTAATTTTCGTTGCTATTTTTTATTAGCAACGGAAATTGTTAATTTTTCGTTGCTAAATTGTAATTTTTTTGTAGTGAATCGAACTGATAAAAATCACAAAAGATCTATATGAATCAGGCTGAAACCGATTTTAATAATATTGGTATTTTCGGACATGCGCCTTTCCATACTATCTAGGCACATGTAACTGCAAGTCGTAATAAAAAATTTGGCTCAAGGTGGTAACTGCTCCGATCAAGAATAAAAAAAGTATCGAATTTAACTTATCTTAATAATATTTTTAAAAAATTTATTCAGGAAGGAATTAAAAATTTAATCGGGGTTAAGTTTGGAGATAAAGATAAGTTAGATGCGATGATGTATGTGTGTAGACTAGGGATGAGCATGGTTAACCGAAAAATCGATCCGAAATTGAATCGATTTTTAGGTTAACCGAATCGAAATTTTAGATTTATAATTTTTACTTTAAAAATCGATGGTTAACCGATCCGAAACCGAATATATATATATATATATATATATATATATATATAATGAACTATATTTTAAATTTTACACTTATATTTTTTAATTTTTGTGTAATTTATAAATATTATGATATATAATTTTGTAAAATATATATTTTTAGTAAATAAATATTAAAATTATGTGCATAATTAGCATTATGTTATTAGTTTTATATTGAATATTTTTATTTTTCATAATTAATTATGAAAATTTTATTTTTATTTTAATTATTTTAATGAATATTGTATTTAATTAGTATTTTTTTCATTTTTAAAGCATTTTTAATTATTAAAAATAATATTATAAATTGTATAATTTATTAAATTTATATATTAAAATTTTTTAGTAATTAACCGATAAATTGATCCGAAAAATCGAGTTAAAAATCGAAATCAATAAAGCGATTAACCAATAGTAATATTCTAGTTTAAAAAAATTGTTAATTGATAGATTAACCGGTTCATGCTCATTCCTAATGTAGACTGAGTTGGAAAGGAATCAATAGTTTTGATTCTTTCCGTATAAAATATTTTGCGTGCGTTTATTTACAAAAATTAATTTTCTATTTTCTTAAAAAATTGAAGTGTTTATTTTTTATAAAAAAATTTAAAAAATACGTTTATTTATCACAAATAAAAAATTGAAATATTTATTATATATATATATATATATATATATACATGTACCACGCATGTGCGTGCCAATACACACTATATATATATATATATATAGAGGCACGTACATGCATACGTATATATGTATACCTATCTAAGAATTAAAAGATAAGAATGGCAGTGTGGGAGACGGCAAGTGTAAGAATGAATGGGTACCGTCGGATGTAATAGTGGGTGGTTTGATTTTGTCAGTTTATGCAGATTTGAATTTTCAAAAATAAAGGTAAAAATAGAAAATTGATTTGAAGTGAAAGGACATTGAATGAGAAAGGAACGACATGTGAAAAATTGGTTGAGTTGACGTGAACGAGTTGCTTTCAGTCAATGCAATAACACCGTCAGCCAGCAACTCCCACTTTCCCCCGTCCCCTGCTCCAATCCGATATTTTTTCCCAATATCCATCTTACACCACAAAAATCCCATTTCTATATATATATTAAAAATGATAAATAAGAATTGTCAATCATCATTCCTGTGTTCCTAAACATGATATTTGTGAGAGGTAATCTTGACGTAACTGTGATTCACCACAATGCTACTTAGAACATACCATTCACAATTTTTTTATTTAAATTTCACTTAGCTCCTAAATGGATCCGCAAAGTGTCCTAATTTAAGTCAATTTTTATGTCTTCCTTTATGCCGCATGTAATCCAATCTGTTCACATTTTTATCATTTGATAACTTTTTATTTTAATTAAAATATTTTAAAAATAAAAAAATAATATTTTAAAAGTTTAATTCATCTAATAATAATTTACTTGAATCATAATCCAATGAGTTCATCAATTTGTCACCTTTACTCTATTTTCTTTTTTCCATTATAACACTGCCCATTTGATTTGTTCAGTAAATTAAAATTTTTAATTTTTCATATTAAAAACTAATTTTTTAATAGTAGATTTTGATATTCTGGATAATTTCTTATTTCTACTAATATCAACTTGTAAGAATTTTAAAAGTAAATTAAAATACATAATTTAATTTCTAAATTTTAACGTTTTTACACATTAAATTCTATACTTTCAAAACTGCATATTAAATTTTTAAATTTTTACATATTTATACATTGAATTTTTAAATTTTTAAAATTAAATATTAAATTCCTAAACTTATATATTATAATACATTAAGTTTAAAAAGATGTAAAAAATAATTTTTCATTAAAATATATACGACTTTAATAAAATGTGTGTTATACTATCGTTTTGCCATTTATTTTAGACTTAATATGTTATTTTCAAATGGGCTTAATATGCCATCGCAGCGATTTATGTTCATTTGGACTTAATATGTTATTTTCAAATGGGCGTTTACTTGTGTTAGTGGACTAGACAGGACAGTCTGATCGGACACTATGCCCTCTTGTCTTTTCTTACAGCTCGCATTCTGCCTTTTAGTTGATGGGCTCTGGACCTTGCCAAGCGTTATTGGATCGACTTGATTGGGCCTTGGAGATATTTTTCTATAGTTATCACTTGTCCCCCTTCTAAAGGATCCGATTGGGCGGTTTGAGCCTTTTGGCGATATTTTTGAATTTTTAGAAGACGCTCATTTGAAGAGATGTGTTCGTTCAGCTCAGACAGCTGTTATGCATTTAATGCCTGCTCGCATGCCAAGGATGACGCTTCGTTCTCTGCTATGCATTTAATTCCTGTGCATGTGCCGAGGTCGACGCTTCGTTCAGTCTTTATGCATTTAATAAATTGGAGACACGTGGCTCTTATCCAGCAGAGAGACGGCTGAATAATTTCAGAAGTTTAGAGCTTATAAATAGGTGATTTTGGGGTGAGTTTTCTCATTTCTTAGCAAAATTCTTCCATGCCTTTTCTCACGAACTTTGCCATGTCAACGATTTCAGAGTTTTTGTAAGATTACCCAAGTAATTCCTTATTCACAATATCGCTTTTTACTTTTCCCCTTCATCGGAGATGACTCCAAGTAGTTTTAAATCTATAGATGGGAGTTTTCTTGAGGCTTATAAAGACTGTGAGACTGCTACCCATCCTTCGAAACACATGAAGGCGAAAATGACTGAAATCCTCGCCCAATACAATATGCCTGCTGAGGTTTATGCGATGATTCATCCAAATTTCATGGTGATGAAAGAGGGGGTGCATAGGCGTGAGAGCAATAAGCCGCTCATTCGCCATTTACTGACATAGCCTCAAAGACAATATAACATAAGTTTTTTTCATGTTATTGAAAGTCGCAATAACTTTTTGGACTATGCCTCTTTCAGCGTGCTTCAATTTTATACTATGATCTTGGTCAGATTCTGTACACTTTTCAATTACTATATCACCTCTTTCATAAACATTGTCCACTTTGTTCATGGGATGCTGCCCCAAATGAACATTAATCTCTGCGATGGCATTCTGACCTCATGATGATCCAGATTGAATCTGCGCTTGCATGGCGTAGCTGCTTTCTATCGATAGAAATGTGAGGATGCCGATCGGCATAGAGGAGAAGCAGAAGCTATTGCAAACATAGAAACATAGGTGTTTTTTGCAATAATTTATCTTTTTAATGGTTTTCTCCTTTGCTTTGTAACTTGTAAGAACTCTTCATATATAAAAGCCGATTTGCCTTTCAATTGTGCCTTCGTACTGCAATTCTTACTTTAAAAAAAATTTTGTCATGATAATAGTTAAGGAAAATAAGCATTATCAACCATAGAGAGCATATGAAATCAGACATGGAGAATGCGTAAAATTTGACTAAGGAGAATATTTACTGAATTTTAATGTGTTTTTCAAGCATTGTAATGCACGACCATTTTGGGTCGACGATCGATTAATCCGATCGGATTTAATATGCTTGATAGGCATTGCGAGTGCTGTGATTTAGACTTATCGCCTTAAGCACAATAGGCAACTTTTCAGTCTTTAACTTAATTGAAGTATTATCCGATCGGATATTAGTCGGAGAATCATGTATGATGAATGATTTTTCTGTCTCTCATTGTCTTGGGCTCGGTATGAACATCGAGCCTAACAGAGTGACTTATTCTAAATGAATGGACTTCAACTTTACCATATGTGGCCACATTAAACCTAACAGATAAGTTACACCATATTGATTCATCGATCGAGATGTATCATCGATCGAAATTAAGTCTTCAATTTTATGACGGATCGCTCACTCACTGATTGGGTAGGAGGTATTTGAGCGCTGGGGCCCTTGTCTCGCATACTCAATGGTGGGGGATCTATTCAGACTTTGCAGAAATCAATGGCTTTGTGGAGATTATCTGCTAGGAGATATTTTGGCCAATCAGTGGCTTTATGAAGATTATCTGCTAAGGGATATTTTGGCCAAATAGTAGCTTTATGGAGATTATCTGCTAAGGACTATTTTGGCCAATCAGTGGCTTTATGAAGATTATCTGCTGAGGAATATTTTGGCCAAACATTGGCTTTATGGAGATTATCCGCTAAGGGATATTTTGACCAATCAGTAGCTTTATGGAGATTATCCGCTAAGGAATATTTTGGCCAAACAGTGGCTTTATGGAGATTATCCGCTAAGAGATGTTTTGGCCAATCAGTGGCGATTTTGCATTTACTTGCAGACTTTCGTATTTTTGGTTCGGGATAAACATCGAACCTACCGAATAAATTGGTGGAGATCAAATGAAAAACGTCTTGCATTTTTGGTTTGGAGTAATATCAAACCTAGCAGATGAATTTGAAATGGAGCAAAGCTTTTCGCATTTTGGGCTCGGGACGGACATCAAGCCTAGCGAGGGAGTTGTACTTATAATACCACGATCGAATTTAGAAAATTAATCGGGACTTTCATTGATCGAAATAAGATAGACAACTTGCAAATAAATATCGAATCCTAAAAATAAATAAATGAAAATGTGCCTTTTTTCTAAAGATGGAGAAGAAATGGAGAACACTTTCTTTATTGAATGTTAATTTATACATGATTACACTCAGTACTTCTTCAGTAATATGACATTCTGGCTTCTGGAGATGTTCGATCCTTCAAGGATCCTGAGTCTATAGGTATTGGAGCTGAGGACATTGGATATTTCATAAGGGGCCTTCTGAGTTTGGCATGAGCTTCCCATTTTCGATATTTTCCATGCCTATATCTATTTTTTCGAGCACAAGAGTAAACACATTAAGGATTCTTGCCATTTTGAGTTGCGGCTTTTAGCGACTTTTTATTTGTAGACAGTGATCATGACATAAGCGTCTTCTCCTCTTTCTTCTATTAAATCTGAATGTTGGCATCTATCTCGGATGCTCACCCATTCGAAATAGGAGGCAAATTGATAAGACAAGAGACCGATTTCTTTAGGTATCATTTTCTCGAAGTCATAAATAAAAGATGATGGCATTTCATGGATGCCGGCTCTTAGAGGGGTCCTGTAAGACCATAAGATGCTTTCGCTAGTCGTTGAGTCCAATCGCCCTTTTGCCTCACTCAGCCATTTCTTTAAGCCTTCTAAGAGTATTTGATTGGAGGTCTGGCTCATCCAATCGCTCTGTGAATGGGTGACAAAGGCAAAACTTAAGGCTGAAGTTGAGGTTTGGGGACTGGGATATCTAATTGCTCGCCATTATCTGTAAAAAAAATAAAGGGTAAGCCGTACCTGTAAATAATTTTCCCTCATACGAAGTTTTTGCTGGAGGTTCTGTCTCAATCCGTTTGGAGAAATGGTCCATGGTGATCAGGAGGAAATTCTGCCAGGATACTCCGATCGGGAGCATGACTTCTACCTGATCAGCATAAAAGCTGAATCCTTATTAAGCCAGTGGATGATTATATTAGGGTCGAATCCGGTGGTATCTTCCATCATTCAGGCAAATAATGCCCGATGAATCACCAAAACTTGAATGAAAGCCTTCTCGACCTCCTCACCCATGCCAGATGTCTATTTGAATGCTTTTTTCTTTTGCAAGTGTCTTTGCCTAGATTTCTTTCGCATGATCTATTTTCTGCCCCTGCACCTGTACGGATTATCCTACCATCATGGCCTCTTTTTGGTGCTTTATTATGGTAATATATGCTTCTCTGGATGCCTTTTGATCACCCCTTAGGATAATGACTCCTTCCCTAGTTGGGATCTTTATAACCATGTATCGAATGCTGGTGATAACTCCAGTTTGATAGAGTAAAGGCCTGCCAAAAATGGCATTATAGGCAAAAGTCGTATCAATAACCATAAAATCTACCTTGCAAGTGTGGACTGGAGCCTCCTGGCCGAGTTCGATGAAAAAATCGACCGATCCTACCACTGGAATGGTAGCGTTGCCAAGCCCTATCAGTGGTGTAGCATTCGATTTAAGTTCTTCGATCAGCAGACCCATGGCTTTATAAGCTTGGAGGGTAAGTACATTTACCGCACTTCCATCATCCACCAATATCCTCCTCACATCAAAGTTGTTGATTCGTGCCCTGATGACAAGGGCATCCTCATGAGAAAATAATACATCTCATGCGTCCTCGTTGGATATGGTGACTGAGGCTGGCCGTTCGGATGTTTGGGCGATATAAACACCTTTGCCCTTTTTCTTTTTAGAGAGACTTTCTTCATAGGATGACCCACCAGCGATCATATTCATGGCCCCGACATAAGACCGGCGAGGACTCACATTCTTTGGTTTTCTCCGTTCGTTGTCTTCTTCATCATCGGAGTCATCCTTCTTCAAATTCGACTGCTGGCCACTGTCCTGATCGGATTTGAATTGATCGACCTCTTTCCTTTTTTCCAAATTCCTCGAAGTAGAGGCTCTCTCAGGGCTCCTTGCAATCTGTTTGAATGTAGGGGCTCGATTAAATATTCGTCCATCTGGGTGCAGTAGCCTATCCGTAACACTGCTCCTTCTGCCATGGCTGGACCTCAAGGCGTCGTCCAACTGGATGTGCTGTTTAGCCCTTTCCATCAGATCGAAAAAGCTGGCTGAAGGCCTTGTTGTGATAGACTCAAACAATGGCCGATCAATGGTGTCGTTGGCTAGAGCTGTGGATGCTATCTCCACACTTACATTCTTCACCTCTGATATCGTGGCTTGAAACCTATCGACATAGTCTCGAAGACTTTCATCGTTCCTCTAATAGAGGTTACATAGATCGCTCACGAATTTTGGTGTTCGCGTCTGTACGATGAACTGTGTGATAAATAGTTCCTTGAGTTATCAAAAGGAGGTAATTGACTCCTAGAGGAGTTCGTGGAGCTAGCTCAGGGCATCTTCTCCCAAAGTAATAGGGAAAATCTTGCAAGCAACCCTTTCGTCGTAAGTGTACACCTGCACTTTTATTAAATATTCTACAAGATGAGCGACACGGTCAGTTTTACCTATATATTTGACCATCGCCACATCTTTCCATCTAGGAGGCAGCTCAGACTCCGTAATTTTCTTGCAAAACGGAGAGGCCGTGTTTGTTGCAGATATTTTCCTTGAACATGTCTTTTCTAGGCCTGCCAAGCCAAACTGCTTGAGTTTTTGTTTGAACCATTTATCCTCCTTGCTCGTGGCCATTGAGGTGAACTCATCTCTTTGCCCCCTCAGGCGACCGCAATTTAGCATGCACATGAAGGACAAATCATCCTCAATGGATAGGGTTGAGGATCTGCTAGGGATATATGACGAGTCTCTGCTCGAGGATATTATCCCCTTCCCCCTGTCATATCTGCCTGGGGTTTTGACTCATGTTCTCCTAGTTTCATGAGCTTGAGGCTCAGTGATGGAGATCTCCTTGTTCCTTCTTCTTTCGAAATCTTCAGTTGCGAAGTCCATCTCTTGACCTTTTTTGGAAGTCTTGGGCACTTTGCCCTTTTAGCGTTTAGACAATGCTCTTAGCAAAATCACTAAGAATGGCGTACGTGTCCCTGATGGTGACAGGAGTATCCTCCGGTTATTTCATGACTACAGAGGTTACCCTTAATAAGTGATTCAGGAGATCTCTCTCTTCTCCTTGAGGGTCTGAATCTGCCCTGACTGATGAGATCGTGGTCTCCAAGAGCTGCATTTTCGCCAGATCTTGAATCTGCCATGGCTCTCAATGAAAGCGCCAAATGATAAAGTAGATTTTGGCTTTACCTATAAGAAGGAGAGCTGGCAGTTGAGGATCTGATTAGATGAAAAAACCTGCAAAATGAAGTGTCCAGTCGGACCCGAACATTAGCACTCCGAAGCTTAAGTTAGTAGCTTTTAGAGAAAGAGTGCTTAGAGAGAGAGTCTCAGATGTTCAATACCTGGAGACATTGTATTTTTGGCTATTTATAGGAGTCATTTGAATGGGTATTCAAGTACCTTGAAGGAGTGATAATTGATAGTTGGTGCAGATAAACGACGATGTGATAGGAAGCAGGTAAAGGTATGAGTGTTTACTTGTATCAGTGGACTAGATAGGACAACGCATCCTATCAGTCAGATCAGATAATGTGCCCTCTTATCTTTTCTTTCGGCTTGCATTCTGCCTTTTAGTTGATGAATTCTGAATCTTGTTAAGCATTATTGGATTGACTTAATTAAACGTTAAAGACATTTTTTTCATAGTTATCACACATGAAATTTGACAGTTGACAAACGATAAAGTTTTCCGGGACCACAAAGAATTTACTTCTCTAAAACTGATAATTTAGAGGCTGTAATAATTTAGTAGAAACGACATGAAATGATTTAAACTTGAGGCAACCGCACATTTACGTTCGGTGCTCGGACGTATGCGGTACTTTGACGCACGTGTTAAAATTCCATTTCCAATTTGAATTTAAAAAAAGAAATTAAATATAACCCTAACTGAAAGCAGTGGTCCCATCCAAAGGACGCCTCAAATCCCTTAAATATGGACTTCTCTATCTTTCTACTGCATTATAACTTTGATTTCACATCCATATTCTCCCAGGAGCTCTATTTCTATTTTTTTTTTTTTCTCTTTAAATCCCCACGTGCTATAATTTTACCAGCTCTCTTTTCTCAGCTTTTTCTTTTCACTTTTCTGCATCTCCTCCTATTCTCTCTCCTTTAATCACACTGAAAAATAAAAAATGAATTCCGATTCAAATCCCATTTCACTGATCTTAATCTCACTAATTTTTGCTAATAATATTACCTTGTTAACTTCTTATTCAGCTTCCGATAACGACTGCTCTTCCGTTTTCGACACGGTAACTTCTTTGAATTCCAAAGCTTTAATTTCAAAAAAGAACCAATCGGAATCCAGGACGCGGAAGACTTCGTCCGGCTGCGAGGTCTGGAGTAAAGCCTGTTCGGAGGCTGTCCTAGCCTTAGCACGGCGCCCGGAGACTGTGAATTGGTTGAAAAGCGTCAGAAGGAAGATTCACGAGAACCCTGAGCTGGCTTTTGAGGAGGTTAAAACGAGTGAGTTGGTTAGAAATGAGTTGGATAAGATGCAGATTGGTTATAAGTTTCCCTTGGCTAAAACGGGTATTCGGGCTTGGATCGGTACCGGTGGGCCTCCGTTTGTGGCCATCCGAGCTGACATGGATGCCCTTCCTATTCAGGTTCTTGATTTTTTTTTTAATTTCCTTAATTATTTTACTTTTTTTTTCTTATTAAATGTATATTTCTATTTGTATGACATGTGCGTCATGTAATTAAACATGCATGCATGGATGTTAATGATGATTTTGTCGATTGCTCTTAATTTTGGAGATTTTTGAAAAGATTTTGAGTTGTTATGTTTTCCACGGATTCAAGTTTCCACTTTCTATGATGTGTTGTGATTTTCTTTGACTTCAATTAGCTCAAATCTCTCGTTAATTATAGCTATAATCTTCGCTAATGAAACCAAAAGTAAGAAATAACTAGCAAATAATTTTTTTTAAATGAGAAAAAAAAGGAAGTGTAAGTCTTCAATTTCATTCTTAAAAATCTTTTTTTAATACAAACAAGGAGTTATATAAAAATTTTTACTATAATTTTTAAAGTTATTAAAATAAGTCAAGTCTTGTCAGATATGTATTAATTAAAATAAGATCATGTCAGACACATTATAAATTATGAGAATGTTCTAATGTCAAAATTAAATTTTTTTTTAATAGTGACAAGATTTAGAAAGTATCTATTGAGATATTCTGACGCTGTCCCTTTTTAAATTTTTTTTATTTGGTGAGGGTTGGCTTTACCCTTTCTAGGTCACATTGTAAGAAATGATTACCAAGAGCAAAACAACTGAGGAAAAGTTGGGTTAATTTTGTTCCAGGAAGCTGTAGAATGGGAATATAAAAGCAAAATTGCTGGCAAAATGCATGCTTGTGGTCATGATGCCCATGTTGCAATGCTGCTTGGTGCTGCCAAGATTTTGAAGAGCCGTGAGCATCTTTTGGAGGTCTGTTTCCTCTTCTTGTTCAAATTATCATTCATTCTAGATTTAAAATACCAACATCCGATTTTTTTTTTTTCCAATTTCTACTAATGCAAGTGTTTACTCAATATAATTTCTTTATTAAGATAAAATAAAGAATAATTATATGTTTTTGGGTCTTTGAATTATTACTCTTAAGGGGTCTCTTTGCGCTGACATTTGACCCAAAAAAGCATGTGGGGTTGAATGCATGACAGTACTTCCATGTCAGCAATAAATGACCCCAGTATTTTGTGTTTGCATTTATTTTTTTAACTATTCAATATAAATTTAAATTAAAAAAAAATTAAAAATAAATAAAGATTGTATAATTATATAAGAAAAAAAGCATCACTTGATTTTTTATGAATGTTATTTTAATAAAATAAGAGTTTTTAAATATTATATTGTGTTGAGTGAATTAATTTCATTCACGGTAATTATATTTATCTACTTATAATAAAAACTAATCAAAATTTTATCAAAATATATAATTTATATATACCAATAAAAATCAAAATGAAGAAAAACATGTTAAAAATATTAATGCAGTTCAGTACATGTAAAAAATCGAAACTGATAAAAAAAAATTGATTTGTTAATTAATAAGTTGGCATGCCATTTACACTGTTTGGTGATAACCGATTTCCGGATATAGTAATTTCTTATAGTAAAATGGATATATATATATATATATATATATATATATATATATATATATATATATATATATATATATATATATATATATCAGAGTATTTTTTTTTATAAATTTTTGTCTTAAATGTATAAATTCAATAAGGAGTTTGAGCCCAAAAACATTATTTAAAAAAATCTTTTTACTTCTTTTTAGGAAAAATCTATAATTTAATACCTAATTTTAACTTTTTACATATAAGATTTTTATGCTTTCAAAGCTATATATTGAATTTTTAAATTTTTATGTATTTACATATTAAATTTTTATATTTTTAAAATTATATATTAAATTTTTGAACTTATCTATTGTAACACATTAAGTTTAAACAGATATTAAAAATAATAATATTTTATTAAAATATACATAAGTTTAATAGAATATTTATTATAATATTATTTATTTCATTAATTTTGAATTTAATATGTTCTTTTTAAAAAATATAAAAATTTAATATGTAAACCGTTAAAGTTGCTTTTGCCTTTCTTTTACTTGTCCACATATTTTATGGCCAACCTACCGACTAATCGCCCATTATCGGTTCCTTTTCTCACATCAAATTATCACATCCACATACAGCTGGGGGATAGGACAATTCCATATGCTCATACTCTAGTTATTTTTTTCCTTATTTATAGAATTTCTTCATCCCCCATAATAAAATAAATAGCAAAATGGAAATTTTTGAGCCACGGGACAATCTCAACATCAAATAACTTTTGACCCTGCATTTCACTTTCCTGGTTTAATTACGCAACAAGTAGTCCAAAATTCTTAATGAAGCACTTTTGATAGGCTTGGCATTTGCATGTATGGTCTACATTGATTTAGCAATAAAATGTCCTAATAATGTTAGTGGACCTTCAGATTCCTCCGTATGTTATAGATGTGACCTAAGAAGCTGTGTTATTCAATTGTTTCTGATATTATAGTATTCTCACACACTACTACAATTAGTTTTCTTAATTGTCTTCATTTTTTTAATCCTAATTAAGAATTACCAGGAATTAATAATCTTTGGCTTTATTTTAATAGATTATCACACAACATAATGGTTGTTCTGAATCCTGTCACATCGATGATATCTTCACACGTTGACAACCTCACACGTCTCTATAGAGGTAGAAAAGTAAAGCAAGAATCAAAGTTAATTAATTAATCACCTGCTATAACTGATACAATCTTTTTTTTTTTAAATTGCCACTTCCTAGTAGTTGGCCACTAGTAACGATAATGAAGATTTCTTTTTTTAATTTATTGCTTAATGGATGTCTTCTTGTCACAATATTTATCATTCCTGTGGAAAGAATCAATTTTGTTTTTTTTTTTTTTGAAGTAATCGATTTTGGGGTATTAATTTAATAAGCAGAATCTTTGATGAGTTAATAAGCATATGTGGGTCGGCCAAAGAATCTTTTGCTTTAAGGATACCCCATTATAGAATTAATTTATGCCAAAAATCAGTCAAGATAGAATCAAATTCTAATCAAGTACACCAATATTTTAACCTCTAGTGCTTACACAAACAAATTTCTACCCGTGAATACCTAAATCTTGAATATTTTACCTGTTAAACTGACAAAATGTTAGAATAACTAAATGAATATTGGTTATTTCGGGTTCTTACGGAGTGCTCGTGGTGACTCTTTAGATTCAAACAGAAATTCAATAAAACTTTGACAGTGCTGCTCAATGGTTTACTGATGCAACCTGACAACGTACTAATAATATATACAAAAAGCTGAAAGATTTTGTCTTACGTTGAATAGAACATGTGACTATAATAGGTTTCTTGGGGTAATCAAAGGCTTTATCAGTGCTTCTGATTAGACAAACCTCTGAAAGTTCTTCAGCTTTGGATTAAATATATTCACAGGAAGGATTATAGGCGACTAGATTGTTTTTTGAGCACCGAACCAGTTTTTGAAAAAGACGCAAAATACAAGCTAATTCTACTCAACATCCTTTAATTTAATATGGAAATCAACAAAAAATGAGTCAATATTTTCCATGACTTGTGCTTGATTTTTTTTCCTCAGGGAACTGTAATACTGCTGTTTCAGCCAGCAGAGGAAGCTGGGAATGGAGCAAAAAGAATGATAGGAGATGGTGCTTTAGAGGATGTGGAAGCCATATTTGCAATTCATGTATCTCATGAACATCCAACTGGCGTTATTGGTTCTAGGCCTGGCCCTTTGCTCGCCGGCTGCGGCTTCTTCCGAGCAGTAATTAGTGTAAAAAATGGCCACTCTGTTGACCCCATATTGGCTGCCTCCGCTGCTGTGATCAGTCTACAGGGCATTGTATCTCGCGAATCAAATCCACTGGACTCACAGGTTAGTTTGTCTTGTCTTGTTTATATGCTAAAATCAGGTCCCCAGTTACAGTAGTAATGTAGCCTAATATCCCCATGTGGGATTGCAGGTGGTGTCTGTTACCACAATTGATGGAGGCAATAATCTTGACATTATACCAAACACGGTTGTGCTTGGTGGTACCTTCAGGGCTTTTTCCAACACAAACTTCTATCAACTCCTGAGAAGAATAAATGAGGTAATTAACAGAAGCATTGAAGTAATTATAGATGAAGAAAATATTGTTTCTCCTTGATCTAAACAACAATATTATATGGAATAACAGGTGATAGTGGAACAAGCAAATGTGTTCAGATGCAGAGCAACAGTAGAGTTCTTTGAAAATGAAAACAGAATATATCCACCAACAGTGAATAATGAGAAAATGTATAAACATGTGAGGAAAGTGGGAGTAGATTTATTAGGTGGAAGCAATTTCAGGGTGGTACCACCAATGATGGGTGCAGAGGACTTCTCATTTTACTCAGAAGTTGTACCTGCTGCATTTTACTATATTGGAATAAGGAATGAAAGCTTAGGGTCAACACACACTGGCCACTCTCCCTATTTTATGATTGATGAAGATGTCCTCCCTATTGGTGCTGCTTCTCATGCTGCTGTTGCTGAAAGATACCTAATTGAGCATGGTTGATCCCAATCATTTTTCATTTTTTGGTCTTAATTATATCATTCTTCCTCTCACTCCCTTATTTTCCTTTTATTTTTTCTTGTCAATGTAAAGGAGAGGAGAGAGAGGGGCACGTAATTTGATATTTAGATGTAGCTGCAAGTTGCAACCGTGTTTGATGATATTCATGTGAAGTAGTTAGCTTCTTTTTTTTATGCTTCAAAGCATTTCTATCGAGGCTCAGTTTCATGTTTCGTTGTATCTGTTTTATAATTTAATTAGTATACTAAAGCATTTCATTAACTTGCTCGTATTCCTTGCACAAGTATGCAATTATCCTATGGAAATCTCTCTCTATTTACCAGTGAGATCTTCCATTGGGTCTGCAAGAAAGCTAGAACTAACGTTTTTGTAATACATCATCTCTTATCTGCATTTATTTGTTTCGTCAAAAAGAAACAACCAAATTATATCGGACAATCCAGGTTGGCAACAAGCCCATATTTTGTAAGCATAAGTGATTTTAGTTGCATAAGTTGTCCTCCTAAAGGCTCAAAAATCAACATAAATGTCAAAATGGTTCAACATTCCATGAGCATCAGTAAAGCCTATGTTTGTACAAAACTCTTCAGCATTCTGCTTTGCATATATTTAGTGTTAAAAAAAGTACACATTCTTTTCTCCAGCTTTATGACATCAACAAGGACTGCAAACTGACCCACTAAGCCAGGTTCCAACAATACCCTAAGTTGCTAATATAAACTGGTCAGAAAGAAGATAATGCTCTGTCCATGGCTTTTCCACAAATAAAAACCGCCCTAACAGATGAGACTCACCTCTTCTCACCACATAAACATCTAGCAGCTTGTAGGGCAAAATATGTTAGGATTATATCAGCACCAGCTCGGCGCAAACACATCAGGGACTCCATCATAACCCTTTCTTCATCAATCATTTTGAGAACCCCACCTGCCTTAATCATAGAGTACTCACCTGACACCTGCATGATATTAAAAGATAAAACCTTAGCCAAAGAAAAGTCAGTAGTGTGTAGAGGATATAAGAATAAACAGATGTAAAGTACATGCAGCACCACATCTTTTGATTCTACCTTGCAGCAGAACGATTTGTTGTTTTGAAAACTCACCAATTGCCAATTAAATATAAAAATTTTATTCCAATGCAGCAGCAAAGGATCATATCATAACAAGCCATTTTGCTAGTATATACAAAAATGCTCAATAAATGCAAGGGTTTGTAACCCCTGAATTTCAACTAACCATACGTCCTCAACAGTCAACTAAACCTTAATGCCAGACAGAAAAGGCATTTAGGGGATACTGAAAGATGAGAAAAGAACATCTGGTTGTGTAAGCCAGTTGTTGAGTTAAAATAGTAATGAATATACCTGATACGCAGCAATCGGCAAAGGAGATTTATCCCTGAGAAGCCTTATAATATCTAAATAGGGAAGACCTGGTTTTACCTGAGATGCAGATCAAACTAAAGTTTAGCATGATGGGAAAATCAGCCATTAAATATTAAACTCAAACGAAAGCAATACCAACCAGAAGGATATCAGCTCCTTCAGTTTCATCATCATGGGCCTCAATCAGAGCCTCTCTGTAATTTGCTGGGTTCATCTGATAGCTTTTGTTGCAAAGCAAATCAAAAGTTAAAAATAAGCATCGAAAGTTTACTTGTGTAACTATACCATATAATTACTACTACATACGTCTTTTTGTCTCCAAATCGTGGATTTGAATCCAATGCTTCTCGAAATGGACCATAAAAGGAACTAGCATACCTAATATAGACATACCCAAAACATCAAAAACATTAGATTGTGACAATGTAGCCAAAGAGAATGATCAAAAGTCATCTAGCAAAAGTATATTACTATGTTCATTTTTTATCACAAAGATCAACTCTAAAGAAGCCAGCCACAAATGTACACTTAAAGCAACAAATACAGTCAAATTTGTAATATATAAAGCAGATACATTACTTAAGGATTTCAGGACAGAGATCCTTGTGGCTATTCAGCAAAACTAAATCCTAAATCCTCATAGCAATTCCATAAGTTATATAGTGATCTGCATATGATATTGCCTGAGACAATTGTCAAGATAAATCAATAACTGCTTCATATAATTCTTTTGTCCCCATACAAATTATGATATGTTCTTCCATTCTCCTTCCTCACAATTCAGTCATGAATTAGTATTATTGATATCCATTATTTATTTGCATTAAATACTCAGCTCTTCCATTCTATTATTAAAGTTGAACATCATACTTTTATGGCTGGCAAGCATAGTCTCAGTAGCAATAACTTCTTGTACTTTCAGCCAATATGAATTGGGACACACACAAAGACACTAAAAGTTAAATGCATCATCACAAAATTAGGTATCAGCTCAATATATAGCAAAGAGTATGAAGAGATATATTGTCAAATTACTTTGCAGTGTAGGACATGATTGAGACATGCTGAAAGCCTTCAGCATCAAGAGCTGCACGAAGTGCTCCTACACGACCATCCATCATGTCACTGGGACTAACAACATCTGCCCCAGCTCGGGCCTGTTTACATAAGTAACAGCATAAATATTAAAAAAGAAAAGGCCAGGTGATGAAGGTAACAAATTAGGCATGGGGAAGAATTCTGAACTCTCAAAACACCATTTCAAGAAAACTTATGCAAGCTTATTAAATCTTTAGAGACAGTAGCTTATTAACAATTATAACACAAACCTCAGTCAACCTATGACATACAATAAAACATCAAGTGAAGCAACCGATATTTTTAGAACTCTAAAAGACATTTTGACGTCAATCAAGGTAATCCAAGCACAAAATAATTACCTGCGAAACTGCTTGTTTACACAGTTGATGAACTGTCTCATCATTCATGATAACACCTGCAATATTACGAATAGTGGTTAGTAACTCAGTGGCTATATTATTGCAAAATGGTCACTGCAAAGCATAAAACAATTAAGAGTTCTAACCTACGAAACAGCTCACTGCAACAATTTCAAAGTAAGAGTTTGTCATTTTTCTTTAAATAAAATATCTACCATGTGAATATTATCTCTTACCATCTTCTCTGACAATACCATCATGCCCATCAGAGGAATATGGATCCAGAGCGACATCGGTGTAAATAACCTGAACAAAGGCAGAATTTAAATTCAGATGCTCACCCAAATGCAATGAACCCAACATAAAATTTGAATTCCTTTAAAGAAATAAAACAAAATAATTGAAATATTTACTTACAAGGTCAGGGTATTTGTCCTTCAGTAGTCGTATTGCCCGAGGGACAAGGCCATTATCATTGTACGCTTCATCTCCTGTTGGAGACTATTATGGAAAAATGAATAGCATTACATGATACTGAAAAATAGGGCAGAAAATCCAAAAGTTATACTAAACAGGAGAACACCAAGAGTAGAACAAATACCTTGAGTGCATCTGGGACTTTGGGAAAGAGAACAACACTGTTCACGCCAACATCCCGAGCCTTTGCTACCTGTATTAGACTGCTCATGTTAAAGTTTCTCCAGGACAAAAGTAATCAGATTTATGCTTATAATAAGATATGCATTTTTCCTTTAATTGAATGGTGGATATTTTTTGCTTTCATCTGTAGCTTCTTTATAATGGAGAAATTTGAGTTGACATTTTCCATTATTAAATACAAACCATTTTAACTAGGATATACAGCAGTGAATGAACTGTAAAGTAATCCCAACTACTTGAGTGCTTCAGTACAAACGGTTCTCCAGTTGAGATATGTGAATCTTTTATTTTCCTTTTCAGGACAAATAAAACTAAGAAAAATCAGCAGGAGTGAATCACCTCTTCCACAAGTCCATGTCTCCATCCAAGCCTATAACATCCAGGCATTGCTCCAATAGGTGTGTCCTCTTCACCTGTAAATTTCCAAAAGAATAAATCATACAAAACAATAGAGATACACATCCATATCCAAGGAACACTTTTTCTAGTGAAGAAGGAAAAATGAAGTTGAAACTGAATGTCCACATCAAGTGCCAACCTTCATCAATAAAAAGTGGATAGACAAAATTTGCAGGTGATATGCTAGTTTCCTGGAATGCTGCTCTCAAGGCAGGTGACTTGCGATTGCGTCTAGGCCGCCTACTCAGTGGCTGGCAGAAACCATGATCAACAATAAATTTTTAATAAGTAGCACAAATCTCAAACAATATGACAAAGTAATTTTCGTTAGAACCCTAAACATCCAAAGCATCAGATAGATTAAGTAAAACTTTGCCACTCCCCGAAATGCATTAAAAGGGATTATTGTATCTATACAAAATAGGGAAAAACAGTGCATAATACCCAAGATTGTCACTTTGGCAGCCCTAACGCCATAAAAGAATGAAATTTCCAAGTGACAGCAAAAAAATATTGAAATGAACAAATTCAATTTCAATTAAGACTCACAAGAGAAGGAATCGCAGGAGTTCCAGCAGGGGCAGCGGGCATAGGTGGCACGGGAGGCGCCTCGGGCACATTTCCAGCCACAACAGCGGCTTCACATTCTGCATCACTGAGCCCTACTTTTTTAGTAGGCCCATCCTGCGTTTCACTAGCCCTTACTATCAAAACTCGCCTGGGACATGTCTTTACCAACGAGCTCTTAACGCAATTGAATCTAAAATTGTTTACAGTTGGCTTTAAACCGACGTAGTTTTTGCAATCTAAAGCCTTAATTGCAGGAACAGAAGAGGGAGAACTGAAGATCGCCGAAGCCATAATTGACTGTAATCAAGCAAAATCAATAGCATGGGTGAGTAGATAATTAAAATTTGGATAAAGTTCTGAATCATTAAGTCGCAGGTAGCATTCAACTGGGATTCATTTCTAAAGTCGTCCCAGATTGAAAAGTAAAAAATTTGAAACAAATTTGGTTAAGATAGAGAAATAGAAAACGAAAAAGATCATACCTCGGATGGAGAAGGAATTACCGAGAGAGAGCCTTATCTGATAGAGATAGAGAGAGCATGCAGCCGAGTAGATAGGTGAGGAAGTTGACAAGAGGATTAGTTGGTGCTCAAGTTTGAAAATTGACAATGACAATGCTTGATATTTGGGTTTTTAATGGCTGCAGCTAGAGGTAGCATGTGGACGGACGGATTTGGGTTTTTAGTGGTTGCAGCTAGTGGTAGCATGTGGACGGACGGATTTGGGCTGTGATATAAATCTGTAAAAAAAATATTTATCATAAATAGATTAATATTTAAATAAATTTAACGAATTTAAATAATTTATTTTTTATTGATTCATTCATTTTTATTTTAATTTTTTATTAAAATTAATTTAAAAATTTTTAAATATTATAATTAAGTTATTTTTAAAATTTCGAGTCAATCGAAATTCGTTTTGATATGTTTTATGGTACTGAAATATTTTCGACTGATTCGAAAATTTTAAATTTTAAAAGTATTAAAAATTTTATTTTTCACTTTCTAAAAATTAATATTGGTTATTCTAAGATATTTCATATGATCGAAATAATTTTCGGAAGTTCGTGAAATATTTTCAAGCTAATCAAAGTTAATTTGATCTATTTTAGATCCCATAATTTATTTTTATTTTTGACTTTTAAAAAACTATTTGACCTCAATTTTAACTTAAATTATACTATCAGCTTTGTCATTAATTGTATTTTCTAGTTGCGATATAAACTTTTTCTGAACCTCAATAGATCTGGGATGATATTATTCACCCTTAATGTCACTATTTACCATCGTAAAGTATTATTCATGCCAGTAATGATTTCGAAGAGTTACAGACGACAAGAGTGAAAGGGACAAATGATTTTGAGAGAGGGGGGGGGGGAAATAGACTAAATAGAAGGGGGAGGCCCATTGAATCCAGATGTGTCGCATATAGTTCAGATATTAATCAACTTATTTAACTTATTTTTTTAATGAAATTAACATTTTTATATAATAACGTTATATAAAAAATAGTGCAATAAAAAATATTAGTTCAAATATGGTGGATAGTCCAAATGGATTGGATAGCCTAAATGAAACATATTACGGCCTAAATGGATCATATGTAGATCAGATGTTTATCAACTTATTTGATCTATTTTTTAATGAAATTAATATTTTTATACAATAATGTGATACAAAAAATACTGCAATAAAAAAATATTGGTCCAAATATGTTGGATAGTTTAAATGAATTTATTGGTCCAGATATATTTTATATAGCACAAATATAAATCAACCTATTTGATCTATTTTTTAATAAAATTAATTTTCAATATAATATAATATTAAAATTATTATGGTAAAAAAATATGATGGTTCAAATGAATTATTTTTTATTTGATTTAATGGATATTATAGTCAGATTTATTAGGTATTTTTGTAAGAGATTCATTGGATATTATGATCATATCCAAACAGATTACATATTTAATGAATTATTTTTGAATTGATTCAATAAATATTTTTTTGGATTGAATTGAATTTGAATCGTTATTTTAAAATTTTGGATGAAATTTTGAATTTACATCAATTTTGCTGGACGTGGTTGCTGCCATTGCCACGGGCTTTCATTTCAAGTTTCGCCACTAACCATTCTCCTTTCATGTATACTTCAATTTCAACTTATGTCCGTTTGTCTTTTTAATCAAACATGTGGCTTATTCTTTTTGCCCTTTCTATTTTCTATTTAGAATAATAAATAATAACAAATACTTCCTTCATTGTACAAATTATTCAATAATTATTAATTTTATACAAAAATTATATCAAATAGTTGATTATTAATTTCACTAATTTTTATAAAAAAACAATTTAAAATGTTATAATAAAGTATATAAAAATAATATTTATTTAGTTATTAAATATTTTGTTATAAAAATTAAAAGTATATAATAAATGTTATATAATTTGGTAAAATAATTTTAAAAATAGCAATTTAGTGGAATAGGAGGAAAATCGACAAATGTGACCATGTAGTTTTTTGTATTTAATATATATTATTTTTATAGCACATGTTTTATAATTTTTAATATTTATATAAAAGTATTATTTTTTTTCCTGAGATAAAAAAAATATTGCATTAACTAACATCAAACAAATGTGAAATACAATTTATAATTGACTCCCAGCCAATAAAGCTATGGTAAGAAATTCTAGCAAAAGAATGAGCCTTCACATTAGCTCGTCTAAGAAACAAAACAACCTCCAAATAAAGACACAGAACTAAACACTCCTTACAGTCCACAACTAAAGAACCAAAATAAGAAAATTATCAACATTGCTACAATAGTTTAAATTTTAAATAAAAAAGTATTATTAAATGTACATAAATTAAGCAAATTAAATTAATTTAAATTTCATTTTTAGATTGAAATATCTTATTAAATAAGTTAACATATTTTATTTAGTTATTAAAAGAATATCTTATTTAATAAACTTGATATATTATTATTCCATCAACTAAAAAATTTGATATACTATTACAAAGAATCTTAAAAATAACAATAAAACATTTTTAAAGAAGTAAGTAAATCAAGTAAAAAATTTCTAATCAGTCTAATTTCTATATTTACACCGATTGTAAAATAATAATAATTTTATGTTATGTTTCTTGCTAAATATTTTATATTATATGTAGCATATAAAATTTATATAGGTATAGAATAGCTTATCAGAAGGGCTTTAACAACATTTAAAATAAAAAGGCTTTAAAGTTTAAATAAGCCTATCCAAATTCCACTAGATCATACCTCTCTTTTAGGGCTTTTAGCCTTAAGTCTATTATTTGATTATTTAACTGAAGCTGGCCCACTTGGACTATAAGGCCTGATCTTGTTTTCCTATGGTACAAAAAATAACAATAGAAAATAGGAAAGAACTTCCAAAAAAGAATTCCTTTTGGGATTTGATGTATCAATCTAACATAAAAAAAAAAAAGAAAATAATAGTGCAAAATGATCATCATTAAATGAAAGCCAAATCTATAGCCATTTCCATATCATAAAATAAAATATTGGAAAAATTTTGGCGTATGCATATTTATTTTCGAAGTAAATTTTGAGATAAATTTATTTTTAAAGCATAAAAAATTATATATTTGTCTTTTAAGTATGTTTTTAGACCAAACTGCTTCTGCTGTTATGCATTCGTCTCAAATTTATCATAAAACTAATAGAATTTCAGATAAACAAACATAAAAATTTATATCAGGTTAATTGAAACCACGTAAAGTTACTATATGCATACTATAAATTAGCATTCTTGTTTATCTCTCAAAAAAATTTTAAAATTTATGATATTAAATTCGTCAAAATAACTAGACTCCAGATAAGAAAATAGAAATTATATGATGATAAAAAAATTTAACATTTTTTTGGTAATTAATTTACAATGTACATGTAAAAAGTTTAAATCATTTCAATTAATCTAATATGTGTATTTTTATTTGCTCACCTGTATTTTCATTTGTTTCGGTAAAAATTTATCCAATTACATAATAGTAAGGATATTTTTGATCCAAAAATATATTTATGGAATAAATATATACTATTTTCAATATTTTAAAAGTAGATTGAACAAAAATATATTTAAAAAATAAGTATACATTATTTTTAAGAGTTTAAAGTTAAATTGAAATTATTCCTAAAATAGTTGTTTCATTATTGCTACCCTGCTACAATAGTACAATAAGTTTTGTGTTCATATGTTATATATATATATATATATATATATATATATATATATATATATATATATATATATATATATATATATATATATATATATATATATATATATATATATATATATAAAGATCATGTCAGTTGCTGGTTTGACTATAAGCCATAATTTTGTGAATCTTGCAGTATCCTATTGGATTAAAAAAATAGAAATTTTCATTGGATTGGACAGAGTTACCGAATGATTCCTGTATGTCCAAAAGCAAAAGATATTGCAAGAATTGGTGGATTTTTCATTTTTTCCGCGTGGAGTTCTTGAAAATCATGATAATCTAAAAGAGCCTCCCAATTCAAACCTAACGGCTATTTCAATTTTGAATTAAATTTGATAATGTAATGCTATGTGATTCAACAAAAAGGGTTAATCTAGCAGTCTTGTCTTTGAATTAAATTTGATAATGTAATGCGATGTGATTCAACAAAAACACAAACATGAATGACTTCCAATTCAAAGTCATATCAGTTAGACCGAGTGAACTGCGGACTCTGCAAGCAATTGATAGATTTTCAACTAAAATTTAAAGCTGTTAGAATGGGGTTTTTAATTCAAATTGTGGTCCAAATATATTAGTTGTCTCACGCAATTATACTTCACAAACACTCCGAATAGGAAGAATTTAAATTATATAAATGTCATAAAAAAAATTCAACGATAACATATAAAAATAATTACATTTTCACTTTAAATTATATAAATTTCATAAAATCACAATTAAATAGGAAGAATTTACTTGACGCAGAAAAGTATGCGAATTCAATCAATCTTAGTTGCACAGTGGAGGAAGCTACCGTTTATCTCTCCATGGAATCAAATTATTTATTTTTAGTTTTATGCCTTATTTATTTTTTTGTATTTTTCTATAAAATTCATATAATCGTTTAAACTATATTTTAATTATTTCATTCTTTTTAACTATATAAAGTAATATTTGTATACAATAACCAATTAATTTATATATATATATATTATTTCTATTATATATATTGGTATTTACATTTTACTTAATAGCATTTAATTATATTTTTTTTTATATTTTAGAATAATTTTTTTTTACTTTTAATATTGTTCAATTTTTTTTATTTAGAATTAAGTATGCTAATTCTCATTAAACATCAAATTTATTTTATAATATTAACTATTAATTTATTCAATATGAATTTTAGTTGGTATAGTACGTGTTAGTCCTGAAGACACATAAGAGGGGGATGAATTGGATGTCACTCAATTTTTTAAACAAGTTCTGGCAATACAGAATAAGGTGTATTCTGGTAGAGCAAATCTGGTTAATATGTAGAATGAATATGCATAATCCGATAAACAACATAAATTAATTTTTCAAAATCTTTTTCAAAGCAAACTCAACTTGCAGAATTTAAAATATGCCCAAAATAGTTTTAACATAAAGCTTTTTAGAAAATAAATTTTCTCAACGGAACAGATCAATCAAAATAATTCTAGAAACAGAACAGAGAAGAGGGGAGAAGTAGAAATAGAATAACACCAAGATTTATCGTGGTTCAGCCTCTATCTCCATTTTTCAAGACACCATCTTGAGATTTTCTCTCCACTAACAACTCTTTTAATGAGTAAGAGTTGAAGCCAATATACAATCTTAGTATATTCTATCCATAATCTTTTTTCTAAGAAAAAGATCTAAAAACTTACTAGAATTTCTAAGGTTCTAGGCAAACCTTATCACAATCTTTCACAAAGTTTCCTCACAATAGAATTGCAACAAAAAGTTATAATCTAATTGAGGAGGATGATAATGTATGAAGTGCAAGATGTAAAAATACGATTAGAAAATATGTAAGTTTTGTATCTCAAGAGATAAAATAATTTTCCAGCTTCTTTATCCTGTTAGGACTCAAAAATAACTTATATTTATAGCCAAAAATAACTTATAACTGTTAGAAATAAAAAAAAACTTTCCGTTAGAACAAAGACAAATTAAAAAAAATAGAGACTAGCCATTATTTTATCTTTTGTGAAAAAAATGGTAGTTCTGGTGCAACATAATAGAACATATTTTTTGGTGATGCATTAGAATATATTTTCTGGTGAACTTGTTCTGATGAGCCAAAACAGAAAAAAATATTTTCTGAAATAATTTCTAAAACAATTTTTGGAACATTTTCAAAAACTTTTGAAAGAGAAATTTTAACTCAATCAAATTTATACCAATTTTCAATCTATGAAAATCAATTTTAATGTACCAAAATAATTTTATGATGCATGAACATTAATTAAAAACTCCTTAAAAGAATGTACAAAAAATGATACCCTAATTTATTGAAGTTTCTATAAATTGAAAAAGCTTGAAGTTCTTCATGCATATGGCTTGTTCCTTTAAGATCAATCTTGCACACTTAGAAGAGAATTTTTGAAACAAAAATAGATTAAATAAAGTTTTCTGAAAGTTTATACAAGGTTTGATTATCATCAAAATTGAGATGTATCATTGAGCTAACAATCTTTCCCTTTTTTATGATGATAAAACCTTGATAAACTTAGCAAAAAGTCTATCTAGATTAGTATACGTATGCTTCCCCTGACTATATATCAAGGGGATCTATGTAAATATAATCCCTAAAAAAAATATCCATAAGTATAGCAAAATAAACACATAATTAAAATAGAAGTAGTTCTACTAATTATCATATTAATAAAAAATGCAATCATCATTTCCCTATCAACAAACGACACGAGCAATTCTGCAAACCAAGATATTTTGCAAACTAATAAAAGCTAATAAATCAACAAATAGTCAAGTAGTGCAAAATTTAAGAATGCTAAACTAATATACTTCTCCCTCTTTTTGTCATCAGCAAAGAAATGAAGAAGGTCTGCAATCAGTACCAAACACCTAACAAGTGTTTAATAAAACAAGAAAAAAAAAACCAACCATAATTTTTTTAACAAAACACAAAATAAGTTATTTGAGAAAATGCAGAGAAAAAGCGCTAAGGCTTAGAAGGAGGAGGGTTAGAAATTGAAGTTGCTTGCTTATGAAGAAGAGTAGCAATCTTAATATGATCGGAGTGAATCCAAGCTAAGTTTTGCTGTAAGTCCCCAAAATATTGTGCCAATTCCTCATTAACTTAAGCCAATACCAAAATGAGATCAAATTATTCTATTTGTTAAGGATGAACATGGCCCCTTTCCAAATGTAAATCAATAAAGTTTGTAGGATGATCTTTATCCTTATCTAGGTGCAAAGATGTATTTTTTTCGTTAGATACATGAAGATGACCAAATGGTGGCATATATAAAGGAACCATTTCCAGTGCTAGATCTACTGAAGGAACTAATGAGATTGTATTTTTAGTAATTTTTGCAGGTGCCATTAAAGGAAAATATGTTGGTGGTTCCTCAATATCATGAACAAAATAACCTGTAGGTTCCACCAAATTAGCTACACTGTCTTCATCTTCTTCAACAGAATGTGCAACATCGCTGTCAATAGGCTGATCATCATCATTTGCTTATACTTCATCCAGTTATTTAGATTCCATCAATTTTTCACTACCCTTTTTCAATTGTTCATTGCCAACTATAGATTTTTTTATTACCATACTCATTTCCAGAAGACGGAGAACCTAACTTTTTTAAACTATCCATTACTTCCACTTCTAAGTTAGCTTCAATAGGCTTCCTACCTTTAAAGACCAAATGTACTGCTAAAGCTTCTTTAATAAGCACAACATTTGCTTGGCCAAATTTGAAGCAATTTTTGGAGATAGCATGTCTAACACCTCTTTCATTTTTCTAGTAAGAATATTAGTAGATCCAGATACATCAGGTGCAGGGGATTCAACGAAAGCATGAGATTTTTTGGATGAATCTTGCTTGACAGGGGTTTCCACTTTTCTTTTTCCTAGAACCTTATTTCTGGCGACAGAGTCCTCAAATAACTTTTTGGAAATATAGTGAGATTTTGGCATTTGTTCTATAATTTCATCCTTCAGATCTAATTGCCAAAACTTAAACAGTTTATTTAGCAGCAAAGCATAGGGCATTCTCAACTTAGATTTCTCTTCAAACATATTCTTAAATATCAAGTAAGGCAAATTGACAGATCTATTATGTAAAAAGTGCCACATAATGCAGACATCAATCGAAGCCAGAAAAGTTGCATTTCCTATTTTAGGTAGAAAGTAATCATAAATAAACTTATGTAAAGCCCTAAACTTCATCATCATATAGGTTGAAGGCATTTCTATTGGCAAATTTATCATCTCAATTATTTCTTTAAGATACTTAACTCTATTAAATTTCTTAATAACAAAGGTGCCTCCTCTCTTATCAACCTTAGATCCAACATAAGGAAGTGAAAATACTTAGGAGATGAAAACGATAGAAACATCCAACTTCTTATTGTCAAGCACAAAAGTAAAACTGTCATCAATGATGTTATCCATGGAGTTATAGAAATTTATGGTGGAGCATGTAACAAATTCTTGCCATCCTTGATTTTTCATGCAAGTTGCCAATTCTAGAGTAAAAGAGACAATAACAGCCAAATTGATGGTTTTCGAAGGGATAATCACTGTTTTCATTTTGCGAGATTTGCTTGTTCTCTATCTTTTGCTTGAAGTGGTTTTTTTCTACAACTTGAGGCTTCGTTTCACATTGAGGAAATCTTTTTACGGCTATTTTGACCCTTACCATTTTTACGAATTCTTCAGAGAGATTTTACACTTAGGGTTTCAATAAATGATGAAAGGGAAAAATGATAGGAGAGGAGGAAGAAGGGTGCATCGATTTCCAAGAGAGAGAGGGGTGTGTCGATTTCCAAGAGAAGGAAAGGAGGAGTATAAGAAAGGAAAACTGACTAAATGAAAAGTAATTTTGAAAAAAATAACATTTATAAATCATTTCTTCCCAAGGACATAAACTGATAGTATTTTTGAAATTGAACAAAAAAGAAACTAAGTTCCATTAAATCTTTGAAATACACAATGCATAATTTAAGAAACTAAACACTATATGTAAAGGAAGGAAACTACATACCAAAATTACCCTTGACACATTTTTAGGGCAACGAATTAAAACAAAAGGGCAGTTTTGACTCTTTAACCAAGAATTTTATGCAGTCAAACACGTAAAAAGTTAACTAATAAGAGATAAGATATTAATAAATAAATTTTGAACAGCTAATAGTACTCAAGTAGAAAATATGATCATTTAGTTTAAATAAGCAACAGATTAGAATAAGTAGTTTTTCTAGTGAACATCATAACTTATCAAAACATATAATAGAAATAAACATATTTTCTAATGAATCATCGAAACATATAACAGAAATACTCATATGTTCTAGTTGATCAGAATGAATTATTACATCACCAGATGACTTTTTCGTCAATAGTTTCCATGCCCAATTTTCTTTTATTTTCATAGAATTGACCTTTCTTCACAGATTTTGTGAAGATATCGGCTAGCTGTTGTTCTGTTGAAACAAATTTTAGCATAATATCATCACGTTGAACATGATCTATGATGAAGTGGTATTTGATCTCTATGTGTTTGGTTCTGAAATGCAAAATACAATTTTTGGTCAAATTAATTATCCTTATGTTGTCACAAAAAATTGAAATTTGATCAAACTCAATTCCATAATCCTTTAGCTGTTGTCTTATTCACAGAACTTGTGCAATACTTCCTCCAGTTGTAATATATTTTGCTATAGATAAAGCCAGTGAATTTTGTTTTCTACTGGACCAAGTAATTGAGGAATGTCCAAGAAAATGACAAGTACATAAGTGTTTTTTCTGTCAATTTTGACTCAAGTATAGTCTGCATCAGAATAAACAATTAGATCAAGAGAATTACTTTTTGGATACCATAATTCCAGTTTTGGAGTTCCCACTAAATATCTTAATTTTCTCTTTACTGCAGACATATGTGACATAGCATATAAGAACCTTGTACACAAACACATATTGAAATGTATATCTGGGATGCTTGTTGTTAAATAGAGCAGAGACCTAATCATGTCTCTATAATTCTTTTCATCCACATTCTTGCATTTTTCATCATTTTTCAGCTTAATTAAGGGGCTCATAGGAGTACTTCTTGATTTTGAATTTGTCATCTTGAATTTTTTGATCAACTTCTTTGTATATTTAGTTTGACTAATAAAAATTTCACTTTTATATTGCTTAATTTGTAGATCCAAGAAGAATGTGAGTTCACCCATCAAACTCATTTCAAATTCTTGCTTCATAATATATTCAAATTCTTTACACATAGAAATATTAGTTAAACAAAAGACAATATCATCAATATAAATTTGTATAATCAAAATACTAGATGAATGATGTTTTGTAAAGATAATATTATCAACTTTTCCTCTATTAAAACTATAAAAAAGAAGAAAACAACTCAATCTTTCATACCCAGCTTGTTTTAATCCATATAAAGCCTTTTTTGCATTTGTAAATATAATTTGGATGATCTTGACTTTCAAAACTAGAAGGTTGTGCTGCATACACTTCCTCATTCAAAATTCCATTTAGAAAGCAGTTTTTATGTCTATTTGAAACAGTTTAAAGTTTTTAAAACATGCATATGCACATAAAATTCTAATTGCTTCTAATCTAGCTACTGGTGTAAAGGTTTTGTCGAAATGGATACCATCCTCTTAATTATAGTCTTGAGCAACTAATCTTGCTTTGTTCCTTACCATAATACCGTGCACATCAAGTTTATTTCTAAACAACCATTTAATACCAATAATAGAATAATTTAAAGGTTTAAAAACTAAATTCCAAACTTTATTTCTCTCAAATTGATTCAATTCTTCTTGTATGGTAAGAATTCAATTTTCGTCATTTTGAGCATTCATAAAATTTTTGGGTTCTAGTTAAGAAATAAAAGCTATATTACCGCAATATTCTTGCATTGCTCTTCTGGTCATCATTTTTTATAATGGTTCTATTAATAAATTCTTTTTTGGGTGGTATTTATGAATTTTTTAGTCCTTTGGCAGTTCTACTGGTTGTTTTATAATTTGTTATTCTGTTAGATTTTCTATATACTGTTCTGTTTAGTTTTTTGGAGACTAATCTATCTGCCTTTCTGCTGGCTGATCTACTTTTAGTTGACAAGATAAATTTCCAAATTTGTTATCCTGATCTACTTGTTGATCTATTATCTTTTATGTTTGATTATTTTCTTTATTCTTTTTCCTTAATTCATTCCTCTCTATATCTATATCATCATCAGAATAACTTATTCTCCAGAATTCATGTTAGTAGAATCAAATTTAACATTTATAGATTCTTTTACTACTAAAGTTTTTCTATTAAAAACTCTATAAGCTTTACTATTTAATGAATAATAAAGAAAAATACCTTCATCGGACTTTGCATCAAATTTACCTAAATTATTTTTATCATTGAAAATGAAACACTTACAGCCAAAAGGTTGAAAGTAGTTGATGTTGGATTTTCTATCCTTCCAGAGTTCTTATAGAGTCTTCTCTAAAACTGATTTGACCAGTGTTCTGGTCATAATGTAATAAGCAGTATTTACTCTTTTTGTCCAGAAATACTTTGAAAAATTATTTTTCTAGCCATCTCCGGAAGTGTTATATTCTTCCTTTATATGAAATCATTTTGTTGAGGTGTTCTAGCAAGCTACTCTATTGTATGAATGCTTGCATGTCTAAGCTTCTTGTGCCAAAGTATACTTAAATTTTCATGTGTTATCAAGCATTTCATATCACTTTTCTGCAACTTTTATATATTTACTTGATAAATATTTTCTGATCTGTGTCCAGTCAGAACAGTCTATTCTGTTATGAAATCTTATACTTTGCTGTGATCTATTTCAAAAGTCACTCTTCTATTTTTATCATAAATTTGGATGATGCTCAACAAGTTGAACTTCAATCCATCAATAAGTGAAACACCTTCTATTTTTGGATCTAAACCAATTGTCCAAATTTCAATTATTTTTCCTTTTCTATTATCGCCAAAACTAATTTTTCCACCATCTCTCATGGATAATTTTGAAAATATTGATTTGGTCCCTATCATATGCCTAGAGCATCTACTGTCAAAATACCATTTATCTGTTCTGAAGCTTCTAAGGTAGATCTGTAAGTGAATTATACAGATTTAGGTACCCAATTTTTCTTAGATCCTTAGGGATCAGTTACAGCATGCATATTATTTTTTACAATCCATTTTTATTTTCCAAAACTAACATTTCTCTTATAAAATTAGAATTTAGACACATTTTCTTTTCTGCTACAATAGAAATAAGTTATAGAATTGATATAATAGTAATTCACATAATAATTATATATATAATCCTTTTTTTGGTTGTAATTCCTTTTATATTTAATATAATTTTTTTGAAGTGCTTGCATGCAATTCTTTGTTTTCTTTTCCATTACATTCATAATTTTTTTACCTTTATCATTAAATTTTTCTTGCAATGTAACAAATTTTTTCTCCAGATCTAGATATTCATTTTTTGTATCAATTTCTTTTTGTTTTACCTGCTCAAATTTTTCTCTTAAATCATGCTATTTTCTTAATGTAATATGATTTGTTTTAAGCATATGATATTTGTGATGCACTTTTTTCAAAACAAATAAGCATATTTTCAATTTTATTTCCATTTGCATCAGAATCAGGTTAAGAATTAGAATATGTTATCTCATCTAGTTCTTCTTTGTTATCTGTTTGCCTCTGGTCTATTAAGCAGAATAGTAATTTTTCTTATCTATTTGAGTAGAAATAGCCCCGTGCAATGGTCTGTTCGATTCAATAATCGAATTGAACCAAAATAATCAAAAATCAAACTATTAATATTTTTATCAATTGAACTAAACCAAACTTATAAAATAATTGAATTTAAATCAAACTAAAATTTTCGATCGATTTTGTTCGATTAACCAAAAAATAAAAAATTAAAACTATTTTTTAAAAGATAAAAAAATTATGTCTTAAAATTATAAATCATTATATAATAAATTAAAAATATCTAAATTGTACAAAATAAAATTTTAAATTAAAGATATAATCCCAAAATATATAATAAATAATACAATAAAACTGTTAAATAAAATTTTTCATTTAATCGATTTTCAATTTAATAGTCAAAATTCTAAATTATCACCTAAAAAATAGATATTAATAATTGATAAATATACTCATATAATTTACAACTCAAAATAAGATAATTTACATGTATAAAATAATTATTCAATTAAAAAATAAAATAATTATTCAATTAAAAAAATTATATAATTATATATAATTTCGGTTCGGTTCGATTTTTCTATGGTTTTTTCCTTTAAAAACCAAACCAAATCAAAAGGCCAATTTTTTCTAAAATTCAAAATAAAAAATTGAACCAAAAAATTGAAAAACCAAATCAAATTAAAAAATCCATAGGTTCGGTTCGATTTTTTTGTTTGAACCAAAATTTGCTTACCCCTAAGTAGAAGCGCTTTGTTCTTCATGATAAAAAATTACCATTAGACCTTCTTCTTTCGAATCTCCTTCTAATTCATCAACATTGATGCTGAAGTCTTCACTATTGCTCCACGTTGCTTTTATGGCCTTCTTTTTGTATCTTTTCTCCTTTTGCTTCAGATTTAGATATTTTGATTTAATATGTCCAGGCTTTTTGCATTTATAACACACTATATCTCCAAAAGAAATGGAGGAACTTTTCACCTTTTTTTATGTGTGCTTTTGTGTGTGCTTTTCCTACTGCTTTTTATTGAATTTCTTACCTTTTTTGTACAACTTCTTGAATTTCTTTGTGATGAGTGCCATCTCATTATCTCCAGTCGAATAATCACTTTCACATTAAACTTTGAGCATCTTGTGACTTAATATATAACTCATGAGAAATAAGAAGATCACAAACAGTATTAAAATTAAAAGATTCAAGATCTTTATCTAATAAAATTGAAGCTTTAGCTTCCCACCTTGGAGTGAGACCTCTAACTAATTTTACAATTTTATCTTCTTCATCTAATCTCTTACCGAGAGCCTTAATCTCATTAGTTAATTTAATGTACCTATTGATTACCTCATAAATAATCTCTTCTGGTTTCATTTTAAAGGTTTCATAATGCACAATGAGTACATACAATCTGGATCCTTTGACTTGATAAGTTTCTTTATAAGTTACAACTAGCTTATCCCTGTCCTATATTTCTTTAGTTGTTTCATAATTGAAAACTCTTTTAAATTCATTGGTATACAATGAGCATAACAGGATGCTCATAGCCTTTGAATTTAACTGCATGCTTTTCTTCTCCTCTTCTGTGAGTTTTTTTTTTCACATTTTTAGAACTGTAACATTTGGATTTCCAATTTGTATGATCATTTTTATTGGTGGTTGATATCCATTTTCTATGATATCCTAACAATCCATATCTTGAGATTGTATTAAGTGCCTCATAACTACTTATCATAATGGAGAATTATCACCATTGAACATAAGTGGTTTATGAACAGAGTGGCTTTCTTTAAATGGAGTAGCAATGAGATAATTTCAAAAATTGGATGTTAGGTTATGGATCACTCAAAGCTGTCAAACCTTAGAAGAATAAGCATCACTCTGATACCAATTGTTGATCCTAAAGATACACAAGAGAGGGGATGAATTGGGTGTTACTCAATTTTTTATACAAGTTTTGGTAATATAGAATGAGGAATATTTTGATGGAACATATATGTTAATATATAAAATAAATATACAGAATACAATAAATAATATAAATTAATTTTTTAAAACCTTTTTCAAAGCAAACTCAACTTGCAGAATTTAAAATATGTCCAAAATAGTTTTAACATAAATCTTTTTAGAAAATAGATTTTCTCAGCAGAACAGATCCATCAAAATAATTCTAAAAATAGAATAGAGAAGAGGGTTTTAGTAAAAATAGAACAACACCAAGATTTATTGTAGTTCAACCTCTATTCCTACATATACTCTCCAAGATACCATTTTGAGATTTTCTCTCCATTAATGACTCTTTTAATGGGTAAGATTTGAAGCCAACATACAATTCGAGTATATTCTACCCAAATCTTTTTTTCCAAGAAAAAGATCTAAAAATTTACTAGAATTCCTAAGATTCTAGCCAATCCTTCTAACAATCCTTCACAAAGTTTCCTCACAATAGAATTACAATAAAAAGCTATGATCTAATTGAGGAGGATGATAATGTATAAAGTGTAAGATGTGAAAATAAGATTAGAAAATGTAAGCTTTGTATCTCAAGAGATAAAATAATTTTCCAGCTTTTCTAACCTCTTTTGATTAAAAAACAACTTGTATTTATAGCCAAAAATAAGTTATAACCATTAGAAATCAAAAGTTAGCCGTTAGTATAAAGACAAACTGACGAAAATAGAGACTAGCCATTATTTTATCTTTTTGTGAAAAATAGTGGCAGCTCTAGTGTAACAAAACAAAACATATTTTTTTTGTTGATGCATTAGAACATATTTTTTAGTGAACTTGTTCTAATGAGCCGAAACATAAAAAATGTTTTTCGAAACAATGTATAGAACAATTTTTGAAACATTGTCTAACAAGTTTTCAAAGAGAATTTTTGACCCAATCAAATTTATACCAATTTTTAATGTATGAAAATCAATTTTAATGTACCAAAAGAATTTTATGATGCATGGACATTAATTAAAAACTCCTCAAAAGATTGTACAAAAAATGATACCCTAATTTCTTAAGGTTTTTATGGACTTGAAAAGCTTGAAGTTCTTTATGCATATGGCTTGTTACTCTAAGATCAATCTTGCACAAATAGATTAAATAGAGTTTCTCAAAGTTTACACAAGGTTTGACTAACATCAAGATTGAGATGTAGCCTTGAGCCAACATTACATTTATTTTATGATTTTTATTTTAAATTACTTTATACATTTAAAATTGAGTTGAATTTTGCTTAATTTTTTTTATAATTGTGCGTTATAAATTTTAACGGTTAATCGAAAAATATTGGTTAACTATATAAAAAATTAAAATCAATAAACTATTTAACTGAATATAACAGATTTGTTAATGATTAATAATTTTTAAAAACTAGTATTAAAGAACTGATTAATTTTTTTTACTCATATACTGCTTAATCGATCTATATTTACTAATAATATTATCTTTTCTAATATGTGTAGAAAATTTGTGTACAATTACTTGAATTTTCATTTTAATTTTTTTTAATAACTTAACTAGAATTAGAAAATGGTGGATTAGGAATTGATTTTCACCCTCTCAAAAATATAGTTATCAAAAAAATAAAAAAATAAAGAGAAGAAATTAAATCAATTCGTACAAGCATACATAGTTCAAGAATCCAACTTTTCTTACAACACTTAATAATGAGTAAAATATACTGATCGGATCTGATTGTTAGCACCTCAACCTTATGGATGTATAAGGATATTAATATATGTCTTTTATAGGAAAATGACATATAATTTGAATATAATTATAAATGTTAGTAAATAATTAATAAAATGGAGACTTACTTCCCTTCTAATTGAATATTGGCTATAAGTCAAATTCTAATAATTTAAAAAAACAGAATACATTAGTTAGAAACTCATGAATATTTGGTATAAGTCAATTTAACTATCCATCTTATATTGTTAGGTCATGATTTTTTCATGAAGGCAAATGGCCTATTTTTGTAGTAAGAAACAAGAGACACACTGGCTAGGAAGGTGGACTTTGATCGGGTTGGAATAGAAAGAACCTGTAAAAAAAGGAATTTACCCAGTTGTACCGGATGTTAATATTCTGATGCTTAAGTTAGCAATGGGTAAGGAGATTTTATAGAGAATGCTTATATTTTGCAGATGAAGAAGAAGTGTGTTTTTTAGAATGAAACTTATTATTTATTAAGCTGGATAAGCTTTGAGCAGTGATCTAGAATAGTTAGCCTACTATGTATTAGGCATGGCCTATTCTTATAGGTTACGACAACTAGATGATAGTGTGCGTCAGATCTCTTTTGCCTGTTAGTGAGATGTCATGTTCGAGTGGATGGCCTCAATTTCTGTTTGACAACCAGCTGAAGGGGTATTCATGGAACTTCATTATAGGTCTTTCGAGGCTTTTAAGACCTTCAGTTTATTTTTTTGGGGTATTATCATTTGTCCCCCTCCAAGCAATTCAATCATTCCTGAAGAGAGATTAAAGATTTGGGGTTCATCCATTTATGCTTTTTACGATTAGTGGCAAGTCCCTATTTTTGGTATTAGGACTAAGTTACATCGATCATTGATCAGGAAGGTAAGACATTAGTTGGAGGATTGAATTTTGTAATTATTACGATTGAACATACGTCTGTTGGAATTAATAAATCATCCAATAAGATTGGGATAATACATCAATCGGGATAAGTATCGATCGAAATTAATAAATCATCAGCTTTGTAAGGCTGTAATAATCACTACAATCGAGGATAGAATTAATAAATCATCATCCTTGCAAGGCTAGAATAATCATGTCAGTTGGGATGAGCCATCGATCGAAATTAATAAATCATCAGCATTGTGAGGTTGGAATAATCACATCGATTAGAATGAATCATCGATCGAAATAAATCATTAGCCTTATAAGGCAGGAATAATCATGCCGATCAAGATAAATCATCGATCAAAATTAATAAATCATCAACCTTATGAGGCTGGAATAATTATGTCGATCGAGATGATTCGTTGATCAAAATAAATTATTAGACTTATAAGGTTAGAATAATCACTTCAATTGAGATGAATATATATATATATATATATATATATATATATATATATATATTGTAATGGTCTAAATATCGGGTTAGTCAAAAATAGTAATTTTTAATGGTAAATAGTGATACTGATATGAATAGTCTTTTGGAGTCGAAAAATGTAATGGCCTCAACGTCGGACTGATCGTGAATAGTACTTTTCTGACAGTGAATAGTGCCTTCAGGCTGAAAATGACATCCGGAAGTGAAAAATATTTTATTGGACTATTGGAAAGTACTAGTCACGGGTAGTCCAAGGTTGAAATTTGAAGTGAATTTGAGGTCAAATAGGCCTCCGAAATCCAAAAGAACGAAAATCGAGAAAATTAAGATTTAGGATTTTTAATTGAATTTTTGATCGTTTTGGCTACTAAAAATAGCAAATGAAGTCTAAAAATTATCAAAAATTATATATAAGCCTAAAATAATGTTTATAATATTTTAGTAGCAAAAAGTGAATTTTTCGGCCACACTGGTATTTTTGAATCGGATCGATTTAATTTAATCAGACCGATAAAATTGAATTGGACCCAAAATGAACTCCGATTGGGCTGAAATTTTAGGTATAATCTATTTTTAATGTGATATGAATAATGGAATAAAATTTGAAGAGAATTGAAGTTGGGAAGTGGGAGAAATTTATTAGGGTTAATATTGGGTAATTATTGGGCCTAAATAATTAAATAGTTCAAGCCCATTTAAGGCCCAGCCCATAGCCCATTTATAAGCCATATATAAGCTTCCTTTATCCAGAAATCTCCAGCAGCAACTCATTTCTTCTTCTTCTTCATAAGTGGCCAAATTCCCTCTCTCCTAATCTCCTCTCGTTTTCTTTCAATTCTTCATCAATTCTCACCAAATCAAAGCCTAATAAAGTGATTTTAGCATCTCTAGATTACCCTAATCAACTCTAATATTTGATTCAAGGAAGGAAATCAAGAGAAACCAAGAGTTAAAGTTTAGGTTTCAAAGTTAGGTAAGTGAATTAATTAATTTTAAATTGGTTTTTAGGTGCCTACTACTAGTTTTGGGTGCCTAGAATTCATTTTTGCTGTTACATTTAGCATTTGAGGCCAAAATAATTGAGTTATCTTTGATGGAAAATTCAGTTTGTGAAGGAATCCAAGAAGAGGAGCAAAGTTCTCAAGCCAAAGGAAAGGGAAAGGAAGTTTAAGCAAGGATAATCCATAGAAAAAAGGTGTGTGGCTAATTAATCCTTTTATTTCCCTATTAAATTAGTGAATTTCCTTTAGGTTTCTTAAGAAAAATTTTATGTATTGGGATATAATTGAAAATAATGTTATACTCATGCATTTAGGAGTTATATATGACTATTAGAGACTTTAAATGAAGTTAAAATCAATGATATGATGGACTTGTAGTATAGGCCGAATGAAAATTCATAAGAAATTAATGTAAATTTTTGTGATTTTAATGATTTAAGGCTTTCTAATGTTAATATTAATGTAAATAAATAGTTATGAATTTTTATAGAATTTATGGGAATTAAATGAATATTTTCAGAATAAATATTAATTAGGTATTAGTTGAAAAATGTGAAATTTGAATGAATTATGGCATAAATTATTGATTACACGGTGAACTACTGTGAAATATTTCATAGTATGTGTAAATAAGACTGATTGTAATTATAAAGTATTGATACTGTATTGACAAGGAATGAAAAGTAAGAAAAAGAATGAAAAAGTAGCTAATAAAAGGAAAATTAAGAAAATATGTGCCCTTAGAAAGAGTCAGGTAGTAAAACCTAGTTCAGGATATAACTGGCCATAGGGATACATATACCGCAGTGCAAGTCATGGCGACTTGCTTTACTATGGTTGGGTCGCTGATCTCCATAGTATATTTATCATACGTACTATCATATGTTCATATGTTATATGAGGAATGATTATGGAGATCATTTCTCATTCTGTTGTGGCCCTATGGGGTCCACGTCCCGCATATCCGGTCTGAGAGTTTTCTGCCGGGTCTGTACTAGGGGCATATTGATGAGAAAATGTTAAAAGTGTAAAAGAGAAGCTAAAACAGAAGTTTAATATGAAAAAGGACTAAAATGAAGAGGATTTAAAAGTTTAGGGGTAAAACGGTAATTCTCTTAAAAGATGAAAGTAATAAGTAAAAGTGAAAAAGGAAATAAGTAATAAGGGTAAAAAGGTAATTTGGTCAATTAATTGGGTAAAAAGTCAACTGTATAAAGTTAAAGGACTAAAATATAATTTTACATGTAAAGGGTTAAATTAAGGATTAATCAGTAAATTATAAGTTAATTAATAAGGTAAGATAAGAAAATAAGGAATAAAAAGGGCAAACTAGTAATTAATAGTGTAAAAGGGCATTTTTATAATAAATGAGAAGTTCAAGGACTTAATTGAAAATATAAGAGAGTTTATAAATTAAACGGGAAATTAGTCGTTCATAAAATAAATATTGCTTTCAAATAAGAAAAATCGATAATAAATTACTTAAATCAAAATTATTAATACATTTATACTCTAGGGAAATACTATGATTTTTAGTCACCGCTGGGCATGTATAATGCTCAGCACGTAGGATTTACTGCGTGCAGATACAAATAGGTTGGAGCTTGGGTACACAGCAGGAAATTAAAGCTGAAGAGTTAGAAAGAACCTCTTTTGTGGCATGTATATATACACTTATTATGTTTTGTTTTGTAAGGATAATATTGTAGCAATGACCGTATTGTGTATTATGTATAGTAATATGTGGATGAGGAATTGCAGAGAATGAATGGTATACATGTGTTACTAGATAATATATGTGGATTTGTTATATGTTTGGATATAAACTGCTGTGCCTCTGAGAGGTTGTGTAATTGTTTGCTTTTCAGGGGGGCTAGTTAAGAATATAGCCGTTATATTGCAAAAATTTTATTAAATGCATAGTGATTTCCAAACAGTTATAGGTTATTGATTAATGAAAGTTATATATATATATAATGACTGTTAAGTTAAAGGAATTAGGTGAAAAAAAATTTTCCTACTTATTGCCTGTTTGATAAGACTGTTACAGTAAGGATGTTACAAAAAATATTTTATTTAATCATTGGAAAAAGCATATCACCAGGAGCCCGTAGTTTGAATTTGGAATCAAAATTAGATCAAATGAGTCTCCAAAAGTAGAAAATAAGAAAATTTTATGGTTTCGATTCAAATAGTATTTGGGTTAACTAATGTTTAACTAAAACATTAAAAATAGCAAACGATCTCTAAAAATATCAGAATTTTCAGATCTACATTAAATGAGATGTAGAATTATATGGTAATAAAAAATTAATTTTTCGATGATTTTAAAAAATCTAGTTATTAGACTGGTAAGTGTGGATCGGATCAAAAAATAATCTTCGATTGATCCAAAATATTCATAAATCCTTATGAATATATTTTGAAAATTTTGGATGTATTTTGAAGAAGGTTTGAATATAGAAAGTAAGAGAAAAATGATGATTTTTATTTAAATTGTAACCGATTGATCATGGATTTGATTAAGATTTTAAAAATAATAAACGATCTTCAAAAGTTGCAGAGATTTTTAGTTGACCTCTAATTAGTAATTATAATTATTTGATGTTATAAAAATTAATTTTATGGTAACATAAAAAATTACCTAATTGGATTAATATTTGTGAATTGAACTAGAAACAGACTCTGATTGAGCTAAAAACTTTTATGGATACTTAATTTACTATTTTAAGAATTATAGAACTGAATTTGAGTGAATTTGAGCTTGAGAAGAGAGAGAAATAATTTATAGTATATAAATGGGCTTAAAATCAATTTTGGGCTTAAATTAGATATAATCACCTTGGTTGGATCAATCTAACCCAGAATTTAGACTATTTAAGGGTCAAAATATCAGAAATTCTAGAGAAAGCTCCAGAATTCCTGTATCTTCTCCTTCCTTCTTAACCGTTAGCCATCTTTCACTCTTCTTCTCCATTTTTCTTCCTTTCTCTCCCAAATTTTCACCAAAATTAAGCTTTCTAGATAATATTTAGCCCTTCTTTTCATTGGTTAGCACCTCTAAAGCTCATTTGAAGTGAAAGAAGTAGGAAAATAAGTACAAAAGATTATGTACCAAGATTGAGGTAAGTGATTTTGAGTTGCATAATTTGATTTAAGGATTTGTATAGGTAAATCTAAGATTGTACAGTAAGATTATGTAGTTAGATTGGAAAAATGAAGCAAGAAAATGATGAAATTTTCCTTGTGAATATTCGGCCACTTTAGGATCTTATCTTGAAGGAAGATGTTTTATGGGTTAAAGGCTATGGAAAGAGAGATTAAAGAGGGGAGAAAGTGAATCTAAGATATGTGGATACAAAATCCCCTATTTTTCATTTAATTGAGTTTGTTTAGGATTATAAATTTTTTGTATGTATGTGATAATATTTGTATAATTGAAATAATTATTATAAAAATTATTAGAAAGATTATAAGTGATGTTTTGAATGGTTAAATATGGAAGAAAATATAATTAAGTGGATGACCAATGTGTGGCCGAATTAGGTGTGTATGTGTGTGATATGGTATATTTTGATTAAATTTTGAATGTAAGATCATAAATTTTATGTAGGTGTAGCTTTGGGGGTATATTAATTTAATTAAAATTTTGAAATTTATTAAAATATTTTTAAGTGGAATTTTATATTATGTTTGTAGTGAAAATATTGAATTTTAATGAAATAAATTAAGTTTATTGCATAAATGAAAATAATATTAACTAATTAGTTAATTGGAATAAAAAATGATAAAAATAAAATAAAGGGGATTAAAAAGAAGGCAATTAAAGAAATAGAGCAAAATTGATTTAATTAAAAGAAATAGAAAAATAAAAATAATATCAAGATTTATGTTGAATGTTAATAAATACTAAAAGCATATGAACATTAATTCTCATAATATAAAGTTGAAATAATGAAAAGAATGGAAAATGATATAGTTAGAGTAAAAAAAGGATCTAAATGGAAGAAAATAAAAGTTTAGCGACCAATTGGCAATTTTTCCAAGTGTTGAGGAAAAAAATGATAAACTAGGTGAATTAAGGGTTAAATAGCTAAAATAAAAAAATTAATTTCCCATGAAATAAAGTTTAGAAATTAAACTGAAATTTTACAAATGAATAATAAATTAACAGTATAAAAGAATTAACTAGTTGAAAAATTATAAATAAAATGAATAAAAGGAAATTTTAGTAATTTATTGAAAAAAATGAGGACTAAACGATAATTTGACTGGCTTATGTGACTAAAAAGTAATTTGAAACTAAATAATGTAATAAGTGTAAAAAGCTAGATAAATATTGACTTTACGTAAGTTAGATAGAAGTGAATGATGAAATTATAAATCAATGAAAGTTTAGGGACTAAAGTGTATTAAGTTAATTAATTAAGTATAATGGCATAAAATAAATAAAGGATTAATACTGGGGGCAAACCAAAGAAAGAGAATTGAATTGAATTATTTATAAAGGAATGAAAAATAATAATGTCTAATAAAAATCAATCATAAAGTATAAATATTATATTGAAATATCTGATAAATTACTGAATAGCTAATTAACGAAGTAAAAATACTAGGATAGCAGTGTGATAGTAAAATGAATGATAGATAACCGATCGAAAATGGTACCTAGAAAACAATGAATTAAATACTGATGTAATAAGAGGTTAAAGGCATAAAAGAAATATAGACCATAAGTTTGATTGAATTAAAAGTCTAAATTGAAATTGGATAACAATAAAAAAGTTAAAGGAACTAGAGACATAAAATGAATAGAAAAATGCTGACTAATGAAAAATGTATACATAATATTGGTATAAGGATTTAATTAAAATATTATTAATACTTTCAGGCATAAATTTGATATAGGAACCGAATTGTATAGATTGTACCAAAGTGATTGAACAAAAAAAAAGAGGAAAGAAGAAGAAAACGAAAAGGGATAATAAAATTAGTTAGATAATGTTATAACTACGAATATCGAAGTAAAAACCGAACCAAAATATAATTTAATGAAACTTCAAGGACTAAATTGTAAATTAACCTTAATTAAGGGATTAAAATATAGAGTAAAATAAAATTAGAAAAGTAAGTATAATGGATAATGATAATATTGAATAGTATAACAGTGTAGGTATATAATAATTGTAATGATGAAATTGATAATATGGCATTTATTAAGAAAATAAGATATAGAGAAAATTCAATAATGAATATAGTACAACAATAAAGATCGAAATAAAGAAACACTAAATAACGTAACTGTATAGATAAAGGTTAATATTTAAAGATACAAGTAATAGAGAAATTAATAACGAAAATGGTATATGACTGGCTGATATGTGGCAGGTTATGGTTATGCCATGTGTCAGTCTATCAGTATAGTAGGTGCCATATGGTATCCATATGTACCAATGGGTGGATGCCACATGTTAATTAGTCTAGCCATATGGCAACACATGGCCTAGTAAGGTCATGCCGCGTGGTATTATGCCGCAGTTGGTACATGAGGACTACTTTCATCGACGCATATAGGCACGTGAAGGCTTTTTCGACCACCATTTTTTATCCTATTTTTGTAATTCTGATTTTCATGATTTTTCTTATTTTTTGGTGATTTAATTTTTTTTAGCAATAGAATTATTTTTTATAATTTATTTTATTGAAAAATTATGAAAATTTAAAGAAAATGTGTTTTATGTCTTTTTTAATTTTTAAATTTGTTTGAAAAGTAATTATTTGGATTTTGTCCTTATGTTTAATTGAAATGAGTTTCAATCATTTTTTTTGTATATGAGTGTACTAATAGTTTTTTATTTTCTGTTATGTGTAACAGATATGATTATGATAATAACGCCTATTGTGCCATATACTCTTTAGGGTATTGAACTGGCCAATGCACGAGTGCATGAGATCCATCGCATGAGTTTTCACATAAAGGCAATAATTGATGACATTAATGTTTTTGTGCATCACGTAGTCAGAATGCGTATAAAGATGCAATATTGTATTTGGATTGGTGGCCTAGATAGAGGGTGGAATGATAAGCTACTTTATGATGTCATATGTGAATCGTTTAGCTATCATGTGAAACTCCAGAATTTATTTGTTGAGTGCTGAAGTGAAAATTATAAAGAATTTATTATCAGGTTTTTATATAAGGTAGCAAAATGATGAGTGTTTAGGAATGACACTCAGTCTGAGATGGTGCTCAAGAGTAGACATATAGTAAGTCACCCATGGTTTCATGATTTTACACATGGTATGAACTCATAGTTAATGTGTATGGTTGGGATAACTATTCCAGTGACTAGGATAGTGTTGGATCCATAAGGATCCTATTTTTATTGACATGAGTATCGTAATACTATTTTTATTTTTACAGACTTTTATATTAGAAATTATGTTTTCGATTTTGTTTTGAGATGAGAAATTTGTGTCTTCTTTTTGGATTTATTGGATTTTATAATAAATGTGTTTATTTTGATTTAGATATTATTATGGCTTATAATATTTATGATGAATGTGTTTATTTTAATATTTTTTGCCATGCAATATTTTATGGGTAAAATAGTTGCTTGATTATTAAGTTAATTGATCAGTGTGTAAAAAGTGTACTAGATCGGCCGGTAATATAGAAAAATATAGATTAAGATCCCAAATATCATATCCAAGGGAACATAGTTTGCTAAGAAGAATATCTATGTATGAATTAAATTAATCTGAGATTGTTTTACAAATATTTTCGGTTTAAAGGCAAAAATTAAACTAAATAAATAATTAAACAAAATAAAAACTAAAATTAAATTAACATGAATAAAAAATAAAACAATAACTAAAATTCTCTTGCTAAAGGAACTATCCACCTTAACTTTCATTGTAATGACTTAAATTCAATAGAAACACCAGTGATTATGGAAAAATCTGGATGAAATAAAGCCTGATACCTTTATGCAAGAATATCTTTTTTAACCATCAAATTCTCTTTTTGAGAACAATTTAACACTTAGCATAAAAATCCAGTTTAAAATCCTAAATATTCATTGAACTCTCTTGCAAGTAAATTCAACTCCAATTTATTCTTAGTTCCTCCTCTCTCATTCTTAACCAATATTATCAATACGTAACAACCTCAAAGTCAGAAAATAGTCATGTATAAATAATAAAAATCAACCCAAGAACATGCAAATCAGTGATAGTGCCTAAATCAATTTTTAGTTATCGATTCAATAAATCAACAATTAATCTTAACACAATCAAAGATAAGAATATGCTTAAAACCAAGAAATAATCAACTGATATTGAAATTAAAACTCAAAATAAAGTCATAATAATGAAAATATAAGATCTCAAGTATCCATTAGCAAAAGAAGAAAAACTACTTCATAATAAAAATAAAAGAACAATAAACCACTAAAATAAAAAGAACAGCAAACTAAGAAAACAGAAAACTACTGTACAAAACTAACTAAAGAAAATTAGAGAGAAAACTAAAGAAAAAAAAATCATAATTAAAGCTTGTTGTGTTCTCTCTTATTGATGATGTTGCTCTAGTGTTTTGAACATCTATTTCCCAAAGAAGAAGTTTAGCCTTTTGTTGCTTCCAAATCACAGCAAGAAAAGGATTCTAGATAAAAAGGAAGTTTCATCAAACTTGAATACTTGATGCATGGCCAAGCAAATTGAAGAACAAAACTTTGCACTATCGTGTAAAGACTTCTTTCTTGGGCTGCATGGCCATGCATGATTTTCCTTCTTCCCTTGCATGGCCATGCAAGGTTTTACTGCACTCAACAGAAATCTTCAACTTTTGCTCCATTTACACAATCTCTTCATACGTGGCCATTCAAAATTTATGCACGACAGTGTTAAATATCTCTAGATTAAACGTTGAATTTTTGGCTTTAATTTCTCAAAATTACGATTTTGACCCATAACTTTTCATTTCTTTTAATTAAGTCATTTTTCCTTCATTTTTTGCCTTGAAAAATACCAAAATTTATAATTAACCCTTAAAACACAAATTTAACCAATTAAACTAAAATTCAACTAACTTAAAGCTAAATTAACTTAATAAAATACCTAAAATTACACTAAAAATATCATATAATTCACAACTATCATTAAGGCTTAATTATCTTATACACATAATATCCTCAATTAAGTTAGAGAACTTAATTTTCAATAAATTAAATTTACTATGCATGAAATTTTAATCTATAAGGTCAGATATTAGGATTTAGAGGGTAATTAGATACTCCGAGTAACCTTTTTGATTTTAAGCCTAATAGATAACTTTATTAGATTCTAATTTTAGATGCATAGTAAATAGCATGTATTGCCATATTCTTCTTAATTAGTGCAACATATGTTCTTTTTAATTAGAGGATCTAAATGGCTTCCGAATCGATAGTCGCTGAATTGAATAAAGATATAAAATTGAATGGCAACAACTTTAAAATCTAGATTATGAAAATCTAGTATGTGCTTAAGAAATAAGAGGCTCTAAAAACCTTAAGTTCAGCTATGACTGAACCTATGGTTGGCAATTTTGCTCAACATAAGCAGGATTAAGATGCTTATTTAGTATGAAAAAAGAAGAATTTCATTCTTGGATCATCCTCTTAAGTACGATGGAAGATGATATCATCATGAATTTTGCATATATCAAAATTCAATGGATTTATAAGTCATATTATGGGAAAAGTTTGGAGGAGTATCTATAACTAGACTCTAATCTTTAGCAATCAAATTCAATACTTATCAGAAAAAGCTTGATCATTCAATGTGAAAACATCTATGAGAAATAGAGAATATGATTTGTGAGCTTGCTGATGCAGGTTATAAGTTAATTGATGAGCAGTGGGTTTAGGTTATCATTTGATCTTTGCCAAGGAGTTGGGACCACACAAAAATACAACTAACTCACATAGATAGCATTAAGATATATAAGGAAGTTGCTAAACATTTGGAGTTGGAAGAAGATAGTTTAACATAGATCAAGATCAATGTTGAAGTGCATATAGTACACTCCAATTTTGGTAAGAAAAAGTCAAACTAGAACAAGAAAAGAAGCTTCTAAGGAAAAGGCAAGGAAAGGGCTCAAGAGCCTAAAAAGTAGAAAGTTATACAAAATGGAAAGGGGTCTAAAGGTAAGAAAAAAGTGAACATTTCTAAGGTAAAGTGTTTCAACTGCCAGCAAAAGGATTACTATGCTAAAAATTGCATTGTGGCCAAATAGGTACACTATTCTTACTCAAGAGTAAGTGAAATTTATGCATCAAATTCTGATTTTTACCAGAACTTCATCCTTTATGGATGGTTAATTCAGGAGCAACGAACCATGTGATAAGGGATTGAGATGCCTTTATCGAGTTTCGACAAGTAACTGCTAGAGCAAAGTGGATTTATATAGGCAATAATACCAGAGTGGCAGTTTAAAGAATTGGCATATGCAGACTAGTCTTACGTTAAGGCATAACCTTACTCCTACACAATGTTCCTTATGCTCCTGATATTCGTAGGAACTTAGTTTCTGTTTAACTTTAATATAACTTGGGTTTGATCTGCATTTTAAGGATGATAAAGTTAACCTATATTTAGATAAAATTTTTTATGGTTTTGGTTTTGTTTCAAATAATTTTATTGTTATGGATATTGATCCTGATTATTCTAACAAAGTTAATTTTTTTTCAATTTCTTCTTATTCGAATACGTACGAGGATAATGTGAAATTATGGCATGCTAGACTAAATCATGTCTGGAAAGATCGAATACATCGGTTAGTTAAGGTAGGTTTATAAGGTGATTTAAATGAGATTGAATTACTTACATATGAGCATTACTTGCAAGAAAAACTAGTTAGAAAACCATTCGGAAAAGGAACCCGAGCCATAATTCCTTTGCAATTAATTCATTTTGATATCTATGGTCCAATGAATGTTAGGACAAGGTATGGGATCTATTATTTCATCACTTTTATGTATGACTATACTAGGTATGGTTATGTTTATTTGATATCTCACAAGTTCGAAGCATCAAATCGCTTTAAAAATTTTATAAATCTTGTTAAGAATCAATTTGATAAGAAAATTAAAGCTTTAAGAACCGACCGTGGTTGAAAATATCTTTATGATGAACTTAAAGCTTTATGTGATGAAAAAGGAATTGAACATCAGTTGTTTATTCCTCGAACTCCATAACAAAATGGTGTTGTAAAAAGGCAAAATAGGACTCTATTAGATATGGTACGTTCTATGATGGCTCAAGCAAATTTGCCCATCTCTTATTGGGGTGATGCTTTGTTAATAGCCACATATATTCTCAATTGAGTACCCTCCAAGTTTGTTGCTTCCACTCCTTATGAGTTGTGTACTGATAGGCAATTTGACCTGAATCATTTATGACCTTAGGATTGTGCTTCTTATATCTATAATAACTCAAATAAATTTGGTAAAGTAGGATCAAGAGGTAAAAAAAAGTATCTCTGTGTGATATTATGATGTATCAAAAGGATACATGTTCGTAGGTGAGCAAACAAATGGCTTAGTAATAGAATTTAAATCACAAAACATCATGTTTTTGAAAAATGAGTTTCCAAAGTTGGGTAAAGTAAATCGAGACTTTACTTTTTATGAAACTCAAGAAGATGAACTACTTGAATCTCTCTATTCAATTTGGAAGAAAATTAAACAAAAAGATCAAAACTCTCTTCTCAACAATCTGAATGTTTAGGATTTATCCTCTAATGGGAGGATAAGCATGCCTAACTCTAGTAGGAGTATGGATATTCGGGATCCTTATTTGAGTGGAAATGTAAAGCCCAATCTCAATGGAAGCATCCCGAATTATGATGAATATATAAGATAGGTTTATCAAGATTCGAAATCATAAAAATCTAAAAGGAAAAGTGTTCCACACTGATGATTTGAGATTGAAGGTGTGAACAAGTCCTTTTTGGTAACACCATAAGATAATGATGAGCCTAAAAATGTAAAATAAGCTCTATCAAACCCATATAAAGATAAATTGATTAAGGTTATAAAAGACGAAATGGCTTCTATAAGATCAAATCAAGTTTGAAAACTTGTTAATCTACCTGAAGGATGCAAACCAATTGAGAATAAGTGGATTCTCAAAATAAAGTAAAAAGCTGATGACGGTTTCAAAAGATATAAGGCTTGGCTAGTTGCTAAGGGGTTTGCACGATAGAAAGGAATTGACTATGAGGAAACATTTTCATTTATTGTTAGATTTACGTTGATAAGATTAATTCTAGACTTTGTGGCAAGTTTGGACCTAGAGCTACATCAAATGGATGTAAAGATTGATTTTCTCAATAAAGAATTAAAAGAAGAGATTTATATAGAGCAGCCTATAGATTTCATTAAAGAAGGTAGCAAACATAAGGTTTGTCAATTGATAAGATCAATGTATGGCCTAAAGTAGTCTTTGAGATAATGGTATTTGAGATTTCATGAAACAATCATGTCAAATGAGTTCAACATGATTGATGAAGATCATTGTGTCTATTCCAAAAGCTCAGAAAATAAGTTTGTCATTTTAACATTGTATGTAGACGACATACTTATAGCAAAAAAAAATCTGTGATCTTATCAAAGATTAATTGTCATCTAACTTTGAGATGAAAGATATGGATCAAGCATATTATATTCTTAGAGTTAAGATTTCAAAGGATCGCTCGAGAAGATTATTATCACTATTTCAAGAGATATACATTAACAAAGTTCTCGAATGATTTAATATGCAAAATTGTAAGCCCATAGACAATCTCATTGCTATAAATCAGTCTCTTAGTAAGAGCATGTATCCTAAAATATAGAGCAGATAGAACGTATAAATAACGATCCATATGCCAGTGCCGTGGGAAGTCTAATGTATGCAATATTATATACCAGACCTGATATATGCTATGTTATAGGCATGGTGAGTAGATATTAATCTAATCCAGGAGAAGCACATTGGAAGGCGGTAAAAAGCATACTTAGATACCTCAAAGGTACCGTAGATTATTCTCTCTATTTTAAAGAAAAGGATCTGTATTTGAGAGGATATATGGATGCTAATTGGGGAGGAGATATGGATGAGAAGGAAATCCGTATTAGGTTATATTTTCTTGTTAGGCAAGGGTTCCATTTCATGGAGTAGCAAGAAACAGACCTGTGTAACCCTTTTGACAATGGAAGCAGAATTTATTGCTTCCTTAACTGTAGTATAAGAGGCAGTTTGGTACAGTTTATGAACCATCTGAATATAACTACCTTAGAGAAACCCGTGACAGTCAGTTGTCGATAGCTTACATTAAAGATCCAAAATTTCATAGTAGGACAAAACATATCGACATTAAGTATCAATACACTAAAGATATTGTTGCAGTACGAGGAGAAGTGAACTTTCGGTATATTTCTACATATGATATGATAGCAGATCCTTTAACTAAACATGCATCAAAATATGTATTTGAGAGATATATTAGGTCTCAGGATTTGCATGGGATTTGATTTATACTGTAATATATTGACATTATTATTTATGAATAATAATATTTGAGTTCATTGTTAGCAATACATAAGTGTGAATGTTTGCATGTGAACATTTACTATTATAAGATAGAGTATATCAGACAAAAAAGTAGCCCACTCACACGGATGTTTACATTAGTTTTGTTAATAAGTTAACAAAGTCTAATATGAGGTAATGTTTGAACACAAAATGAATTTCGAGAACCTATTCAAAATAAAAGTGCCGTCTTATAGAAATTATAAGATGAGTCTTGTTAATGTACAAGATAAAGACACATATAAGGTTATATGCTTTGGATTAAGATCCAAAAATAGTATTAAGGATGATCCAATGATATGTTAAATGTAACTATCATATTCTATCTAAAAGCCAGAAGTAGTCCTGAAAGAAGTGGACTAAAGTTGGATGCTTTGATGCATTACAACCTTAGATATCTATATGGTGTTAAACAATAATAAGACATACGCTCCTTTAAGGAGAGAACATCATAACAAATGCATCATACCATGTGTGCTTAAGTTGATCAATGGAAGAAAATCTTATATGAATGATATCAAATTTTTCCTAGTGTAAGATCCTAATTTTTCGATCCTCAGTACCCTTAACTTATACCAGAAGTATAGTTCAATGTGGCTAGTTTAGTTGGTCTCCAAAGGATCCTAAAAATATTTTAATCTGATGGATCTAACTAGAAAAATAAGTTAGACTATGATGGATGGATATAGTAAAATGGAAAGATATTTTTCAATCACATTCAGTAGTTTCATGGTTCATTGGTTAACCTATTGTAGTCTTTATATGTAGAGACATAAAAGTAAACATGAGATAAAAGTGAACACGGTTCTCATAAAAGTGAACACAAAAATTATTTTTTATGAGATCATGAGATAAAATAACAAATGTAAAAAAATTATATAGGGTTTGGCATACTATTATGAGAATATCTTATTTCTCGAGATGTTATATATCCCTAATAGGTGTATAGAACTAGTGTTCTTGATGTATGTTAGTCACACAAACTATCTGCTTATATGATAGAAGAGAATAATAGAAAATCGTTTCTTCATGTGCAAGTGGGAGATGAAGGAGTTTGGGATACGCTCATGACTCACGAGATGAGAAATTAATCCCAATATAAATTAGAATATATCAAAATAGGAAATAATACACATGAAATTAGTTCCATATTGAAATTTCTTATGATTAGAAAATTTACCATTATTGGTGGCTATTAATATTGGCAGTTACCTAATTTAAACTAGGTAACTAACATATTAATATGAAATTAATTTCTAATTTAAATAATTGTAACTACCAATTTTGGTTTAATTCCAATTAAGATAATTTAATCTTACCTTAATTGGAGCCCTATATAAGGGCTAAAATTCTCCATTTGGAAAAAAAAGAAGAAATACTCCCATATCGAATCTTTGCCAAATTCTTTTCGCACACTTTTGCTCTTTTTCGTTGGGGTTTATAGTTTGTCATGTTAGAGTTTTCATCCCGAGATTTATGTGGTGTGGATGAGAACTAGACCGATGATTCAAAAAGGTGGATGATATCGATGTTTGTGATTCTATGCTTTGAAAGATATTTATATTTACATCTCGTTATTTATTGTAATATGTCGTGATATTTTCTTTCATATATATATATATATATAAACATATTTTATTGTAATTTTTAAATCTATGTAATCTTTTCTTTTTTTACTTACCAAAGTATCATTTATTTTTCTTGTATAAGGCCTCTCACAAGTTTTTGAACCAGCATCGGTCCCTTTATAAAATCATGTTGACAAACAGAGTTTAAGGTAATTTGATGATATAAATTACTCATTTCATTCATTTTTATGTGTCGCTTTTGAACAAAATTTAAATTTTATTTATTTATTATTTTTTAATTTTCAATAAATTTTGATTTTTTTAATAAAAATTAATTTATTTAAAATAAAATAAATTTTATAATTTAATTAAAATTATGTAATTTAATATCAAATTTAAATTTACACCAGAGTGTGTAAGGAGGATCTTAGAGAGGAGGTCAATCAATGATGGGACAATTCTTAAGAAATTCTTTACATATTCTTACCCAATATAAACTGCAATATTCATATCGTAAGGCCAGAATATCTCTTGCAAATCACCTTATTATTATTTTTTTTATAGGAAAATCTTAGTAACTTCATTAAGAACAAATAGAGTTTACATCTTTTAATAGGAATTGAGAAATAAAAGAAGGAGATTCTTCAATCAAAATCTGAATAGAAGGAAAAAGGGGACAACTCTTTGCTAAACTATAAGCCACCTAGTTACCTAATCTCCGAGGAAAAAACCAGCAGCAATAAGAAAAGGATATGCTCAATGATTGACAACCCCTCAGAAGGCCACAAAATCATTTCGAACCTTAGTGTTACGCAACAAACAATCAATAACAAGCTTACTATCAGATTCAACTACTAGTTTCGAGAACCCCAACTCTCTTGCAATTGAGAGACCCCACAATAAAGCCATTGCTTCGGCAGTATACAAATTCCAATTTGCCATCATTGATTTGAGACCATAAGCCATGACTTACCCCTTCTCATTTCTAAACACCACTCCCAAACCAACTAAATCAATCCCGATTAAACCTGCATCTACATTCAGGTTAATCATGCTTGACTAAGGGGGTTGCCACCTACACATTTCATCAAGCATAGGTCTAATGCCATCATTATTTTGATAAATAGCAAAAAATTCCTCCATAGAGTGTCTGGCTGAAGAAAGAACCTGAGAATATGGAATGTCTGAGTTATCATGAAAAAGTTTATTCCTTGCAAACTATAACCTATAACACAAGAAGGAAAATAAGGAAATTTCACTATGGCTAGGGCACTCCATCAAAGCAGCCAACCAATCTTTAAAATTTCCAGCCTAGATTCTTATAGTGGGCAAACCTGCATGCTGCCAAACTTGCTTAGCAAAAACGATAATCCCTAAGTAGATAAATTGTTGATTCCACCTCGTTGCACCCAAGGCAAAAAATAGAACCCCCTAACCCATGTTTTTGCAGGCCTTTCTAATAGGAAGTGAGTTCAGAGAGGCCTCTATAAGAAGCTACTAACCTTCGATGGGACACTAATGTTCTAGAGATTTTTCCAAAATCACTAATTTTGATTCTCTAATGTTGAACTGACACTCAAATTTTTATGCATCACCAATGTATGGCAGTACTCACTCTTAACTGTGTACTGACCTATCGAGTGGTAAAACCAAACCAAGTCATTAGTGCTCCCAGCTAACCCAATTGGAATCTTTTTAATATGATTCATATCAACTGGAAGGAATAAATCGCTAAGCAACTCGTATTTCCAGGTACCCCTATCATGATCAATGAGTAAGGCTACCAATTTGTCTTCTAAACACAAAATGCATGGGGTATTTATCTTGAAAGATGAAGGTTATGGTATCCATTTGTCTTGCCAAATCTTTAGATTTAACCCATTACCCACTTGCCAATAGGATCTCAACATCAGTAACTCCCTTCTAAAAAGAATATTTCTCTAAGTATAGCTTGGATTCACCCCCATCTATGCCTCAAAGAAAGAAGAGCGAGAAATTAGAGAGCCTTAAGGACTTTAGCTAACAGTGAAGTGAAATTTATGACTAACCTCCAACATTGTTTTGCTTGGAATGCCTTGTTGAAAAAATTAAAATCCTTGAAACCAAAACCACTTTTAGATTTCAATTTACACAACTACTTCCAACTATAAATGTAATGGCCTCAACACCGGTTTAGCCATAAATAGTATTTTTCAATAGTGAATAGTATTTTTTGGGCCGAAAAGTACACTTGAAAGTCAAAAATATTTTATTGGACCATCGAAATTGGGATGAAATTTTAAGCATATCCTATTTTTAATATGATATGAATAATGGAATCAAATTTGAAGTGATTTGAAGTTGGAAAGTGGGATAAATTAATTAGGGCCATTTATTGGGTAATTATTGGGCTTAAACAAATTAATTGTCTAAGCCCATTTAGAACCCAGACCATGGCCCATTAGAAGGCCATATATAAGAGCTGATTCTTTAAAATTTTCCAACAGCAGCTCTCTTCTTCTTCAGCTTCTTTAGTGGCCGAATCACACCATCTCCATTTTCTTTTCTTTTTCTTTCAATTTTCTCCCAAATCCCACCAAATCAAATCTCAAAGAAGTGATTTCAGCCTCTCTAGAGTACCTTAGCCACCTTTGATCTTTGATTCAAGTAAGAAAATCAAAGGAAATCAAGGGTTAAAGTTTAGGTGTCAATTTTAGGTAAGTGAAATTATTGATTTTAATTTGATTTTTAGGTGCCTACTACTAGTTTTGGGTGCCTAGAATTCATTTTTGCTGTTAATTTTAGCATTTGAAGTCAAAATATTAGTTGATATGGAATTCAGACTTTGAAGGATTTCAAGAGGAGGAATCTATCTCAAAGGACAAAGGCAAGAAAAAGAAAGCCTAGGCAAAGAAAAGCATAAAAAAAAGGTTTGTGACTAAATAATCTTTTTATTTTCCTATTATTTATGTGAATTTTCTTTAGGTTTATTAAGAAAAATTTAATATAATAAGGTATAATTGAAATTATTATTATATTCATGCATTTAGGATTTAAATATGCTTATAAGAAATGTTAAATGGAGTAAAACAATATGATAAGGAGTAGTTTTAGTTATGGCCGAATGGAAAGGTAAGGGAAATCTATGAAATCTTAAGCTATTTTAATGTATTTAAGCTTTATAATGATAGTGCTAATGAGTATTGATGTCCATAAATTTCTATAGAATATATGAAAATTAAATGAATATTTTTGGAATAAATTTTAGTTAGGTATTAATTGAAAAATATGAAATTATGAGGAATTATTGCATAATTTATAGATTAAATGGTGAATTATTATGAAATAATTCACAAACTGTGTAAAAAAGACTGATCGTAAGTTTAGTGCATTGGTACAGTATTGACAAGTAATAAAAAGTATTGAAAAAAATGAAAAATTGAATAATAAAATGAAAATTAAGCGAATGTGTGCCCTTAGAAAGAGTTAGGCAGTAAAACCTAGCTCAGGATATAATTGGCTCACCATAGAGATATTTGTACCACGGTGCAAGTCATGGCGACTTGCTTTACTATGGTTGGATCGTTGATCTCCATAGTTCCTATCATACGTACTGTCATATGTTCATATGTTATATGAGGGATGATTCTTGAAGGTCATTTCTCATTTTGTTGTGGCCCTGTAGGGTCCACATCCCTCACATCCGGTCTGAGAGTTTTCTGCCGGGTCTATACTAGGGGCATAATGATAAGAAAATGTTATAAGTATAAAAAGAAAGTTAAAATTGAAGTTTAAGATGAAAAAGGACTAAAATGAAAAGAGTTAAAAAGTTTAGAGGTAAAACGGTAATTTTCCTAAAAGATGAATTTAATAGGTAAAAGTGAGAAGGAAAGAATTAATAAGGGTAAAATGGTAAATTGATCAACTAACACTGTAAAAAGTCAACCTTATAAAGTTAAAGGACTAAAATGAAATTTTACATGAAAAAGTCAAAACAAGGATTAATCGGTAATTTATAAGCCAATTAATAGATTAAAATGAGAAAATAAGAAATTAAAGGGCAATTTGGTAATTAAGGCATAAAAGGGCATTTTTGAAATAAATGAAAATTTTAAGGACTAAATTGAAAATTAAGTAAAATTTTAAGTTAAAACAAAAAATTAGTTATTAATAATATATACTATGCTTTTAAATAAGAAAAATTGATAACAGATAACTTAATTGTACATATTTAGGAAAATATGCTTTTAGAAAAATATTATGATTTTTAGTCACTACTGGACATATTTAATGCTCAGCATGTAGGATTTACTACGTATAGGTACTAATATTTTGGAGCATGAGTACACAGAGGTCAACGGATGTTAAAGGAATAGGATGATTATTTTGTGGCATGTATATATATATCTATTTTGTTTTGTATTATGAGAACAGAGTTATAAAGATAATAGTATTGTATTGTAATTAGAAGTTATGGATAAGAATTTGCAGGAAATGAATAGTATGCATGTATTATGTGATGGAGTATATAAATGTGTTATGTGGATGAATATAAACTATTGTGCTTCGGAGAGGCTATGTTAGTGTCTGCTTTTCAGGTGGTTAGTTAAGAATATAACCGTTATATTACCAAATTTTTGTAAAATGCATAGTAAATTCTGGACAGTTTTAGGTCAGCAATTAATAGAAGTTATATATAAGGTGGTGGTTAAGTTAACATGATAATACAATTATTGGATAAAAAAAAATTTTCGACCAATTACTTAAATCGATAAGACTGTTCCAATAATGATGTTATAGGTTTAGAGTTGAAAAGTGAGAGAAATAAATTAGAATTGATTATTGGGTTAATATTGGCCTTTAATTAAATGGGCTTAAGCCCATTAATTTGGCCCAAGCCCAAGTCACCAAAATGGTATAAATAGATCAAAAAAATCTAAGATACCAGTAGCTTTCACCAGCTTCCAACCGAACCACTATGCTTGCTTTCCTTAGGTTTTCCTTCAAGCTTTTTCTCTTCTTCTCCCTTAATTCAAGCTTTCTAGATGTGATTTTACCTCTCTAGAGTAATATTTTAGCCTATAGCCTTTGATTAGAGGAAGTAAAGCAAGGGAAATCAAGGATTTAAGCATGAGATATTAAATTGAGGTAAGAAAATTTCTTGATTTTAAATTTATTTTAAGGTATCTACTATTAAATTTAGGTGCCTAGAGACCATTTTAGAGGTTAATTTGAAAAAAAAGATGTTGATATCTTGGTGTTTTATTGAAGGGAATTTTGGTGCTTAAATGGAGAAATTGAAGATGGATGGTTTTTCTTGATTTAAGGCATGTAAAGGAAGCTTAAGGAAGGTTAAGCATGGAAAAAGGGTTAGTGACTATTAAATCTCATTATTTTCCATTAATTTGAAATATTTTCCCTTTATGTACTTTAAGGAAAAAGTGAAAGCTTGATGAATAATTGTAATTAAGGTTAGATTGATGCAACTAAACCTTAAATAATGCCATAGAAATGCTTAAATTAAAGTAGAAGAATTTTTAAGGTAGTGAACCTAGGGTGGCCGGATTTTCTTATGGGATAATTGATAAGTGTGAATTATGTATAGTTTTTAATATGTTTTAAGCATTGTTATTTATTTAATTTGGTGTTATTTAGGTTAAATTAGAGATATATTGTTAATTTGGGCGTTTTTAAGGTTAATTCAAAGTTTTGTTTGGTTTTTCAGGTTTAAATTGCTAAAAAAGGGCTTAAATTGCAAAGAAGGCAAAGATTGGGGCCAAAACTGCAAATATGAGAAATTGATGCGAGAAAGTGAGCGTCCAGTCCAGAAGGTTTTCACGTGACGACGTGAAATCAATGAAGAAATCCACACGTGGCCACGTGAAGGGTTGTAGCTTGGAAGACATGGCCACGTGAAGATTGAAGCTAAGAGACCCATGGCCACGTGAAAGACAAGTGAATGAAAACATATGAAGGACACGTGACCACGTGTGAAGCAAAGAAGAACCACACGTGATCACGTGTGAAGAAGCACTAGAGGAACACGTGACCACGTGTGGATTTACACATGAAGAAATGTGGCCATGTGCTGAAGTCTCCCATTTGACGAAGGATTTTCTCGAGTTTCCTATTTTTGCAGAGTTCACTTCCTTTTTAATTTTTGGAGTTCAAGAAGGATTCTACTACGTCTTTGGCTTATAAATAGCAGTCTAAAATACCAGATAAAGGATCCAATCTTAGAATTAAGCACATTATTTTCTTAGTTTATTTTACGTTGTTTTTGTTTTCACTGTTTTTCTTCAAAGCTTTGTTTTAATTTTAAGTATGTCTTGTGAGTGGTTTTTTTTAACTTTTGCTAAAGGATACTTGAATCCTTAACTTGTATTGTTATGACTTGAGTTTGATCTTTCATTTAATGCAAGTTGATTATTTCTTAGATGTTAAACATAGTCTTGTCTTTACTCAATTTTAAATTGATTGTTAACTTGATTAAGCATTGGTTAATTAATTAGTTTAAATTGATTATTGATTTGCATGTTCTTGGGTTGATTTATTTAGGTTAATGCATGATTATAATCTGAATAAGCTATAATTTTGTGTTGATTTAAGTAAATTGAGATTGAGAAAAGTGTAACTAAGAATAGGTGAAAGTTAAATCTCTTGAAAAAGGCTTTACTAGACATCTAGGAGAATTAATTCAGGTCTTTATGCTAGGTATTGAGTTTATCTGAATAGGAAAATTTTGATACTTGGAATGATAATCTTGAATAAAGTTATCTGGATTTATTAATTTGAATTCTCCATAATCACTTGTGTGTTTACTTTTTGATTAAGTCATAATAATATTGGTTAAGGTGGATAGTCTTTCAGTGAAAGTTGCTTTTAATATTGATTTTTACCTCATTTAATTTACTTTCTTTCATTATATTTTTATTTATTTCAACTCTTTCAATTGTTTTATTTTAGTTTTAAAATACTGCTTTTTGTTTTAATCTTCAGTCATCACAACTTTGGGATTTCTCTTCTTTCTTTTACACATAAAAATTGGTTTTGAAATTAAAATAGCGCATACAAATACAAGTTTCCCTTGGGTTCGATATTTTGGGTCATAATTATATTTTCCTATATTACTTAGCTGATCTAGTACACTTGTTAGCATCCGGTCAAGTTTTTGGTGCCATTGTCGGGGATACATTGGCATTTGTTTATTTATTTTGATTTTAAAGTGATTTTTGTGTGTTCTTCTTCTCTTCTTCACACATTTTTTTGATTTTCTTTTTTAGGTGACTAGTGATTTATGGTGAGAAACAACCCCATTCTACCCATAGACCCTGAAATTGAGAGGATATTACATAGGAATAGAAGGATAAAAGGCAATATGGATGACCCAACAATGGAACCACCTATGAATGATCCTCTACCACCTAGGATCGAAGAGCAAGAAATACCCCACCAAGTTTTCGGGAATGGGTATAGACCTAGGACCATTAGGGATTATGCTATTCCTAGGTGGAATGAAGAACATAGAACAATTAGGATTCCTCACCACCAACCTTTTGAGATTAAACCCGCTACCATCACGATGGTACAAAGAAACCAATTTTCGGGTTCGGATATAGAGGATCTTGCATAACATTTAGATATGTTCTTAGAAGTTAGTGACACTGTGCAAATTCCTAATGTATCAACTGATGCAATTAGGTTGAAACTCTTTCCATTCACCCTCATAGGAAAAGCTAGGGATTGGCTATAAATATTACCAAATCAATCCATCCATTCTTGGTAGCAAATGCAAGAAAAATTCCTGTGTAAATTCTTTCTACCTACTAAGACTGCCCTCATTAGAAAACAAATTAATGATTTCCAACAATTTTATGAGGAGCCATTCTATGAAGCATGGGAAAGATTTAGGAGACTTTTAAAAAGCTGCCCTCATCATGAGGTTCCTGTTTACCAACTAATGCACATTTTCTATGTAGGTGCCAATCCATCAACAAGATCTTTGTTGGATGCAGCATCAAATGGTAGTTTCATGAACCAAATTCCTGAAGATGCATTTTTGCTTCTTGATGAGATGGCTACCAATGATGATCAATGGGCAACCACTAGAATAGCTCAAAATAAACAGGGAGTTCACAATATTGATAAAGTAGCTATGTTAAAAGCTCAATTAGAATTAATGGAAAAGAAGCATTTAAAAGAAATAAATGGGCTTAAAGCTAAAAATATTTCTATGTTAGCTAATGAAGTTGATGCTTATGCAGGAATTCCAGGACATTCGGGAGTGAAGACTAATGAAGGATTGGTAGAAGAAGTAAATGCCTTGAACCCATATAGCAACACTTACAACCCGGGATGGAAAAACCATCCAAATTTTTCATGGAGGGAAGGTAATCAAGGTTCTTCTTCTAACTCTAATCCTAGACCTCAGTTTAACCATAACCAACCTTCCAATAACCATCTTCCATACCAAAATCAAGCTCCACCAAATTATCCAAACCAATACCCATCACAATCATACCACCAACCATCCGATTTTCAAAAATCTCAACCTCTCCCTCCTCAAGAAAAGAATTCCAACATAGAAGAAATGATTGCAAATTTCATGGCCTCCCAAAATTCAATTTTGCCTAGTCAAGATGCTAGATGGAACTCACAAGACATTTGGATGAGGAACCAAGAATCTTCCATTAGGAATCTAGAAAACCAAATGGGGCAACTTGAAATTTCATTATCCAACCAAACTAAAGGGACATTTCCATCTAATGTGGACAGAAATCCAAAATAGGAAGCCAAAACAATCACTTTAAGGAGTGAGAAGGAGTTAGAAAAAATTGAAATTGGTAAGAATTCTTCCTCAAGGGTGGAACCGAGTGCCTCCTACGGTTGAGAAGGATAAAGGTAAAGAAAAACTTATTTCTATTGTTCTTGATGAATCTTAATTACCTTTTCCTGTTTTAGCTAGAAAAAAAAAGCAAAATGAACAATTAAGTAGATTTTTAGACATGTTTAAAAAGCTACATATAAATTTACCATTTGCTGAAACTTTATTACACATGCCTAAATATGCTAAGTTTATGAAGGAATTGTGCACTAATAAGAAAAAGCTAGAAGGCATAGGAATGGTTCAATTATCCAGTAATTGTAGTGCTATTTTGACCAATAAAATTCCTGAAAAACTAGAAGATCCTGGTAGTTTTACATTGCCTTGTGAACTAGGAGGTAATTTTGTTGGGCATGCTTTATGTGATTTAGGTGCTAATATTAATTTTATGCCTTATTCGATTTGCAGGAAATTGAACTTAGGTGACCTAAAGGAGACCCGAATGACACTTCAATTGGCGGATAGATTGGTGAAGAAATCGAAGGGAATTATTAAGGATCTATTGGTGAAAGTAGAAAATTTCATATTTTCGATTGATTTTATGGTCATGAACATGGAGGAAGATAGGAAGGTACCATTAATAGTAGGTAGGCCATTCTTGAACACAACGAGAGCTCTAATTGATGTTTATGGACAAACGGTCACTTTGAGATTCAACGAGGAGGAAATGATTTTCAATGTTAATAAAATTTTAAAACACCCCTCATATGATTTTGAAGAGTCCATTTATTTTGTTGATGAAATTTAAGAATGTGCCAACACAAGACAAGAGGAAATCATTCTCAATGATGAGCTTTAAAGTTGCTTAATGCATCCCAAGGAAATGAAAGAATTGGAAGCAAAGGAGAAGAAATTGGTACAAAATCTGGAAAAAGAGCATAGTGAAGATGAAACGGAGGATGAACCATCCCCTCCTAAGGGAGATTCTGAACTTAAAATACTTTCATCTCATTTAAAATATGTATTTTTAAAAGATAATGCTGAGCCAGTAATTATTTCATCTTTATTGACAGGTTTGGAAGAAGAAATGCTCATTGAAGTCCTCCAGAAGCATAAAGGGGCCATTGGTTGGGCAACATCCGACTTAAAATGGATAAGCCCCAGCTATTGTACACATCGTATACCCATGGAGGATAACTTTAAGCCAGTGGTGCAACCTCAATGAAGGCTCAACCCAACTATGCAAGAAGTAGTGAAAAAGGAAGTATTGAAATTACTCGATGTAGGTATTATTTATCCTATTTTTGATAGTAAATGGGTAAGTCCTGTTCAATGTGTGCCTAAAAAGGGAGGAATGACAGTAGTAATCAATGAAAATAATGAGTTAATCCCTACACACACGGTAACGGGATGGAGAGTATGCATTGACTATAGGAGGTTGAATAATGCCACTAGAAAAGACCATTTTTCATTGCCCTTTATTGACCAAATGTTAGAAAGATTGGCAGGAAATAGATTTTATTGTTTCTTAGATGGATATTCGGGGTATATACAAATACCCATAGCTCCGAAAGACCAAGAAAAAACCACATTTACATGTCCATATGGAACATTTGCATATAGGAGAATGCCTTTTGATCTTTGTAATGCACCTGCCACATTTTAACGATGCATGATGGCCATATTTCATGATTTTATTGAAAAATTTATGGAGGTTTTCATGGATGATTTTACTATTTATGGTCATGACTTTGAGTCTTTTTTGAATAATATTGCATTGGTCTTAAAAAGGTGTCAAAAGACCAACCTTATTCTAAATTGGGAAAAATGTCATTTCATGGTTAAAGAAGGTATTGTCTTAGGACATAAAATTTCTGAAAAAGGCATTGAGGTTGATAAAGCAAAAGTTGATGTGATAGAAAAATTACCCCCACCAACTAGTGTTAAGGGCATTAGAAGTTTCCTTGGTCATGCCGGGTTTTATCGTCGGTTTATTAAGAATTTTTCTAAAATTGCCAAATTACTTTCTAATTTGTTGCTTAAAGATGCTGCATTTAACTTTGATGCTGAGTGTTTGCAGGCTTTTAATCTATTGAAGCAAAAGTTAATAAGTGCACCCGTCATTGCATCACCCGATTGGAGCTTACCATTTGAAATTGTGTGATGCAAGCGATTATACAGTTGGAGCAGTCGTAGGACAGCGAAAGGAGAAAATTTTCTATACCATCTACTATGCAATCTATACACTCACCGGAGCCCAAGTTAATTACACCACTACGGAGAAAGAACTTTTGGCAATAGTCTTTTCATTCAAAAAATTCAGATCTTATCTCCTAGGATCTAAAGTTACGGTATGATCGGACCATGCAGCATTGAGGCACATTTTTGCAAAGAAGGATTCCAAATCGAGACTTATCCGATGGGTGTTACTACTCCAAGAATTTGATGTTGAGATTAAAGATAAGAAAAGAGAGGAAAATTTTGTAGTTGACTATCTATCTAGATTGGATCATGCTAGCATCAAAAAGGGAGAAATTTTTGACTTGTTTCCCGATGAACATATTTGTGCTTGTTACACTTATGAACATTCAGTTCCATGGTACGCTAATATAGCTAATTTTCTCACAGGTGGCTATCTTCTTGAGAACACTTGACAACAAAAGAAAAAACTAAAAGCGGATGCCAAGCACTACCTTTGGAACGACCCGTATCTCATAAAAATATGTGCGGATCAAGTACTAAGACGGTGTGTCCCAGAATCAGAACAAGGAGTCATCATGTTACAATGCCATGGAGGTGAGGTTGGAGGCCATCATGGACCAAATAAAATCGTACAAAAGGTTCTCCAATCTGGTTTTTTTTGCCAACCTTATTTTAGGATGTCAAAACTTTCATTGATATGTGTGATAGATGTCAAAGGGTTAGGAATATTTCTAAAAGGGATGAAATGCCTATGAATAATGTACGTGAAGTTGAAATTTTTGATGTTTGGGGGATAGATTTTATGGGTCCATTTCTAAATTATTTTGGTTTTGAATATATTTTAGTAGCTATGGATTATGTTAAATGGGTTGAAGCCATAGCTACTAGAACTTGTGATGGCCGTATAATGCTTGAATTCATTAGAAAAAATATTTTTACTAGGTTTGGGGCACCAAGAGCTATAATAAGTGATGGAGGCAAATATTTTGTCAACCATCAATTCAAAACCTAGCTTAAGAAATTTGGTGTTAAGCACAAAATTACCACCCCATACCATCCTCAAGCAAATGGACAAGTAGAAGTGTCTAATAGGGAGTTAAAATCAATCTTAGAGAAAACAGTTAACAACTCTAAAAAAGATTGGTCTCTTAGGTTAGATGAGGCTTTATGGGCTTATCGAACCACATTCAAAACCCCTACAGGTATATCTCCCTTTAGAATTATTTTTAGAAAAACATGTCATCTACCAGTAGAATTAGAGTATAAAGCTTATTGGGCTACCAAATTTTTTAACTTTGATTTGAGAAATGCAGGAGAAAAGAGGAAATTACAGCTCAATGAACTCGATGAAATTCGACAATGGTCATATGACAATGCAGCGCTTTATAAAGAAAAGACCAAACGTTGGCATGATAAGCATTTAAGGGTAAAAGATTTTATTCCAGGTATGCTAGTGCTTCTTTATAATAGTCATCTTCGTTTGTTTTCAAGAAAATTGAAATCGAAGTGGCTCGGACCATACCAAGTAATGTCAAGCAATAATTTTGGTGTAGTGACGATCAAAAGCTTAAAAGATAGTTGTGAATATACAGTAAATGGGCATCGGCTCAAATCATATCAACTCGGACAACAAGAGGTTGCTGAGGCAACCATGGTTCTTCACAATACTTAATAAATGGTTTGAATAGTCTAGCTAAAGACTCTAAAACTCAGAACTTCTACTTCTTCTGTCTTTTATTATTACAATTTATTTTAGTGTGATTTTGTGTTTTAGTTGTTTTAAGTTTGGTGAGTTTTATTTGTTTGTTTTGGTTCATGAAATAGGGAGGTAACTAGGCTTTTAAAGTTTAGGAAGGTGTAATCAAAATGGCTAAAATTCGTGAGGAGTATTATTTTCAGAAGACAACTGATACATAGGATAAGGGTCACACGTGACCACATGAGTAAAAGGCATTGTACTACACGTGGCCACGCATGAAGATACCATCACACACATGTGACCACGTGTGGATCCTACTTTACTATTCACATGGCCACGTCTAAACTCACTGCCTCCCTTTCACATACATACACATGACCATGTGTGGTTTCACCTTTGTCATCACGTGGCCACGCACAAACTCTCTGCATCTCACACACACACACGTGACCACGTACACACCCACTCTATTCTTCACGTGGCCATGCACACACAACTTACACACACACACGTGAGCATGCACACACCTACCTTTGTCATCACGTGGCCACGCAAATACTTGTTGTCCCATATAACACTCCCACGCCTTTTTATTTCTTCCTCTTCATTTTATTTTTGCTCTCACACATGCCCACGCCTCACCATCCACAAATTCACCCACGGCCACAGGTTTTCAACCACCACTGCTCATCACCATCTTCGACCACCATTCTCCCTCTCCTTGCCCTTTTTCTCTCTCTTCTACCCATCTTCTCTTTCTTCTCCATATTTGTCTTTATTATTTTAGGGTTTTCACAACTCACACACATCATCTTCAATTTTGAGCTACCATTTTGGTTCAGTTCTCACTCTCAAGTAAGTATTCACTCTCTTTGCTTCTTAATTATTGTTTTCATATCATCCATTGCTATGTTTCGTTGCCATTATTACTTATGAATGTGTAGTTTGGAGGTTAATTTGCACTTAACATTTTATTTTCATGCTGATTCCTTTTGCTCGTATGAATGATTATGAATAATATATGCATGTTATAGATGTTTGATAGTCAACTGGGTAAAGAATAATCTTCGATATGATCTCTAATTTGATGCTCAAACTTGTGCCCATAACATGTTCGATGAAATGTCCCAATGAGTTTTTCTTTAAATTCATTTAATTTTCACTCTTTGGTTGGCATGTTTATGATTTACATTGATGCATTACAACCTATTCACCTCTTGAGAGATTGGTTCATAACCTTATTCATACATGTTAGGCATTATTTTTGACATATTCATTTTGCCTAACTTTTCAATAATTGTTATGCCTAACATTTTGCTTTATACTCATATACCATGCATCTATACTTTCATTATTTTTCATTTCATCCAATTGTGCTTCAATGTACGTTCAAATACTTGCACATAAATATACTTTGGTTTATAAGTTGACACAATACGCTTACATTATGTTTTATTTCTTTTCAGTGGCACCTCGACGGACCAAATATCCTGATGTGGCAAGCTCTTCCAGTATACGCATCCCATCATATGTGGATAGGGCTAAAGTCAATAAATTTGACTACTTCAGTAAGTGTATGTATGTCCAGCCCGCCTATTTAAGTCAATACTTCCTCAATATTCCGATTAGAAATCTGTGGGATCATGAGGTAGAACCATTACTCCAACATATTGGATGGATACAGTTTATTGAAAAGAAACCTAAGGTATATCCGGATATGGCACGAGACTTTTTATATTCATTTGAATGCTTCTTTAGGAGAGATACAGAGGACATAATAGTAGGTTTTAAGTTTGGCAAGAAAGGCTACTCCTTGACTTTTAGGCAGTTTTCAGAAATTTTAGGATTTATGTTCGATGCCCCAACTGAATTGGAGGATGCATCTCCTATAGAAAATTGGGAAAGAATCAAAGATCTTGAGCTAGATGAGCCATGAGTAGGAGGACAATGCAAGGTTCATGCCTTAAGGAATCATGCTTTGAGGATCATTCATCGTTTTTTGGCAAAGAGCATGTATAACAATTTGAAAAATGCAAGCACTATTAGTGTGTCCCAAGCTATGGTCCTCTGATGCATGATGGATGGCATAGCAATCAATGGAGCAGGAATTATAGCAACTCGGATTAAGGAATTGCAGAAAATGCCAGGGCATATTGATAATATTTCCATTGGGTGGATAGCTATAATTTTGGCTATTGCAGTTGAACAGCCTGTGTATGAAGACTCATTTCCAGAAAATCTACCTTGTATTGATAATAAGATGCTCAAGAGGATGAAAATTCTGATTCCTAGGCCTCGTGGTCATTGGGCAACTCGAGAGGAATACTTAAGAGAGAACAACATTAGGATTGAGGAGCAACAGGATGAGCCAAATGAGGAGAATATTGCCCCAGCTGCACCTTCCCCCATCAATGAGCCCGCAACACCTGAATGGGAAGGTCCGTTTAATCAGTTAAGTAGTCATTTGGATGCTCAGCAAATTCGGCTAGATCAAATGCAAAGACGACTAGATACATTACGGGATACGGTGATGGAAGGTAATAGTACTGTTGAGAGATTTATACACCAGTTTTGGCAGCTAAATCCTCCACCTCCGCCTCCACCTGAATAGTTCTTCATTTACTGTGGACAACAAAGTTTTGAGGAGGGGGTAGCCTCCTTTCAGGGAGATTGTCTTCTACCTTCTCTTTTCTTTTTCATGAATCAATTTTTTTATGTTTTATGTTTTGTTTTCTGATGTTTTATTTTGTTTATGTTTTGTTTGCTTTCTTAAGTTTGTAAAACATAATGAAGACTCATGTAGTTCACTTGTTCATTTAGTTTTCATGAGAACTTAGTTTACCCTGGTTGCCTTCAAAACTTTGAACAAATTGAACTTAGATATAGGAATATGCATGTTTTGAACCTTTGCTTAGCAAAAGAACAAATATGTTGTTTAATAAATCTTTAGATAGTTTAATCTTCAGTTTGATTAATATTTGTTAGTTTTCAAATCCTTGAAAGCATTTAGACCAGTTTTTAACTTAGAAAAAACCAATAAAATAAAGCAGTGAGGTAAGAAAATTTAGAGCACTAGAACCTTCCTCATCACCCTTCAAAGCATACGAGCAACTCAAATAACTTAGAAAATGATCTAGGCAAAAATATTTTCTTGATAAACTTCCTTAAAGACTTTTGACCTACCTTGGTGAAATTATCCTTTGAAAAGCCAAATTGAGCCTAAAAGGGTATGCTTAATGCGTACCATTAATATTTTCTTGTTACACTCAATGTTTTACCATATAACCTAAAAAGCCTTTATCTCACCATATGGAATTGGCCACTTTAGGACTAAATGGATTTATGAAAGATTAAAGTTCAATTGGGTGTAGTAAGAAAATCTTAGCAAAGTCATTGATGACGTCAAGTGAAAAATTTACCTTGTATTACCTTGAGTTTAGGGGTAAAACGATAATTTTCCTAAAAGATGAATTTAATAGGTAAAAGTGAGAAGGAAAGAATTAATAAGGGTAAAATGGTAAATTGATCAACTAACAGTGTAAAAAGTCAACCTTATAAAGTTAAAGGATTAAAATGAAATTTTACATGAAAAAGTCAAAACAAGGATTAATCGGTAATTTATAATCCAATTAATAGATTAAAATGAGAAAATAAGAAATTAAAGGGCAATTTGGTAATTAAAGGCATAAAAGGGCATTTATGAAATAAATGAAAATTTTAAGGACTAAATTGAAAATTAAGTAAAATTTTAAGTTAAAACAAAAAATTAGTTGTTAATAATATATACTATGCTTTTAAATAAGAAAAATTGATAATAGATAACTTAATTGTACATATTTAGGAAAATATGCTTTTAAGGAAATATTATGATTTTTAGTCACTACTGGACATATTTAATGCTCAGCATGTAGCGTTTACTGCGTATAAGTACTAATATTTTGGAGCATGAGTACACAGAGGACAACGGATGTTGAAGGAATAGGATGATTATTTTGTGGCTTGTATATATATATCTATTTTGTTTTGTATTATGAGAACAGAGTTATAATGATAATAGTATTGTATTCTATATAGAAGTTGTGGATAAGGATTTGCAGGAATTGGATAGTATGAATGTATTATATGATGGAGTATATAAATGTGTTATGTGGATGAATATAAACTATTGTGCTTCAGAGAGGCTGTGTTATTGTCTGCTTTTCAGGTGGTTAGTTAAGAATATAGCCATTATATTGTCAAATTTTTATAAAATGCATAGTAAATTCTGGACAATTTTAGGTCAGCGATTAATAGAAGTTATATATAAGGTGGTGGTTAAGTTAACATGGTAATACTATTATTGGATAAAAAAAAATTTCCGACCAATTACTTAAATCGATAAGACTGTTCCAATAAGGATGTTATAGGTTTGGAGTTGAAAAGTGAGAGAAATAAATTAGAATTGATTATTGGGATAATATTGGCCTTTAATTAAATGGGCTTAAGCCCATTAATTTAGCCTATGCCCAAGTCACCAAAATGGGTATAAATAGATCAAAAAAATCTGATATACCAGTAGCTTTCACCAGCTTCCAACCGAACCACCATGCTTGCTTTCCTTAGGTTTTTCTTCAAGCTTTTTCTCTTCTTCTCCCTTAATTCAAGCTTTCTAGATGTGATTTTACCTCTCTAGAGTAATATTTTAGCCTATAGCCTTTGATTAGAGGAAGTAAAGCAAGGGAAATCAAGGGTTTAAGCATGAGATATTAAATTGAGGTAAGAAAATTTCTTGATTTTAAATTTATTTTAAGGTATCTACTATTAAATTTAGGTGCCTAGAGACCATTTTAGAGGTTAATTTGAACAAAAGATGTTGATATCTTGGTGTTTTGTTGAAGGGAATTTTGGTGCTTAAATGGAGAAATTAAAGATAGATGGTTTTTCTTGATGTAAGGCATGTAAAGGAAGCTCAAGGAAGGTTAAGCATGGAAAAAGGGTTAGTGACTATTAAATCTCATTATTTTCCATTAATTTGAAATATTTTCCATTTATGTACTTTAAGAAAAAAGTGAAAGCTTGATGAATAATTGTAATTAAGGTTAGATTGATGCAATTATACCTTAAATAATGCCATAGAAATGCTTAAATTAAAGTAGAAGAATTTTTAAGGTAGTGAACCTAGGGTGGCCGGATTTTCTTATGGGATAATTGATAAGTGTGAATTATGTATAGTTTTTAATATGTTTTAAGCATTGTTATTTAGTTAATTTTGTGTTATTTAGGTTAAATTAGAGATATATTGTTAATTTGGGTGTTTTTAAGGTTAATTCAAAGTTTTGTTTGGTTTTTCAGGTTTAAATTGCTAAAAAAATGGCTTAAATTGCAAAGAAGGCAAAGATTGGGGCCAAAACTGCAAATATGAGAAATTGATGCGAGAAAGTGAGCATCCAGTCTAAAAGGTTTTCATGTGACCATGTGAAATCAATGAAGAAATCCACACGTGGCCACGTAAAGGGTTGTAGCTTGGAAGACATGGCCACGTGAAGATTGAAGCTAAGAGACCCATGGCCACGTGAAAGACAAGTGAATAAAAATATATTAAGGACACGTGACCACGTGTGAAGCAAAGAAGAACCACACGTGACCACGTGTGAAGAACCACTAGAGGTACACGTGACCACGTGTGGATTTACACATGAAGAAACGTGGCCACGTGCTGAAGTCTCCCATTTGACGAAAGATTTTCTTGAGCTTCCTGTTTTAGCAGAGTTCACTTCCTTTTTAATTTCTGGAGTTCAAGAAGGATTCTACTACGTCTTTGGCCTATAAATAGCAGTCTAAAAAACCAGAGAAAAGATCCAATCTTAGAATTAAGCACAATATTTTCATAGTTTATTTTACGTTGTTTTTGTTTTCACTGTTTTTTTTCAAAGCTTTGTTTTAATTTTAAGTATGTCTTGTGAGTAGTTTTCTTTAACTTTTGCTAAAGGATACTTGAATCCTTAACTTTTATTATTATGACTTGAGTTTGATCTTCCATTTAATGCAAGTTGATTATTTCTTAGTTCTTAAACATAGTCTTGTCTTTACTCAATTTTAAATTGATTGTTAACTTGATTAAGCATTGGTTAATTAATTAGTTTAAATTGATTATTGATTTGCATGTTCTTGGGTTGATTTATTTAGGTTAATGCATGATTATAATCTGAATAAGCTATAATTTTGTGTTGATTTAAGTAAATTGAGATTGAGAAAAGTGTAACTAAGAATAGGTAGAAGTTAAATATCTTAAAAAAGGCTTTAATAGACATCTAGGAGAATTAATTCATGTCTTTATGCTAAGTATTGAGTTTATCTGAATAAGAAAATTTTGATGCTTGAAATGATAATCTTGAATAAAGTTATTTGGGCTTATTAATCTAAATTCTCCATAATCACTTGTGTGTTTACTTTTTGATTAAGTCATAATAATATTGGTTAAGGTGGATAGTCCTTTAGTGAAAGTTGCTTTTAATATTGATTTTTACCTCATTCAATTTACTTGCTTTCATTAGATTTTTATTTATTTCAACTCTTTCAATTGTTTTATTTTAGTTTTAAAATATTGCATTTTGTTTTAATCTTCAATCATCACAACTTTGGGATTTTTCTTCTTTCTTTTACACACAAAAATTGGTTTTGAAATTAAAATAGCACATACAAATACAAGTTTTCCTTGAGTTCGATATTTTGGGTCATAATTATATTTTCTTATATTACTTAGCCGATCTAGTACACTTGCTAGCATCTTGTCAATAATAAAGTGATTTTTACATGATTTTGATAAGTAATAATCCAAAATTAAGCTTAAATGTGATAAATATTGTCTATGAAATTTTTAAGAAATTATAGAAATTATTTGAGAATTTTAAAGTTAATTATAAGTGTATGTGTATAGTGTATATAATGAATTATTGTGAAATAATTCATAAAATAAGTGAAAAATGGTAGTAAATGTGAAATAATATATCCATAAATTTTTATGAAATTTATAGAAATTATTTGAATATTTTTAGAATATTTGTTGAATGATTTAATTAATAAAAATAGTGAAATTTTGTTAATTATGTCATAAAATGATAATAAGAGTGAAACAAAGTACATATAAATTTTTATGGAATTTATATGAATTATGAGAATATTTTCGGAATAATTATTGAATTATGAAATTAATAAGAATAAGGAATTATTGTGAAATAAATCATAAAGTGAGTGAAAGTGATGGAAATTATAAAATAATATGTATATGAATTTTTTTAAAATTTATTTGAATTTCTAGAATATTTATGAAATAATACATTGAATATGTTTAATTAAAAATATTGAATTATTGAGAAGTAATTCAATAATCAAGTACAAGATGATAAATTAATTCCTTATAAAAAGAAATGAAAAAGCCAATTAATGCATTTCCTAAAAATAAAATAATGAATTATACCGATATAATTCATAATTGTTCAAAAAGTTATAAAATAAACGATTAGCTAATTTATCAAAATAAATTAGTCCATAAAAAGTATTAAAGGAGTGAATTATTATAAAATAATTCACCAATAGAATAAAAGTGGTATATCCGAACAACTAAATTTCCAGATAGAAAAAGTGAGGAAAATTATTAAAAGCCAATTATTAAATTATTAAGAAATAATTCATAAAGTTTTAAAGAAAAAGAAGAAAAAGTGAGTTATAACCATATAATTCATAGTGTATAAAAGTCTAAAAAAATGCTAAATATTCAGAGTGAATTATTATAGAATAATTCACAAAAAAGTAATCGAAAAGATAAAATAATTGCAAAGAGAAAGTAATAGAAAAAGGAAAAAAATTTATTGTATAGTCAATAGCACCAAAAAGAGTGCTAATGACAAAAATATATTGTTTTAAGAAAAATGAAAGAAATTAAAATTATTAAAAGTTTAAAAATCATTCGAATATTTTTTATCATTTTTGCCTTTAGCAATAGCCAAGTAGTGATATTCTTATACATGATATAATTGGCTAGCCATAGGGATACCCTATACCGCGGTGCAAGTCATGGCGACTTGCTTTGCTATGGGTAGGATCTCTGATCTCTATAACTTCAGTGTTTTAAGTGAAAGTGAAAGTGAAATGTTTTTCGAGAAATGGTCCCTTAAGGATCATTTCTCTCTCAGTGGGACCTTTGGGTCCATGTCCCGCATATCCTTTTTGAGAATCATGTCTTATTACACTAGGGGCATATCGTAATGGATAAATCAGTGTTGTCTAAATAAATTGAATGTAAAGTTTATAATGAAAAATGATTTGTTTGAAAGAAAATGAAAAGTTGGGATAAAACTGTAATTTTTTCCAAAAATTATGATTAATAAGCAAAAATGAAAAAGAAATGTTTTATAAGAATAAAATGTTAAATTAAGCTTTTGTAAAGAAAAATAAAGGTTTAAAATGATTTTTTAAATAAAAAAGGATAAATTAAAATTAGTTGGTATTTTATGTACCAATTATTATTTTGAAAAATAACAAGTTTGAAAAATAGTACTAATTTTCTATTTAAAGTTAAAATGTGAAAACATTGTCCTTAAGTGAAAATTTATGCCTAAGTAATGAATTCCCGAAAGAAAAGTAAAATGAAAAGTAAAACGATAAAAGGCACATAATTATTCAATTAGGAAAAAGAAAAAGTTACAAAGTTCTAAATAAGTACTTGAACATGTTTAAATGTAAAAAGAAGGAAATAAAGATTTGTATGCAAAGTGTTCCAAATAATTGTATCACTTTGCATTTAAAGCTTAGAAGACTTGAAAATAGTAATGTGTTAACTAGTTTAAAAGTTAAAGTAAAATAAAAGAATAAATAGCGAGAATTATAATTATAACACATATTGGATAACTGAATTATCAATCGAGAAATAAAATAGTGAATAGATATGGTACCATTTAAATACAAGAGAATCAATATAGACTGTTAAATGAAAAAAATTATATCGATGTGACTAAAAATATAAAACCAAAGTTAAGTAAAAGTAAAGTTAGAGTAAAAAAGAAAAGTAAAAGTAAAAGTTAATATGAAATCGATTCACATAAGGAAATAGTGTAAAGCATAATGCAAGATTTAAAGTCAAAGCAAAATGATTACCAAAAATGTGGGTAAATAATGAAATTAATGTTAACAAGAGTAAAAATAATTGTTTAATGAAATAAGAATAAGAGTGGCATAATCTGTGTAATTATGATTTAATATGGGAAATTCTAAAATTAGTAGTCACCATTGAGCATGTCTAGTGCTCAGCATGTAGTGTTTACTGTGTGCAGGTTATGAAGTATTGCGGGAGTATATTACACAATGGAGCAGGAACGGAAAAGAAGAAATAGAGCTATATTGAGTTGTATTATGGCATGTATATACGTAGACAATTAAGGTAAAAGATTAAATTGTATTTTGATTATTGTTATTATGATTATTGATGGGTGAGTGTTGGTGAAAGTGTTTGTATGAATTTTATTAGTGTATGTTTAATTGTTTAAAATGTTATCGAATGAATAGAAAATTTTGAAGTAAAGATATTAAAGTGTATTGAAATTGATCGATAGTAAATAAAAAAAAATTACCGTGTATTGCTATCTTTGCTTTGGAAAAGACTGTTCCGTGAAGGGTGTGACAACAAAGTTGGATCTTATTCCCACAACCACTATGACCCCACCAAAATCTAAAAATAAGTGCTTGCAAGTCCTGATAAAGACCTATAGGTAATAAAAAATATTGCATGATATATGTTGGTATAGCCTGGGCCACCATTTTAATAGAAAGCTCTTTACCGGACCGAAAAAGTAGCCGTTCTTTCCACCTTTCCAAGCATTTCCACAATTGATCTTTGATCCTGTCAAAAATAATTCTCTTGGACTGATCCACTATAATCAGAAGATCTAAATAAAGATCATGATGGTCTATAGATTTAACTCCTAAGAATCGAGTTATAGTCCCTATTAACTCTATCCTCACTGAAGCACTAAAGGAAATTTTTGATTTACTTAGATTCACTTTCTGGCCAGATAAAATCTCATACCTCTGTAGAAACGCCAAAATGGTAAATGCATCGACGATGAAATCACGAGAGTAAAGGAGACTATCATCTGCAAAAAGGAGATAGAAGATTAAAAGAGCACCTGCTGAAACCCGAAACCTATGGAGGGTACTAGAAGAAATAACCGAATTTATTAAGCCTATAAGACCCTCGGTGCAAAGAAGGAATAAGTATGGCGACAATGAATCTCCTTGACGCAGACCACAAGAAGGTTGGATATAATCCACTGATTTCCCATTAACACAAATAAGATGTCATCGTTACTAGTCTCATGACCATATTTACCCACTTGTTAGAGAAACCCAACTTTTTCATAATAGTGGATAAAAAATACCATTCCACCCTATCATAGGCCTTTGTTATATCAAGTTTAAGCGATATATACTTCCTTCTACCTGACTCCCCACTCTTCATATAATGAAAGCCTTCACAAACTACTAGTTCATTATCTATTATCAGCCTCCTTGGGATAAACACACTTTATGTCTTATCAATAACATCCGACAAAAAAGGTTTCAGTCTATTAGCTAACACTTATGTAGCTATTTTGCATACTACGTTGCATAGGCTAATGGGTCTATATTTTGATATTAGCTTCGGATCTTTCACCTTTGGAATGAGATAAATTAAAGTATGATTGAAGCGCTATGGCATTGTACCCCCCTCAAGAACATCCATGACCACTCGAACAACCTCCGGCCCAACATAATTCCAGTATTACTAATAGAACAAAGGAGGACAAACATCCGATCTAGGAGCTTTTAGTGGATGTATCATTTTACGGCTCTGAAAACTTCATTAACACTAACGGGATTATTCAGGCTTTCATTCATTTTCGCGGTTACCTTTGGTTGAACAAAGTCTAGATCTCCCTCCTTAGTGATTCAGTATTCAGTAGAGAAAAATTCATCATAAAAATCAATACAAATCACCTTATTAAGGTAAGGATTAGTTGAGAAAATCTTGATTTTAAGTGGACTAGACGGACCTCACTTTACTTTATAAGTCAACCTAACTAAATAAACAACATTAACTAATGATAATCTAATTAAAAGTAACCATCCTTTGGTTGTGGAGACTTGGATTCCTTGTATGAATTTAAAATTGAGAATGTTGAAACAAAATTTTTTAAATTTACAGTCAGCTTAACTCCAAAGAAAATAATTTACCTACAAATAAAATAATTTTATTGTAACTAAAAACAATATAATTATTATTAATATTAATATTACTATTGCAACGAGCATAGGAAATCAAATAATACAAAGATACTTCCATTTTTTTAACTAAATCTTATTACTCGACAATCTTTAAATTAAAAGAAAGAAAAATTTAAAATTTTTTATAATCTATATTTGTAAAAATTAAGAATTTTACCGTACATACCTAATATTTTTATGTATAATGCATAAATTTTACTTTAAACTATTACTGATAAAACCTAAAGCGTTTTATCTGTAAAAGGAGAGCTGACAGCAGAGATAGCCGATCGGGTCGCTGGACTTGCAAAAGGGAGTGCCCAGTCGGAACCGAGCTTTAGCACTTCGAAGCTTAAGTAAATAGCTTTTAGATAAAGAATGTTTAGAGAGAGAGTCTCAGATATTCAATACCTGGAGCCATTGTGTTTTAGGCTACTTATCGGAGTTCTTTAGAGAGGTACTTGAGTACCTTGGGGAGTGATAACCGGCAGTCAGAGTAGATGAGCGGCGATGTGAGATGAAGTATATGGAGAGTATGGGCATTGGCTTGTGTCAGTGGGCTGACGGAACGTACTATCCCATCAGTCCGATCGAACATCACGCTTTTCTAAGCTGTCTTTCTGATCACGATTCTCCTTTTTGCTATTGGGCTTGGGCTTTATCGAATACTGTTGACCCATAATGACTGGGCCTTTGGAAGTATATTTTTCATAGTTATCACTTGTTCCCCCCCGAAAGGTCTGATTGGAAGACTTTCGATTTTTTGGCAAAATTTTTGAATCGACTCGAATTTGATAAGTCGTGTTTGTTCATTTTGGACAACCACTACACATTTATTACTGGTGCACATGTCAAGGTTGATGCTTCGTTCTGTGTTGCCGTTATTAGACATGTGGCTACCATCCAATGGATAAGCCCTAGGAGTATTCTAGAAACATTTTACCTATAAATAGACACTCTTATGGCGATTTTTCTTATTTTCTAGCAATTCTCAGCGAGATTCTGTCAAATTTTCTGTGTGGACTTTGCCATTTTAGTGATTTTAGAATTTCTACAAGAATACCAAAGTAAGTAATCAATCCTTGCTTTTGATTTCTCTTCCTTATTCATAACATCATTTTTTATTTCTCTCCCTCCATCAAAGATGACTTTGAGTAGCAACCAGTCTATAGATAGGAATTTTCTTGGAGCTTATGCAGATTGTGAGACCATGTCTTGTCCTTTAAAGTTCACAGAGGGAGAAATGACTGAAATTTCTTCTCGATACAATCTCCTCACAAAAGTCTTTGTGATGGCCTGCTCAAGTTCCATGTCGATCACAGGGGGGATTTTAGCCATGAGAATAAAGAGTGGCTCGTTTGACATTTATGGAGGTTGGATGCTGGGTTGAGGCTTCCTTTTGATGCTATTAAGATTGCCATTCTCAAAAGTTACAGAATTGCCCCTAATCAGCTTTATTCGAAAGAATAGGGAGCAACATCCCGCTTTGTCCCGCATCAGGATTCTCTATGAGGCAGCAAGGGTGATGCCACTCAGTTAACCATGGAGGAAGCTGTTTAATGTACCGTCTTCTCTACAAGGTTTGAAAGATCGAGCAGTCAGTCGGCCTTTTGGTCAGTTCAATAGGGGACCTGAACCTCGACGCTACCATTAACACGAATCATGGGCATTGTAATTGGAGTATAGGAGAAGCATACATATAGATAATTATGCATTATATATTTATGAAAAGTATATCGGCTGGAGAAACACTTATGAAGCTATGGACGTGATGGCTAAGAGGAATGATGTTGCCAAGCAACTAGCCGATCGGGCTAAGGCAAGAATTGAGGCAGATCGTGCTGCTAAGGAGGAGAGGAGATCTAAAAAGAGAAATCTCGTGCCTCCTTCAGAAGCTCAGGCTTTCAATCCTCCTACAATCAATCTCGCTGTTGCTTTTAGTGATGTTGCGGCTCCTATTGCCTGCCCTTCTCAAAACTCTCCAGGGTCCTCCTCCGACCGACTGTTGTCTGAGGTTTAAATAAATACATCCGTAATGCATGAAGATGCTCAAAAAAGGACCGAGAAGGCAGTCAAGAAGAAAGTTGCCGACTTGGTAGCCGTGGTGGATGCAAGAATTGCTGCTAGAAGTAAGGAGCCCGTTCAAAATGTGATCGCCAGAATTGCTGAAAGACAAGCCTCATCGTTAGGAGAAGTCTTGAAAAATCAATTTCGTGACGGCTGGTCTATTGACAATAAGGTCGTATCAAATTATTTGTGCTGAGACATGCTTCAAGAGGGTGATTTTAAATCAATGAAAGATCCCAACATACTATCTCGAGAGTGCAGCCTTTTTCAAAATCTGGAGGTATCTTTTCCAAATTTTCGTTCTAAATAATTCTAATGATTTCACTTCGTCTGACCATTATTTCTTCGGTTAGCTGACCCTTTTGTTTCCCTTTTTGTTCTTTAGTTAATAAAGAAAGGTTTGCATTTGCATGGCATGGCTAATCTTTACAAGAAGCAATGGGAAGATTTTGATTGGGTGAGAAGAGAAGTAGAAGATAAGTATGAAGCTGCTAGGAGAGAATTCCTTCGTTCCCAGTCAGAAATTAAAAAATTAAAGGAGGAGGCCACTCGTCTTTCTCAAGACCTAAGAGCTCGGCAGAGAGAGGTTGATCATCTTAAAGGGGACATGGCCCGTTTGACTGCTGAGAATGCCTTAGTGCACAAATTTGAAGAAGAGGCAACCAGGCTGAGGGAGGAGTGTACACATCTATCTATCGATTGTTCAAAGGTTAAAGAGGAGCGTGACCTTCTGCAGGGCGAACGGGAATCATTGAAAACAACCTTATTCGAAAGAGAAAAGCTAATGGACCAGGTGGGAGAGGCCCAAGGACAGTTATTGACCTGATTGATTTATGCAGCCGAGAAACACCTCCCTGAGGCTGACCTTAGCTGGATGGAGAACCTGGGGATCTTGCCCGACCCTCCTTTCAGCGACGATGAAGAGGAAGCTCCTCATAATCCCGAGTCATCTCTGGCTATCCCTGTGGAACCGATCGATCCAATTGCAACTATTTCAGCACCAATAAACCCTGCTTTTGAAAGTGCCCCAGAGTCCCCACAATCTTTAGCTAATACGGGTTCGCCTCCTACTATTGTAGATACATAGGCTTAGATTTTTGCCTTTCGACTTGTAAAAAAGTTCTTCATATCTGAAAAATTCGACGTGTCAAAGCATTTTTCTTTCAATTGTTTTCATATTGCAATTTCAATTTAGGCGAAAATCTACCATGAAATTATCAAAAGGAGAATAAACATTTATCAATCATAGAGACTTTAGGGATTTAAACATGGAGGATGCGTAAAATTGACTAAGCAGAATACTTCTTGAATTTTAGCATGCTTTTCTAAGGAGAATACTTCATGAATTTTATCATGCTTTTCAAACATTTGTAGTTCGCAACTCTTTATGAGCAATTGATCCGATCGGATCTTAACCTTTTTATTCAACGCGAGTTGTTACTTAGATTTATCGCATTAGGCGCGTTAGGCGATTTCATCGGCATTTATTTGAGATATTAGCCAATCGACTATTTATGGGAGAGTCGTCTGTGACGAGTGATTTTTCGGTCTATGGTGGAAGACAAAACTCCATTCTCACTCCCAACTGAGTGCTTTCATAACTTAGTGGTAAAGCACCATATATTATCCTTTTTGGGCATGGGCCCGCACAGGAGGCTTACCCTTAAGGATTTGTTCATCTCTCGGATGAGGCCTATGGCCTTTGCTTTATTTTAAAGATTTGACGATTTCATTTTTTAAGGGAGTACAATTAACTCGATTGTCGTCCTTCGTATTTTGGGCTCAGGATGGACATCGAGCCTAGCGAGTGAATTAATAGAGATTAAATGAAGGTGTCTTGCATCTTTGGTTCGGGAATAACATCGAACCTAGCAAATGAATTTATTAAGGAGAAGCATTTTTGTACTTTGGGCTCGGGATGAACATCGAGCCTAGCGAGTAGACCGATAGAAATTTAAACGAGTGTGCCTCGTATCTTGAGCTCGAAATGTACATCAACCTTAGCAGAGGGACTTATTTTATAAGCGAATGCGTTTCAACTTTCGCATTTTCTGCTGTGTCAAGCCTGGCAAATAAGATAAGAACGACTGGTTGTACTTTTGGTTTGGAATAGACGTCGAACTTAACAAATAGTCATCATCAAATTTCGGTCGGATTTATTCAGATCGAAAGTAGGAAATTTTGTTGAATGGAGACAAACATATATCCTGCAAATATATATTTAAACCAAACAAACAAAGAAAAGAAAACATACCTTTTTTCCAAAGATGAAGAAGAAAAAGAGCCTACTTTTTTTATTGGATGTTAAGTTATACATGATTATAATCAATGCTTTTTCAGCAATGTGATATCCTGGCTTCTGGAGATGTTCGAGCCTTCAAGGGTCCTGGGTCTATAGGTATTAGAGTTGGTGTGAGCTTCCCCTTTTTGGCATTTTCCGTGCCTATGCATGTTTCTTCAAGCACAAGAGTAATCATATTAAGGGCTCTTGTCTTTTTGAGTTGCATTTTTTAGCGACTTTTTGTTTGTAGGTAGCAATCGTGGCATAGGCGTCTTTCCCTTTCTCTTCTATTACATCCGAATTTTGGCATCTATCTGATCGGCATATAAGCCGGATCCTTATATTAGGGTTGAATATGGTGGCGTACTCCGTCATTCGGACAAAGAATGCTCGGTGAGTCACCAAAACTTGAATGGAAGCCTACTCGACCCCCATTTAATCATGCTAGATGTCCAGTACGGACCTTCCTACCATCATGGCTTCTTTTCACTCCTGCATTGGTACGGATTGTCTTACCATCAAGGCCTCTTTTTGGTGTTTGATTGTGGCAACATATGTTTCTCTGGATGCCTTTTGATCACTCCTTAGGACAACGATTCCTCCCCTAGTCGGGATCTTTATCACCATGTATTGAATACTGGTGATAGCTCTAGTTTGACAGAGTAAAGGCCTGCCAAGAATGGCATTATAGGCAAGAGTCATATCAATAACTATAAAAGTTACCTTACAAGTGTAGACTGGAGCCTCCTAGCCAAGTTCAACTAAAAGCTTGATCGATCCTACCACTGGAATGGTAGCGTTGCCAAGTCCTATGAGTGGTGTGGCGTTTGATTTAAGTTCTCCAATTGGGAGACTCATGGCTTTATAAGCTTAGAGGGTAAGCACATTTACCACACTTCCATCGTCCACTAATATCCTCCTCACATCAAAGTTATTGATTTGTGCCCTGACAACAAGGGCATCCTCATGAGGGAACAATACATCTCACGTATCATCATTGGATATGGTGACTGGGGCTAGTCGTTCGGATGTCTGGGTGATATAGACACCTTTACCCTTTCTTGAATTGGTGAGATCCTCTCCGTAAGATGATCCATCAGTGATCATATTTATAACACTGGCATATGATCAACGTGGATCCACATTCCTTGGCCTTCTTTGCTCGTTATTGTTATCATCATCGAAATCATCTTTCTTATGGTTCGATTGTCTGCAGGGGCTTGCCCCTCGGGTCGGACCTCTGAACCTTTTGAGGTGCCCTCTTTGGAGGAGTCGCTCGATTTCTTCTTTCAGCTGGTGACATTCGTCGGTTGTATGGCTAATATGCCTGTGAAATTTGCAGTACTTATTATGGTTGCTGGTCCTTTTGCTTTTCTCGTCCATCTTTCTTGGCCAGTTGACCTTTTTATTAATCTCCTTGATCCACATCAATACTTGCGCAGGATTGGTGTTGAGTGGGGTGAAAGTTCGAGTCTGCTGACCAGTATGCCGGTCGGACCTTGATCATTCTGCCTGCTTTCTCTTTCCCAGATTTCTTGAGGTGGAAGCTCTCTTCGGGCTCCTTGTAATCCGTCCGGATGATGGAGCTCAGTCGAATGATCATCCATCTAGGTGCTGCAATCTGTCCATAATGTTGCTCCTTTGGCCTCGATTGGACCTCAGGGCGTCATCCAGCTGAATGTGTTTTCTAGCTCTCTCCATTAAATCGAAAAAGTTGACGGGCTACCTTATTGTGATTGATTCAAATAGTGATCTATCAATAGTTCCATTGGCTAAGGTGGTGGATGCCATTTTTATGCTTACATTCCTTACCTCCGACATTGTAGCTTGGAATCTGTCGATGTAGTCTCGAAGACTTTCATCGGTCCGCTGGTAGAGGTTGCACAGATCGCTCACAGACATTGGCATTCGTGTCTGCACAATGAATCATGTAGTGAATAGCTCATTCAATTTTTGAAAAGAGGTGATTGAACCTTATGGGAGCTTGTGAAACCATGTGAGAGCGTCTCCTCCAAGCGTGGTAGGAAATATCCTGCAAGCAATCCTTTCGTCGTAAGTGTATACCTGCACTTTTGTTAGATATTCAACAAGATGAGTAGCAGGATCAATTTTACCTGTATACCTGTCCATTATTACGTCTCGCCATCTAGGGGGTAGCTCTAATTTTGTGATTTTCCTACAAAACGGTGAGGCTGTTTTGCCACAGGTGTTGTCCTCAAACACTCATTTTTTAGAGCTGTCAAGCCAAATCGCTTGAGCTTTTGCTGGAACCATTTGTCTTCCTTGCTCAAGGTAGCCGGGGCAAACTCATCTCACCGTCCTTTGGTGCGGCTGTGATTTGGTGTGCACATGAAAGTCAAATCATCCCCAATGGACGAGGTGGAGGATCTACTAAGGGTGTACGGGTAATCCCTACATGAGGACATTGTGCCCTTCCCCTTGTCATACCTACCTAGGGTTCTGGCGCTCATCCTGCTACTATCGTGAGCTCTTGGCTTGTTGATGGAAATTCCTCTATTTCCTCTATTTTCAAAATCTTCGACCATGTAATCAGTTTCATAGCCCCTTTCATAAGTTCTAGGCATTTTTCCTTTTTTCAAAGTTTGGACTATACTTTTAGTGAAGTCACTAAGAATGGCGCGCATGTCCCTGATGGTGATAGGGGTATCTTCCGATTGTCTCATGACTGCGGCGTTGGAATTCGGGGGAAGGTTACCCCTAGTAAGTGATTCAAGAGATCTATCTCTTCTCTCTGAGGGCTCGAATCCTCCATGACTGGTGAGATTATGGTCTTCAAGAGTTGCATTCTTGCCAGATCTTGGATCTATCATGACTATCAACGAAAGTACCAAATGATAAAACCTAAAGCATTTTATCCGTAAAAGGAGAGCTGACAACAGAGATAGCCGATCGGATCGCTGGACCTGCAAAAGGGAGTGCCTGGTCGGAATCGGGCTTTAGCACTCCGAAACTTAAGTCAATAGCTTTTAGAGAAAGAGTGTTTAGAGAAAGAGTCTCAAATATTCAATACCTGGAGCCATTGTATTTTAGGCTACTTATAGGAGTTCTTTGGAGAGGTACTTGAGTACTTTGGGGAGTGATAACCGACAATCAGAGTAGATGAGCAGCGATGTGACAAGAAGTAGATGAAGAGTATGGGCGTTGGCTTGTGTCAGTGGGTTAACGGGACGTGCTGTCTCATCAGTCCGATCGAACATCACGCTTTTCTGAGCTGTCTTCCTGATCACGATTCACCTTTTTGCTATTGGGCTTGGGCTCTATCGAATGTTGTCGAGCCATAACGACTGGGCCTTTGGGAGTGTATTTTCCATAGTAATCAATTACTGTTTAACATATTATTTTTTTGAACTAATTGAGTTTCAAAATACTCCCTTAATTTATTAAAAATATCATATTATACTCTTACACTAGGAATGAGCATGGAACAATTAACCGGTTCATTAGCAAAAAAAAATTAATCAGTCTATTAATATCGATTTTTTAAAATTATTAATCATTAATCAGTTCATTACATTCGGTTAACCAGTCCATCAATTTTGATTTTTCGGTTTGGTTAATCAATATTTTTTGGTTAACTATTAAATTTTGTAACATAAAATTATAAAAAAAAATTAGGTAAAATTTAATTCAATTTTAAATGTATAAATTAATTCTAAATCAAATAAAATTTTGGATAATATTAAATTTTAAAATATAAACTCTAAAATATAAGAAAATGTAATTAAATACTATTATATATGATAAAAAATAACATATATAAAAGTTAATCGGTTGCTACATATAAATATTAGTATATAATTAAAGAGAATAACATTATATAAATTTTATAGAAAAATATACAAAATTAAGATATAAAAATAAAAATATAATTTAAATATATTTTAAAAAGTTATTTTATTTAAGTTTTATAAAAAAATAGAAGAACATGAAAAATTTTTAACATATAAAAATAAAATTATAATATATATTATATATAAATCGATTAATTATGAAATAATGGTTAATCGGTATTTAAAAACTAAACCGTAGTCAAAAGCCTAAAATATAAAAATTAAAAACTGTAATCGAATTGGATCGATTAATCAAAAAAATCGATTCGATGTTAGACTGATTTTATAGTTAATTATATTTTCGATTTTTGGCTCATCCCTACCTTACATAAACACATAACACTTCACGAAAAGTGCGTGAACAATGACGTGAGTAATTTGACATAGTTAACAGTATAAAAATGTTACTTACATTTTAAATAAATTTAAAAAGTTAATTTAATATTTGATTAGTTTAAGAATAATTAAGTGATACTATGAGAAAAAAAATTATATATTAATCGGGATGAAAATTGTACTTATTATGTAAAAGGGTTGTTAAAAAATTAATTTAAAAGATCTAGATAAATACTATTTGGATCCGTACTGAAGATTTCTAATTTTATATTAAACACTCATTGTTATGTAACTGGCTCAATTTTGCCATTAAAAAATAATAGGAATCCCGGTAAGAAAATAAAACACATATGATGGGCTGATTCAAGTCTTATAAATTTGGATATGTATTGCATATTGACACTTTATTTTACCTTTTAAAAAAATATTAAAATTTTTAATGGTAAACTTATCAAAATAACCATACTCCAAATAAACAAATGAGAAATGTATGTTGATATAAATTTTAAATATTTTCTCGAGAATTGAAATATAGTATTAATTTACAGTAGCCATATAATAAATTTATGTAATTTCAATCGATATATCATTTGTGTTTTTTGTTTGCTTATTTGGAATGGTGGTATTTTCAATAGCAAATTTGAACCAATTATATTATATAGAGTACAAATATATCATATTTTTAATAGTTCATAAGTAATTTTTCCCAAAATATAATTATTGGATAAATGTATATAATTTTTAATACTTTTAAAAAAAAATTATATAGGTAATGTTATCGCAATTTGAGAATTTTTGAAAAAAGAAATAAATTAATATTTATGAAATATGATACGTTGTATACGTATGTTTATTATTACGTGGAATGCGGTTGACATGCCACTCTAGAGTAGACATGCCACCCATTCACCGCGTTCTGCACCTCAAGCATCTCTCGAAATGGGTTGCCGCCTGCTTCTTGACCCTTCAAAAGAGCTCACATCACTTGTCTATAAAAGACTTGGAACTCTTTGATGGTAACACTTTTGATTCTCAATTTTTTTCTCATATTCGTTTCTCTAACGAAATGTTGACTAAGTTAATGGACTCTAATTGATCTGCCATGTTGGTTCAAATTTGAATTTAAATTTTTAAAAATTTTAATGGCAAATAAACAAAAGTTGTGTGGCCTTGAAGAATAGCATCGGATAATTATGAGTTGATCATCATTACTTCACACACACACACATATATATATATATATATTAAAAAATTCCATGCTATTTCTAGTGGAGTGTGATATGTTAATAATGTATATACAGCACAATTTTAGTTCGGTATATTATATTAGTTAGCATGTATAATATTACCTTTTATAACTTTAGTATATATAGCATTAGCTTGTATTATAGTATATAATATTTAGTACAAATCTGTATTAGCTTATAAAATTTTATATTGCATTCAATACACATAATGTATTGTATTATTTTTTTAAAAAATTAAGAAAAAACAAAATTAAAATTTTGATGTTACTAATTTAGATGGAAAAAATAATTATAGAATACAATTTTTCATACATCAATTTTTGTTTCTTAAAATATGAATACATATTATTAATAATCAAGAAAATAACTTAGGATGCAATGGGTAAGATTGTAATTTTCAATTTATTGTTAAAATTCAAAAATTATTTTTAATTTTTATTATTTATTTTTTAAAAATGTATTTTACATATTTAAAAACTGTATCATATTTTTTTAATTATACATGTATATTTAAAATCTATATCATATTTTTAGGATTATATATATTATACTAATTAACACTATTGGATTGACAAGAGTTTAGCATCATCATAAGAAAATGGTGGCGGCGGCACAGGTAGCGAAAGTGACGGCGATTGCGATGTTAGCAGAAACAAGAATTAATGAAATATAGTATCGTATTATACAAAAATAAAGCTTGTGTCATATTGTTTTATTCAATATATTAGAAATAATAGATATAATCGTATGTTATATTATTTTTTAACAAAATTAATCAAATATAGTATTTGTATTTATTTGTATTATATAATATTATTACATTTGTAACAAAGGAAAAGAAACATGACTATAATGTACACTTATATGAACTACCTATTGCACACATGGTATTGACAGGATGATACAATATCTAATTAACAATGTTTTGAAACTTGAATTGACCCAGACAGTAGAACCGATTGGACCAAAATTTAGTAAGAAAATTAAGCCAATCCAATATAAAAATTGAAATAGATAAAAACTCGATTTGAACTAGAAAAACTTTGATTGAATCGAAACTTGTTGAAATGGCTCGAAACCTGGTTCAACATCAAAATTGTGTGATGAACAGCCACAACAGAAACAAAAAAAATTATTGTGATCGTGAACAACCATTCGAAGAAACACCAAAGCAGCCATGTCAAAAACCACTGCTAAAAAAGCTTTGATCTTTGGTGGTTGTTTCCTGATAACACCGACTTATCTTTAGACCTAAGCAAGTCTCGACCTAAAGACCAAAACTAATCTACAAAGAAGCCTGGCGCATGACGAGCAAACGTTGGAAGGTAACCACACACTATCCGATCAGATTGATGGGACTTTAGTCTTAATAGACCTACTGACACACCACAGAGCTCACACCTTTGGCCTGCTCCATGTCACATCGCCGTTTGTCTATTCTGACTCCTACATAGCCATACCTCAGGCACTCATACACATTTTTGCACTAGTCTACAGTGGCTTTAGGTACTGATTTTTGAGACTCTCTCTCTAAGCTTACCTCCCTAAGTTACCGACTTAATCATCGGAGCGCTAACGCCCGATCCAGTCATACAAAGCCTTTTGTAGGTACTCGTTAGTTGATCAGTTCCTTCAGCCACTAGCTCGCTTCAAAGGTTTGACAAATTGAGCCTTATCACTTGGTGATTTTGTTAAGAGCTATGGCGAGATGGAGATCAACTGAACGTACGACATTTGAAAGGAATGGCCAAGTTAACAATGGTTTAGGAAAGATGTAGGCTCATTAGAGGGCAGGGTGAGACTTGATGGTGCCCTAGACGGACCGACCTTTTGCCCGAGTTCAACAACGCGGTGCTACAATAAGTTGAGAATACTCCTATTACCGTGAGAGATATGAGAACGCTTCTCAGCGACTTCACTAAAAGCATAATCCAAATCATTTGTAAGGGTAAAATACCCAAAACCTTCATGCGGAGCTATGAAAATGATTTTGCAAGCGAAGAAAAGAGAAGGCAGAGGAACCGAGAGCTTTTCATCATCAAGCCATTGGCATAAATGTTGGGTTTTGATAAGGGAAAAATAAAATAAAAGCGCAGCGGATATATGAAACCTACTAGGATCTATGCGATCCAATTGACTTAATGAAAAGAAAGTAACGATTAATAACCTCTTGAAGCGTAAAATCATTTTGTAGGTGCTGTCTCACACGAAACGAATACCCTCTATCGGTATCACCACTCGAACATAATGAACGGATTCGTTCGGAGTGCTAGCTTCCTTACTTGGCGGCTAAGGTAACACAGAAAAATGATTTTCTTTTTCACTCTTTCAAGGATGATGGCTCACACTTTTTAAAACATACATATCATATATATATAGATGATCCAACCCTAATTAAGAGCGAGAAAGAATTTGGGGCCCACATTTTTTATTAAATATAAGAAATACTTTATTTTTTTTATTTAAAATAAGAATTATAATATTAATCTTAATTAATATTTATTTATTTTATTTATTTATTTCGAATTTTAATTTGTCATAAAATAAAATTCGAAATGTCCGAATTAACTCTTAGTCCATTCATAACATTCTATGTGTTCGACCCAATAGGTTCATATTATATTGGTCGTGGATCCCAATCCCATTACGGACCCACAAGTCATAAGTAACCTCTAGCAACATATTATGACTATTCAAATAATATAAATATCGATACTTCGATTTTAACCTAATAGAACATATTATAATCCCTTTGTCACATGATATCTTATTTGAACATAAGTCATAGTCCATATCAAACTTATATAGTTCAAACATATAATTTCTCGATCACTAAGTAAACTGATAATATCAAATGATATTGATCACTCCATCAATTCATTTGAGTATGGCCATGCATTTCTCACTCCTATTTATCTAAGAGACTAATAGATATCTATCTCATAAGAGATGGATAAATTTTATCTTGATTATTCACTATCCTCTGCATGATTCTTATCATGTCCAATCATAATATTTATTATTATCCGATTAAAGATAATGTTTGATTATGTCAAAATATAATGTTCCTCATGTAGGATACTATGATAATCTCAGGTCTAAGGATCGATAACATAACTATTATAAGATCACTAATGACATTAACCTATATAGTATCTCATAGCGGGTCTATCTAGTATCCTATTCTCCAATAAGTACCTATAAGTTTGATTTATATCACCATATATAATCATCCAATGATTATCAATCAAACTTGTACTAGTCTTTATTTATCATTATTCCTTTTAATGATAAATGACTAGGGATAGCCAAAAATAACATTGAATTGTTATTTATAAACTATTATATTCTAACATACCAAAATATAATAACATGAAGAAAATCTAATTTTATAAAATGAAATGTGACATTACATAAGGAATCAAATATATGGCCTAGGATATAACCACTAACAATCTTCTACTTACACTAGGCCTAATCACATAAGTATTTAATACCTATAGACCTAGTATGATTATCATGTTTGGCTTGTGGGAGAGCCTTTGTAAGTGGATCAACAATGTTGTCATATGTTGGTACTCTGTATATTTTGACATCTCCTCTTTCAATGATTTCACGAATAAGATGAAAGCACTTGAGTATATGTTTGGATCTTTGATGGGATCTAGGCTCTTTAGTCTATGCTATAGCACCATTATTATCACAATAAAGGTCTATAGGATTTGTGATATTAAGAACTACTTCTAGTTCAGCAATAAATTTTTTCGTCCATATTGCTTCCTTAGTTGTATCTGATGCTGCTATATACTCAACTTTTATTGTAGAATCAGCGATGGTGTTTTATTTAGAACTTTTCCAGCTAAAAGCACCTTCATTTAACAAAAACACATATCTAGACTGTGATCTATAGTCATCTTGTCAGATTGGAAGCTTGCATCTATGTAACCATTTACTACTAGCTCATCTTCCAATCTTCCATACACTAAGAATGCATCCTTAGTTCTTTTTAAGTACTTAAGGATATTCTTAACGGTTGTCCAATGACTTTCACCAGAATTTGACTGGTATCTACTTATCATGCTCAATACATATAAAACGTCCGGTCTAGTATATAACATGGCATATATGATAGATCCCATAGCCGAGGTATAAGGAATCATACTCATGCGGTCTTGCTCATTAGATATCGTAGGAAATTGAGACTTGCTAAGAGTAATGCCATAAGACATTGGCAAAAATCCTCTCTTAGAATTTTGCATGTGAAACCTATTCAACACCTTATCTATATAAGTATTTTGACTCAAACCAATTATCCTTTTAGATCTATCCCTATAGATCTTAATCCCAAGGATATAAGTAGCTTCACCTAGATCTTTTATTGAAAAAAATTTCCCTAACCAATCTTTGGTCTTTTGTAAGGTAGGGATATCATTCCTAATTAGTAATATGTCATCGACATGCAACACGAGAAATATTACTACACTCACACTAATCTTTTTATACACACAAGATTCATTTTCTTTTTTTATGAATCCAAACTTTTTGATTGTTTCATAAAAATGAAGATTCGAGCTCCGAAAAGCTTGCTTTAATCCATAAATGGATCTTTGCAGCTTGCATACCTTCCTAGAATTCTCAGGATGAACAAGATCTTCAGGTTGTTTCATATACATATCCTCAAGTAAGTTTTCATTAGGAAATATTGTTTTGATATCCATTTGCCATGTCTCATAGTCATAATATGCAGCAATAGTAATTATAATTCTTATTGATTTAAGCATTGCAATTTGTGAAAAGATTTCATCATAGTCAATACCATGAGTTTGCTTGAAATTTTTTGCAATGACTCTTGCCTTAAAGGTATGTACTTTCCCATCCATGTTAGTTTTCTTCTTGAAAACCCATTTGCACCCAATGATTTTAATTCCTTCAGGTGGATCAATCAAGTTCCAAACTTGATTGTCATACATGGATTGCATTTCAGATTTTATGGCCTCTAGCCATTTCTCAGGGTCTGAACTTGACACAGCATCTTGATAAGTAGTAGGCTCATCTTGATCTATGAATATTACTTCATGACTATTTGTTACGAGAAATTCATATCTCTCAGGTTGATGTCATACCCTATTAGATCTGCGTAATTCTTGTGTAACTTGCACAGATTTCGCAACTATTTGTGAAACTTGTTGAGTTTCTATCGATGGTCATATGCCATCTTGTGGTTCTCAAACTTCTTTGAGTTCTATTTTACTCCCAGGGGTTCCTTTAGAACTTTTTCTAGAAAGATACCATTTCGAGCAATAAACACTTTATTCTAAAAGGGATTATAGAAATAATATCCTTTAGTTTCTTTAGACTATTCCACAAAAAGGCATTTATCAGAATTTGATGTTAATTTATCCGAGACTTATCGTTTGATATAAATCTCATAGCCCTAAATCTTTAGAAAAGATAGACTAGAAGTTCTCAGGGAGCAAAAAATGATAGCCGATCGATTGGACAAGATAGCTACTGCAGAACAGGTGGAAGTTGAAGAAAAGATAACAATCATCGAGCAACTCTCCTCCTCTCTCGAAGAGCTAAAGATGATATAGATTGAGCCACAGGGTGATATATGAATGGCTTCAATCATACTGTTCCTCCGAACGGGCAAATTACTCGAGGATAAGATTGAAGCCCGAAAGGCATCATAGAAATCTCTCAGTTATTCTATAATTGATAATGAGCTTTATAGAAAGGAATTTAGTCATTCCTGGCTTAAATGTGTGACGAATGAGGAAGGAGACTACATACTCAAAGAAATCCATGAAGGCATTTATGGAGCACACGAGGCCAGCAAGGCTATAGTTGTAATGGCCCCAAATTATCATTTGTTGTGCATGATTTTATTATTACGCATGATTAATTATTTTATGATAAGTTTAGTAGTGATTAAAGTTGATTAGGATAGAAAGGTTGCAATGAGTGCTCCGTTAAACGTGCTGGGGCCAGGAAAATCCGAGGATGGATTACCCGATGGGCAAGGTGAGATTAATGTCAAATATGGAAGTACGTGTGAAATGAAGTCTAGTGGTATAATTTGAGTGATAATTAAGGTCAAATAAACCTCCAAAAGGGCAAAAGAAGAAAAATTTTACTATCGGCATAGGTTTGACTAAGACTTTGACTAAGCAATTGGAAGCCTTAGAGACCTCTGATTGAATTCAAATTTCATATACATGTTATTAATAGTTTAGTGACACATGAGGAACTAAAAAATATCAATTCTGATAATTCTGAAAATTTGAGTTTCGGATTGGCCGCACGGGCTATTGAAGCTAAAAGTATATTGAAATGATGTTATAATGAGCTAAAATTTTTACCATATGTTATTGAATATATAGTGACACTCGGAGAAAAATTTCAGGGCAATCCGATATCGAGATCAAAAATTCATATTTCGGAACGAAAAACCAAAATTAGGTCGTTAGGAGGGACAAATCCAGAAATTTGACCATAAAATTTTATACGAGATGATATTTTGGTGTAAGGATCATGTGTATATGATCTCATGATGGTATGATAAGCCTAATGCCTTAGATGAGTGACAAGTGGCCAAATTAGAGGCCATTGGATTAAATAGTTACATAATTAATCTTGGCCTCTCCTTTTGCAGATTTTTAACACCCTATATAAGGATAAAACCCACGGGAATTCTCTGGAAAAATCAGTCATCTTCATCCTTTTTCACCCACAAACCCGAGACACCCATTTTCTCACCCTTTTCCCCATTTTTTCTTTTTCCTAAGTCTCATCTCTCCACATCTTTAGCTGAAATTACACTCTCATGCTCAGAAATCACTGCTCTTTCACATAGAAAAAAGCTTGCACCAAGGGGAAGGCCATTCTAAGGAAGGAAAAGGCAAGGATAAGGTGGAATAGACATCAAAGAGACTCAAATAAAGTTAGTGGATATAATTTACAATTAATTTCAATTTTTTATGAGTTTTCCTCAAAATTTCTAATATGTAACTATGTAAACTAGGGTTAATTGATGAATTAATTTGAAATAACTTGATATTGTGGTGAATTAAACTAGTATGAACTTATTTTAGTGAAGAAAACAATTTAAAAGTGGGAACCCTAGTGATGGCCAAATGATATTCTTTAGGTAATTATTATGTAACTTAATATTAAATGTTTTATTTGGTTATATATGGATAATATAAGATGTGAAAAGAATAATGGACTTGATAAAAATGAAAAATGATAAGGGTATGTGAATATGTATATAAGTACATAATGATGGAAGTTGTGATACTTTGAGAAATTTTGTGCAAATTAAGCATATTATGTTATAATGATGTTTAAATAAATAAGAAAATAAATACAGTATAAAAAGGAATGATCAAAAGCTATGAATGTAAAAATTTCCATTGTGGCCGAATGGCCAATATGAGTAAAACAGTTTGATTTGGCTATATTTTGATGATATTCTGCATATCTCTGAAAAATGCACAGCTGATAAGTTTAAATGATTGGAAAATTAATTATGTGTAGGTTACTATAAGACAATTATCATAAAAAATAATATAATAATGATATAAAATATGGAAATGAAATAAAAAGTTATGCCCTTAGTGTCAGTGGGTAACCCAAGACCTTAGGATAGTATAGCTAGCCATAGGGACATTTATCCCGCGGTGTTCTATCTCTATATTATTATACTCTGTTATTGCCTAAAGAAATATATATATATTGATTATTCTGCTTCTATTAGCCGACTTATTAATGATAGTCCAAGGAGTAGTCGCATATTCCCAAACAGTGTGGACACTCCCGATGACTGGATTTGCTTATCCGCTTATCCGGTTCATGGATTTTTCTGCTGTCAATAACTAGGGGCAAAATGGTAATTTTGAATAAATATGTGTAAAAAGAAAAATTTTAGCTTTAGAAATATTGAAAATATGAACAAAAATGATATAAGACGAAAAATGAAGTATATATATTTAACAAGGGTAAAAATATAATTTTACATCCAATGAAGGGCAAAATAATCAATTATCGGTAAAACATAATTTAAAAAAATAAAATAATTCATTTGAGTGAAAAGGATAAATTTTGCAAGTAAGGAAGAGTATAGGGACCAAACGGTAAATTTACATTCAAGAAATATTTTCAGGAACTAAATGATAATTTACAAAATTAAAGTTAATTTAGTGTCGAAAGAAATTTACTGAGTTAAAATCGGAGTTAAAATGAATAAATATGAAAAAGTCAACCGAAGGTCAAAGTTGGTCAACATAATAGGAAAAGTCAACTGTAGGGATAAAATGGTAAATTTCTACTCTGACTGGTAAATTATTGAAATTAAATAAGAAAGAAAGGTTTTGAGGCTATTTAATGGGTAATTGAGTATGAAAAGGAATAAATTATGAATTTATGAAGTTATAAGAATTCAATAAATAATAGTGGTTAAATTGAATTAAATAAACAAGTTAAATTAGTTGAAATTCTTTGTAAATATATCCACCACTAAGCAATTAAATTTGCTTAGCGTGTAGTTTTATGACTGCATGCAGGGACATGTGTTAAAATATGAGAATTGAAGGAAGAAATGGCATGTATATAGAAGACCATGATTTTGAACTTTTGTCTTGTAATTATATGTAAATTAGTATGTCAACAATGAGAATTATTGGCATGTAATATTAACCTAATTTATGAGTTTGATGGATGTAAATGAATATAGTATGGATTAGATGTGTGTGATGTGTATGATGAACTGTAATTATAAAAGTGTTGTGAATTATTGATTGGAGTCTGGGAGTAAGAGGAATATTATTGGGAGTGCAATTTGACTTTTGCAAGTTTGGAAATTAAGGAAAATTAAGCCGTTATATTGCAAATTTTTCGTTAAAATCAAAATAATAGCTTATTATTTATAAGGATATTAATGAACAGGGTAGATCTTAAATTTAGTTAAGAAGGCATTACAATAGTAAGAAAGGTACTCCAAACTGGTTATTTTTGGCCGAATATCTTCAAAGACACTCATAAAAAAGTAAAGAGGTGCCAACAATGCCAAATTCATGGAAGAATCATTAGACAGCCCGCAGTGGACCAACAACAGATCGGAGCATCCTAGCCATTCGACCAATGAAGCCTGGACATTCTAGGTTTCTTCCCTCAAGGCAAATGGCAAATGAGATTCCTTATTGTAGTTGTCAATCATTTCTCCAAATGGATCAAAGCAGAGCCTTTAGCAACAATAACAGCAGAAAGAGTAAAAAATTTTACCTGAAAAGAAATCATCTGCAGGTATGGATTGCCAAAATCTTTCTAACAGATAATGGCAAGCAATTTGATAGCTCAACCTTTAAAAATTTCTATTTTGATCTAAATATTAGCCTGAAATTCACTTCTATCACCTACCTACAAAGCAATGGGGTGATGGAGGTCTCCAACCGAATAATTCTGGAAGGGTTGTAAAATGATTGGGCAAGGCAAAAGGAGTCCTATAGGACTTCACTCAGGGCTGGCACCCATCAAACACCTTTCTCTTTAGTGTGCAGATCAAAGGCAGTAATACCAGTAAAGATCGAGATTTCCTCCTATCGATTAACTTTCTACTCTAATTGCGATAACATCCAGGAAAAATGCCAAGATCTAGACCTAATAGAAGAAATAAGAGAAGATGCCTACGCAAAAATTATTGCGTACAAGCAAAGAGTCGTTAAATACCACAATAGAAGGGTAAAGCCAAGAGCTTTCCACGTCGATAACTTAGTTCTAAGGAAGATTGAAATTAGCTCCAACAATATTGGAGTGGAAAAGCTAATGTCCAACTGGGAAGGACTCTATGAAATCTCCATGGTCCTAAGTGCAAGCACCTATAGGCTGAAAGCTCTAAATGGATCAGAAGTCCCTAAGAGCTGGAATGTTAAAGTACTGAAGAAGTACTTGATGTAACATTGTATAAACAATCGAATTATTATCAATGAAGAATTCTTTCCATTTTTGTGCAAAAAATGACTTTACAAAACATACACGTTACGCTCGATGCAAACCCCGATCGAAAATTATAAAGGTTGAAAGTCTATCACCTACAAGCATCATACTTCTTCCCAAGTTAAAATGGTGCAACGACCCTGATCGGAATGCTTAACCATTTAACTTGATGAACGATTTCCAATCTAAATTCCAAGTTAAAAAATGAAATCTAAAAGATTATGTGTTCAACTTGATGACTCAGCCATAATTGAATAGCCGACTAATCATATTTTCTGATCAAATCACGTACCTACAATAATGGTGAGAGCTAGGTTTTTAACTTCTACCAATTATGCAAATTGACTTATTACATTTTTCGATTAGATTACACCCTTATGCAATTGGAAAATAAGTAACACCAAAAATCTGGAGACTTAGAAATTTCTCTGAGCATTCAGGAAGTATTTTAGCCCCCTTTATTTGTAATCATTTCATTTGTTAATTCAATCATGCTACTACGGTACGATGAAATAAATGAGACAAACGAATTAAAATAAATGCGAAATACTTTATTTATAATGATTCATAAAACTACTCCAAATGCTAAAATACAAAAAGAGAAATTTATATACATAGCACTAATCGCACCACTTATGCACAGGTTAAGAAACTATCTCGGAGATTGGTGCTTCAGTAGGAGGCTCTACAATTGGCATAACAAGAGGCTCCATATTTAACTCAATAGTAGGCTTGATAGGCAAATCAGAAACAGGATCATCAGGCAGGGGCGAAACAAATTCGAGCTCCATAGGTGGTTAGATAGTAGGTTTAGGATCAACAATGCCTCCATCCTTAGGCTCAATCATGAAAACCTTTTCGATGACCCCTAGAACTTCCCCCACAGCCTTCCCTTCAGAAAAGTCCTTCTCGTCATCACTATCATCGCTAGATGGTGGATCATGCAAAGCCCCAGGGTCCTTCATCCAGTCAAAATCACCTTTGGAAAACTGCCTCTCAGCTTCATAAATAAGGCAGGTAAAAATCTTCCTTTGAGCTTGTTCCAGCTATCTAAGGAGGTCATCCCTCTGAGAGGTAAGCTCCTCCGCATATTTATTGATAAGAGTATTCTCCTTCTCTTCCCAAGATCGCCTTTAAGGCATATCATCCTGTAATGGCTCTGCTTCTATCTTCAATGACCCTATCTCTATCCTCGACATCCTTGTCGCATTTATAGGTGAGATGGTAATGTTCAGCAGCCAGCCTGGCATTGCCTTTTTTGAACTTCTCGAGTTGAGCATTATCTCCTTTAACCACTCCATCTCCACCTTCAACCCAACTTTTACCTACTCCACCTTCACCTTCAATTCAACGTTCTCCTTACATAGTGACCCAAGGTCGGCATTCAACTTAGAGGTCTCATTGATGTAGATAAGATTCTCTTATCGGCTACTCGAGCTTTACTTTTTCTCAGCCTCGAGCTTTCGCTTAAGTTCCTTTTTTATCGAACGTTATGATCCCATATCCCTTTGAAGTAGATGCTCCGATTGTAAAGATGTGTGCCCTACTTGATCAACTGTTCACTAATAAGAACAATAGCAAGCAATGAAAAGGGAAAAATAATAGATAACACCAAACAAGAAAGATTAATTGTAAAACGTACCTCCAAACATTCCGTATAGAATAAGGCCAACTTACGACTAGGTGATGTCAACTTACCTATCCCTTGAAAATCCTTCTCATCAAGCAATCCTTTATAGATAAAGGATGCTACTTTGGAGTCTAGGGTGGAAAACCCTTCTTCAAAGTGCTCCCTCTATATGTCCTTCAGAGAGCCAAATTTTTAATCGGTCACCTTTGGCACCCTAGCCCCCTTCTCGGTTAGGTTGCTTGACATCACCTCTTTCCTTTTGGCCTTCCTAACCATCTCATCAGATTTCTACTCAGCAAGCCCTTGCTTCATGAACACTGTAGGAGGGTCAGATACTGGGAAGTTATCTTCAAATAATAATTCATCTATGAATAGTAACCTTTGGGAATAAGCATGTGCCTCAATGTCGAACACGGCAGGAGCAGCAACAGTCGCGATGACAATAACAGCCTTCATAGTGAAAGCAATGGTAGGAGCCATCAAGCTCTTGGAGAAAGCTTTACCTCAAGCAGATCCATCCAGACCATACCTCAACCTCTTGATGTCTCAACCTCAGAAGATGTCAACAAAACCCTCTTCTAGCTACAACCCTTCCCCTTTGCAACTAGTTTCGCTTGGCACTGCTGTTTGGTGACCTCAGCCAGTTGCTCTACCAGATCTCCTATGCTAGCCATCGCAACTGGAAAAAAAACAACAACAGATAAGCGAAATCAGTGTTCCCCATCGAAATCCTCATTAAATGCACATGCAATGTGTGATAATCAGTCAGTAAGCTAAATCCCTCCCAATATCTCTTAAATGATCACATTCTGCATCGTTGCCATTTGAAAAGCCCAACGATCTGACCAAGCTCCTCAACAACATTTTTGAATTATAATGACCACCCCTCCTTTCCATGACCACCATTAACTTATCAATATCAGCTTTGTACAATGGCTGGTTGGTGGCATTATCTTTTAAAGAGATTACTTTGGTCGATCAGATTAACGACATGCCAAACCCTCATACCTTCCCAATCAGAAAACACTTCTCTTTAAACCTCTTTATCGATAATGGGACATTGAAAAGTTTCTTTCTTGCCCTGCTAGTGAAGCATACTCTATCCCATCCTTCTAGTGGGATATGTAGAAAAATGAGAGAAAAGATCTAGAGTCAGAGTGACCCCCTCAATCTTACAGAGTATTTTCAAACATGCTATTGCTTTCCACCCATTTGGATTAAACTGATTAGATGCAATACTGCATCCTTTCATCACACTTATGTCAAAAGTGCCAAGGGGGAAACTAAGCCCTGTGTCTAAACGCCACAAATGGCATATAAACCAATCATTATTATCTTTACCAAATGGCCCATCTGTTATCGTTATGGTCTCAGTGCACTTTATCATATACTCATCATCTAGTATATCATACCTTGACTTTATTTTTGACACCTCCTCCGGTGTTAACTTGGAACATTTAGTCGCAGCAGGCTTACCACTATACTTCTCCATAAAGCTCCTATCATTAGAATGACCGCTGCTAGAGGCCATTTTTGAAGGGAGGGGAGAAATTAAATAGTTTCTAATTCAAAGTTAAAATTGGGGACCCAAGCTACAAAATCCCTCAAAAAAATCAGATGCCAATACAAGCACACGAAGAATCAAATAAGTAAGTAAAATTTACTTGCGTAATCTTCTGATAACCTGGAAGAAATTATTAAAATCTAAAATTTTGAAGGGTGAGAAAAATTTTTAGCAAAATTTCGCTAAAGAAATCAGTAAAAAGTGAAAAAAGATCTGAAAAGTTACATACTTATACAGAAAAATACCTCAAGTACTCCAAACAATCGACCAACCGAATCCTGCCATGCATCACAAAAGAAACATCATGCCAATCCACATATCAAAGCATCATTCTCGATGCTCATGTTTATCATTAATCCTGAGATAGCTGTCCGAAAAAATGTATGTCTAATCAAATTAAAATTCTTAAAATATCAGACAATCGGACATACCTGGAGGGGGGACAAGCGATAACATCGAGTTATCTTTGGGTGCAAGCAAATCTCAACCTAAAGACGAAATTTTATCTACAAAAAAGCCTGGCGTGTGATAAGCAAACGTTGGAAGGTAATCACGCGCTGTCCGATCAGATTGATGGGACCTTCAGTCTTAATCGAACCAATGACATGCCACAAGCTCATGCCTCTGGATTGCTCCATGTCACGTCGCCATTCATGTAATAGCCCAAATACCGAATTAGTCGAAAATAATATTTTTTGATGATGAATAGTGATATCGAAGTGAATAGTATCTTTCGGAGTCGAAAAATATTTTATTTGATCATAAAAAGAGAATTTTAGCAAGAGCCCGTAGTTCAAATTTAAAATCAAAATGAGGTCAAATGAGCCTCCTAAAGCTGAAAATAAGAGAATTTCATGATTTTGATTCAAATAGTGCCCGGGTTGATCAAGGTTTGCCCGGAACTTTAAAATTAGCAAATAACCTTTAAAAATCATCAAAATTTTCATATTTATATTAAATAATATGTAGAATTATATGATAATAAAAAATTAATTTTTCGATAATTCTGAAAAATTAGGTTATCGAATTGGTAAACGTAAACTAGCCTGGAAAACAGTCTCCGATTGATTCAAAAGTATTTGTAGAGCCTAATGAATATATTTTTCAAATTATGAAAGTATTTTTAAGAAGGTTTTAACATAGAAAGTAAAAGAAAAATAATGATTTTGATTTAAATAGTAACCGATTGATCATGGGTTTGATCGAGACTTTAAGAATAGCAAATGATCTCTAAACATATTAAGAAGTTTCAGTTAGGCTCTAATTAGTATTTAAAATTATTTGATAGTGAAAAAATAGATTTTACAATAACATCGAAAATTTACTAATTGGATCGATTTGAGTGAACCGGATAAAAAATGAACTCTGATTGAGCTAAAATTTTATATGAAGGCTTAATTTATTATTTTAAGAATTATGAATGTAACACCCTACTCTTAACTATATATTTGTACACTATACAGAGATACTAGTCAGATATACACAAGTATAATAGTCCAAAATTATTTACTAATACAATAATAACTGAAAATATATAATACCAGACATTAATTCTAACATGACCTTCACGGTTTATGCGATCCCAATGACTTTATGTACATGCCCTCAGATCAATCTTCTTCATATCCCGATTTCTCCTGTTCCTGCGCGCAGTCAACAAACCGCACGCTAAGCAACAGTGTTGCCTAGTGGTGGATATAACTACACAAAATTTCATTAGCACATATTTTATCTTATATTATTTTTATTAGTATAATTTCCATTTTTCTTCTCTTATATATTTTGAAAAATTCTATTTATATTGATTAACTTTAAATTCTAATCTTCCATGTAACTTTATACTTTCGCCTGTGTATTTCCCGTAAATGCCTTAGTTCTTAAGAAGTTTAAGAATGGCAAAGGATCTCTAAACATATTAAGAAGTTTCAGTTAGGCTCTAATTATTATTTAAAATTATTTGATAGTGAAAAAAAGAGATTTTACAATAACCTCGAAAATTTACTAATTAGATCGATTTGAGTGAACCAGATCAGAAATAAATTCTGATTGAGCTAAAATTTTGTATGAAGGCTTAATTTATTATTTTAAGAATTATGAATGTAACACTCTACTCTTAACTATATATCCGTACACTATACAGAGATACTAGTCAAATATACACAAGTATAATAGTCCAAAATTATTTACTAATACAATAATAACTGAAAATATAGAATACTAGACATTAATTCTAACATGACCTTCACGGTTTATGCGATCCCAATGACTTTATGTACATGCCCTCAGATCGATATTCTTCATATCCCGATTTCTCTTGTTCCTGCACGCAGTCAACAAACCGCACGCTAAGCAACAATGTTGCCTAGTGGTGGATACAACTACACAAAATTTCATTAGCACATATTTTATCTTATATTATTTTTATTAGTATAATTTCCATTTTTCTTCTCTTATATATTTTGAAAAATTCTATTTATATTGATTAACTTTAAATTCTAATCTTCCATGTAACTTTATACGTTCGCCTGTGTATTTCCCGTAATTGCCTTAGTTCTTAATTACCTCTTAATTTGACCGATTACTTTTATAGAATTATTAAATCATAATTATCTATTGTCATTACCATAGCTTATCTCAAATTAATTAAGTTGCAGAACGCTTATCACTCAAACTTCAGTTCTTCATTTTTTACAATTTCTTTTCACGAAAATTAATCGATAATTTATTTTTTTGCATTCTGCTAATATTTTTGAGCTCCTCGTTCTTCTAATTGAATCAATGTTGGGCTAACTATTTCCCTATAATTTCTAGTTTAACTACCATTGCATCCTTTTAAAAATTTTGTTATGAAACTTATTGATCTTCCTTTTCATTAGACCATAATTTTATTCTCTTGACCAAATCTACCAGTTCGCCTTTTTATGCTTCTTCTTTAACCGCATTATGATTCCGTTCATTACTTAATTACGTTTATTAAGATTTTCTCTTTCTATCTTCCTCCTTGTTTAGGTTTTATCATCTCCTTTGTGGCCAATTTATATTTTCGTATTTAAATTATATTTATTTCTCACTTAATTTGTTTGTTTTTCTTTATATTCCTTTATTCTTAATACCAATTCTTTTTTCTTTTATTTGCACTAACTTATATCTTAATTTAATTAATTTTTTTTATCACAGTATTTATTTTCCATACTAAATTTTGACATTTCCACATTTACATGGAAAATTTCAATTTAATTCCCAAATTAAACTTTTTCCTAAATTGACTGAATTGACTTATTTTGATTTTTCCTTAATTTAACTTAATAAATCTTAATTTTAGTCTAGTTGACTTATGCTTACCTTATTCACTTAAGTTATATTTTAGTCCCTATAAATTTCTCTTGAGGCGGTAATTTAGGATTTAATCCCTGAACTTTACTTTAATTACAGTATTACCCTATTGGTTAAAATAATTGTTTTGCTCCTTTGTATCCTATTTTCTTCATATCACTTGTCCCTTTTACCCTTGATTACTTGCACAATTATAATTTTATTCTTCTACACAATTCTAACCACATTTTTCACTTACTGGTTCAATTTAATTTCTTTAACCACTATATCAATGATACAATTACCTTTTTGCCTGTGTTAACAACCTATTATATTTTTCATTAATTATTGATCCAATTAATATTATGATATTCTCATCTCTTAATTCACATTCCAAATTTCTCGTTTCCTCCATGATTATCATTTTGCCCCCGTTACCTTATTAATTTCATTATGTTCACTTTATTTCTAGTTTACGAACATTTATAATTTCTTTTAAATATGATAATTATTTTCCTTTTGTTCACATATCTAATTTATAACCTTGCCCCTAGTAAATAACAATGGGATACCAACAGACTGGATAAACGGAACAGAATATCCCATACGCTGAAGGGACCATACCACTAAGGTATGATATTTTACTCCAATATCATATCAGAATGTGTCGGCTCATATCAGTCCCATAATATCAGTCTCATACAATTACAGTTGCAATACCTATATCAGAAACAATAACATAGTCAGAAATCCGTGGGGTAATTGCCCCTATGGCTATCCATACTATCCTAAAGTCCTAGTTACCCGCTATATACTAAGGGCATTATCAAGATTTCATATCCCATAACATTTTTATTACTATAGTTAATCACATTGCACTCTCAAGAGCATTCGTCATCCATATAATGTTAGCCATTAAATAATATCACACTTTCAAAATATTTCTCTCCCAATTTCATATCATTTTTGTATATATATATACCAATTTCACATGAAAATTTCTAAGTTCCACAAGTTATTCTTTTTGCCATTATGTAACTATTTCATCATTAGATGCATCTCACTATGTTTCATTCTAATTAACATTATTGTCATCTTTATATTAAAAATTTATCTATTTACCCATAAATACCTAATTAATTATTCAAATACATTAAGGTACCCAATTCGGTTACTTTGGTTTCTTTCTATTTTTATTTTAATGTTTTTCACTCATTGAGTTTCCAGTGTTTTAACTCGGCATCATAATATGTAACTTAATATATATTACACTAATACACATAATTTAATATAGTTACATAATATAATTTTCAGACTAATCATTAAATTTGAATAACAATTAAAACACCACTCAATTATAGTATACTTATTTCTTGAATTATTAATCAATTTAAAAGAATTTACTAATTATCATCAAATTGTCCATAATTCCATCTAATATACGTAATTCGGTCTAACCTTATTATACCATTATCGCTTTGTTTCTTATACAATCCAAATTCATATTACTATTACTCATCATTTTATTAGATTATGCCAACTTATTTCTAGACTCTCCTTAATTATATATCTAATTCCACACTATTATGGCATTAATGTTTCCATAAGAATTATTATATTTAAGGTTTATTCAAACTCAGATTATATAAATTTTGTTCTTTGAAATTATATAATATATTTTATCAACTAATACTTAACATTATTTCAAGCTTTACATCTCACTATATAATTCGGCCCACATACTAAATTTTTTAGTATAAATTTCTTCTTATTTTTAAAATGCTACTTATGTTTTGTAATATTAATTTATATAAATATACCCTAATTAATTCTTCATTTACCTTAATATCAACTAATTTCCTATATGAATAATCTTATTTTTCATTCAATATTCCATATCCATATATTATTTTTAATTCAATCACACCATAATACATTTATTTATCTATATGATGTTACCATAACATTTAATCCTTTACAAACCATCATGTTTCATATTCACTTTTACATGTATTCATAATTTTTTTTTTGTCTAATTCATCTCAAGCTATCAAATTATTACCACATTGCTAGAATTATACAATTATACTTAAATAGCTTATTGACCACTAAATTTGACTAAAATAAACTAAGATCTATAATTCGGCCTTACCCTTTTCCTTAATCTTCCATTTCTTACTAACCCTAAGGTTATTTTGTCAATTCATTATTCTATTGAGTTATTTTTAATCCATTTCTAATTTTTACTACATTATACATATTCCTTTAATATAGTCTATTATTACACATTCATGTTAATTTCCATCTTTGTACATTTATTCATACTCACTTTATTTTAATTATATTCCCCTACTTAATATAACATATTTTGAGCTAATTACGAGCAACATCACTTAATCATTTATTCTTCAATAGATAAATTTTGGTGCCCACTCCATACTTCTCTTATTTAGCAATGTCTTCTTAATTATATGATTAATTCATGTTCATTCATCATCTTATCATATAATCTTATTTATGTCATACTATTCCTTATATTAACTTAATTGTATAATATAAATTTCATGTCAAAATTCACAATTTAAATGAAATAAGGTGTAGTTTGTATCCACATACCCGTTAGCGTCGATCTTCGCATTTTTCTACATTTTGTCATCCTTGGGCTCGCCGGAGCTTCACCAAAGACTCATCAAAAAATGCACCGAAGCTATCCACTTGAAGATCCAGGCCCAAGGGTTCTATGGTGGGTGGTCACGCGTCCAACGGCTGTCAGAGTTAATCGAGATCTGAACTTGAATGTCCCACCTTCACCATCATCGATCTCCTTGCTGCCGGCAAATGGGGAGGATCGGTAGCAACCAAAGAAATTGCCTCAGTCTCGGGATCCCACCGGTACCATCAACCTTCTCAATCGTCATCGGAAACCACCGAAAAGAAGAAAGAGAGAGAAGACCACGGTGGGGGGGAGAAGGAACGGAGGAGCGAAGCCACCAAAGGGAGATGATGCATGCGGGGGTGACCGGAGGACCGTGGCGGTGGCAATCTGGCTTCCTCGCCGGCGTCGTATGCGATGGTGGCCGAACAACTCTCCCTTTTTCGATCGGTGCCCATTCTCCCTCCCCTCCTCATCTTTTCTTTCTTTTTTTCTTTAATTTAAACCACACCTACCCCTTCTTTTTAAATCTCGATTCTTTTTTTTAACTACACACCTAACTTTTTTTAAATCCCACCTTTTATTATTATTATTATTATTAGTTTTTGGGGCGTTACAATGAAATTGATTTTGAGTGTATTTGAGCTTGGAAAGAGAGAAATGGGCTTAAAATTAATTTTGGACTTAAATTAGGTACAACCACTTTGGTTGGACCAGTCTAACCCATTAAACTAGGGTATATAACACCAAAATATCAGAAAGTACTAGAAGAACCATGACATTTCTGCCTTCTTCTTCTTTTTGAAGCTGAATTCTTCTCTTACTCTATAGCCACCATTTTCTTTATATCTCTTCTAATATCTCTCCAAAATTAACCCTTCTAAAGTAATTTCAGCCTCTCTATCATATTACAACAACCTCTAATCTCTAATTTAAGGAGTATAAGTGAGAGAAATCAAGGATTAAAGTTTATGTATCAAAAGTGAGGTATGAGAAATCAAGCTCTATAATTTATTTTAAAGGTTTATATAGATAAATTAAGTTATTTAGAGCTCATTTGTGATGTTATATTTAATTTTAGAGCAAAGAAAATAATAGTTTTATACCTTTACATAATTAGCCATTTAAAATTTTTAAAGAAAATGATGATGATTGATGGATTAAAGCTAATAAGAGGGAGATTTAAGTGCGGAGAAAGTGAATCTAAGGTAAGTTGATACAATATCCCTTAATTTTCAATGATTTAGCTTGATTTATGATTATGTATGTTAAGCATGTATATGATTAATGCATGAATAATTGAAATAGTTATTATAGAAATGGTTAAAAGGATTAAAAATGACGTTTTGATTAATTAAAAATGAAAGAAAATATATTTAAGGTGGAAAACTTATGATGGCAGAATAGGGTAATTAGGTTTACTCTAGTGATATTTAATATGTATGATCCTGCAAGTCCAAAATAGTGATAATGAGTCACTAATTAGATGGATCAAGTGTTAATTGGATCAAAATAAATTATATGTGAAAAATAATTGTGTTGGCCGAATATGTATATAAGTATACTTAATGTGTATTTTAATTGAAAATATATATTAAGTATATAACATTGATTATTGGTATGTATTGAAGTTAAACTAATAAAATAAGAAATTAAAATAAAAAAAGGAAATTTAAATGAAAGAAATTGAAAGTTTAAAGGTAAATGGTAATTTTGTAAAACATTGAGGAAAAAAGATAAAATGGTAATTTAACTATTCTAAGAACTAAATTATAATTCCATCAAAGTATAATTAATTAAAAATATAAAGCATATAACCGATTACAATTTTGCAAATAAGAGTGAATTAGAGGAAAAAAACTATAAAACAATGAAGTTAAGGGGCTAAATAATAATTTTCTCTTATTTAAAAATTTAAGTGTGAGAAAGAAAGAAATAAATGTAAAAAAAAGAGTGAAAATGCAAAAGGAAAAGTAAAAATAAAGTTTAGAATGAAAAAAGACCTAATTGAAAAGAAATAAAAATTTTAGGGGTAAAATAATAATTTTCCCATATATTGAGATTAATGAGTAAATTGATAAAGTAGTAACTAAGAAGGGTAAAATGGTAAATTGGTAAACAAAACCGCCTAAAAATGAACTTATGTGAAGTGAAATGACTAAAATGAAATTTTGCATGAAAAAATCAAAATAAGGATCAATTGGTAATTTTGTAAGACAATAAACGAATGTAAAGTGAAAATAAGAAAACTAGTGGTAATTCTATAATTAAAGTGTAAAAAGGATAATTTTATAATTAAAAGGAAAAATTGAGGACTAAATTGAAAAGTATATAAAAGTAATGGTATTAATCGGTATGGAATTTATATAAATATTTTTAATAATGAAATTGTATTACGTTTGAAACAAAATTATTGAATTATGGTGAAATGATTCATAAATGAGTAAAAACAATAAATTATAATGAGATAATTCATAATATGTGTAAAAGTGATAGAAAAATCAATTGGTAAGTGAATGAAATGTAAAAGTACGTGAAAGTATTAAAAATGTGAAAGTGAATTTAAGATAAGTAAATCATTCGTGAAATGGGTAAGAATGATAAACATGTGAAGTGATTAATATACTAAAATGCAAAAGTAAGTAAAAAAGTTAGATGCGTAAAAGCGATAAAGAACTGAATTGAAAGAAAGCATTGTATGAACAATATACTGAAATGACAAGAAAGCATTGTATAGACAATGTACTGAAATGCAAAAGCAAATTGAAATGTCAAAAATATGGAAAATGATTCTAAAATAAGCAAAAAAATATTGCTCTTAGTAGTGGTCTAGCGGTTTAATCTAGTTTAGGATATAATTGGCTAGCCATAGGGACATCCATACTGTGGTGCAAATCATGGCAACTTGTTTTGCTATGGTAGGATCATAATGACCTTCCATAGTTTCTATCTGATTATCTGCTCTGTTTTGATCTGATCTGAGATAAATTGGTCCTTTGGGATCATCCCCTACTGTATTATACTGTTGTGGATCCGTAGGGTCCATATCCCGTATATCCGATTTGAAAATTTATGTCACGAGTGTACTAGGGGCATAATGATAATAATGATATAAAAATGTAAAATGTGATGTGTGAATGGAAATGAAAGTGAAAAAGGACTGATATAAAAGAAAATAAAAGGTTAAGATCAAAATGACAATTTACCCAAATAATGCATTTGATAGGTAAAAGTAATAAAATAATGAAAGTATGCATGAGAATGATAAAATAATGAATGAAAAGCTTAAAAGTAATCATTTATAGTCCTAGAGGATTAAAATAAAATTTGATATGAAAATTTTAAAATGAGAACTGATTGATAATTTGTATATGAAATAATGGATTTAAAATAAAAACAAGTGAATTGATAGCAAAAAATTGTAAATAGAATGTAAAATGATAGTTTTGGAAACAATTGAAAAATTAGGAATTATGCATATAATTTGCTATAAAATGGTATATTTGAAATGAAATGACAAGTTACATGTCAAATAAGTAAATTAATGTGAAGTAAAAATAAGTAATGGTGTTAGTGTAAATAAATGATAAAAGAAAGCACCACTGCAGTTTAACAAAAGTGTAGGGATTAGATTATAATTTAATGAATAGAATGTTAATTGAAAAATAAAACTGTGAATGAACCCTAGTATATAGTAAGATAGGGATCATAGGTGTAATTTTTACATTTGAGTGAAAATAGTGATTAAATCAAAATTGTTCATGCCATAACAGGTATTAAAAATAAAAGAAATGAAAAATTAAACCTTAAGAGTAAGTGTGGCTGAAATAAGAAGATCCTTTTTAAGATAATCAATTGGACAAATGCCTAAATGACTGTGTAATGAATAAAAAATGAAGATAAATTTCCAAGTGAAAATGGAGTGTGAGCAAACGTATCTGTAAAGAGTGAAAAGAATTGATATTAAAATATAAAATGACAAGAAAATAGTATTTTAAGAATAAAAATTTGTAAATTGAATAATGAACAATAAATGAAATGTATAAATAAGCTCAGTTATCGATATTAAAGTGATTAATTATAATTGAAAATTAATATGGTAAATAAATGAAAGATAAGCATAAAAATGATAAATGTATCCTACTAAATTATTGAAACAGTTTCCATATTGAATGCATGTGTGCATGATTGTTTGATGCACCTCAAAATGATAACATGAATAGCTAATGTTAAAGAATGCTCATGGAAGCATAAATGTGTGTATGTATGTGCGTATGCATGCACACATGTGTATGTATGAATGATATTTTTGTGAAAATTTTGGGATATGTATCCACCACCGGGCATTTCGTTCCTCAATGCGTAGTTTGTTGACTGTGATTAGGTTAGAAAAATAGAAAGTTGGTAGCCTATGTTACAATATTAATCAAGTTCAAACGGAATTCAATGATGATTGTTGGCATGGCAAGTATATACGTGTATATGGAAGGTATAAAGTATGAATTGTACTTATGTAATATTTTTATTATTAGTATTATTTACCAGACGGATCTGTTGTATGATACGAATATATTTGTGAAAAAAGAAAAAAATTAGCAGACTATTTAGTATAGTCATTTTTGTTATCGCCTTTCGGTTATAACATCCGATCATTGTACATTACGTACAATGGTATAAGGGTGTTACAGTTTACCTATTCTGACACCTAGATAGCCATACCCTAGGCACTCATGCGCACCCCTGCACCTTATATAAATAGCCTAGTCTACAGTGGCTCTAGGTACCGACTTTTGAGATTATTTCTCTAAGTTTACCTCTTTAAATTACTGACTTAATCATTGAAGTGCTAATATCCGTTTCAGTCGGGCAAAACCTCTTACAAGTACTCGCTAGTTGCTCAGTTTGTTCAGCCACCAGCTTGCTTCAAAGGTTTGACAAATCGAGCCTTATCACTTCCGTATCCATATTGAAATTGCGTGGATCGACCTTTTGGTAGCTTTCATCTTTGTCCATGGTTGAGCTCTATAATATTTGGGATAACTGGCTAATCAGTGATGGGTATGGAAGAATTAGAAGATAAATTCAGAAATTAGATATGTGAGGGTTGTTAAAGAGAAGAGGGAACAAAGAAAGAAGAAAAAGAAGTGGCCATAAATGACAAAGATGAGAATAAGGGTGATCACGGAACGGGGTCGGAAAATTCACCCCCACTCACTCCCCTGCCAGTGGCGGGTATTCTCCACCCCCTCCCCTGCCACCAATATCAGGGAGGGAATTTTTCCTGTCCCCAAAATTTTTTTTAAATTTTAAAATATAATATTTTATAAATAATTAAAATTAAAATATAATATTTAATAAATAAAAAATTTAAAATCAATAATAATTTAAATTAATATAAATTTTAACCTTTCTTAAAATTTAAAATTAAGTATAATTTAAAATTTATTAATTATAAAATTAAGTTATATTTTAATTTTAATTATTTATAAAATATTATATTTTAAAATAAAAAAAAATTATTTTTTGCTAAGCGGCAAAATTTTCGTCCAGTAATTATTCCTAGATGAGAACCACTTATAATTTAACAGAATTGAAGTTTGGTAAGGTAAAAGATGTAGGAACCCCATAACGGGCCATTTTAATAAATGGGTATGGCTGTTCAACAAAAATTTTAAGATAGTGCTAAGCCCGTTTTATTTTTATATTTTATTATCAATTAATCATTTTCTAATATCTATATATAATTAAATTATGAGTAATTTTAAAAATTTATTTTTATATTTAAAAATTTTATTAAATTTAAATTAATATTTTTATATTAATATTTAATAACTTTTTAAATATAATTTTATATATTATACTATTAAAAATAATAATTATATTAAAAAAATAAAAAAAATTTCGAATGAATCCGATTAGATCTTATCAGGATTTCAAAACATTGCTAATTAGAGTGTCACTAGTATCTAATTATAATACAAAACATACAAAAAAAAGCAATTAGCAAGTGACAGCGACTTGATCTGACGGTTCATGTGCACCCACTTCAGTTGGACTGCGCTTGGCCCAGAAGCCATGAATTGCGCAACACGTGGCAGACAACAGTCGGGTCCTTGAAATAAACATGGCAACACATTCTGAGTACTCATTTTGGAAGGAGATTTCGAGGCAGAAGGAAATTGGTCCCACAAAAGATTGCATTTTAGGGGGTCCCACAAGAAGATTTTAAAAAACAAAGTGGGTCCTACATATGAACCTTTATTTATTTGATGTCTCCTTCAATATCATTGCAAGAGAAACAGATTGATTCCCCATTTTCGTGCTCACTCTCTCTCTTTGGCTTGGACATTCGATTGAGACGCTGGTCCCAAATTTATGTATCCCTTTTCGTTACTCTTCTTTTAATCATTATGACGCATTTTGACATCTTCAATTCTTGCTAACTTAAAATAATAAATAAATAATTTGCTTAATTTGCATTAGAGAAATATAAAAAAATAAATTATAATTTTGATAAATTTTAAATTTTTTGAAGTTATTAAGAGATTAACTTAATTAATATATTTTTGAATTAAAATTTCAAATATTATATTTATCATTGTTCATAAAACAAGTGCAAGAAAGGAAAGAGAAAAGCTAAAGAGGCAAATGTTAATTAATAATCGATAACAATTGTAAATACTTTGATCCTATGAAAAAATTAAAAAAAAATTACAATACAAATCAAATTTAGTGAGAAAAAAAGTAATTTAAGATAAAAATGATCATTTTGAATTAAAATTTAATACTTTATATATCTTATCACGTTTATCATTAATGAGATGGCTATTAATGTCCGATAATGGCTATAATAGCCAGACATCAAGTTACCATTAACTTATAATTATGTAACGTTTTAGTGACTTAGTTAAAAAAGTTTGAAGAGTGGTGGGGTAAATGTTAGGTTATCAATTACTACCATCCAAAGCATTGAAAAATACTAAAAGAATAAATATTTTTTGCTCAGCAAAGAGTAATTAATTAATTAAAGAAATAGGTACATAGTTAAGCATAAATAAATCTAAAAAAATGCAGTTTAATTAGTTAGCAACCTTTTTGGATTTTCAAAGTCCTGTATGAAATCCGACAAAAGCAAAGTCATTTACAAAATCGTGACTAAATGGGAACAAAAATCTTTTGTGATTTTTACTTAGCAATCAAACAAAATCTAAAAGAAGTAAAAATAGAGATAAAAAGAAGTAAAGAGAGAAGGCGAGTGGTTGTACCAACATAGTGGAGAGAATCTAAAGGAGAGATCTTAGCCGGAAAAAAAAAAAAAAAGAAAAAGAAAGAGAAGTTGTACATTTAAAAAGATAATTATGATGTAACAAAAAGAAAATATATTTATCAAGATGGCTAAAAAAAGAGCCGTGGACGATAAAGTATTGGATTTATTAAAAATATTAAGATCCTTGTAAATTCTTCAGAAATCCTTCAATTTAGGGTTTATTAACTCTAAATTTTAAATCCAAAAATTATGTAAATAATTACAAAAAAATTACATTTATCAGTTATCAAATTGCTAAAATTCTATATAAAAGAAGTGCCAAAATTTTCTTAATTCCAATACAGCTCTTTAAAAAAATATAGGACAAAATTGCTCTTTGCCCTTAAGAAAAATTGTGTAAAACTCAACCCATTGTATAAAATGCACGCAAGATTTTGCAGATTTTTTTAATTAATCGTAAATATAAATGTTCTGAAATTTTTTCTAACATTCTTTATTTTATTTAAGGAATTGAATGATTTGGAATTGTTTAATCATCTTTCATCTTAAGACTATTTGATATAAAAACATAAAAGCAATTTGTTATACACATAAATTTCTTTTTAAACTTAAACTATGCGCTTTCTCTAGTTTCTTTATATAGGTATTGATTTTTCAAAGCTGAATATTATAAAATTTTAAAATAATATTGATAATTATGGAAAAATATCTCCAAAAGCCTAATCAAATTGGTCCAATAATACTTGATATGACCTAAGCCCATTAATAAAAAGGCAAAGCGTGAGCTGGAAGACAAGACAGGCATGATATCCGATCGGACTGATGGGACAGCACGTCCTTTCAGTCTACTGACACAAGAAAATGCCCATGCTCTCCACCTGCTCCATGTCACATTGCCGCTCACCTGCTCCAACTACTGGTTATCACGCCCCAAGGTACTTGAGTACCCCTTCAAAGAACTCTTATAAATAGCCTAAAATACAATGGCTCCAGGTATTGACTATCTGAAACTCTTTCTCTAAATACTCTCTCTAAAGCTACTAACTTAAGTTTCGAAGTGCTAACGCTCAGATCCGATTGGGCGCCCCTTCTTGTAGGCTCTATCATCCGATCGGATCATCAGCTATCAACTCTCACTCTTACAGATAAAGTCAAATCTTGCTTTATCATTTGGTGCTTTCATTTAGAGTCATGGCAGATTCAAGATCCAACGAGCACAAAGCTCTTAGAAAATATTATCACGACAACCAGGACAGATTTAAGCCCTCAGGGGTAAGGGAGCAACCTTTCAGATCACTAGTAAGGGGTAACCCCCTCCCAAATCTCAACAATGTGATTGCACGACAGCCGAATGATGCCCCTATTACTATCAGAGATATGCGTGTTATTCTTAGTGACCCTGCTAAAGCATGGTCCAAATTATAGAAAGAGACAATATGCCCAGGACTTCTGAAAAAGGTCATGAAATGGTTTTTATGGCCAAGGACTTCAAAAGAAGAGGAAACAGGAAAACCTCCATAATGTTGCAAGGTGGGGAAAAAGAGTATTGGGGAGGGACGATAAGGGCAAGTGGGCAATGCCCTTAGGTAGAGATGCTCCTTGCATCCCCAGCCAATCGTACACCCTACCCTCTGACGATGATCCATCCCTTATGAACACGTCTAATCATAGTTCCACCTGCAGACCTAAAAGAGAGCTCGCTTCCACAATAAGTGGACGAAGGGAAGATAAATGGTTCGAACAAAAACTCTAGCAATTCAGTTTGATAGAAACCAGAAAAGGTATGTTCAAGGGGAACACCAGTGACAACGCTACTTCTCCTTTCCGCAGGAAAATTGCAGAAACTATGCTACCTCCTAGGTGGAGGGATGTGGTGATGGCTAAATACACAGGTAAAATTGATCCCACTATTCACCTTACGGAATATTTGACTAGAGTACAGGCCTACACCTATGATGAAAGGATTGCCTAGAGAGTGTTCCCAACTACGTTAGGAGGGGATGCTTTGAAATGGTTTATCGGACTCCTTCAAGGATCAATCGCCTCCTTCGGACAACTCAAAGAGTTGTTCGCCGCTCGATTCGCTGTACAAATATGCGCATCAAAGTCGGTCGGTGGCCCGTGTAACCTCTACCAGAGAACTAATGAAAGTCTCAGAGATTATATCAATCGCTTTCAGGCATCAATGTTGGAAGTAAGGGATTTAAGTGTGGAAGTGGCATCAAATGCTTTGGCGAGAGGCATCATGGATCGTCCGTTTTCTGAATCATTGATAACAAGGCCACAGATTAGCTTCTCCGACCTGATGGATAGGGTCAGGCAACGCATCCAGCTGAATGATAGTTTCAGATCCAATAGAGTATAGAAGACTAGCATCCTGGACATATTGCAATATCTAGACGGTCGGCTCTTCAATGACACCTCCACCCGATCGATTAGAAAGGAAACTTAATAGGTCAGTCTTCTTAAGGATCGTAGAAAGGGGAAAGGAGACCGAACGGAGTAAATTCGATCGCCATAATGGTCAGCTAGCTGGAACTTCCACTTCACTTGACGTCGGTCCCGCACGAACATCGATGAGCACCAAGATAAAACACGAAAAAGCTAACTAGCCCAAAATGTCTAAATAAGACGAGAAATAATGGAGGTTGCGGCAAAGGTCGTGAGCTACATAAATCTCTTGAGCGCTCAAATCAGAGTGGAAAGCTCCTGTAAGCGGTACAGTGATGAGAGCGATACATTTAGCTCAGACAAATATAACAAGCATGAAAACCAAACCAATATAGGCAAACTATCAAGGCCAGCAAACGACGGCAAAATCAAGTGTAATTGTTATAATTCGAGTATCCGCCAACGTATTGTATTAAAATTTTAATGCTCTTTTGATCTCCTGTAATAAGCGCTGGATTGACAGTGCATTTTGATATTATTTGTTTACTATTAAAGATTCATCTTTATGTTTTTAAAGATACAGCAATAAAAAGTTGCAATATGCGAAAAGCTGTTGAAAATTTTAGCACCCTGATGCGCACAAAATAGTTATCTTCATGAAACAAAAAGCAACTTAAGACAAGTACGCGTCTAAACTCGCTAATTTCCTACTTATTGTTTAAAATAGGATTTTGTGTTTGTTTCTCCAGCAAAAGGACCTCCAAATTATACCACTCTTAATATCGGGAATAAGATGAGGGCTTCAAAGCCTGTAGACCTCGTATCCCGATTGGTATCCATAACGAGTCGCCTCTGCAAGAATTGGAAAGATATTTCCTAGCATCGGGGGTTTGAGATGAGGGCCTTAATAGCTCCACTGCTCTATCGCGGATAGGTTTTATGGAATTTTGATCGATGAAACTTCCAGTCAAAGTAATTATTCCTGACCGATGACAATTTTGATCGATGATCATTACTCTAAGTCGATAAAAATCTCAAGCGGATACAACTCCCATAAAAGCTTAATTTCAATTGATGTTCCATCCCAATCGATGTATCAAACTTATTAAAGCTTACTCACTAGGCTCGACGCTTATCCCAAGCCCAATATATGAAAGCTGAAAACTCAGTTTAACTCCAGGCTAATTCTCGACTGGCAAACCTTCTTCGCTAGGCTCAATGTCCATCTCGAGTGTAAAATGCGAGGAGTTATTTCCAAACCGAGAATGTATGATGCCTCCATTCGATCTCCACCAACTCATTCGCTAGGTTTGATGTCTATCCTCAAAATGCGAAGGATGATAATTGAGTTAATTATATCTTCTCAAAACATGAAATCGCCAAATTTTCAAAGCAATGTAACGGCCATAGGCCTTCTCCCTGAGAGAAATAAAACCTTGAGGGTAACTCCCATAGTAACTCCCAAATAGGACAATATATGGTGCTCTACCACTGAGCTACGAAAGCACTCAGCTGGGAGTAAGAATGGAGTTCTGTCTCCCATCATAGATCGAAAGGTCATTCGCCATGCTTGATTGCCCAATGAATAACCAATCTTCATATCTGATCAAATCAATCGATCGTAAAGAATTGTGTACTGCAATACTTGCAAAGCAAGTTAAAATTCAGAAAGAACTCTCTTTAGTCAATTTTACGCATTCTCCATGTTTGATTTCTTGCACTCTCCATGATTGATAATGTTTATTCTCCTTTGTTAATTTCATGATACAATTCGCCTAAAATGAAAAATACAGTATGAAAGCGCAATTGAAAGGCAAAGCAAATTTTATATATGAAGAATTCCTACAAACTACAAAACAAGGACAAAACCATTACAAGAACAATTATGCTTCTATGTCTACTATCTCTGTAGTAGAAGAAGGCCCCATAATTACCCTAGTTAGAGGTTGGGGAGATTTCGCTATTTTTCTAGAAGCATTCTCTGTCAGTAGAAAAGTTACAGCTTCAAATCTGATCTCTACACCAGCATTCGATTGAAATGATGCAGGGTCTTGAGAAATCTCATGATTGTCGTCACTAAATGGAGGATCAGGCAAGACACCCGGGTCATCCATCCAACTGAGATCAGCCTCATGGAAATGCCTGCTGGCCTCATAAATTAGTCGAGTTAGCAACTTTTCCTGAGCCTCTCCTAGTTGATATAAGATATCTTCTTTTTGAGTAGAGGGCTTTTCCTTAAGCTTCCTTCTCCACGACATCTCTTTCTCTAGGGTAGCTTGCAGTGAATTTCGCTTGGCCCGGAGGAGGTCAAGCTCGGTATTGGCCTTTGAGCGCTCGACAATCAAATGTGCACACTCCCCCCCTCAATCTGGCTGCTTTTTCTTCAAATTTTTGCCCTAGTGCATTTTCGACAGTCAAGCAAGCTACGTCCCCTTTGAGGTGGTCAACCTCTCTCTATCGAGCTTTTAGGTCTTGAGAAAGACAAGCAACCTCCTTTTTTTAATTTTTCAACTTTTGACTGGGCATAAAGGGACTCTTTCCTAGCGACATTGTACTTAGCTTTCGCTTATCTCCTGACCCAATCAGTTGTCTCCCATCTTCCTCGGTAGAAAGCAGCCACACCATGCAAACACAAACTCCTCTTTATTAACTGAAAACAAAAGAGGAAGGAAAAGGATCAGTTAGCCGAGGAGATAATGGATGGACAAAAGAGCGAGGTAAAATCATTAGAAAAAATCTTTCAGAATGAAAATTTTGAATAATACCTCCAGACTCTGCTGCTGAAAAAGGCTACACTCCCGGGCTAGTATGCTGGGATCCCCTATTACCTTGAAATCACTTTCTTGAAGCATACCCCGGCATAAATAACTCAATACCGCCTTACTATCGATGGATTAGCTATCACCAAATTGATTTTTCAAAATTTCTCCTAGCGATGTGGCCTACCTCTCAGAAATTCTTGTAGTGACACTCCGAATGGACTCATCCCAAATGGGTTTCTTATCTCTCGCGTTAATCCAGGCATCCACCGTGGCTATCAGGTTGACAACTTTTTCTTGGCCACCTTTTCAGTCCTCTTGTGGGCAGATTCATCCATTGGGGGCGCATTTGTTTGAATTGATTCCCTCTGATGATGAGTTGGTTGCTCTTCCTCGAGATCAATTTCATTCCTTAAAAGCAAATGCTTAAGGGGACGTTGACCCTCCGCCAAAGGTCGATTAGCAGCGAATCTTGAAAAGGCCTAAAGAGGACCAGCAACAGGAGCTGCCATAGCACCAGAGGAAGAAGCGGGAGCAATTGTAGAGGGATCAAAAGTTTGAGCTCTTGAGGAAGACACCGGTCTTCTCTTATTAGATCTCCTCTTTTTTTTGGCAGCATGTTCTGCCTCGATTCTCGCCTTGGCTCGGTCGGCTAATTGTTTGGCGATATCATATATTTTAGCCATCACGATCGCAGCTGCGCCACAAAAATAAAAGATAAGTATTCTCTTCCGTTGATATATATATTTCATGAACATGCAATGTATGATTATCTATATAAGTACTTCTCCCCCTCCATTAATTATGATGCTCATGTTCTGCGCCAATGGCAACATCGAAGTTTGAGGGACCGACCAGAGTCCCCAAAAGATAATTGGAGTCGTAGGGTCCCCCTTGCCTTGACACGACACTCAATGACTTTTTAATGTTGGCCTCATAAGCAGACCAACTGACAGCTTGATCTTTCAAAGCAACAGCTACATTCGACCGGGTCAACGACGCTTCAAATCCACCAACCATCCCCGCTAAAAAGAATTTTTCTTTAAAACCTCTCGGGAATGATGGTATATTGAACAGCTTCCTCTGCGATCGACTAGTAAGAAAATATTTTGTGCCATCACTCCGGCCTGAGATATAGAAAAAATGAGTGAACAAATCTAGAGTTTGCTTCACTCCCTCTATTTAGCAGAGAATCTTGAAACAGACCACTGTTCTCCACCCGTTCGAATGTAGCTAATTAGGAGCAATCCTATAGCCTTTTAGAATCGCTAGTTCAAAGGCTCCGAAAGGAAGCCTCAACCCAGCATCCAAGCTCCACAGATGGCAAATGAACCACTCATTATCCTCATGCCCAAAAGGTCCCTCGTTCATCGCCATGAAATTTGGGCAAGCCATCACGAAAATCTCTTCGAAAAGGTTGTATCACGAAGGGATCTCAACCACTTCCTCCAACGTGAGTTTCGAAGGGTGAGCCACAGACTTGTGATCTTTATAAACTTTGAGAAAACTCCTATCTATAGACGGGCTGCTGCTTGAAGCCATTTTTGATGGAGGAGGAGAAGTAAAAAATAGTATTATGAATAAGGAGAAAAATCAAAGGCAAGAATTATTTACTTACTTGGATAATCTTACAGAATCTCTGAAGTCGCTGAAATGGAAAAAAAATTTGGTAGAATTTTGCTAAGAATTGCTGAAAAATGAAGAAAAATCGCCTCAAATATGTCTATTTATAGGCAACATGCTTCTAGAATTCTCCAACCGACTCTCCATTAGATGATTGCCACGTGTCTCGAATACTTTATGGCGGTTATAGAGAACGAAGTGTCACCCTTGGCACGTACACAGGTATTAAATGCAAAACAACTGTCTAAGCTGAATGGATGCGTCTCTTCAGATGGGCGCCTTTCGAAATTCAAAATTTCGCCAAAAAGCTTGAATCGCCCGATCGGACCGTTCGGAGGGGGGACAAGTGATAACTATGGAAAAAATATCTCCAAATGCCTAATCAAGTCGGCCCAACAATACTTGGAATGGCCCAAGTCTATTAACAAAAAGGAAAAACGTAAGCTGAAAGACAAGACAGACAGGCGTGATGTCTGATCGGACTGATGGGACAGCACGTCCTGTCAGCCTACTGACACAACACAACGTCCATGCTCTTTACCTGCTCCATGTCACATCGCCGTTCACCTGCTCCATATCACATCGCCGTTCACCTGCTCCAACTACCAGTTATCACGCCCAAAGATATTTGAGTACTTCTCCAAAAAACTTCAATAAATAACCTAAAATATAATGGATCTAGGTATTGACTATCTAAGACTCTCTCTCTCTAAAAGCTACTAACTTAAGTTTCAGAGTGCTAATGTCCGAATTCAACCGGGCACCCCTTCTTGCAGGCTTCATCATTCGATCAGATCATCAGCTGTCAACCCTTCCTCTTACAGATAAAGTCAAATATTGACTTATCAAATATTATAGCATTAAATTTAATAACCATTAAAATTTATTATAGCAGTTAGCAATCAATTAAAAAAATGCGGGAGGTATAAATTTCGATTCCTTCAGCTGAAATGTTGAGATTTATATTTATAATATGTATATACATTTTTTTATAAAAAATATAAAAAAATCATAACTAAATAAATGCCGAAATGCACCGCCAATATATTCTTTTATAAGCAACCCTAGAATTTCCTTCATGGTTTTGAAATTAAGAATATGACAGTAATTCATAGCATTAAATTCCACCGTTAGATTAAGTTTGGTGAAAATGTATAAGGTGAGAAATGACAGATTATAGAAGCTACGTACTTCACAAAAAAAAAAAAATAATAATAATAAACTAGTCAAATAATAATAACAATAATAATAAAGAAGAAGAAGAAAAAAAAAATCTCTCATTTGCTTCCCTCACCTTCTCAATAAAACCCACGGAGCTCTCACACACTCACACAGAGATAATACTCTTTCAATCTCTTTCTCTGAAGCCCTGTTTGTCGTTTATATATTGTTATTATTTTAGTAAAATGGAAATTAAATTAAGTGATGAAGAGACCAAAGCTCCTCAAGAGCAGCAGCAGAAACAGCATTTTCATGTGTTGGCTGTCGATGATAGTCTTATTGATAGGAAACTTTTAGAAAGACTACTTAGAGTTTCTTCTCATCAAGGTATTTTTTATATAATGTAGAGTGCTTAAATAAATAAACTGTTTACATTACTGTTATTGTTGTTGCAGTAACTTTTGTGGATTCAGGAGATAAAGCTTTAGAGTATCTGGGATTGCTTGAGACTGCTTCTTCACTCTCTACTTCTCCTCCTTCCTCTTCTTCTTCTTCTCCTCCTTCCTCTTCACAGTCAATGCAAGAGGTGAGATTTTCATTAACTTTTTATTTATCTTTTTTGTGTATTAAATATTAAATTATATATCATACTGTTTCTTGATGTCAAACTGTGTTGACTTCTTGCTTGAATCCGACGTGATGCTCAAGAAATAATTAATATGATAATTCTCATGTGAATAAGGAGAAATAAAATCAAACTTTATAAGTTAATTAATTAAAGTTAGCGAGTCAAATAATCTTTTGATTATTATTAGTATATCGGTGAGATGAAGAGGTTAATTGTATGATAAATCGTAGATTAATAAAGGAATTTTTAATTATAAAGAAAGAGAATTGCCTGCACATGCAATAGGAGAAAAGGAACATTTATGTGTTAACTGTAATCAAGCATGAAATTTTTGTTTTCTTGTCTTGAAAAATATTAACACAATCTGAAATAAAGATTCTTGATGGACCACCTTTACCCCATCTGTACATTCACCTCAAAAATGCTATTAATTTGATTAATATAAACTTGGGGCAAACTGCATTCAAAAAATAAATAAATAAATGAACTTGGGGCAAACTCAAATAAAATTTGTTATTTATTACAATTGAAATTTTCGGAATTTGAGATTTATATACTTGTGGACCCTCGCGCGAGTATATGTATGTATATAAGATTGTAATTGAAAATTTTTGGTATATTTAGAAATTCAAATTTATTGAACTTGCTAATGAAAAATTCGAGTATGATTAAATTAACCACTAAAATTGATTTAGGTCTCGGGGTTGATTTTTCTAATGATATTTATGGTTATAATGATTAAACATTATATGTCTTTTGTATGAAATACTACATTATATTAGTTTCTTGAATTATGTTTGAGTACTGATTTAGTGCAGATACTGTAGTGGACATAAATCTAGATTGTTAGATATTGAAATTTCATTTCCAATGCAACAATCTAAATTTTCACTCACTATATCTACATGTGTGGACCAAACTCAATTGCTTTAATTTTTCTAGATATTCCTTCGATTTGAATGTTGTATCAATTTGTCAGCAAAATAACATGCTAGAAATTCTTAAATAATTTAGTCTATTTTCAGTAATACGTAGATAATTAATTGAATAGAATGACATATAATCATTTTAATATAATATTAGCTAGCTAAAGGTGAATTTTTTTACTTGATTATAATTACTTTAAAAATCTAACTGATTTAACACCATCATTTAGAATTACTTCATCATGATTACATGATGTTTCTGTAAAGTCTTGTTGTATTCATACCTCGTAATTCATAGCAACTCATTTAATTTATAGAGCTGATTGTTTTTAGGATTTACAAGAGCAGGGGTAACGATAAGTACAAGAGAAATACAGGATAAATACAAGATAATTATCAGGGAATAGTAATTCGAAATAGTCCTAGTGAAATACAAACAGCAAGCTGAGATACACACAAACAGCAAGTTGTTTGTTTGTAAACTGTCAACACAGCAAGCTGGAATACAAACAAACGGCAAGTTGCTTGTTTGTAAATTGTCAACATAGCAAGTTGGAACAAAATGTTCCCTAACACCTCCCTTCAAGCTAATAGTGGAAGGAACTGGAGACGAAGCTTGTCATGAAAAAAACGAAAAGCAGAGGATCCCAACGGTTTGGTTAAAATGTCAACTAATTGAGCAGGGGAAGAAATAAATTTTATAGATAAAGTTCCCATCTTAACTTGCTCCCGAACAAAGTGATAATCCAACTCAACATGCTTTGTGCGACCATGAAAAATAGGATTTGAGGATAGATAAACAACCCCAATGTTATCACACCATAAAGAGGCAGAGGACGAATGAATAAAACCCAGTTCATTGAGGAGAGAACGCAGCCACAAAACCTGTGCTGTTACATTTGCCAAGGCTTTATATTCACTTTCAGTGGATGACCGGGCAACAGTGGGTTGTTTCTTCGAGGACCAGGAGATAAGATTGGAGCCGAGATATACAAGGTAACCACTAGTTGAACGCCGATCATTAGGATAACCCACCTAATCACTGTCAGAGAAGCCTTAGAGGGTCAAACCTGATTGTTTAGTGATGAAAAGGCCATGAGAACAAGTACCTCTAAGATGGCGGAGGACATGCTTCATGGCTTGCCAGTGAACAATCGTGGGGCAGTGTATAAATTGAGCCAATTTGTTGACCGAGTCAATAGCAGATATTAAAGAGCACCAATAACCTGACGATACTGCTCAGGATGAGGGAAAGGATCACCCATTGCTTTGCTGAGATTTGGAGTGGTAGCCATAGGAGTGGAGCAAGGCTTTGCATGCATCATATTAGTTTTCGTGAGAAGGTCCTCAAGATATTTTTGTTGAGTGAGAATAATATCGAATGGATGAGGGAGAGCTTGAATGCCAAGAAAATAGTGAAAAGGCCCAAGGTCTTTGATTGGAAACACCTTCTGAATGCAAGGAATAAACCACTCGAGCTTGGAAGGATCTGAGCATGTTAACAATATGTCATCAACATAAATTAAAATAAATAACTTGAGATCACCTTGGCAAAGGAAAAATAATGAGCTGTCAGCCTTGGAGGCATTGAACCCAAGTGTGAATAAGAACTCTGACAATTGAGTAAACCATTGGCGAGGTGCCTACTTGAGGCCATAGAGTGACCTACGAAGGTGGCAGACATGATGTATCCAGCAGGTTGCTCTATATATATCTCATCCTCAAGAAACCCATGTAAGAAGGCATTGGAAATGTCAATTTGACGAATGGACCATTGATGAACAGTGGCAATGGAAATAATAGTACGGACAGTAGTGAACTTCACTATTGGAGAGAAGGTCTCATGATAATCAATTCCAGATTGCACTAGACGCACCTTATAGCGATTAATTCTACCATCAGTCTTTCATTTTATACGAAAGATCCATTTATTTTCAATAATGTTCCTGTTGTGTGGGCGAGGAACCAGAGTCCAGGTCCCATTAGCAATAAGAGCATTTAGTTCTTCATACATTGTTTTTCTCCACTCAGCGTGTGGCTTGGCTTGAAGAAAGGTTTTTGGTTTAGTTAGCAGGTAATTGGGTGCAGTGTGAGTGAGGTGGGCTTATCTTTTAGACAGGATGCTGGGTCGAAGGGACATATGGTGGAGACGGGTGGGGGATGAGGGAGCTGAAGACACATGATCTAGGAAGGGAAGAGAGTATTTTGTGAGATCAACAACCAGATTGAGGTCAGGTTGGTTGGTTGGAACGAAAGACATAGATTATGGGGATGAGGATAAAGACAGACCAGTAGATGGATTGAGATTAGAAGATGAAGATAAAGAGAGAGTTTGAGATAAAGTAGGAGGAGAAGTATGTGTTTTAGATGAAGTATGAGGTTGAGATATTTGAGTGGAAGTAGGAGTTTTAGATGAAGTAGGAGTGGAAGTAACAAAAGTTAGAAGAGGAGTAGGATGCTTACCGTGAGAAGGGGCTGATGTAGGGACCACTTGTGAGCATGAGTTGGTGGTGACGTGGAGCCAAAAAACACAATCAACAACCCTTGATGAGGCTGCATGAGGATAAAAATAAGAAAAAATACCATCATGAAACCGAACATGTCTAGCTAAGTAAATGCGATCGGTAGTTTTACCTTGGCAGCGATAAGTAGCATGGGTAGGACTGAGACCTAAATTAATGCAAGAACGAGTGCGAAAGAAAAATTTATACGCATTGTAAGGATGAAGAAAAGGATAGATAGCACAACCAAAAGGATGGATAGCAAGAAAATCGAGATCAGTTTGAAAAAGGAGCTGAAAATGAGACTTGTTGTGAAGGGCATGACTAGGTAAAATATTAATTAAATGAGCACTTTGTTCAACAACAAAATTCCAAAATTTTAGAGGAAGATTTGCATGAGCAAGTAGGGTCAAAGTGGTGTCAATAAGGTGTCGAATTTTTCGTTCAGAGGTGCCATTTTGTTCATGGGTGTGTGGACAGGCAATGAGATGTAAAATGCCAACGTTATGAAAATTTTTGTTTAATTTTTGATATTCCCCACTCCAATCTGAATGGAAAGCCCAAATTTTGGAATTGAATTGACGATAAACCATTTGTTCAAATTGTAAGGAAATGTCGTAAACATCACTTTTATTCTTTAAAAAATAAACCCAAGTATATTGGGTAAAATCATCAACAAAAAGAACAAAATAACGATGCCCATAATGAGAAAAAACAGGAGCCGGTCCCCAAACATCGGAGTGTAAAATGTCAAAGGGAGCACGACTTTTATGCTCAACCGCAGCAAAGGCAATTCGAGCCATTTTTCCTAAGAGACAACTGGAACAAGGAGATAAAGTATGAGAGGAGCTGGAAATTAATTTTGACTTGGATAAAAGTTGAAGTTTTTTATGATTAGGATGACTGAGACATGTATGCCATTCATCAAAAGTTGGTAATCAAGCTATGTAGGCTTGCTTGGGAGCGCAAAGTGTATACACGCCCGACTCACTGGGTCCTTATATCAGCACCTTCATAGTTTGCTGGTCCTTGATTAATAAAATATCAGGCCAAAATTCAAAAAAATGTGAGTTATCAGAGGAGAACTTTTGAACAGAAAGCAAATTTTTAACAATAGAAGGAACACATAAGACATTTTTCAATTTTAATAAACCTTTAAAAGAAGGAAGAAAAGTAGTACCAGTGTGAGTAATTGGTAAACCATGACCATTACCTACATGAAGAAGATCATTAACAGTATACTCAGAGGCACCATAAAGGGACTGAACATCAGGAGTAATATGATAATTTACAGCAGTGTCAGGAAACCAGTGCATGAAATGATTTTGGTGAGGATCTAGAGTTGTGTAGTTAGCCACAGGATGGAATGGGCGAGGTGAATTTTGGGAAGCTTGAGATGAGAAAGGTGGGAACGGCTGATGACCATTAGAGTTTTGATTTTTTGGAGCATAACAATAGCGACAAGTGGAAGCAATGTGATTTCGGTAGCCACAAATTTGACACGATCCACCACAATTTTTGTGAGTATTGCTGTTGTAAGGACGATTATTGTTGTTGTAAGGACGAGGAGTGAAGTTATTATTGTTACCTCGTGGGCGAAAGGTGTTTCCAGGTGGTGTAGGTAGAATTGGACTTGAGTTCTTGAGAACCATGTTTGCTTGGGGAAGGAGTGTACTTTGTATAAGAATTTCATGTGCTACCAATTGTCCATGTAGCTCATAGAATGAAACAGGTTCAGTGCGGAGATTAAGAGCTGTAATAATGCTATGAAATTCAGATCCAATGTTGCGATAAATAATCGCATTGAACTCAGCAGGGGAGAGTGGCTTACTAGCTGCTTTAAGTTCATCAGCAAGAGCTTTTGCCTTTTGTAGATATTCAGAAACAGATAAATCATTCCTTTTCAATTCTTGAAGTTCAATATGGAGTTGAAGTTGTCGATTTTGAGAGATTGAGCCAAAGGCACTTTCTAGTGCCATCCAAACTTCTCGAGAAGATGATAGTCCAAATATCTTCTGTAATAGAGGAAAACAGCCAAGAGAGTAGCATTTTATATTTTTTAAACCATATAGCATACTCTGGATTGGGAACTTGAACGGTTTCATCATCAGCAAAGGGAATAGTTTTTGTTAGTGGAGGAGAAAAGCCATCAATGATGCCATGTAACTCTTGATAGTTTATAATGTGAATGAATTGTGTTTTTCAGGCTAAATAATTTTTTGTATTTAGTTTTATAGAGAAGGAGTGGCTAGATGAGACATTAGAGGTTGTAGTGGTAGAGGAGGTGAAGGGAGCAATAGAGTTTGCCATTGAGAGAGAAGAAGAAGAAGAACCAGGCTTTGATACCATGTAAAGTCTTGTTGTATTCATACCTCATAATACATAGCAGCTCATTTAATTTATAGAGCTGATTGTTTTTAGGATTTACAAGAACAGGGGTAACGATAAGTACAAGAGAAATACAGGATAAATACAAGATAATTATCAGGAAATAGTAATCCGAAACAGTCCTAGTGAAATACAAACAGCAAGCTGAGATACACACAAACAACAAGCTATTTGTTTGTAAATTGTCAACACAGCAAGCTGGAACATAATGTTCCCTAACAGTTTCTAAGTCTATCTATATATATATATATATATATATAGGAATTTTTCCAAAAAAGAAAAGTCTAGGTAGGAAATTTTTCCAAGAAAGAAAAGTCTAGGTAACAATTTAATTAGTTCAAAGTTCAAACACAAGCTAAGGGTATTTTTGTTGTGTATTGTTTTTGCCCTACTTAACACGCAGTATAATTGTGTTTTTAGTACAATAATATGACATCTTATTCGTACAATTTTACTGAATTCAGGGGTTGAAGGTGAATCTGATAATGACAGACTATTGTATGCCTGGAATGACTGGCTATGATTTGCTTAAAAGAGTCAAGGTGAATACCTATCACTTATTGATTACCTTTGCTATCAATATATGCGTGTTTCAAACTTAAAGGAAATTGTTAATTAGTTTCTTGGAAAATTCTTCTTTCAGTATCTCATAATTTCAAGTGTTAAGGTTCTTTTTCTTGCCATCAAACTTTTTAAATTGGTTTTAAAATGTGGCTGAACATTCTTCTGGATAATTTTTGCAATTAAAGTTTTTTTTTTTTAAAAAAGGAAGATTTTGCCATTATACTTTTTGAAATAGATCATTTTTGTCATTGAACTCATTAAAATTGATATATTTGATTTTTAAAATGTAAAATTCGTGACATAATATGATTAATAATGACATTTTTTTCTTTTTAAATTTTAATGGCAAAAATAATCTAAAAAAAAAGTTCAATGGTAGCAAAAAAGTAACCTTAACGACCCTAACCCTAACTTTAATGACTATTTTATTTAATCACTCAATATTTTATTGTGTTTTATTAAGTTTTTCAATGCATACTTTGGCAAATATATTGTTATAAGGAATAACTAATTAACTTGGTGAGTAGTGGCTTAATTAGCAGCTTGACATTATTTTATATTTTTTAGTTGAGAAATTAACAGCACAAGCATGCACTATGGGATCACATGATTTGAATCCTATTATCTGTTTAAATCTACATGATACTAACAAAGCT